>JAVIAB010000125.1:24751168-25351168 GCA_032433765.1 Megaustenia siamemsis
TTCTTCCTATTTGAGGATTCGATTGTTATCCATTCTTCCTATTTGAGGATTCGATTGTTATCCATTCTTCCTATTTGAGGATTCGATTGTTATCCATTCTTCCTATTTGAGGATTCGATTGTTATCCATTCTTCCTATTTGAGGATTCGATTGTTATCCATTCTTCCAATTTGAGGATTCGATTGTTATCCATTCTTCCTATTTGAGGATTCGATTGTTATCCATTCTTCCTATTTGAGGATTCGATTGTTATCCATTCTTCCTATTTGAGGATTCGATTGTTATCCATTCTTCCTATTTGAGGATTCGATTGTTATCCATTCTTCCTATTTGAGGATTCGATTGTTATCCATTCTTCCTATTTGAGCCAACGACCTCAGCCTCAGACTCCTAATTGTTGCCATAATGGATTTGAGCGTAGCTCATAGTAAGACCATCGTGTTGGTTTTCCTGTCATCTCATGAAAGTTGCTTAATTGTTGTTGTGTGTGTGTGTGTGTGTGTGTGTGTGTGCCCTGTATGGGTAGTCAGTTTCTGGTCTATATGCAAGTGTTTTGCGCCCTCTACATTAATCAATAATCATATGTCCCGAGTGTTAGTTTTGTGTTGTTCCATATTCTTTGTTAAAGTTTTCCGTAAATTGCCTCTTTGATTCATTAGTTATCTACTCATCAAGTGAAACAATGGATCAGATCGTTGAGTAGCGGTAGGTGAACTTTAACCTTTATACATTTGAGGTCAAATGCTTGCCCATTTAAAGAAACTAATTGTGCGGAACACAGTGGGTCCTGTATGACGTCACTTGAAGTTTCCTATATTTTCAATGTTAGTCATGATCCTAATATAAATCTAATAACCAAATCACATTTCTTGAGGTTTACTCAAACATTAAAAAAATTATTCAAGAGCTACGAATTCGTAGTACTTGGCAGCCGTTGAAAAAGTATTGTGTAGTTGTAATATTTCAATTATCATTTCCACATAAAAATAAATTAAAGAGCCCCCGTTACGCCAAGTGACGTATAGGGAATATGGTGTTAGTGACCTTAAATTTTACAGACCTTCAGCACATGATTTTTGGTGTAATGAGGTCGGTATTACGCCCGTGCCGCGTTACTTTCCCAGACAAAAATCCGGTACCTATTTAAGGCTGGGTGAACCTGGAAGCCGTCGGTTGGGATCGAACCCTACCCATTTCGACATACCGTATTTTAAACACAGAGTTACAGGTGTCTAGCTCTTCGGATATTATTTTCCGGTTTCATTCAACCCGTCAAAAAACAGAAAGAAATAAAATCGTCTCAGTTTCATTTTGATGAAGTAACCTCTGCAACCGTTTG
Organism: Megaustenia siamemsis; assembly: GCA_032433765.1. NCBI lineage: Eukaryota > Metazoa > Mollusca > Gastropoda > Stylommatophora > Ariophantidae > Megaustenia > Megaustenia siamemsis. The sequence goes on from JAVIAB010000125.1 coordinate 24,752,508, forward strand.
CTTGTTACATTTTTAAAAACCATTTTCTTTATTAGAAAGTGTCTCATTGATTGAAAGTGTCTCATTGATTGAAAGTGTCTCATTGATTGAAAGTGCCTCATTGATTGAAAGTGTCTCATTGATTGAAAGTGTCTCATTGATTGAAAGTGTCTCATTAATTGAAAGTGCCTCATTGATTGAAAGTGTCTCATTGATTGAAAGTGTCTCATTAATTGAAAGTGCCTCATTGATTGAAAGTGTCTCATTGATTGAAAGTGTCTCATTGATTGAAAGTGTCTCATTGATTGAAAGTGTCTCATTGATTGAAAGTGTCTCATTAATTGAAAGTGTCTCATTAATTGAAAGTGTCTCATTGATTGAAAGTGTCTCATTGATTGAAAGTGTCTCATTGATTGAAAGTGTCTCATTATTGAAAGTGTCTCATTAATTGAAAGTGTCTCATTGATTGAAAGTGTCTCATTGATTGAAAGTGTCTCATTGATTGAAAGTGTCTCATTGATTGAAAGTGTCTCATTGATTGAAAGTGCCTCATTGATTGAAAGTGTCTCATTGATTGAAAGTGTCTCATTGATTGAAAGTGTCTCATTAATTGAAAGTGTCTCATTAATTGAAAGTGTCTCATTGATTGAAAGTGTCTCATTAATTGAAAGTGTCTCATTAATTGAAAGTGTCTCATTGATTGAAAGTGTCTCATTGATTGAAAGTGTCTCATTGATTGAAAGTGTCTCATTGATTGAAAGTGTCTCATTGATTGAAAGTGCCTCATTGATTGAAAGTGTCTCATTGATTGAAAGTGTCTCATTGATTGAAAGTGTCTCATTGATTGAAAGTGTCTCATTGATTGAAAGTGTCTCATCGAAAGATGAGGCATCTATTTACTATCATCAAACTATGAACGCTTCTACCTTTGTCGCGACTACTCCAATTCAACGCCTGGTCTTAAATGCCGTTAAATAGGCGTAAATGCGTTGTGTTGTAGTTTTATAGCAAAGTATGATGGTGCTGTGGTTACAAGTTGCTATATCTGCACCTTTTTTGCTTACACACTGGCACATTTTAGTCTATTTGTAGGTTAATGATGGGGGAGGGGGTCTTGATCCGTTATAATTCATCGGTTCTGACACACAACAGTGGAATACGAATCGGTCAAAGTTTTCAGTCTAGGTAGTACGTGATGACTCTAATATACACTGAGAAATGTGAGAGTGTGTTTAAGCGTGTGTGTGTGTGTTTGGGAGATGGGGTTGAACAGTTGTCGTTTGAGTGATCTGTACAAAGCTGTCGCTCCGCAATATATTAATGCTACATCCTGATCAAAATATTCAAAATACGTTTTAAAGGCACACTTTATATATCGATTTTTATTTTAATTGCCAGGCTTCGAGTGTGCCTTCGTATTATAGACAGTGTGGTGTATAGTCAGTTTGATACACTATCAGTGTGACTTACAGGCAGTGTGGTGTATAGTCAGTTTGATACACTATCAGTGTGACTTACAGGCAGTGTGGTGTATAGTCAGTTTGATACACTATCAGTGTGACTTACAGGCAGTGTGGTGTATAGTCAGTTTGATACACTATCAGTGTGACTTACAGGCAGTGTGGTTTATAGTCAGTTTGATACATTATCAGTGTGACTTACAGGCAGTGTGGTTTATAGTCAGTTTGATACATTATCAGTGTGACTTACAGGCAGTGTGGTGTATAGTCAGTTTGATACACTATCAGTGTGCTATACAGGTATCAGTGTGTACAGGCAGTGTTGTATAGTCAGTTTGACTATCAGTGTATCAGTGTGACAGGCAGTGCAGTGTGGTGTATAGTCAGTTTGATACATTATCAGTGTGACTTACAGGCAGTGTGGTGTATCAGTACAGGCAGTGTTGATACACTATCAGTGTGACTTACAGGCAGTGTGACCTAGAGGCAGTGTGGCGTAATTTTCAGTATGGCGAATAGGCAGTGTGACGTAATTGTCAGTGTGGTGTTATGTCAGTGTGGCGTAGAGGCCAATACTTTTCGACTTTCGATACATTCTTTGAGTAATGTGTCCAGTATTTATTTATTTTTTTCCATTTCGCCGTCATTCGTCCTGAAACCAGCGTTCGTTATGCCGTGTCACAGTTTACAGTAAGCTATATATGCGTTTTTCGACCCAACTCATCAGACTTCAGCGTAACGTTGTTTCATTATAAAGTTTGCAATCCCTTTTCGATTCTTAAAAGTGGTCAGTTTAAATATGGTACACGAAGGTGCATCGTAATCAAGTCCACAATTCCCGAGCAATGTCAGTATTCAGCTACGAGTAATGTTTTCAGCTCATTCTAAATATATAATCTTGTGGTTCCAGACAGAATCTATGGTTCATATCCTTCCGACAGACACACTGTGGCTCACCCACGTGGAATCCTTCAACCTGCAACGTGAGCTGCCAGATAAGCATTCAGCGTAAAGCTGCTGTAATACAATAACAGATCTGAAACACCAAACGCTCCCAGAAAAATAAAAATGTACAGATTGAAACGTTTCAACTTTTGTCTGATATAAACAAAATGTAAAAATGGCTTACTCGTTTCTACGGCCCGCGGGCCAGAATTGGCCCGCCAAGCTATTTTGACAGGTCATTTTGTTTGATTTGAAAATTATAATACACCTCACCTCTTTTGCTAAAGAAAGAAATAAATAAAGCGTCACACAGAAATGCTCAAACACTATCAGGTAAGCTTTCTATTTATAATTTATCGTTGAATTCTCTCTCCTCCCTCTCATTGGTGTTATGGTTATATGTTCAAATCAAATATAAATTGGTTATTGGTTATTGGTTATGGAAGGCCTCGGTATCACATCAAACGAATTAAAATCCATAATTGCTCAACCGCCCGTGCCGGTGGAATCATCCGAATTACTAACTCATTTCCCAAACAAAGAAAGGTAACTGTAGTCCCCATCGTAGCAGTCTCAGCACACGTCAAAAGACATAAGGCGAAACTGCGCAGAAAGTGAACACAGCCAACTGTTCCCTGTCATACGATATCATCATTCATCGTAAACAAGCGGGATATCGAAGCAGGATCAAAACGGATGAGACACACAGCTCACGGTGTGCACAGAGCACTTAACTCAGTAGCTCCTGCAACAAGCCGGACTTGGAATATGAGGAAACTGCAAGAAGGAACACTTTTCAGACATAGCCTTCAATGGTTCCTGCCGCCTGTCCACCATATATTCTTTGTTTCATCTTTACGGGAAAACGAAAGCACTACACACAAACGTTTTGACATTGAAAATAAAACTAGTTAAAGATAAACATTGTTTAATGGACAACCAGGAAGAGAACAACGGAAACGAAGATGATTAGTGTCAGCTTGAAATGAAATTGAAGAACTTGTTGTTACCCCATAAAATGAGACAGAGTATGGAGGCCACGGACAGCCACGATTAGTTAATGAAAGAAAATGAGAAGGAGAAGATAACCTGATACAGAAATTTCTCGTTGTTAGAAAACTTATAAAATGAATGAGGGGGCCAAAATACCCGTCCAGCAACTGAGCTCAGTTCGGTCGTGATTACATGGATTATACAGATAGATTAGATTATTATAGGTAGATTATGCAGCAAAAGAAGAAAATAACAGGGAGGAAATATTCTGACGCGGACATCTTGATACAGACCAAACTTTTTATGACGAAAATCGAAGTGGTGATATGTTAGAGAGCAAGCGAAGTAGAAGATGAAAATATGGCAACCAGATATTCTTGAGACAGACTATCAAATTTATGAGAGAAATCGGCACAGTGGTTACATTAAAGCAAAAAGATGTCAGTGATAAGCCCACACATTCCGCGTTACACACCTCACCTTCCACTTTGATGCTCTTTATAATGATACCAGCCTCCTTTTCGTTAGTTGGACCCCATGCCGCTTCTCCTTCTCCGTAGACCGTGTTAAGAACGTGATCTATGGGTTCTCCTCTCGAGCCTGGTGCCAAGGGCGTCTATTTTACTTTCGCACACAACTTTGGTACGCCTGCAGGCACACCTCTACTTCTGGATGTCGCTGCGGTCTTTAAGCTTCATTCATCATCTGTGAGACTGGTATTAGAAAGAGAATTAAAAATGCGAAACTTTGCTCATAAATTTTACGTAATCATTTCAAAAGATTTATCTACTGACATACAGCTACCGAATTCATGTACTGAAACAATAATTATATTCATATTGTATTTCACTGCTGGGGATAGGATGTCGATATTGATGTAAGCGAATAGAGAACTAGACCTGTTGGTACACACACACTTTAGGTTGTGGAGTACAGAATCCTAGCTCTTGCTCCTCTTGCAGCCGCAGCCATTGATCTGCGATACTTTAATGTTAACTACTACTATCTATCTATCTATCTATCTATCTATCTATCTATCTATCTATCTATCTATCTAATCTATCTATCTATCTATCTATCTATCTATCTATCTATCTATCTATCTATCTATCTATCTATCTATCTATCTATCTATCTATCTATCTATCTATCTATCTATCTATCTATCTATCTATCTATCTATCTATCTATCTATCTATCTATCTAACTATCTCTCTGTCTGTCTGTCTGTCTGTCTGTCTGTCTGTCTGTCTGTCTGTCTGTCTGTCTATCTGTCTGTCTGTCTATCTGTCTGTCTATCTATCTATCGTTCGTCTAAAATATTGTCTATATCTGCAATGTTTCCTGTAAAAATATTACTGTCTTTTGTAATTCTTGCAGTGGCCCATATAGTTTTGTCTGTAGTGTTGTATCTATGGGTCAATGACTTTTCCACAGTCTACTTACTATATTCAGTGCAGTCTTTGAGTATGAGTTCAGCATTCTGGGTCGCCTGTTCACATGTATATGTAGTTGAGGTTCCGGTCTTGAATTTTGTATACATGTGACTGTGGAGTCGATTGTGCCCTGTACTGAGGTGTATAATGATCACTAGTTAAAAAAAAAAAAAGGTAAAGTACCCCCGTCACGCCAAGTGGCGTATAGGGAATATGGTGTTAGTGACCATAAATTTTACAGACCTTCAGCACGTGATTTTTGGGGTAATGTGGTCGGTATTACGCCCGTGCCGCTATAATGATAACTTCTTCTTCTTCTTCTTCTACCTTTTAGCTCCCAGTGGAGCATAGGTCTTCAACAAACACTTTCCAAGTCGTTCTGCTTTTTGCAATGCTTCTAAGACCATTCCATGTCTTCCCCATCATCTTCATCTCTGCTTCAATCTGTCTTCTCCAAGAATTCCTTGGTCTTCCCCTTTGTCTTTTCCCCTGGGGATTCCAAAAAAGGGCCTGTTGTGTAATACTCTCAGTTGACTTCCGTAGTGTGTGTCCTATCCATCGCCATCGTCTTCGCTGTCTATCTATCTTTCGTTCGCCTGAAGTATTGTCTATATCTGCAATGTCGTTTCCTGTATAAATTTTACTGTCTTTTGTAATTCTTGCAGTGGCCCATATAGTTTTGTCTGTAGTGTTGTATCTATGGGCCAATGGATTTTCCTCAGTCTACTATATTCAGTGCAGTCTTGAAGTATGTGTTCAGCAGTCTGGGGTGCCTGTCCACATGTACAAGTAGTTGATGTGCCGATCTTGAATTTTGTATACATGTGACTATGGAGTCGATTGTGTCCTGTTCTTAGGCGTATAATGATAACTTGTTCATATCTATTCATATTATGAAAGGCATCCTGAATTGGGGCTTGTGGTCCTCTGATTGATTTGATTATCTGTTTCTTATGATGGTATGTAACTGGTGTATCTAGTTGTGTGCCTGTTGAACCTTCCTTTGCCAACTGATCTGTTTTCTCATTTCCTGGTATTCCACAGTGAGACGGGATCCACTGCAGGGCAACCCTGTGGTGCTTGCAGAGTTCAGTCAATAAGGTCTGCAGATGTGGTAATTTTCTGGATTGTAGTGCCTGGAGTACTGATCTTGCATCTGTCAAAAACACTACAGGCTGTGGGCTAAGATTACTGTTCAGCAGTTTTTCTATTGCCAACTTTATTGCTTGTATTTCTGCATCATAATTGTGACAATATTTCCCTGTTGCTATTTTATTCATATCCCTAGTGTTATTTGGGTACTCTATATATGCACCTGCTCCCCCATTCTTTACTGCATTCTGTGCTGATCCATCTGTGTACACACGGATCCATAGGTCTTGTGGGTAATACTCTCAGTTGGCTTCCGTAGTGTGTGTCCTATCCATCGCCATCGTCTTCGCTGTATTTCTTTATCCACTGGTATTTGACTGGTACATTTCCATAATTCCACGTTAGTGACTTTGTCCTGCCATTTCCATCCCTTTATTCTGCGCAAGCATCCATTAATGAAAGTCTCTACCTTCGTGATTGTCAATTTTGTTATTCTCCATGTTTCACAGCCATATAATAGAACCGACTTAACATTGGAGTTGAAAATTTTTATTTTTGTATTTAGCCTAATTTCTTTGGATTTCCATATGTTTCCCAGTGCAATGAAAGCTCCTCTTGCTTTTGATATCCTTATTTTGGTATCATTTTCTGTTCCTCCTTCTTTATCTATATTACTGCCCAGATATATATAAGATTGTACGTCTAGTAGAGGTATTTCTCCTAGTTTTATTTGGTTATTGCCACTGCATTAATTCTCATAATGTTGGTCTTATCTCTATTTATCTTTAGTCCTAGCTGTTGTGATCTCTCATCTAATATACTCATTTTATCTTGCATCTGTTGGTGGCTGTGTGATAGGAGAGCTATGTCATCAGCAAAGTCTAAATCATCAAGTTGTTTGGTCAGTGACCACTGGATCCCATTTCTGTTGTTTTGAGTTATTTTCATAATCCAATCTATGGCCAGTAGAAAGAGAAATGGAGACAGAAGGCATCCTTGCCTTACTCCTGTTCTTATTTCAAATGCTTCTGTAAGCTGTCCTTCATGCACCACACTACATTTTGTTCCTTCATACATTGTTTTTATCAGGTTAATAAACTTTATGGGGATTCCGTAATGACTCAGCAACTTCCAAAGCATTCTTCTGTCTAAACTATCAAATGCCTTTTCGTAATCTATGAATCCAATATAAAGTGGGGATTTTAGTTCTAAACTTTGTTCAACTATTATACGTAGAGTAGTTATTTGATCAGCACATGATCTGTTCTTCCTAAAATCTGCTTGTTCATCTCTCAAGTGTTTCTCTATAGCCTCTTTTAGTCTCTCCAGAATGATTCTGCCTAATATTTTTCCTGGCACTGATAGTAGCATATTTCCCCTATAATTTGTGCACTCCTATAAACTTCCTTTCTTTGGTAGTTTAATCATATAACCTTCTTTCCAGTCTTTAGGTATTTCTTCCCTCTCCCAAATTTTATCCAATAGATCATGTAACATCTTGGTAGAGGTGATAATATCTGCTTTGATGGCTTCCGAAGGAATTTCATCTGGTCCTGTGGCGTTACCATCTTTTAATAGTTTGATGGCTTTCATTATTTCTTCTTTGCTTGGTTTTCCGCAGTTAACGTGTAACTCTTCTTCTGCTGGTAGTATATCTGGAGGATTATTTGAGCCGGGTCTGTTCAAAAGTTCTTCAAAGTGCTCTTTCCATCTCTCCATTTGTTCCCTTATATTACTAAGCAGATTTCCTTTCTTATCTTTGATAAAGGCGTTAATCTGTTTGTATTTTCCACCTAATTTCTTTGTGCTGTTGTACAGTTCTTTCATATTCCCTTTATTTGCTGCTTCTTCTGCCTCTTTAGTTAATTCATCTATATATTTCCTCTTATCCCTTTTAATGCATCTTCTCACTTCTTTGTTCACCTCTGTGTAAGCTTCCTGTGTCTTGGCTTTATTACTTCTCGTTTTGCTTTTATTTATGTCTGCTTTCTTGTTCTTTCTTTCTTTAATTTTATCCAGGGTCTCTGCTGTCATCCATGCCTTATTCTGGCGTTCTCTTTTCCCAGTGTTTCTTCGCATGTCTCTTTCCATATATTTTTTTACCTGTTTCCAATGATCTTCTATATTTATTGTATTTTCTAGTTGTTGGAGGACTTGGTATTTGTTTGATATTGTGACTGCGAATTTATCTTTAATTCCTTGTTCTTTAAGAAACCCAACATTGAAATACTTTCTACCCTTATTCGTTGTAGCATACCTTTTTAATTTAATTTTAAGTTTGGCTAACAGAAGATGATGATCAGAAGCTATATCTGCCCCTCTATATACTTTTACATCCTGTAAGGATGACTTAAACTTTTTATTAATACATATGTGATCAATTTGATTTTCCGTTCTATGATCTGGTGACACCCATGTAGCTTTGTGTATTCTTTTATGTTGGAATATTGTTCCTCCTAGGCTCATTTGATTAAGGGCGCAGAAATTCACAAATATCTCTCCATTCTCGTTTATATCTCCAAGTCCATGTTTTCCCATAATCTCTTCGAAGCCTCTGTTGTCTGATCCTACCTTAGCATTTAGGTCTCCCATCAAGATTATAATATCCTTGGCTCGTCTTGCATCCATCTGACATTGTAGCTGTTTATAAAAATCATCTTTAACTGAGTCATCTTTATCGTTGGTTGGTGCATAGCATTGTATAATGTGTAATTTTATTTTGTTTTTTGTTGTTCTAAATGTTGCTCTCACCAGTCTTGGTCCCACTGCCTCCCATTCTATTAGTGTCGTCTGTGCATTCTTTGAAAGCATTATAGCTACCCCTTCGCTATGTTGTGCTCCTGGTTCCTGGTGTCCTGATGATAAAATCATCTCCCCTGTATTCAATTTTATTCTCTCCGCTCCCAGCCATCTTGTTTCACACATTCCCAGAATATCTATCTTGTAGTTGGTCATTTCTGCTGCCACTTGTGCCGCTTTTCCCTGTTCGTTAAGGGTACGAACATTCCAGGTGCCAATTCCGAATGATTTCCTGGTAGATAAAGGGTGAGTCGGCAACCCGGACTCCTTATGGCTTTCTCCGGATTGCGTCATACGTCTCTTAGACAGAGAGCCCTTCTCTTTCCTGGTTGACGGATTACTTTATCTTTCTTTGACTTGTTCATGTTTGTGAAGTTTTTTCGGCTTATTTTTTTACAGTATGGGATAGCCAGTCCCATGCCTAACCCTCCTTTCTCGCCTCTTACGAACATGCCTGGTAGGGTACAGCGCCGCTATTCTTTACTCCCCTTTCGGGCCCCGGCAGCGCACGGGCGATAATGATAACTATTTCCCATATATTTATATTGTGAAAGGCATCCAGATTTAGGGCTTGCGGTCTTCTGATTGATTTGACTATCTGTTTCTTCTGATGGTATATAACTGGTGCATGTGGTTGCGCCTTCCTTTGCCAGCTGATCTGCACTCTCATTTCCTGGTATTCCACAGTGAGATGAGATCCATTGCAAGGCGACCCTGTGGTGGCTGCAGAGTTCAGTCAATAAGGTCTGCAGCTTTGGCAATTTTCAGGATTGTAGAGCCCGGAGTGCTGATCTTGCATCTGTCAGAAACACTACCGGCTGTGGGCTGAGATTACTGTTAAACTGTTTTTCTATTGCAAACTGCGTTCCTTGGATTTCTGCATCGTAATTGTGACATTATTTCCCTGTTACTATTTTATTCATATCCCTAGTGTTAGTTGAGTACTCTATGTATGAACCTGCTCCCACATTCATTACTGCATTCTGTGCTGATCCATCTGTGTACACACGAACCCATTAATCTTGTGGGTATTCTTCATCCAAAAAAACTGAGAGTTATTGTTTTACGCTGTAGATTATTCTGTTCCTCCTTGTCAAGTACCTTTGTGTAATCAATGGCATTCCACATGGCAAAGATGATAGTATGCATTCCTTCTTTACACCTGTTTCAATCCGAAACCAATCACTCACAGAAACAGACTTTAAAGAAGAAAACTTAAGAAACAATTTCAATAAATAAAACAGCAAACGAACGTAAATTAACGTAAAAATATGAACTACATTTGTCTTGTAACACCAGGGATTTTTCAACCGAAACAGACCGGAACGTGTTCCTGCAAACTTGTATGCTCTTAATAGACCGGGAAATAATTTAGCCTGATTGTTCCCAGCTGTTTTTATTCCAACCTTCTCTTATCTACAACATGCACCACAAATCTGGACCATCATTTCCTAATTTGTGTTCAAATTTTGACCATTATTTCCTAATTTGTATTCAAATCTGGACCATTATTTCCTAACTTGTGTTCAAATCTGGACCATTATTTTCCTAATTTGTCTTAAAATCTGGGCCATTGTTTTCTAATTTGTGTTCAAATCTGGACCATTATTTCCTAATTTGTGTTCAAATCTGGACCATCATTTCCTAATTTGTGTTTAAATCTGGATCATCATTTCCTAATTTGTATTCAAATCTGGACCATCATTTGCTAATTTGTGTTCAAATCTTGACCATTATTTCCTAATTTGTGTTCAAATCTGGACCATCATTTGCTAATTTGTGTTCAAATCTGGACCATCATTTCCTAATTTGTGTTCAAATCTGGACCATCATTTTGCTAATTTGTGTTCAAATCTGGACCATCATTTCCTAATTTGTGTTCAAATCTGGACCATCATTTTCTAATTTGTGTTCAAATCTGGACCATCATTTCCTAATTTATGTTCAAATCTGGACCATCATTTCCTAATTTGTGTTCAAATCTGGACCATCATTTCCTAATTTGTGTTCAAATCTGGACCATCATTTTCTAATTTGGGTTCAAATCTGGACCATCATTTCCTAATTTGTATTCAAATCTGGATCATCATTTCCTAATTTGTGTTCAAATCTGGACCATCATTTCCTAATTTGTGTTCAAATCTGGACCATCATTTTCTAATTTGTGTTTAAATCTGGACCATCATTTCTAAATTTGTATTCAAATCTGGACCATCATTTCCTAATTTGTGTTCAAATCTGGACCATCATTTGCTAATTTGTGTTCAAATCTGGACCATCATTTCCTAATTTGTGTTCAAATCTGGACCATCATTTGCTAATTTGTGTTCAAATCTGGACCATCATTTCCTAATTTGTGTTCAAATCTGGACCATCATTTGCTAATTTGTGTTCAAATCTGGACCATCATTTCCTAATTTATGTTCAATTCTGGACCATCATTTCCTAATTTGTGTTCAAATCTGGACCATCATTTCCTAATTTGTGTTCAAATCTGGACCATCATTTCCTAATTTGTGTTCAAATCTGGACCATCATTTTCTAATTTGTGTTCAAATCTGGACCATCATTTCCTAATTTGTGTTTAAATCTGGATCATCATTTCCTAATTTGTGTTCAAATCTGGACCATCATTTCCTAATTTGTGTTTAAATCTGGACCATCATTTCTAAATTTGTATTCAAATCTGGATCATCATTTCCTAATTTGTGTTCAAATCTGGACCATTATTTCCTAATTTGTGTTCAAATCTGGACCATCATTTCCTAATTTGTGTTCAAATCTGGACCATCATTTCCTAATTTGTGTTCAAATCTGGACCATCATTTCCTAATTTGTGTTCAAATCTGGACCATCATTTCCTAATTTGTGTTCAAATCTGGATCATCATTTCCTAATTTGTGTTCAAATCTGGATCATCATTTCCTAATTTGTGTTCAAATCTGGACCATCATTTTCTAATTTGTGTTCAAATCTGGACCATCATTTCCTAATTTGTGTTTAAATCTGGATCATCATTTCCTAATTTGTGTTCAAATCTGGACCATCATTTCCTAATTTGTGTTTAAATCTGGACCATCATTTCTAAATTTGTATTCAAATCTGGACCATCATTTCCTAATTTGTGTTCAAATCTGGACCATCATTTCCTAATTTGTGTTCAAATCTGGACCATCATTTTCTAATTTGTGTTCAAATCTGGACCATCATTTCCTAATTTGTGTTCAAATCTGGACCATCATTTCCTAATTTGTGTTCAAATCTGGACCATCATTTCCTAATTTGTGTTCAAATCTGGATCATCATTTCCTAATTTGTGTTCAAATCTGGATCATCATTTCCTAATTTGTGTTCAAATCTGGATCATCATTTCCTAATTTGTGTTCAAATCTGGACCATCATTTCCTAATTTGTGTTCAAATCTGGATCATCATTTCCTAATTTGTGTTCAAATCTGGATCATCATTTCCTAATTTGTGTTCAAATCTGGATCATCATTTCCTAATTTGTGTTCAAATCTGGCCATCATTTCCTAATTTGTGTTCAAATCTGGACCATCATTTCCTAATTTGTGTTCAAATCTGGACCATCATTTCCTAATTTGTGTTCAAATCTGGATCATCATTTCCTAATTTGTGTTCAAATCTGGATCATCATTTCCTAATTTGTGTTCAAATCTGGATCATCATTTCCTAATTTGTGTTCAAATCTGGATCATCATTTCCTAATTTTTATTCAAATCTTCCTATCTTCATTTAGCTCATCCTATATGGCTGACCCTGGTACGTTTAGAACTCTAGAACTGCAACTCAGATTATTCTATCCAACGTATATTGTTGTTTAATGTTCAACTATATAAGCAACATTAGTTCAATGTAAAACTGTAATACTTTTTTTCCAATTCTCAACGGTAATGACTTGTTATTTAAAATGTTTATCATTTTATTTTAAAATATTCCTGGCCTGTACAACTGTATTTATCGCCTTCATATGACATCTTTCATTGATGTTAACGCTGTACCGACCAACTAGTTCCGAGCATCAGTTCCTGGTACTTGAAAATTAGCGGAGCGATAAAAGAACAAGGAACAAAATGGAGTAGATGATCTGACAAGTGTGATCAGCCTAATTGGAATCTTTTATTAAAGGCATTACTTTATTTTATCTTATTTTTATTCAGCTTTTATGGGAAAAATCACATAACCTTATAACTGACTTATTGCCTTTTAAAAAAAATTTTCATTTGATAAATATAACAATATAATCACCATCATCAAATACCGTGCCTGCTTGTGTAGGCGATCATGTCTCGCCACAACTTTCGATCACGACATATATTTGTCATTTCTGTTGTTGACTTTCTGCCAAGACATTTTCTTAAGCTTTGTGGTATCTTTACTTTTTGCTTACCTTTGTCTCTTCGTCCCTCAATTTTACCAGTTGTCACAATATATTTCAGCTGTTCCCATCTCATTACATGGCCAAAAAATTATGCTTTCTTCCTGATATTGAAAATTAACTCCGTCTCTTTCTCTCTCTCTCTCTCTCTCTCTCTCTCTCTCTCTCTCTCTCTCTCTGTCTGCGTTGGCCTCTTTCAATATAATATACTTTGATAAACACAAACATATAATATAATTTGATAAATATAACAATATAATGTAATTTGTTAAATATAAAGCAATACAATGCAATTTGATAAATGTAAAAATATATTATAATTTGATAAATATAACAATATAATGTAATTTATTAAATATAACAATCTAATGTAATTTGATAAATATAACAATATATTGTAATTTAATACATATAACAACACAATATAATCTGATACATATAATAACCTAATCGAAAAATGTAAGTAAACCAGAACTTCATAAACCTGGCATAATATGATTTTCTCGTTGTACGTGATTAGGTTAACTTTTCTTGACAACCAAAGCCATGGGTAAGACCCCTCACATTTGAGCGATAACTCTTGACAACAAACAAATGTTGCTTTGTAGAAAGTCAAAGAAAAATAGACTAAGGAAGTCAGGAACAAATGCCTGCAGATGATGAATGCATTGAACCGTAACGTACAAACACAGTTCATGTCAGTTCGCTATGCAAACGAAGATGTGTACCGGTAATGAAAATTCGGTTAATGGAAGCACTGAAATAAAAGAACGGAAGGCTCCAAGCTAAGAATATGTCAATAATGCGTCATTATTTTGTCTATCTACAGGGGAATGTATATGTTTGTATGTGTTTTAACGTTTTGAATGGTTGTCGTTGAGTGTCAAACGCATTAACCTCTGCCCTTAAGAGAAACATTCTATGTGGTGTATGTATGTATGTATGTACGCATGTATGCATGTATGTCGTTATGTATGTATCCCACATGAGATTTTTTTACATATTGACAGTCGGTTGATAGAAAGCAACCATTGTTTTTTCAATAGTTTGATCATACATTAGTGTATCAGGCTGAGTGGTGGTAACATGTTTCACTAAGTAGCCTCTAGCACTGCTGATTTTACCCAAACTGGTTCGATCTCTCTCATGGCTGATTTTACCCATACTGGTTTGATCTCTATCATGGCTGATTTTACCCATACTGATTCGATCTTTCTCATTGCTGATTTTACCCATACTGGTTCGATCTTTCTCATTGCTGATTTTACCCATACTGGTTCGATCTTTCTCATTGCTGATTTTACCTATACTGGTTCGATCTTTCTCATTGCTGATTTTACCCATACTGGTTTGATCTCTATCATGGCTGATTTTACCCATACTGATTCGATCTTTCTCATTGCTGATTTTACCCATACTGGTTCGATCTTTCTCATTGCTGACTTTACCCATACTGGTTCGATCTTTCTCATTGCTGATTTTACCCATACTGATTCGATCTTTCTCATTGCTGATTTTACCCATACTGGTTTGATCTCTATCATGGCTGATTTTACCCATACTGATTCGATCTTTCTCATTGCTGATTTTACCCATACTGATTCGATCTTTCTCATTGCTGATTTTACCCATACTGGTTCGATCTTTCTCATTGCTGATTTTACCCATACTGATTCGATCTTTCTCATTGCTGATTTTACCCATACTGGTTCGATCTTTCTCATTGCTGATTTTACCCATACTGGTTCGATCTTTCTCATTGCTGATTTTACCCATACTGGTTCGATCTTTCTCATTGCTGATTTTACCCATACTGGTTCGATCTTTCTCATTGCTGATTTTACCCATACTGGTTCGATCTTTCTCATTGCTGATTTTACCCATACTGGTTCGATCTTTCTCATTGCTGATTTTACCCATACTGGTTCGATCTTTCTCATGGCTGATTTTTACCCTTTCAATTTACCCTTTTACTTTTTTTTACCTTTTTACTCAATTTTCTCAATTTAAAATTTACCTTTTTACTCAATTTACCCTTACTAGTTCTTTCTCTTGCATGACTCGTTTTACTAATACTGGCTTGATCTCTCTCATGACTGATTTTAGAAATATTGTTTTGATCTCTCTCATGACTGATTTTAGAAATACTGGCTTGATCTCTCTCATGACTGATTTTAGAAATACTGGTTTGATCTCTCTCGTGACTGATTTAGAAATACTGGTTTGATCTTTCTCATGGTTGATTTTTACTTGATATTGTTGTAGGGTTTTTTTTTATGCTGCCTGCCCATCTTGCTCTGGGTCTGCCTCTTGCTCTTCTGTCCTCTCCTCTTTTAATATATGTTTTGTATGAGAAAGAATCGCATGGCATTAGGCATGTTACCGTATCTAATTTGTTTTTTTATTGTTTGTTTTTTTTTGGAAATACGTTTGTTGTCCTTTGTTCTCGGTGGCTGCGTGACTGATTCACATTAATAATAGACACCATATATAGTTACAACATAAACAATAGACACCATATACAGTTACAACATAAACAATAGACACCGTATATAGTTACAACATAAACAATAGGCACCATATATAGTTACAACACAAACAATAGACACCATATACAGTTACAACATAAACAATAGGCACCATATATAGTTACAACATAAACAATAGACACCATCTACAGTTACAACATAAACAATAGACACCATATACAGTTACAACGTAAACAATATACACCGTATATAGTTACAACATAAACAATAGACACCATATACAGTTACAACATAAACAATAGTCACCATATATAGTTACAACATAAACAATAGACAACATATACAGTTACAACAGAAACAATAGACACCATATATAGTTACAACATAAACAATAGGCACCATATATAGTTACAACATAAACAATAGACACCATATACAGTTTTAACATAAACAATAGGCACCATATATAGTTACAACATAAACAATAGACACCATATATAGTTACAACATAAACAATAGGCACCATATACAGTTACAACATAAACAATAGACACCATATACAGTTACAACATAAACAATAGGCACCATATATAGTTACAACATAAACAATAGACACCGTATATAGTAACAACATAAACAATAGGCACCATATACAGTTACAACATAAACAATAGACACCATATATAGTTACAACATAAACAATAGGCACCATATACAGTTACAACATAAACAATAGGCACCATATATAGTTACAACATAAACAATAGACACCATATACAGTTACAACATAAACAATAGGCACCATATACAGTTACAACATAAACGATAGACACCATATATAGTTACAACATAAACAATAGACACCATATACAGTTACAACATAAACAATAGACACCATATACAGTTACAACATAAACAATAGACACCATATACAGTTACAACATAAACAATAGGCACCATATATAGTTACAACATAAACAATCTGCGATGTCGAGAAATGGGGAAGAACACGATTCATATCATATAGATCACATTATGTCACTTATTGCATCATATTTGGAATATTTGTTGCAAAATTTCCATGAACTGGATTAGACATCCATTTTCAGTTAAAGTCTATGAGTTAAAAAGGCTCACTGCAGCAGAGGAAGTCTAGCTCCTAGAAATATCCACCGATGATGTTCTGAAAGTCACAGTTCAAGGAACAATCACTTCCTAATTTGTGGGCTCATTTACAAACAAATTTTTCTTAATTATCGAAGAGGTCTATGCATGTATTTTCGCCACAACTTGCCTGTGTGAAAAAAAAACATTCACTGCTCATGTTTATCTTAAAAGAAAAATACAGAAACCCTCTAGAAAACGTAGTCAGATCTCAGAATAAAAGTTTCAGACATTAAGACCAATATAACAAGACATGCAGGTGAAATGCAGCAACATCCTTCTCACTAATTATGTGAGTACACAATGTTAATTGTATCCACCAATCTTGTGAATTGTCAGGTATACTTTTGTCACTGATTATTACTTTTATTTTTATTTAAAGTCGAGCAAATGTGTGTCCTGTCGGCTCATATTCATAATTTTATGTGCAGGTCATTTCTGGGGTTTTTTTTCCCCACCAGAAATACTAAAGCTATTAATACTGTTGTTATTATTTTACATTGCTAGGAAATCATTACAAATAAAATGTATTAGGAGTTTGCAGCTTAAAGTAGATCCCATGATGATCATTCGTGGGAGAGTGAACACGTTTTAATGTGACATTTATTACAGTTTTCCAAATAAAATGTTTGATGCACTTTTGGGTTTTAAATCTCGAGCTAAAGTTGAATCCTGGGGAGTCCACAAAGACAAGAGCGTAGTTAATGGGGGTCCACGAAGACAAGAACTTATTGAATGGGGGTCCGCGAAGACAAGAGCGTATTTAATGGGGGTCCCCGAAGACAAGAACTTATTTAATGAGGGTCCACAAAGACAAGAACTTATTGAATGGGGGTCCGCGAAGACAAGAGCGAATTTAATGAGGGTCTGCGAAGACAAGAACTTATTGAATGGCGATCCGCGAAGACAAGAGCGTAGTTAATGGGGGTCCGCGAAGACAAGAACTTATTGAATGGGGATCCGCGAAGACAAGAGCGTATTTAATGGGGATCCGCGAAGACAAGAGCGAATTTAATGAGGGTCTGCGAAGACAGGAACTTATTTAATGGGGGTCCGAGAAGACAAGAGCGTATTTAATGGGGGTCCGAGAAGACAAGAGCGTATTTAATGGGGGTCCGCGAAGACAAGAGCGTATTTAATGGGGGTCCGAGAAGACAAGAGCGTATTTAATATGGGTCCGCGAAGACAGGAACTTATTTGAGGGGGGTCCGCGAAGACAGGAACTTATTTAATGGGGGTCCGCGAAGACAAGAACTTATTGAATGGGGATCCGAGAAGACAAGAGCGAATTTAATGGAGGTCCGCGAAAACATGAACTTATTTAATGGGGGTCCGCGAAGACAAGAGCGTATTTAATATGGGTCCGCGATGACAGGAACTTATTTGAGGGGGGTCCGCGAAGACAGGAACTTATTTGAGGGGGGTCCGCGAAGACAGGAACTTATTTGAGGGGGGTCCGCGAAGACAAGAACTTATTTGAGGGGGGTCCTCGAAGACAAGAACTTGTTTAATGGGGGTCCGCGAAGACATGAACTTATTTAATGGGGGTCCGCGAAGACATGAACTTATTTAATGGGGGTCCGCGAAGACATGAACTTATTTAATGGGGGTTCGCGAAAACAGGAACTTATTTGAGGGGGGTCCTCGAAGACAAGAACTTATTTAATGGGGGTCCGCGAAGACATGAACTTATTTAATGGGGGTCCGCGAAGACATGAACTTATTTAATGGGGGTTCGCGAAGACACGAACTTATTTAATGGGGGTTCGCGAAGACATGAACTTATTTAATGGGGGTTCATGAAGACATGAACTTATTTAATGGGGTTCGCGAAGACATGAACTTATTTAATGGGGGTTCGCGAAGACAGGAACTTATTTAATGGGGGTTCGCGAAGACACGAACTTATTTAATGGGGGTCCGCGAAGACATGAACTTATTTAATGGGGGTCCGTGAAGACATGAACTTATTTAATGGGGGTCCGCGAAGACATGAACTTATTTAATGTGGGTTCGCGAAGACAGGAACTTATTTAATGGGGGTTCGCGAAAACAGGAACTTATTTAATGGGGGTTCGCGAAAACAGGAACTTATTTAATGGGGGTCCGCGAAGACATGAACTTATTTAATGGGGGTCCGCGAAGACATGAACTTATTTAATGGGGGTCCGCGAAGACATGAACTTATTTAATGGGGGTTCGCGAAGACACGAACTTATTTAATGGGGGTCCGCGAAGACATGAACTTATTTAATGGGGGTTCATGAAGACATGAACGTATTTAATGGGGTCCGTGAAGACATGAACTTATTTAATGGGGGTCCGTGAAGACACGAACTTATTTAATGGGGGTCCGTGAAGACATGAACTTATTTAATGGGGGTCCGTGAAGACATGAACTTATTTAATGGGGGTCCGCGAAGACATGAACTTATTTAATGGGGGTCCGCGAAGACATGAACTTATTTAATGGGGGTCCGCGAAGACATGAACTTATTTAATGGGGGTCCGCGAAGACATGAACTTATTTAATGGGGGTCCGCGAAGACATGAACTTATTTAATGGGGGTTCGCGAAGACACGAACTTATTTAATGGGGGTCCGCGAAGACATGAACTTATTTAATGGGGGTTCATGAAGACATGAACGTATTTAATGGGGGTCCGTGAAGACATGAACTTATTTAATGGGGGTCCGTGAAGACACGAACTTATTTAATGGGGGTCCGTGAAGACATGAACTTATTTAATGGGGGTCCGTGAAGACATGAACTTATTTAATGGGGGTCCGTGAAGACACGAACTTATTTAATGGGGGTCCGTGAAGACATGAACTTATTTAATGGGGGTCCGTGAAGACACGAACTTATTTAATGGGGGTCCGTGAAGACATGAACTTATTTAATGGGGGTCCGTGAAGACATGAACTTATTTAATGGGGGTCCGCGAAGACATGAACTTATTTAATGGGGGTCCGCGAAGACATGAACTTATTTAATGGGGGTCCGCGAAGACATGAACTTATTTAATGGGGTCCGCGAAGACATGAACTTATTTAATGGGGGTTCGCGAAGACATGAACTTATTTAATGGGGGTTCGCGAAGACATGAACTTATTTAATGGGGGTCCGCGAAGACATGAACTTATTTAATGGGGGTCCGTGAAGACATGAACTTATTTAATGTGGGTTCGCGAAGACATGAACTTATTTAATGGGGGTCCGCGAAGACAGGAACTTATTTGAGGCCGCGAAGACAAAAAACGTATTTAATGAAGGTCGCGCGAAGACAGGAACGTATTTAAAGGGGGTCCGTGGAATAGGGATGTTTAATGGGGGTCCGAGAAGACAGGAACTTATTTAATGTAGGTCTGCGAAGACATGAACTGGACTACCACGGACAAGGGGTAGGGTTCGATCCCAACCGACGGCTTCCGGATTCACCCAGCCTTATATGGGTACCGGATTTTTTTCTGGGAAAGTAAAGCAGCACGGGCGTAATACTGACCACATTACCCCAAAAATCATGTGCTGAAGGTCTGCAAAATATAGGGTCACTAACACCATATTTCCCTATACGCCACTTGGCGTGACGGGGGTACTTTACTTTACTTTACTGCGAAGACAGGAACTTATTTAATGAGAGTCCGCGAAGACAAGAACTTATTTAATGGGGGTCCGCGAAGATAAGAACGTATTTAATGAGAGTCCGCGAAGACAGGAATTTATTTAATGGGGGTCCGCGAAGATAAGAACGTATTTAATGGGGGTCCACGAAGACAAGAACGTATTTAATTGGGGTCCGCGAAGACAAAAACGTATTTAATGGGGGCCCGCGAAGACAAAAACGTATTTAATGGAGGTCGCGCGAAGACAGGAACGTATTTAATGGGGGTCCGTGGAATAGGGAAGCTTAAGAACCCCTGGTCTATTTCGTTGCCGTGTACACCAGCACGCCCTGGACAGTACACCCAGGTTAATGCACTCACTGCTAAAGCCCATCCAAGAGCTGCATGTGTCCCTGCCTCAGAGACTGTCAATCTTCTGTAGCATACTTTGAGAGCAACTGTATTCACTGTACACAATAGGGTCCAGCAGGACTTTTACTTTATATATAATTGTAGTCTCGTATTTTACCTTACCTTAGATATATAATTATTATATTATATAAGAAATATTATAATTCCTTAGATTGGGGGCTTCGGTAGCCTAGTTGGGAAAACCACGCGACTGGACTATAGACGTTCGGACAACCCGTGTTCGATTCCGCTGGAAATCGTGGTTGGAAAAAATAAAATACCCCCACGGTCGACCCAGCCATTGGCAGATATGGGAACCAGAGTATTTCTCTGGGAAAGTGAGGAATGTCACCTCGCATTGTGAGTTTCGATGCTTGAAGCGACACTATCCAGAATTCTCCGCACACTTCCGGGCCGAGCACATATGGGTGAAAACTCGCGTGCTAAGACGCCGGTTCAAGTTTCGTACTTTACCTTACCATATATAATCCCTTAGATTTTTTTTTTGAAACTCTGGGTCACGAAAATGCTGAGTTCATGAATTTTATTCGATACTCTCATTTTGAGTGCCAGGCTCTGAATTTGCCAAATGCTATCTCTGTCCTAGTGGTAATTACTTGGCGAGAAAGGGAGTATTGGTTCATACGCTACGTGGCACTCTCGTGGGACCAAGCTGATAAAGGAATGGGTGTAAAATAAACACAAAATGATAAAGGGCAGCTAAAGTAATAGAGAGACGAGACAAACTACGACGTTTCGGCAAAACCTTCAACAGGTTAAAAACACAAACTATATTAAAATAAGCCCAGATATCCAAACACGAGAGCTAAACACAGTAACACTGGATATTAAAAGTGATGGAAAGGAATGGATACATGATTCACTGAGTTGGTTACAAGTAATAACAGCGAGGAATAGCACTGGCCCTCTTACATTTAAATGATGTGGCCTAATTTATTAAATTTTATATTTTTCTCATTGGGGCAAAGGCGCCTGTCAGCAACAGAGCTGAACGCTTTTAGCGAATCGTAGCTGGCTGATGACTTGGGCCAATATCGGTGAACTAGAACAATCCAGATCTTACTCCACATATTCGCGGTGACTTTAGTAAAAGACTAACCAGTCAAATCTGGCTAAGTGAGTAGGGTTCGAGGAGGAAGGCAACTCAGTACTGAACAATAACTTGCTAAAGTCGGATTTGTTGTGCCGAAAGATGTAAATATCACAGTTCTACTGCAAACAACGACACGGCGGATACACGTCAACTTAAAGTACTTTTAATGCGGATGACTAAGAAGTCTACTCCTTTATTTAGTCATCGTGTTAATACAAGTATTTACCTTTGACAAGCATGAATAATTCGACTCAACTGATTTTGTCCGTACTAGCCTTTGATACAATAAATCGATATTCTCATTTGTTTTACTCTGTGCATTTTCAAATGTTATTGATTCCTGTCAAATAGTTGATGAGACCGTTAGATCTTGTGAGTTGCCTATACTCAAAATAATATGTTTCCTGATAACTATAAAGAGCATTGCTTTTGTAAATGATTTTCCGCGTTTGTGGTGTATCTCTGCACATGATATCTAGGAACGTAGGGTAGGACCTCATTACTAACGGTGTATTTTTATCCCTTTTTGTTACGTGTAGACATAGATCACCATCATGTGCCATACCGGTTGACGTAGGCGATCATGTCCTTCAACAATCTTCTATCTACAGTGCATCGTATCAGTTCTGTTGTTGACTGTTTCCATGCCATGACACCAAGCTATCCAGTATTTTCTCTCTCTGTCGTCCGCGATATCTCTTTTCCTTTTATTTTGCCAGTTGTAACCAAATATTCCAACTTTCCTTTTTTCATGATGTGCCCGAAAAATGCTGATTGTTTCTTTCAGATGTTTTTTTTAGGAATTCCCTTTTTGTGTTGGCCTCCTGGAGAATTTCCTCATTGGTCTTTTTAGCTGTCCAGGGAACTTTCAACATTCTTCTGAGAAATCCCATCTCTATGGCCTCTAATTGTCTTTTCATTTATTTGTCTATACTGCCCAAGATTCGCTTCCATAGGTCAGAATTGGTTCTATATAGCACCGATGAACTCTCTTTCTCACTTCTATGGAGATAGATCTGTTACATTAAATGTTTTTCATTTTCTGAAATGCTGTTTTGACCTGAGCTATTCTGCTTTTTATTTCTGTGGTGCATCTTCCATCTGATGTTATTATTGTGCCAAAGTTTTTGACGCGTTGCACTTGTTTAAGATTTGTCCTGTTTATTTTTATACTGCATGCTGGTGATGATTGTTTCTTTGACATGACCATTACTTCTGTTTTCTTACTATCCAGACTGGGACCTTTTTTACTACTATGTCTATCATTTCTTGTAGTTCATTCTCTGTCTCTGCTATTAAGACTGTGTCATCTACATATCGCAAATTATTTATGTTGTGACCGTAGACTTCAATTCCTTTTGTGTCTACTATTAATGTCATAATACGTTCGCTGTAAAGTGAAAACAAATCCGGCGACAGAACACAGCCTTGTCTGACTCCTTATTTTATAAATTGAAATTGTCTTGTTTGGTTGTTAATCCGTATAGCTGCTGTTTGTTGCCAGTACATGTTTTTTTTTTTTTTTATGTTTCACAGATCCTTGTCATCAATGTTTAATTTCTCCAGCATATTGATTATTTCCACATGCTTTACTTTGTCAAATGTTTTTGTGTAGACGATAAATAACATATATAGAGCTTTCTTTCCCTCTATAGTTCTTTCTATCAATGTTCTTAAGATGTATATTGCATTATTGGTGCCCTCTCCTTCCACAAATCCACATTGTTCCTCACTTATTTATGGTTTTATAATTGTTCCTTACACGTCTCATAATGATTCTTAGTAATATTTTCGTCATATGGATCATGAGACTAATAGTGCGATGGTCTTCACAATCAGTGGTGCCTGACTTCTTCGGTATGGCTACAAAGATGGATTTTAGTAGATCTTCGGGTATGTGTCCAGTGTTATATATGTCATTGAGTAGTTTTGTTATGACTTGTACTCCTAGCTCTCCTAATGCATTTATCTCTTCGATTGTTATATTGTAGGGACCTGGAGCTTTGCCTCCTTTCATGTGTTGAATTGCGTCCTCCATTTCATTTTGCATAATTTGGTGGTCCTGTGTCTTTGTTTGAATTGTTCAGCTATGATCTTTTATCATCATAGAGTTGACTGATATATTATGTCCATCGTTCCATTGTCTTCTCTTGTCCCATTATAGTATTTCCTTCCGTTGATTTCACACATTCTGAAACTTTGACTTCTTTTCTTCCTGTTAATTCATTTAACTGATTATCTATAAATTTTGAGTCTTTCTTTTGTTGCTTTTCCATTTCTTCACATTTCTGCTTTAACCATCCTTCCTTTGCTTCTCTGCATTTGTTCTGGATTTCTTTGTGCAATATTTTGTATGTCCATTCTTCTTTCTTATGTTTTCGTCTTTTGTCCATTAGTTGTAATATTTCTTCTGTCATCCATTTCTTTTTGTTGATTCTTTTAGTTACTGGTTTTACTTCTTTTGATGTTTGTTGAGTTGATTGTTTCAGCATTTCCCATTGCTCATCGATGTCTTGTATTTTCTCAATATCATTATATCTATTTTGTACTATCGTACTGTACTTATCACTCATCAGTCTATCTACTCTAAGCATATCTAGTTCTAATTTTATATTTCTTGGAGATCTCTGTGTTTTACGCAGTTTTATTCTTATCTTTCCAACTACTGGTACATGGTCACTATTTTAATCTGCTCCTGGCCTTGTTTTAAGAGAATGTTAGCCCATTCCTAAATCTTTTCTGTACCAGTATAAAATCAATTTGATTGTGTACTTTTTTGTCTGGACTTTGCCATGTCGATAGTCGCCTAGGGTGTTGTTTGAACCAGGTGTTACCTATAATCATTTCATGTGTCTTTGCCAAATCTATCAATCTATCCCCACTGTCATTCATCTCTCCAAGGCCATGTCCCCCCGTCACATTTTGCACTTTAGCTGTTCCTACCTTTGCAATGAAATCCCCTTATAAAATAGTTATTTCTTGGGGTTTACACTGTTCTACGGTCATCTCTAGCTCGTTGTAAAAAGTGTCAATGTCTTCTTCTTCGCTATTATTTGTTGGTGCGTACGTTTGAATTATGTTGATATCCATTATCTACCTCTCAATTTTACTAGCACAATTCTATTTGATACTGGCCAAAATCCTTTCACTGTTTTGCTTCTTTCTCTATCTAACATGATGCCTACTCCTCTTTCGTGTGTGGTTCTCACAGAGTAAATTGCATTTGCACTGTCGCGTTGTAATAATCCTGCTCCTTTCCATCTCATTTCACATAATCTCAAGATGTTCAATTTCATTCCCTTCATTTCTCTTTATTTTTTATCTTGCGTACACTAGCTTGATGACGATCGGGTGTCACCTGTAGCACATGACACTCCCTACCGGACGAGGTGGTTGTGGAGTCCCTATTAACGTCGTTAGCTGTAGATACTAAGTTGTGTTTTGACATAATTATTCTAGGCAATATAAGAAGGTTGTTTGCCATTCCTTTTCTTCTTGGCAGTGACTATACTATTTGGAGATCGCAGCCATTGTCTCTATACATGAGATTCTCTGTCTGCCATCACGGAGTAGGGACCATAACCGGCACTACTTGTTGACTGCTCCCACACCATCCACCACCTGCTCCAATGGCTTCACATAACCCTGATAGGGGGGCTAAACGGGAGCTCCACCTTGTACAAGGGTGTCCCAAAGACTAGCGGATGAAAGGAGACGTCTAACTCCTCCTTTGGTAGGCCAGAACTCTGCCCTGCTAACCAGAGACATAGATCAGTGTAATGTGAATAATATATAACTCACGATACTCTGTTGCATATTCTTTAATTTTTCAGGAAAACTAACAAGCAAATAAAACAAATTCAAAAGCGACTGTATGATATCATTAAAAAAAAAAAAACGTCACCAGTTAAAAGTGAAAGCGATGTATGTTTTTTTTTTTTATTTTGTTGATTTTGGTTAACTGGTTGGTTGGTTCGTTGGCTCTCCGTTCATTTGTTGATTTGGTGGTTAATTAACGCTGTTGGTTTGTTCCTGGATTGATTTGGTATTGAACTGGGAGATTAATTAATTTAGTAGCTAGCTGGTTTGTTAAGTGACTGGCTGGATTCTAATTTTAGCGATCTTCTATCCCTGATGAAATGCACATGGCCTTTTATTTAAGGAATTAATCTGGGCTCATTCTCAAGCATGAACTGCACCCAGAGGCAGTATCGTTGCATCAATAATTAACAAATTTATCGTGGCTTATAATCTACATTGATGTTACTGTTCACAAGCATCGACATTGATGTCACAAACATCACACATTGATGTGACAGTCCACAAACATCACACATTGATGTTACTGTCCACAAACATCACACATAGATGTTACTGTCCACAAACATCACACATTGATGTTACTGTCCACAAACATCACACATTGATGTTACTGTCCACAAACATCACACATTGATGTGACAGACCACAAACATCACACATTGATGTGACAGTCCACAAACATCACACATTGATGTTACTGTCCACAAATATAAGACATTGATGTGACAGTCCAGAATCATCATACATTGATGTTAATGTCCACAAATATCACACTTTGATGTTACTGTCCACAAACATCACACTTTGATGTGACAGTCCACAAATATCAGACATTGATGTCACTGTTCACAAACATCAGACAATGATGTGACATTTCACAAACATCACACATTGATGTGACAGTCCAGAAACATCACACTTTGATGTGACAGTCCACAAATATCAGACATTGATGTGACAGTCCACAAACATCAGACATTGATGTGACAGTCCACAAACATCGGACATTGATGTCACAGTTCACAAACATCAGACAATGATGTGACATTTCACAAACATCACACATTGATGTGACAGTCCACAAACATCGGACATTGATGTAACAGTCCACAAACACCACACTTTGATGAGAGAGTTCACAAACATCACACAATGATAGGACAGCCCAACATACATCCCACGTTAATGTGACAGCCAAACATCATCACACATTGATGTGACGGCCCTATATCTGTTAAGACTAAATCGTGCCATTTTTTCCAGGTTTTTCTCAATGTCTAGAAAATGAACAGACAGCCCGAATTTTAAAAATGTCCGGAAAATTATTGAGCTTAATAACAGATCCCGTAGAAATTCTGGATTATTTACCATCTAACTAGTGAATCATCTCTTATCATAGTTTAATGATGATACATTTCAACCAAAAACAAAATTATTTAATTATATTCCTATATTATAAATTATATTATAAACAGCAATAAATAATTAATTAGATTTAGGTAATATAATAGAAATAGAAATAGAAATAGAAAGTGTTGAAAATAAGAATAACGAAATATCGAGGACTCATCATGGAAAATAAGAAAGAAAGATCTTCTACAAACCGTATTGTGTATACGGAATGTGATATTAGTGCCAATGAAATACTTTTAGTTGATTTCCATATTTATGTCTTTGCAGTAAGATAAAGGACGCGAGCTTTTCTATTACATATTCAAACTTGCAACTCTCTAAACTCAGAGATTTGCCAATCTTTGATCATTTTGTTATGGCCATAAACTACTAAAATATTGTTCTAAAATCTACTCAATATCTACTTTAGCTAAACATCTTACATTTTGTGTCTGTTGTCACAAAAACCACTTCCATAAAATATCAATTTTAAGAATGAGAGGAATGTGTAGGTTGAAGACATCTTCATTTGTTAACGTTGAAGAATGTTCCAGATTATAAAATGTCACTTTGAGATGGAAACACAGTTATGAGGACACATCATGCGCATATCGACATGGCGCTTTCCTAACCGACAAGTGTGTTAAACTAACTCACCTTGTTCAGTATCCACACCCATTGTGGATTAATCGTTCATATACATTTAGGCCTACCCTTCTTATCAGACATTGATAAATGAAAGTTTACAAAAATCACACTTTGATATGTGAGGGCCCTAAGTTGGCTGATCACAGTTCCAAATAGTACAGTCACTGACAAGAAGAAGTTTTTTTCTGGATATTTGAACGAAAGTGAAACATTTACCCTGAGACTGCTATGATGGGGACTACAGTTACCTTTCTTTGTTTGGGAGATGAGTTAGTAATTCGGATGATTCCACTGGCACGGGCGGTTGAGCAATTATAGATTTTAATTCGTTTGCAGTGATACCGGGGCCTTCCATAACCAAATAACCAAATACATTTACCCCGAATGACTTGGACACTACTAGTCCGGGAATTGATGGACAGAATTAGTGCTCACATGTTCCTACTATCAAGAATATAGTAAACACGCCAACATGTATGCTCTCATGTAGGTTGGGTGGTCTAAAGACACGACATCTGCCTCACGACAGAACGGACCAGGGTTCAAAGCCCACCAGAAGCGGTGGTGATTTGTCAACAAAAATATGAGAAATTAATCAGCGGTTTGTTTATAACTTTAGCCTACTTTGATCTCCTGGTTAGTGAGATTCCATGTCTAGCCTTCTCGAATAACGGCAATAAACATGAGGTCCCGTGTGTACTCGCAAAGAGTAGGTCATAAATATTTATCGCAGCCCAGGAAAAATTGTGCCAAAAAATACCCACATCGTGGATCCCAGGCCGTTCTACTGCGTTCGTGGGCCAGGACTCCCCTCTGATTTTCTCATGATTCTCAGAAAAGAAACGGGGCGCCTATGGGTCCGTCCGGTGTGCAGTGTTGATTATCCTAGCAGCAAACAAAAATATATATACTTTATTGGTTGTATATAAGAATGAATATGTTCCAACGTACTTCGCGAGCTCTTGAATATGTGTACATTAATAAATGAACTACGCAGTGAATACAAATTTAATTAATTAATAATGACACATTAAACAAATAAACATAAACAGAAGAAATAAACATGTATACATTTTGTTATGCTTCTGTAGTTTCATTCAACCGACGACTGCTCCTCTTCAGCATCTCTCCTTAAAAGACGTAAAGTCAGTGTAGATGATTTGTTATATTATAGTTTACAGCAAGCCGCATTATTTCCCCGATCGGCCCAAAGCATGCCATCTGGGGACAACTGATTGCCTTTCTACTGACTTCACTAGAATGATTACTCTGTTACAAAGACCATCTCAGGGAACTCTACTATCATCTTGAGCCGTTGCTGCCGCAGATCTCAACGAATGTAATCAGTCATGAGCCGTTGACCCTTGTGATTTCTGCGTAAAAATGTAATCAATAATTTAATGAACGATTAAATTACTCTTTCTTTTCGCCGCTACCCGAGAAGGCTGGACATTCAGTTCTCAAGAGTCTGTGAAGCTAATATAAGAGAAACCATTGACTGAAAAGAAAAATTCTCACCTGTCTGTTGGGAGATCTAACCAACGTCTTACTCGTGAACCAGCCACCTACCACCCCAAACGAACAGAGTCAGGTACCTATTTTCCCTTGGTGAACTGAGGGAACAGGCCAGATATAGGTCTAGGTTAAATAAGCTACGGGTTAGGGACTCACAATCAGAGGGGGCCTCAAATTTGTTAATTTTGTAATTCATAATAAAGACTGTCCTGTGTTAATTTTTAACATGGAGTCTAACAATTTCATTTAGCTTAGGTAAATTATGGGCCTCGCAGTTTCATTTAGTTAGTTTAACCTTCTTAGGGGCCTCACAATTTCATTTAGCCTAGGTAAATTAGGGGCCTCACAGTTTTATCTAGGGAGCAGCGATAGCTCAGTGGTTAGTGAACTGGACTACAAAGGACAAGGGGTAGGGTTCGATCCCATCCGACGGCTTCCGGGTTCACCCAGCCTTAAATGGGTACCGGATTTTTTTCTGGGAAAGTAATGTGGCACGGGCGTAATACCGACCACATCACCCCAAAAATCATGTGCTGAAGGTCTGTACAATTTATGGTCACTAACACCATATTCCCTATACGCCACTTGGAGTGACGGGGGCTCTTTACTTTACTTACTTTTACAGTTTCATTTAGTTTAGGTAAATTGGGGGCCTCACAGTTTCATTTAGTTTAGGTAAATTAGAGGCCTTCAAATTTCATTTAGCTTAGGTAAAGTAGACGCCTCTCAGTTTCATTTAGCTTAACCAACCTAGGGGCCTCACATTTTCATTTAGCTTAGCCAAATTAGGGGCTTCATAGCAAACGTAGGGGCCTCACAGTTTCATTTAGATCAGCCAACTTAGGACCCTCACAGTTTCATTTAGATTACCCAACTTAGGGGCCTCACACTTTCATTTAGATTATCCAACTCAGGGGCCTCACAGTTTCATTTAGATCAGCCAATTTAGGGGCCTCACAGTTTCATTTAGATTATCCAACTTAGGGGCCTCACAGTTTCATTTAGATCAGCCAACTTAGGGCCCTCACAGTTTCATTTAGATCAGCCAACTTAGGGCCCTCACAGTTTCATTTAGATCAGCCAACTTAGGGCCTTCACAGTTTCATTTAGATCAGCCAACTTAGGGCCTTCACAGCCAATTTAAGGGCGTCCCAGTTTCATTTAGATTAGCCAACTTAGGGGCCTCATAGCCAACTTAGGGGCCTCACAGTTCCATTTAGCTTATCCAACTTAGGATTCACAACAAAATTATAGGCCTCGTAGTTTCATTTAGTTTACCCAACTCAGGGGCCTCAGTTTCATGTATCTTAGTCAAATTAGGGGCCTCGCGGTTTCGTTTAGCTTAGCCAATTTAGGGGCCTCACGGTTTAATTAAGCTTAGCCAATTTAAGGCCTCACGGTCAACTTAGGGGCTCACAGCCAACTTAGGTGCTCACAGTCAACTTAGGGTCTCACAGCCAACTTAGGTGCTCACAGTCAACTTAGGTGCTCACAGTCAACTTAGGTGCTCACAGCCAACTTAGGTGCTCACAGTCAACTTAGGTGCTCACAGTCAACTTAGGTGCTCACAGCCAACTTAGGTGCTCACAGTCAACTTAGGGTCTCACAGCCAACTTAGGTGCTCACAGTCAACTTAGGTGCTCACAGTCAACTTAGGGTCTCACAGCCAACTTAGGTGCCCACAGTCAACTTAGGGCCTCACAGCCAACTTAGGTGCTCACAGTCAACTTAGGTGCTCACAGTCAACTTAGGTGCTCACAGCCAACTTAGGTGCTCACAGTCAACTTAGGTGCTCACAGCCAACTTTGTGGCTCACAGCCAACTTAGGGGCTCACAGCCAACTTAGGGGCTCACAGCCAACTTAGGGGCTCACAGCCAACTTAGGGGCTCACAGCCAACTTAGGGGCTCACAGCCAACTTAGGGGCTCACAGTCAACTTAGGGGCTCACAGCCAACTTAGGTGTTCACTGCCAACTTAGGGTCTCACAGCCAACTTAGGTGCTCACAGCCAACTTAGGTGCTCACAGTCAACTTAGGTGCTCACAGTCAACTTAGGGGCTCACAATCAACTTAGGTACTCACAATCAACTTAGGTACTCACAGCCAACTTAGGGGTTCACAGTCAACTTAGGGCCTCACAGCCAACGTAGGTGCTCACAGCCAACTTAGGGGTTCACAGTCAACTTAGGGCCTCACAGCCAACTTAGGTACTCACAGCCAACTTAGGGGTTCACAGTCAACTTAGGGCCTCACAGCCAACTTAGGTGTTCACTGTCAACTTAGGGCCTCACAGCCAACTTAGGTGCTCACAGCCAACTTAGGTGCTCACAGTCAACTTAGGTGCTCACAGTCAACTTAGGGGCTCACAATCAACTTAGGTACTCACAGCCAACTTAGGGGCTCACAGTCAACTTAGGGCCTCACAGCCAACTTAGGGGCTTCACCAAATCTAAATTCAGCCTTGGGAGGCTGTCAAACTGCTACAGTCCTCACCTTGATTTTATCGCCAGGCTAGTCCACTACCAACACACCACAACGCTTTTTAATTACATACCATTACATGTACCTTGTTACACACATGACTGTCATGACGACAGTATGCGAACTGAGAAATGAAAAGCAGAAATCTCAATCACTTGAGAAATACAAGATTCATATTGCAATTAATTACCCTTGAGAATCCCTCATAATTGAAAAATCGCCATTAACAGAATTCTATGTTCGTTAAATTAAGCCCATTTATGCAGGCGGTGTCTTTAAACAAACTTCAATTGATGTCCAACGGTCTAATTATCTTTAAGAGGAATCAGTTGATAAACCGGAGGTTTTAATATTTATTACTCGTCTTTGCGTCAGTTCGTTTTAGTAATATTCAATGCCGGATATCAAAGTATCCACCGCACATGATACTCATAAAGCTGAAATATATTTCTTAATGGATTAATTAGCTAAACACGTGTACAGTCTAGATAAAAGATCTTTTTTTGTTTTAATGGCGTCTATCTTCCCATTACAAAATTAACCGATGCCGATCCCTAACCCGGATGTAAAAGTGGGAGGAATGGGCATAGGGAGAGCTACCGAAATCCGTTAAATATAGAATGCGTGTTTGTATGTGTGTTTGTGTGCTAAATAATTTTGAGGAGAGAAAGACAGAAGTGAAGAAAGAAAGAAAGAAAGAAAGAAAAAGAAAGAAAGAAAGAAAGAAAGAAAGAAAGAAAGAAGAAAGAAAGAAAGAAAGAAAGAAAGAAAGAAAGAAAGAAAGAAAGAAAGAAAGAAAGAAAGAAAGAAAGAAAGAAAGGAGAAAATTCTAGCTACAAGAATTCAGGATAAGGTAGCAGTTCTTTCAGATGAAGAGCCTTCTACACGCTATGGCCATCTACGAATGAAGAAGATTGGCACAGGGAAAGAAATGGATATTAGTGATTAGTAGAGTTAGAGTAGAGTAGAGTAGAGTAGAGTAGAGTAGAGTAGAGTAGAGTAGAGTAGAGTAGAGTAGAGTAGAGTTTAGTGATGGCCGTCGTTATCTTAGAAAATATCCATTAAAACATCACATTTTTGGGTTAACTGAGTCTGCTAACAAAGGCAACTGCCACATCGCAGTCGTTACAGTGTCCAGGTCAAAATTTCTGTTTCGCATCAACAAGAAAAAAATCTGTGACCCACGGTGAGAATCTAATACGAGTCCTGATTTAGCAACGATTGGTGCATTATTTTCCTTCACCAAAATGAGAAAAGAGAACTACATTTCTTTTAAAAAGATAACTCAGTTAAAACAAAATGCCCTGTATTCTTGTATTCTGGACTATCATCAATGTAATTCAGCAATGTTATTGGACATTCCAATATCTTACTAAATCTTACAGGATGGCCTCTACACATGCCAGTGTCTTGCTAAATCCCATTGGATTGTCACAACGCATCCCATTGTCTTGCTAAATCTCATAGGAATGTCTCAACACTTTCCAATCTCTTGCTAAATCTCATAGGATTGTCTCAACACTTTTCAATCTCTTGCTAAATCTCATAGGATTGTCACAACACTTTCCAATCTCTTGCTAAATCCTAAGGAGATAGTCTCAACACTATGCACGAACTCTGCAACATAAGCAAACATCCGGGAAACAGCTTTTTTTTTAAATTTGGTAATATAATAATGCTGTAATGGCAAGGATTTTACTGGTTTCGATTTTTCTCCTGGGAGCGGCATGCACCCAGCTTTTTCAACCGCAAAAATTACTACGCATGCTGAGCTTGAACACAAGAACAACACTGCGCCTATTGTTTCAGATACAGCTAAGCATTCGATCTTGTCTACCCTGAGTTAAGAAAGATCGCGAAGGTTTCAAACGGATTGCTCCACAAACCTGATATTTGTAAACGCCTGGGTAACACCCTAAAGCTCTAACTGTGAAACACAGCTTCGGGCGATTCGAAAGCATTATGTTTAATATAGGGGCAGGGACACCTTAGATCAACAAAGCTGAAAGTTGTCAGCGACTCATAGCTGATCGGGATCGGTGGACAAGAATTATCCAAACCCTACTCCACTTCTTCGCAGTGCCAATAGTAACACAAGCCAGTCTAGTCTGGCCTAGTGAGTAGGGATCGAGAGAGAAGGCAACCCGGTACTCAAAAATGTCGTGTTGAAGTCGGATGTCTCGAGCAGAAAGACGCAAATGTCACAGTTCTACTGTAAACCACAACATAGCATATTTACGTCCACTTAAGGTTATTTTAGTGGTGGATGGCGATGAGGATAACAATTCCCTTTGCCGCTGTGCCAAAGCAAGAAATGTTTAAATCTTTTGTCCCATATTGTTAAGGCATTATATTCACGTTGTGTTATATATGGCCCTTTTCGTCTTGTCAGACGGTCTAGTGGAGGCTATTGTGTATTTTTTTGAGGTTTTGTTTTTGTCGAACAGCTTCTCTCGTGGCTAATTCTACCAATGTTTCACAAACACACGCGGTCATAGAATGAACAAGTCAGGCCCACTGGTCCACGCGGTTTTCCATCCTTTTTCATGAGTCTTTTCTATTCTAAGTTTTGCTTTAGCACAGCCTCAAATGATGTTTTACCATTCCTTATATATGCTCTCCATGATGTGCGATCACTGGCTAGATGTTCCCAGTCATAATCACATATGGAGAAGTCTTTCAGAGATTATTTACAGATATCTCTATATCGTAGTTTAGGTGTGCCGATTTGTCTTTTTCCATTGTGTTATATTCTCTCAGTAATTTGATGCTCACTTTGGCAGGCTTAATTTGGAACACAAATTGTTCAGAAGTTTGAACTGACGACACTTGGTAACTCACAATTTTAAATGAGCTCCGTCATCATCATCATCAAGTACTGGCGTAGGTGGTCATGTCTCTCCACAACTTTCGATCTCGACAGCTATTTATCATTTCTGTCGTTGACCTGCTGCCAAGCCATTCTCTTAAGCTGTCTGTTATTTTTTTTCTTTGCTTCCCTCTATCTCTTCTCCCTCAATTTTTCCAGTTGTTACTATATATTCCAGTTGTTCTCTTCTCATTACATGGCCAAAAAACGATGATTGTTTCTTCCTAATATTGGAAATTGGCTCTCTTTTTATTGTTGTGGCGATTCATGATTGTACAAAGAAATTGCGACGGTGGTTTTCTGTTGCCTTCCGTCGGTTTGTTTACGGTTGGCTCCGCTAGCCTTTGACTAAAATGTCTCACCCACAACGCAGTGGGGTTGCTTTACTTCGGGGTACCCTCCCTTAGCCTTTTACTCTCCCGAGCTTACCAGCAAGGCAGCAGGGCAGCCACAAGTTGTACTGTTTACTGCATACAGTAGCAGTTAAATTACCTGGCCTGACCATTAGGTAACTCACAATTTTAAATGAGCTCCGTACTTAAGTGTAAAAGAATATAATTTCTATACTACAGCAACTGCTCAACGTATTCACACAACAGCTACAACATTTAATGACAGAGGCATACGTCAAGAAGCTCATTTCTTTCCTGTCTATTTTATTCTAGCTAACAATGTCTAGTTTTATTATGTTATTATTTTCTACTTGTCCTACAGGTCTATGTCAATAGAAATGAGAAAGAGAGTTCATCGGTGCTATATAGAGCCAATCCTGGATCATGGAAGCGAATCGTGGACAGTAGACAAACAAATGAAAAGACGATTGAAGGCCACAGAAAATGATTTCTCAGAAGAATCTTGAAAGTTCCCTGGACAGCTAAAAAGACCAACGAGGACATTCTTAACGAGGGCAACACGAAAAAGCCTACTTCAAAAACATCAGAAAGAGACAATCGACATTTTTTTAGGCGCATCATGAGAAGAAAGTTGGAATATTTGGTTACAGATGGTAAAATAGAGCGTAAGAGAGATCGAGGACGACAAAGATAAAAGATAGTAGATGGCATGGAAAACAGTCAACAACAGAACTGATACGAAACACTATTGATAAAAACTCTCAGTTTCCTGGATGAAGAATACCCACAAGACCTATGGATTCGTGTGTACACAGATGGATCAGCACAGAATGCAGTAAAGAATGGGGGAGCATGTGCATATATAAAGTACCCAAATAACACTAGGGATATGAATAAAATAGCAACAGGGAAATATTGTCACAATTATGATGCAGAAATACAAGCAATAAAGTTGGTAATAGAAAGACTGCTGGACAGTAATCTTAGCCTGTAGTGTTTTTGACAGATGCAAGATCAGTACTCCAGGCACTACAATCCAGAAAATTACCACATCTGCAGACCTTATTGACTGAACTCTGCAAGCACCATAGGGTTGCCCTGCAGTGGATCCCATCTCACTGTGGAATACCAGGAAATGAGAAAGCAGATCAATTGGCAACGGAAGGTTCAACAGGCACACAACTAGATACAACGGTTACATACCATCATAAGAAACAGATAATCAAATCAATCAGAGGACCACAAGCCCCAAATCCGGATGCCTTTCATAATATGAATAGATGTGAGCAAGTTATCATTATACGCCTCAGAACAGGACACAATCGACTCCATAGTCACATGTATACAAAATTCAAGATCGGCACCTCAGCTACTTGTACATGTGGACAGGCTGAACACATACTTCAAAACTGCACTAAATGTAATAGACTGAGGAAAATCCATTGGCCCATAGATACAACACTACAGACAAATCTATATGGGCCACTGCAAGAATTACAAAAGGCAGTAAGATTTATACTGGAAACGACATTGCAGATACAGACAATACTTCAGGCGAACGAAAGAAAGAAAGAAAAAGAAAGAAAGAAAGAAAGAAAGAAAGAAAAAGAAAGAAGAAAGAAAGAAAGAAAGAAAGAAAGAAAGAAAGAAAGACTGTTGATAGAAAATTGTGGAAGGATATGATCGCCATCGACAGCTGGCATGGGACATCATGATGATGATGTTTTCTACTGAGAACATCATAATTACCCTCACTACCATTTCTCTGATCGAGTGGTTTTGTTTATCGTTGTTGAGTTTTATAGTAAATGGCTTACGATTATTTTTGGCTGCTGAGATAAGTCATAAACTATACACTGTAACAAAAACGTGGTAGAATAGTGAAGTGCTTGTGAAGTATTGTGTATAAGTGAAGAATTTGGAGAGGAGTGGTGCCCACTCTGTCTTTTGATCAAAGCCTTTGGATTGGAGTGGTGCCCACTTTGTCTTTTGATCAAAGCCTTTGGAGAGGAGTGGTGCCCACTCTGCCATTGATCAAAGCCTTCGGAGAGGAGTGGACCCACTCTGCCATTTGATCAAAGCCTTCGGAGAGGATTGGTGCCCACTCTGCCATTTGATCAAAGCCTTCGGAGAGGAGTGGTGCCCACTCTGCCATTTGATCAAAGCCTTTGGAAAAGAGTGGTGCCTCCTCTGCCTTTTGATCAAAGCCTTTGGAGAAGAGTGGTGCCCACTCTGCCCCTTTATTCAGTTAAGTCGATTAGAGACCACCAAGCTGGGTTTGTTGTTTGCACACGACAGCATTAAATCTCTAGCGAAGTCTCGATAGACTGAATTTTGCGTGAATATCATTTTTTTCCCCGTTTTTTTTCCACCACATCGGCAGCCATGTGCTCAGATATCCCACGCCATACAGGCAGATATTCTCAGACGTCAAAGATACTCATTTTTTTTTCATCGAGCGTTTTAACGTTTTGTCTAATTTTTTCCTATTAATTTTTGCCCGGGCTGCGCCCATTTCTGACTGACTTACTCTTTTTTTTTATTTCCAACTATCAAAAGTTATTTAACGTGCGCCGAATACACACTGAACCCCCTGTTTTTTTTTCTTTTTACGTTATCCGAGAGAGCTAGACATATAATCTCACTACCCAGAGACCAGGGAAGAGGATTCGAACAACTCCCACTGCCTGTTGTGGTATTTGAACCCGAGTCCTTCTTGTCCAAAGGCTGGCGTCTTACCTCTTAACCACCCAGCGCTGAGACGACAGCGCGACAACCACTATGCACCTGGCGCTCTCTAAATTTAAAAAAAGTACTTTAAACCAAGTCAGTCATGCTTTGTGTAGGCTACTTAATATATTAATTATATATTTTTGTCTGTAGTTAATCGTCTTTGTGAACGTTTCTTTCTCAAACTATTGTTTCGCTATTCCTTACTCTTCTTCGCTGCTAATACTTTTCCTAACTACTTTCATTTATAACTTGCTATCTTATTTTTTTTTCTTACATTATTTTTCTCTTAAACATTATCTGCGCTAACAGTGCATGGGCTGATTGTAGTCAGCGACTCATAATTGACTGTCTGTAATAAAAACAAAATATGTAAACTATAGCTGACGTGTGTTTTGACTCTCCCATTAGTTGGTCAACTAAATTTGGTAGTCTGCGCGGACTAGTCCTCGTTCCTTTCTGGCCACAGCACAGTACGCAGGGAAGACATTCTCATATTTATTTCTCAATCTATTTCGAAATTATTTTGTTTTAGTAAAAAAAAAAAAAAGTAAAGTGCCCCCGTCACGCCAAGTGGCGTATAGAAAATATGGTGTTAGTGACCATAAATTTTACAGACCTGCGGCACATGATCTTTGAAGTAAAGTGGTCGGTATTACGTCCGCGCCGCTTTACTTTTCCAGAAAAAAAATCCAGTAGCCATTAATGCTGGGTGAACCCGGAAGCCGTCGGTTGGGATCGAACCCTGCCTCTTGTCCTTTGTAGTTCAATTCACTAACCACTGAGCTATCGCGGCTCCCGTTTTGTTTTATATACCTCATTATTAGTTAACTTTGTAGGGCTAATTTTATTTACTTACATATCTGTGTGGTGTTTGTTGTTCCTGCTGAAGGTCTTCGGAGCCGAAACGTCGTTCAAATTTCTGTGTGGTCCATTAATTACGTAAAACTTAATCCATACCATTTTCTTATATTTTTTCACATTTCCCTTTTACAACCAGCTTTACCGCAGCTTCGCATTCAGCTTTACCGCAGCTTCGCATTTTGATGCATTTCTTTGCCTTGACCCCCAAACTAAAACTGATCAAGATCCTGCTCCGCCTCCCGTTATTGGCTGTGTAAACAAACTAGCTAGTCTTGTCAAAGCAAGTAAGAATGGGTGAGGAAAGGTAGCCCGGGACTTTTAAAAAATACCATGCTGACGTCTAATATGGTGGCCGAAAGGCGGAGATATCACACCTTGCTACAAGCCATGACATAACACAACTAGCAAACTTAGTATTCTCTAATTAATGGACTATAAAAATGTATCAGCTGTCGGTTTTCACAGAAGAAGAAGAAGAAACATTTATTCCTTCTGCAACAGCTGTAACATCTCATTACATTATAACATCTCTAATTACAGAAATAAGATTGTTTTACATAATGATCACACTAACCCCCTCACAATCGATTTCTCGCTTTAAGGGCATCTAGTTGCTGTAAAGTCGGATATGTTGGGCCGAAATAGCTCTTCTTGTTTAAACACCTACGCAATGTAATTACTTCAATATAGCTCCTGTAGGGTTGCGGTGACAAAAGCCAGATGGACGCAAAAGCACACGGATACGCAATATGTAGAGAATCCGCTCTTATTATAGAAGTAAAGTAAAAGTCAAGTACCCCTGTCACGCCAAGTGGCGTATAGGGAAATATGGTGTTAGTGACCATACATTTTAAAGACCTTCAGCACATGATTTTTGGAGTAATGTGGTCAGTATTACGCCCGTGCTGATTTTACTTTCCCAGAAAAAAAATCCGGTACCCATTTAAGGCTGGGTGAACTCGGAAGCCGTCGGTTGGGATCGAACCCTACCCCTTGTCCGTGGTAGTCCAGTTCACTAACCACTGAGCTATCGCGGCTCCCTTATTATAGAAACTAACACGAAACGTCACCATTTTAATCTTATTCTAAGTTCCACCCACATTGTTCTTATTCTCCCATTTCCGTCTCCTTTCAACATTTATTTTATTTCTTGTTAAAATCATCCTGTCTATTAGCAAACTACACCTATCTCGTTGTAACCTCCTCTCTCTCTCTCTCTCTCTCTCTCTCTCTCTCTCTTTCTTTCTATCTATTTCTCTCTCTCTCTCTCTCTCTCTCTCTCTCTCTCTCTCTCTCTCTCTTGTGATTTAACTAATCCCTCCCTCTCTATACTAAACTTCTAGTTCAGCCCAAGAATTTTAATTTTTTTTTCCTTGCCCTCGACATTCTCTCAGTCAGCCTCGCCCACAACTAAATAACTCGGTACACGCCTCTGTTTCTACCACGTTCACCGTTGATTTATCCGACAGAACGCGACCGACCCTTTCTGTGTGCTGCACGTGTGCCGGTAGATAACATTTCGGGGCAGTCACTCTCGCTTTGATGTAGCAGTTGGAAGACAGGAGGAGGGATAGAGTATTGGAGACGAAATAGAGATAGAAAGAAGAGGTGTAGGACTAGGTTGTAATAATTAATAATTCTTGGAAAAGGGGGAAGTAAGCAGAGAATGTTGTTGGTCCATGAAGGGACGTGTCGAAGATGGGGTTATGGTTTTTACAGTGGTTTGGTGGAAGGAGAGGGGGGGGGGGAGAGACTAGGTTGTGGAGAGCAGCTACTTCGTTGCATTTGGTCACAATCATAGAGTATAATGGAAATAACAAGGATCTGAAACCAGCAACATTTTCCGCATGATTTAATACTTGCTACAGACGTTTTATGTTTAGCAAACTGGTCATATATTTATTCTTCACTCGTCGACTTCACTCATTCTTAAAATCGTTTATCAGGTGTTGCATGTTTCGATTCGATTTATTTCGACATTCAGCTTATTTTTCACAAAACAAAAGTCAGCCGTTGTCTAACCCTCTCTTGTTATATTTAATGACATGCTTGATAATGGAGTCCATTTTTATTCGGTTCCTACTGAGGATGTAGAATGTTGGAGATGTTGCCAGAATATATACAACATTCCAAGACACGGTGAGTTAAACATATAAAACATCATACAAATTTCCCAATATGTGTGGTTAACCTTCCGGAGCGAAACTACAACATTCAGAAATTACAACGTTCAGAAACTACAACGTTCAGAAACTACAACGTTCAGAAACTAAAACGTTCAGAAACTACAACGTTCACAAACTACAACGTTCAGAAACTAAAACGTTCAGAAACTACGACTTTCAGAAACTACAACGTTC
The DNA here is from genome assembly GCA_032433765.1 of Megaustenia siamemsis. NCBI lineage: Eukaryota > Metazoa > Mollusca > Gastropoda > Stylommatophora > Ariophantidae > Megaustenia > Megaustenia siamemsis. The sequence continues at coordinate 24,793,428 of JAVIAB010000125.1, forward strand.
AGAAACTACAACGTTCAGAAACTACAACGTTCAGAAACTACAACGTTCAGAAACTACAACGTTCAGAAACTACAACGTTCAGAAACTACGACTTTCAGAAAGTGTGTATAGCTAGAGATCATCCTCATCAAGTCGCAGGTCCTTTGCAGAACGTTGCATTTATCACAGCCCGTCTGAAATAATCTCTGATTCTAGCCAAATCTCCCACTTCTTCTGTTGTCATGTTCAAGGTCTCTTTAATGTCTTGAAATATATTTAGTGATTAGGCAGCCGCGATAGTTCAGTGGTTAGTGAACTGGGTTACAAAGAACAAGAGGTAGGGTTCGATTCCAAACGACGGCTTCCGGGATCACCCAGCCTTAAATGGGTACCGGATTTTTTTCTGGGAGAGTAAAGCGGCACGGGCGTAATACCGACCACATTACCCCAAAAATCATGTACTGAAGGTCTGTAAAATGTATGGTCACTAACACCATATTCCCTATACGCCACATGGCGTGACGGGGGTACTTTACTTTACTTTACTTTACTTTATTTAGTGATTTCTCCAATAAATTTACAAACCAGTTAGTTATTTTTGTATCTGGGTTGAGTGCAGCGTGTTCCGCTCAGTGAATGTGACTAGTGCGGTTGATTAGTGTGCTGGTTGAGCGATCAAGTCCTGTGAGTTTAATCAAAACTTTCTGAGGTAGTTCCATTCGGCGCTGGTTTAATACCACTCTGATGGACGCATTCGATCAACGAAACAGTAAAATAGGTGCTTGGCTGACTTCCGAGGTAATAACAGAGATTAATGTCACTGGACAATCCATTACTTTATGCTCATATGATGTAGTCTAGTGCGATGAATGTAATACTTCATTTATCTACTACCATGTACCTTCTTTACCAGTTAACTGGGCGTGAGTGCGTTCTATCGCTAGCTTCCCTCAAGCAGCGATATCTGCGCCTTTCAGCACGACACATGGGTCGTCGAAATGGGTGCATTTGCCTAACAATTTTGTCAGGACAGCGGCCATATTTGGCCTACTTATTTTAACCTTCAACAACCAAGGATTATTTAACGTGCCTAAACAATTTTGTCCGGACAGCGGCCATATTTGGCCTACTTATTTTAACCTTCAACAACCAATGACTATTTAACGGGCTGATCGAGTGCACACGAGACCTCCTGTTTTTCGTCGTATACCAAGAGTGCTAGACATCGGATCTTCTCACCCAGAGACGAGGTGTGGTAGAGCCCAGAAAAACTCCAGGATTCGAAGTGAAAAGTTCCCACCGCCTACGGGTGAGCGCTATGCCGTACTAGCGACATAACCCCATCCACGCCGATTGAACGGGTGAGCGCTATGAAAAAGACAAAGAAGCCGGGACTTTGGTGTCCAGAGGCCGACCTCTAGGCCACAGTCCACCAGCAACAATCTACACCACGGAATTATTTTTTGTAAGAAACAGAATGCTTGCTTGCGTTCACCCGATGACTAAAGGAGTGTTCCTCTTCATCGTCCGCCTTTAAAAGGGCGTTAAGTGGGCGTGTCTGCGTTGTATTGTGGTTTGCAGTATAACTGTGATATTTGCACTTTTTGGCCCAACATATCCCACTTTAGCACAGCAATTTTGAGTACCGGATTGTCTTCCCTCTTCGATCCCTACTCGCTTGGCCAGACTAGACAGGTTAGTCTGCTACTAGAGGCACCGCGGAGAGGTGGAGCAGGGTATGGATGGTTCTGGTTCACCGATTCTGGTGCAAGCCATCAGCTGTGGGTCGCTGACAACTTCCAGCTCTGGCGCTGTGAGGCGCGCCTGCGTCTCCAGAAAGAGAATGTTCTACCCGGAATTATTAGCCGTTGATATTAAAATCGGGAGTTACCGATTAAAATAGATTGTACAACGTGATCATGGTTAATTTCTACATCATATTTAAGAAAAATCAATACATGTGAGATGCGATGCTTGAGAAAAGTAACAAACAACACAAGAAGAGATAGAATACCAGATAAAACCATAAGAAAAATGGTAGGAATAAAACCCTGCCAAGAATATATAGAGCAACAACAACTTAAATGGTTGGGCCACCTGGTCAGAATGAATCCTCACCAATCACCATCAAAGACCTTCTTCTCGAGAATGCATGGAAAAAGACCAAGAAGAAGACCTAGAAGACGATGGATAGAGACATGTAATATCAAAGTAAAATCACTAAATCAGACAGTTTGAGCAGCTCAAGAACGACAAATGATATAACCACGACACCTTTTCAGTATCAATGAAAAAGAGACAAGAAGAAAGAACGTGATCAACTAGCGCCGACTTTATTTCAGAAATCAATGTATCATTCCTGGTCTGCCGGACTTATTTCAGCTCCCTTCAATGTTTTTTATTGACATCAATGAAACCAGTGGCATGATTTTACAATTGTAGGCATTATCCAGATAAGTCCTTCTACTTGCTCAACAGTTAAACTAGTTTTAATCTTGTTCCTTTCCGCCTCGCTAAACGTCACAAAGGGCTTGTAGTATTTTTCGTCACCGATCTCTGTTCTTGGTGAGATGTTCGATATTATCTGTGTCTAAGCCTGCCAAATTTGCTACTCTTATACGTGTTCTTTGAGTGTCTTTCTAGGTCTTCCTCTTTTTCTGTATCATGATGTTTCCCATAGAAGAGCCTGTTTTAGAATTCTCTTGTCTCTTCTCAGTATATGTGCGATATATGTCCATATTCTCTTCCTAACTGTAGATGAGATCGTTCGCTGCATGACCATTTCTCTTATCTCTATATTAGTCTTGAATTCATTCCATGTGTAAATACTAGGCAGCTTAAAATAGTATTTTTATCTTCCAATAGGCGGCAACACCTTGTACAGTCGTGCTGGTCGTGTAACGTGTCATATAGGGAATATAATGTTAGTGTCATTTTATAGACCTCCCACACATTATTTTTTGGAGTTATGTAGTCAGTAATGCGCCCGAGCCGTTTTCCTTTCTTAGAAAACATCCAGTACCCATTTCAGGCCAGAATGGCTCAGGCAAAAGTAAAATTCCCCAAAAATGAGGAAGATGCTATGCAATCCATTTTTGACAATAGAAACAAGAAAAATATTTCTTAAATGTTATGTAGAGCCAGTCATAACATATGGATGTGAATCATGGACAATAGGACAAAAGACAAGAAAATTACTGGAGGCTGTAGAAATGTGGTTTTATAGAACAGAATGTTGAGAATACCATGGACAGCTAAGAAGAGTAATGAAAACGTTCTGGCAGAGGCTAAAGCAAAAAGAGGCCTAATTTCAAATATTAGGAAGAAACAATCATCATTTTTTTAGGCCATGTTATTAGAAGGGAACAGGTGGAATATAGTGTGACACCTGCAACATTGATGGACGAAGAGATAGAGGGAAGCAGATAGAAAAGATACCAGACAGCTTAAGTGAATGGCTTGGCAGAAGGTCAACAACATCAATGATAAATAACTGTCGAGATCGAAAGTTGTGGAGAGACATGATCACATACGCCAGCAGGCTTTGTATTTGGTGATGATGTATTACAAGTGAGTTTTATAAATGAACATATTACGACTGAGTGTATTAAAACTTTGCGTAATACCACCGATTAAATTGCAACTGAAGGCATACAAATACAACATATTTAAACATGGGCTTGCCACGAATCAGTGGGAAAAGGGAATGTTTGAGGACCCAATTAGAACTCGGAGTAAGCATTGTTGAGAAATGCACACTGGCATGAAACAGTAGCTGTCCTAGGCCATATTTGAAACGAAAAGGAATCTGGGAAATAATTAAACGTGTTATAGGCATTAAATATATAGTATTTGATAATATGATGATGGTGACGATGATCGGGTATTGTTGTGATGACGACGGCCTTGAGGGCGATAATTATGATGATGGTTATTGTTATAAGGATGACCACAATGATGGTGATGATGATGGTGACGATGATAGTGCAACGATGACGATAGTTGTGATGAAAATGATTTTGACAACGAGGATAATGATTTTGATTAAAACTATTACCACAATGATGATGAAGTTGCTGATGCTGCCGATTTTGACGACGACGTTGATGATTTTAACAATTATAATGACTACGATGATGGTGTTGGTGATTGTAATGACGATAGCGATCATGGTGGTGAAGATGATAATTAAGATTTTTTCACGACGATGATAATTTTGATGATTATCATGATGATATGAATACGAATGTGATGATGATTATGAATACGACTGTGATGGTGATTATAACGATGATGACGATGCCAATGCCACAGATCGAAGCAAGCCTTCAGTTTTGTTATTCTTAAAGTTGGATGCAATAGCTTTCTTAACTTCCCGGGTTCTGCTGTAAAAAATTTGAATCTTGCGCACGCTAGTTCTTCGACACTATGTCAGCTATATCAACAGACTCCCACCACCGCAAGTAATACAGCAAACCTTGTCTCGTTATCCTATATTTCTATGATGCAGACTTTTACCAGAAGAGACTAACTAGGTGAATCAGTTGTTGGGTTGCTGATCTTGCGTGTATTGCCCCGGAAGAAAAGGAAAATGAACAGGAAGAAGAAATGAATGAGTTGATCTAGGAAGAAAATTGAATATAAGAATTATTATTTGGATAGGAGGCCATGTCGCCTGACTGCAAAAACAGCGGAAGTTACCAGAGAATCGTGGCTGACGACTACAGTTGGGATTGATAAATCAGAACCACCATTTTGCGGTGGCTCAACAGACTAACCAGTCTAGTCTGGTCAAGAGAGTAGGGCTCGAAAGGGAGGGTAACAGGTACTCAAAAATGTCTTGTTTACTTGCTTGAGTTTACTCGATGACCAAAGGAATACTTCGTCATCCACCCTTAGATGGACTGTAAGTGGACATGTATGTGCTGTTTTGTGTTTTGCAGTAGATCTGTAATATTTGCGCCTTTCTTTGTTGGTCTGATGTTTTAGGTTGAAAGGCGCAAATACCACAGTTCTTCTGCAAACCACTATACAACGCATAGACACCAGATGACGAAGATGTGTTTTTTGTTTTTAGTCATTTGGTGAACGCAAGTAAATGCAACCACTTTTAAACCACCATTTAAATCAGTGGTGGCCAACTTGAGGTTGCCCGAGGGCCGGATTAAAGCCAAGGCCAAGACCGGCGGGCCACACTTAAGAATATCGTCAAAAATGACTGTAGGGACCTATGCGATATAGTAATATATAAATAATGCTTGCACTTTGACTACATATTTGATTTGTAACAAATCCATTAATTATTCATTTTAAAATTACCTTTAATGTCTCAGTGCGACGATTGTGACTTGTCACAGCTTTCCACCAGAGATTTGAAGTCCACTTCCATTTTTGACGTGGCGATTCGGAGAGTATGGGACAATGTCGAATCGGTCATTCTGTTCCTGGTCTTAGATTTAATTAACTTCATGGAAGAGAATGTTGTCTCGCAGAGATATGTGCTGCCGAATATAGAGCACATCTTTAGTGCCCATTTTCTCAGACACGGGTAACGTTCATTTGGTAGCAATTTCCAGAAGTCAGCTCCTAATGCCTTTACAGTACTGAGGAAGGGTCACACTGAAGGTCACACAACTCTAGTTGAAGGTCTGATGGCTGGCACTCCACTGTGCACTTAATTGGGTTATTAAAAAGTTCCGTTTGCGGACGAAACATTTCAAAATCTTGAAATCGTCGATCAAATTCACAAATCAAATGTTCAATGTCAGCTGCGTACTTACTGAAGTTTGCACTTTCTATCTCTGACAACAACTGCTTACAACTTGAAAAATGGAACAGATCATTTTTTTGCAAAGAAAGTCTAAATAGATTCAGCTTCTTTTTAAAACCATCAACATATCCCATCAATTGAAAAATGGTTTGCTTTTCCCCTTGTAGCTGCAAATTCAATATGTTCAAATGTTGTGTGATGTCTGTGAGATATGCCAGATTATGAAGGAAATTAATGTCTTTGAGTGCATGTTGAAGATCAATGGAGCATGGTAAGTTCTCTCGCAGGAAGTCATAAATGTCATTCTTCAGTTCAAAAAATATTATTAAACATTTCCCTCGACTAAGCCATCCTACTTCTGTATAAAGCAGGAGATCACCGTAGCTAGAATCTACTTCCTCTAAAAATGATAAAAACTTCCTGTGATTTAAAGACTGGTGTCCTCCTCTTATCAAATTTGTTATTTTCACAACAGTAGCCATGGTGTCTTTTAGATTTATGGACTTTGCACAAAGGGCCTCTTGATGAATTATGCAATGCAATGTAGGTACGTTAATTTTGTTTTGCTTTAGAAGTCCAACAAAACCAGTATTTGAACCAATAAAAGCTTTGCAACCATCAGTACACACTGCAGACAACTTTCCAAAACCACCTACTTCATCTACGGCACTATGAACTGCAGAAAATATGTCTGTCCCTCTACAAGTGTCATGCAAAGAGCAAACTTTCAACAATTCTTCAATAACAGTAAAATCCTCCTGGATAACTTTAACAAAAATAAGAAGCTGGCAAGTGTCAGTGATGTCAGTACTTTCATCAATCGCGAGCGAAAAATATGAGCAGTTTTCAATACAAGATTTTAAACTTTGAGACAGTTGCAGACTGATGTCTTCTGTTCTTCTGGCTACAGTTTGTTTTGAAAGAGGCACAGATTCAAATTCTTTGGCTATTTTTTCTTGACCGAATGCCTTTGCCATTTGAATCGCACATTTCTTCACAAAATGTCCGTCAGTAAAGGGTTTTTTAGATTTTGCAAGCTCATAGGTAACTGTATATGATGCAATGATCGATGACTCTTTAATTGTATTGCCCTTTGTATACATACTTTGCTGTTGATTCAACTTTGTCTTCAGCTGTTCAACCAAAAGCTTCCTAGCTTCAATGCTATGTTTCTCATACATGTTTTGATGATGTGTGGCATAGTGCCGTTTTAAATTATATTCCTTCAAAACGGCTAACACTTGAACGCAAATTAAGCACTGAGGTTTACTATCCTTATTGAAGATGAACAAATAATCTAATTCCCATTCAGGTTTAAATATGCGATTTTCACAATCAACTTTTCTACGTTTTAACATGATTTAATACAAAATCTCACATCAAAGTTAAAAGTCACAGAATGTTGGTCCACTATCGAAAATAAGTCCAGATTTGACAGTTATACACAGACTTGTGTTTGACAATGAAATCAAAAGATTGTGACCAAATAAACACGTTGCAGTCATTTTATGGACAAGACAAGACGATGGGATCAAAGGGAATGAAGGCGAACAGTGAAACATTTTGAATGTAACTTCAAAGACAGAATTAGAGCTACGAAGTCCCCTCACCCCTGTCCCTCCCAACCTCATTAACCCCTTACCGCGAAATGAAAGAGCCACCACAAGTCCAGACGACAAATGTTGAGCCAAAGATCTGACGCTATCACCGCACTGACAATAAAGCAACTTTGCGGTACCAACTCGAAGCAAAGACTTTGAATATTGTCGGCACCATTAGTTGTGCAGTGTGTGTGTGTGTGTGTGTGTGTGTGTGTGCGTGTGTGTGTGTGTGTGTGTGTGTGTGTGTGTGTGTGTGTGTGTGTGTGTGTGTGTGTGTGTGTGTGTGTGTGTGTGTGTGTGTGTGTGTGTGTGTGTGTGTGTGTGTGTGTGTGTGTGTGTGTGTGTGTGTGTGTGTGTGTGTGTGTGTTATTTGAAATTATGTTGCCAATCTAGCTGTTGCGAGAAATTGACAACAGAGATTTTCAAATTGTGTATTCTTGAACGATAGAAGAGTTAACTCCGACACGGATTAAAACCAGGAGAAATCCGCTATTAGGGGTAAAAAATGAAGTAAGTCCGTGGAGCTTCGCGGGCCAAGAAAACTAGGCTGGCGGGCCGGATCCGGCCTGCGGGCCGCCATTTGGCCAGCCCTGATTTAAATGCTCGGGTACATCTTAACATCATCATTGGGTGCTGTCTCCGCATCGAAGGTTGGCTACCATGGAGCGCCATTCCCATCTGTCTCTTCCTTTGATGGTGCAGGTTGTCATAGCCTGACTTGTCCATCTTTTAATGTTACTCGTCCATGTCAGTTTTCTACTGCCTCTGCCTCTTTTACCTTGTATTTTCCCTTCCAAGATTACTTTTATTAGGCTGTTGTGTCTTTTAACATGCCCCAAAAATTTCATTTGTCTTATTCTAATTGCGTTTAGTAGTTCTCTTTTCAGTTTTAGTTGTTTTAAAACTGGATACATCAAGATTTTAAAAATATTCCTCCAACTGTAAGTACAAACGGTTTAGGCCAGTAATATAAAATATGTGGCCTAATTCAACTCAAAGTAAATAAGACACGAAATAGAATCAGTGATATGCGAGGCTAGATTCAATTTGCGTGGTCTAAGACAAAAGTAAATAACCATTTACACAAATGTTTAACAAGTTCCATTTACACAAATGTTTAACAAGTTCCATTTACACAAATGTTTAACAAGTTCCATTTACACAAATGTTTAACAAGTTCCATTTACATAAATGAATGTTCATACAAGGAAGTAATTGCGTTGTTAATGTGCTTGATGACGATGTGAATGGTTCAGGTTCAATTACCAGATGTGGCGAATTTTCTTTGGAAAAATTCGGCTTCGAGGTTCAGCCAGCCACTACAAAATTGTATAATTGTTTTTTTCGGGAATATACTGCGGCCTGGTGTAATACTAACCACATCGTTCATAAAATGTGTTTGAAACAACATATTAGCTCTACCACTATATACTCCACTTGTTTAAAAGCATAGAGGGAGCCTTTCTGCTGAGAGGTCTTTTTCTTACGTGAATTTGTTCAAAGGCAGCACTACTATAAAACCGTCATGCCAAGTGGCGGCGTATAGGTAATATGGTGTTATTGACCCGTCATGCCAAGTGGCGGCGTATAGGTAATATGGTGTTAGTGACCCGTCATGCCAAGTGGCGGCGTATAGGGAATATGGTGTTATTGACCCGTCATGCCAAGTGGCGGCGTATAGGTAATATGGTGTTATTGACCCGTCATGCCAAGTGGCGGCGTATAGGGAATATGGTGTTAGTGACCCGTCATGCCAAGTGGCGGCGTATAGGGAATATGGTGTTAGTGACCCGTCATGCCAAGTGGCAGCGTATAGGGAATATGGTGTTAGTGACCCGTCATGCCAAGTGGCAGCGTATAGGGAATATGGTGTTAGTGACCCGTCATGCCAAGTGGCGGCGTATAGGGAATATGGTGTTAGTGACCCGTCATGCCAAGTGACGTATATGGTGGACCATAATTTGTACAGACCTTCAGCACATGATTTTTGGGGTAATGTGGTCGGTATTACGCCCCTGCCGCTTTACTTTCCCAGAAAAAAAAACCGGTACCCATTAAGGCTGGGTGAACCCGGAAGCCGTCGATTGGGATTGAACCCTACCTCTTGTCCTTTATTGTCCAGTACACTAACCACTGAGCTATCATGGCCTTCAGCACTACTATAGGAAAGTCGAGACTATTATTATTGTTTTGCTTATATGTAAGAAACACTGACCTGAGGAAGAAACTCTAAATTGAACCAGCCATCGAATACAAAGAAATAACAGATAAATTGGTTCGGCCACATAATAAGACAACAAGAACTAACAATGACTCAAAGAGCCTTAAACAAACTCTACAAAAACGCCAGATTAAGAGGAAGACCGAGAAAGAGAAGGATAAAGGTCATACTAAAGTCACTAGGAGAGATAACACCAGAAAAGGCCAACAGAAGAGCAAAGAATCGCAGATTGTGTCTCCCCTCGACGCCAACGGCAATGGAGGAAAGATAGAAGAAGAAGAAGTTGCTTATATTGAGGGTACAAGTTGTTTTATATCACCTACGTGGACAAGAAACAATTTTAGGATATGGATTTCAGGTCTATGAGAAGATGAGGCTGTGTAGCTGCTGACAAACAGTCAATAAATTATCACTACTAGGTGGCTGAGTGGTTAGTGTGCTCGGTGGCTGAGTGGTTAGTGTGCTCGGTGGCTGAGTGGTTAGTGTGCTCGGTGGCTGAGTGGTTAGTGTGCTCGGTGGCTGAGTGGTTAGTGTGCTCGGTAGCTGAGTGGTTAGTGTGCTCGGTGGCTGAGTGGTTAGTGTGCTCGGTGGCTGAGTGGTTAGTGTACTTACCTCGGTGGCTGAGTGGTTAGTTCTCTATCTTCCTAATCAGAAGAGTTCGGGTTCAATTTCCACAAGTCACGGATTTATTTTTTTTTTTTTTGGACCGACAAAGTTTCGAGGTTCACCGAACCCCTAAAAATGGGTACCGGAGATCTTCTGAGAAGTAATGGCGACCTGGCACATATCTGTATCACCCAAAAATGTGCCGTGGTCATAGAAAAAAAATAGTTAACAACATCATATTTCTCATACGCTTACCAAGGCGTGGAGGAAACCTTTATTTTTTTACTAGAATTACAGATAAGACAAACACACAAATATTCCTTCCACGCTTCAATAATAGATTTATGCGGAACGATTCTGTTAGTGTTCAGTTTTTGTCAATAACCGAAGATCAATTTGTTATGAGTAACATCACTATTCATTTGTTACGTCTGGCGTGGTGAGTAGCACACTAGGCCACTCAATTTCTCGAGGAAAAATATGATACCTATTTAAGGTTTGATGAACCTACGTGCCGTCGATCGAGATCGCTCCTGGTCACTTGTAAGTAGTAGTCCAGTTCAGTAACCATTGAGTTACCGCATCTCCTAAACTTAACACAAATTGTTTCTTTTCCCCAATAAATTACACTTATAGTTTTGTATTTACATATAATTGCGTATACTGACAAGCCAAATCTAATTGCTCCTTTCTTACGTAATGTTTTCAATGTTGCACTCCCGACCTGAGCTATCACCATCTCACTCCGCTCCCAACCACACGCCTACAATCGTATTCGTCGCTACCTATATCTCACGAGGTTATCAAATATATCCATCCTCCTTCCCTTTCAGACGATGGCCGGTGTGTGTTCTGGGTAGAATCGTTCAAGATTAAACGTAAAGCTTTGTCACAAGATACTCTATCGGGACCTGGAATTTTCGGAAATGTCATCCGATATACCCAATAGAGCTGCGCGTTCTTTGATGATATTCAAAGATTTACTATAAGCGATTTAGAATAGAAATATTTAGTTAAAGTAAATCTTGTGTTTGTTCTTGAGTGACCTACTACACTTTGATGATATTCTAAGATTTACTATAAGCGATTTAGAATAGAAATATTTAGTTAAAGTAAACCTTGTGTTTGTTCTTGAGTGACCTATTAAGTTGAATCGATTTACTTTGTCGAGAAAGAAAGCTGATTTTAATAATCAACTGTTTCATATTTGCAAAGCACATTTATTTATTTGAAATGATCGCATCTCTTTTCTTTGGAATAAGCTACATTTAGATATCATCAATTATCTTGCATATTGGTGTAAGTGATCATGTCTTTCTACCTTTTTCTTTCTCAACAGTTAATAATTATCAGTTTTGCTGCTCACTTGCTATCAAACAAGTTAAAACTAAGTGGTATCTTTTCTATCTGTTTGCCTCTTCCTTCAACATTTTCCCCCACTTGCCACAATAAATTCCAGCTATTCCATTCTCATTACATGACAAAATAATATGATTGTTTCATCCTGACGGTGATAAGAAGATTGTCCCTTTTACTTTGCCTTCAGTTAAAACGTTCTCATTACTTTTGTTTAACTGTTCATGGTATTCTCAATATTCTTCTGTAAATCACATTCCTGATTGGAATCACACCTCGGTGATTTTTTTTAGATGTTTTTTTTTTTTTCGTTTGTCCAGGATTCATTTTCATATGTTAAGATTGATTCTCCACAAAACTGAAGAACTCTTTCTTATCTTCATTATTAACGATAAGTTCCATAACTTCTTTTTCTCGTTAACTTCTTGGAAATCACCGTTCGTTTGCCTAGGTTATTCTGCTACTCACATTTGTCGTATATCTTCCATCTGAAATTAACACTGTTTTCATGTATTTGATTTTATGGACCTATTTTAATAATGCCCAGCGTGTTTTAATTATTTCAAAGATATGTTTTCTTCTTACAGCCATTCTTTCTGTATACTGATATGCTATACCCTTTGTTTGTATCTTTCCATCATCCCTATAATGTCGATCACTCTCTATGGCTCATTTATCGGCACAATAAATAGATCCTTCTATCTATCTTTCGTTCGCCTGAATCTCGTCTATATCTGCAATGTCGTTTTCTGTATAAATTTGAAAGTCTTTTGTAATTCTTGCAGTGGCACATATAGTTTATGTCTGTAATGTTGTATCTATGGGCCAAAGGGTTTTCCTTAATCTACTATATTCAGTACAGTCTTGAAGTATTTGGTCAGCAGTCTGTGGCGTCTGTCCACATATACATGTAGATGAGGTGCTGATCCTGAATTTAGTATACATGTGACTGTGGAGTCGATTGTGTCCTGTTTTGAGGCGTATAATGATAACTTGTTCCCATCTATTCATATTATGAAATGTATTCTGATTTGCGGCTTGTGGTCCTCTGATTGATTTAATTATTCGTTTCTTGTGACAGTATTGCTTGCTTGCGTTCACTCCATGACTAAAGTATTCTAGACTATTCGTAGACTGTAGAATTCCTCTTCGTTATCCGCCCTTAAAAGGACGTTAAGTGGGAGTGTCTGCGTTGTGTTGTGGTTTGCAGTATAACTGTTATATTTGCGTTTTCGACCCAACACATCCGACTTCAGCACGTTGTGACGGTATGTAACCGGTGCATCTGGTTGTGTTCCTGTTGTGACTTCCTTTACCAGCTGATCTCCTCTCTCGTTTTCTGGTATTCTACAGGGAGATGGGATCCACTGTAGGACGACCTTGTGGTGCTTGCAGAGTTCAGCCAATAAGGTCTGCAGAAGTGGCAATTTTCTGGATTGTAGTGCCTGGACTGCTGATCTTGCATCTATTAAAAACTCTACAGGCTGTGGGATATGATTACTGTTCAGCAGTTTTTCTATTGCCAAAAAAATAGATAATTTAATCTGAAGACTGCTTTGTAGAGACACCAAACAGTTAATTACTTTTTTTTTTTTAAAAAGCCGTAAATTTTATCTCTAGACGATCTTCAATAATCGGACAGCATAAAGGTTGAACATGATCAGTCATCTGTAGACTTTAACGTTCAGATCAGTGAACCATAACTGATAAAGATCTTACCCCACCTTCCACTTGTGACTCTTAAAAAGTAATTTGTATGGATAAGCATGTAGGGATAGAAGTTGAAAGGCAACCCCTCTACCCCAAAAAAAAACAGCATTGAAATCAGGTGAACTGTTGAGTTCAAGAGAGAATGAAGAGGATGGTTGTAGACTTGGAGAGAGGAGATGGATTGAGGGAGAGAGGTGATTATGTATGTGGGGAGGGGAGGATAAAAAGAAAAGATATTGCTGTATTTTCTTTTACCATTTATCTGTGAGTGTTAATTTTTATCTCCCACTACATTTGTTGTGTTATTAATTCATCTGCCCTGTCATGTGACGTAATTATTTAAGCTATGATTGAACCGATCAACAATTTACTGAAATTTTTGTATGTTCTATGTGGCTGCAGTAATGTAAACTGTACATATACGTCGACTGACGCACTAAAATTTATTTAATAGATCGCAAAAAAACAAACAACATTTTTCGGGCACATCATGAGAAAAGGAAAGTTGGAATACTTGGTTACAACTGGCAAAATAAAGGGAAAGAGAGATCGCGGACGACAAAGAGAGAAAATACTGGATAGCTTGGTGTCATGGCATGGAAAACAGTCAACAACAGAATTGATACGGTGCTCAGTAGATAGAAGATTGTGGAAGGACATGATCACGTACGTCAACCGGTATGGTCCATGATGATGTTGAGATAACAAATATAAATTCAAAATGGGTTTATCATAAGATGATTGTACAACCGGATATCGGTTGCTTTTATAACAGTATGAAGAATTGGGATCAGATATAGGGGTCATGACGCCGGACCTGGCGTCAGCTAAAAGAAGTCAGCAGCTCATAGCTAACTACCTGAGTCAGAATTAGCTACGCAGCTCATAGCTAACTACTTGCGTCAGGATTAGTGAAGCAGCTCATAGCTAACTACTTGAATCAGGATTAGTGAAGCCGCTCATAGCTAACTACTTGAGTCAGGATTAGTGAAGCAGTTCATAGCTAACTACTTGAGTCATGATTAGCGACGCAGCTCATAGCTAACTACTTGAGTCAGGATTAGTGAAGCAGCTCATAGCTAACTACTTGAGTCAGGATTAGCGACGCTGCTCATAGCTAACTAATTGAATCAGGATTAGTGAAGCAGCTCATAGCTAACTACTTGAATCAGGATTAGCGAAGCAGCTCATAGCTAACTACTTGAGTCAGGATTAGTGAAGCAGCTCATAGCTAACTACTTGAGTCATGATTAGCGACGCAGCTCATAGCTAACTACCTGAGTCAGGATTAGGGAAGCAGCTCATAGCTAACTACTTGAGTCATAATTAGCGACGCAGCTCACAGCTAACTACCTGAGTCAGGATTAGTGAAGCAACTCATAGCTAAATACCTGAGTCAGGATTAGCGACGAAGCTCATAGCTAACTACTTGAGTCAGGATTAGGGAAGCAGCTCATAGCTAACTACTTGAGTCATGATTAGCGACGCAGCTCATAGCTAACTACCTGAGTCAGGATTAGTGAAGCAGCTCATAGCTAACTACTTGAATCAGGATTAGCGAAGCAGCTCATCCGATCCTACTCCACCTCCTGGTGGTAGCTCTGGTAACAGTATACCCATGAGAATAAATGGAAGACAACTTAATACTCAAAAATGTCATGGAGAAGTCACACGTCCTGGGCCGAAAGGAATAGAAATCATAGCTTGCTTTAGACCTTCACAGCCGCGATAGTCCTTTGGTCAGCTGGACTACCACGGACAAGAGGTCTAATTTCATCCTGATTGATGGCTTCCGTGTTCACTAAGTCTTAAACGGCACGCCGGTGTAAGAGGTAATGAACGTGCAGACAGACATGCCAGTTTGGCTGATGTTAAGTAAGGAAGGGCAATGAACCGTTTGACATTCTGAACGTCCTCAAGGACACTGGACCAAAAAAAAAAACTGCTAAAAAAATGAATAACACTGAATCCGCAGTCATGAACATACTTCATAAATATCATGTCAATGTGGGAGATGCCATACGAGAGCGTTGCGCAGGAATCCAAAGATGTGTCAAGTAACGCAACACCGGTGTCATTAGTCGCTACCCGTTGATGGATATTCCTCTTAAAAGATCTGAGCACTTATGGACTTGTCCGATATGCAAGTAGGATGACCTGACGAACAGATTAAAACTATACGAAATGGCTACCGGATCCTTTCTCTGGGGAAAGTAAAATGGCACGGGAATAACTTTGACCACACAATCCCACAAATAATGTGCTTCGGGTTTATTAAAATATGTTGGCACAACCACCATATTCCCCCAAAAGCCGCATAACATTGCAGAGCTCGTTTATTGTTCTCAAACCTCAACACGGTGCATTTACTTCCTTTCAAGAGCCGACAACGATTTTGAGTCGGAAAGCGAAGACAGGCGGGAAAAGGAGAAAAAGAAAATGAGGAAGAATAATTAACAGAAGCAGTAATAGTAGTTGTTGTGGTTGTAATAATAGTAGCTGTTGTTGATGTAGTTTTAGCAGTAGTTGTTGTGGTTGTAATAATAGTAGCTGTTATTGATGTAGTTTTAGCAGTAGTTGTTGTGGTTGTAATAATAGTAGCTGTTGTTGGTGTAGTTTTAGTAGTAGTTGTTGTGGTTGTAATAATAGTAGCTGTTGTTGATGTAGTTTTAGCAGTAGTTGTTGTGGTTGTAATAATAGTAGCTGTTGTTGGTGTAGTTTTAGTAGTAGTTGTTGTGGTTGTAATAATAGTAGCTGTTGTTGATGTAGTTTTAGCAGTAGTTGTTGTGGTTGTAATAATAGTAGCTGTTGTTGATGTAGTTTCAGCAGTAGTTGTTGTTTAGTTGGTAGTAGTGGTGTTGTTGTTTGTAGCTGTTGGCGTAATGCGTCCTCTCTTCACCTCCACCCCGAACCTCTACTCAATTATTCGGTACGTAAAGGTAAAGGTAAAGTAAAGTACGAGACTTGAACCGCCGTCTTAGCACGCGAGTTACCACCTATATGTGCTCGGCCGCCTATACAGAAATGTGTTCGGAGATTTCTTGATAGTGTCGCTTCAAGCATCGAAACTCACGATGCGAGGCGACATTCCTCACCTTCCCAGGGTAATACCATGGCACCCATTTCTGCCAACGACTGGGTCGACCGTGGAGGTAATTTATTTTCCAACCACGAGTACAAGTCACACTGCCCCCAGCGGAATCGAACACGGGTTGTCCGAACGTCGGTAGTCCAGTCGGGTATTCGGTACGTGTTCTATATTTTATAAAAAAAGAACACACACAAAAACGCTAAAAACCACGGCAACCTCAATAGAGAAGTAGTGTACTTCGGCAAAAAATTGTGCACGTCAGTAGAAAAGTCGTGTTCCTCAGTAGAGTAGTCGCGTACTTCAGTAGAGTAGTCGCGTACTTCAGTAGAGAAGTCGTGCACGTCAGTAAAGAAGTCGTGTACTTCAGTAGAGTAGTCGTGTACTTCAGTAGAGTAGTCGTGTACTTCAGTAGAGAAGTCGTGCACGTCAGTATAGAAGTCGTGTACGTCAGTAGAGAAGTCGTGAACGTCAGTAGAGAAGTCGTGAACGTCAGTAAAGCAGTGTACGTTAGTAGAGAAGTCGTGTACGTCAGTAGAGAAGTCGTGAACGTCAGTAAAGAAGTCGTGTACGTTAGTAGAGTAGTCGTGTACGTTAGTAGAGTAGTCGTGTATGTCAGTAGAGTAGTCGTGTACGTCCGTAGAGTAGTCGTGTATGTTAGTAGAGTAGTCGTGTATGTTAGTAGAGTAGTCGTGTATGTCAGTAGAGTAGTCGTGTATGTTAGTAGAGTAGTCGTGTATGTTAGTAGAGTAGTCGTGTATGTTAGTAGAGTAGTCGTGTATGTTAGTAGAGTAGTCGTGTATGTTAGTAGAGTAGTCGTGTATGTTAGTAGAGTAGTCGTGTATGTTAGTAGAGTAGTCGTGTATGTTAGTAGAGTAGTCGTGTATGTTAGTAGAGTAGTCGTGTATGTTAGTAGAGTAGTCGTGTATGTTAGTAGAGTAGTCGTGTATGTTAGTAGAGTAGTCGTGTATGTTAGTAGAGTAGTCGTGTACGTTAGTAGAGTAGTCGTGTATGTCCGTAGAGTAGTCGTGTACGTCAGTAGAGTAGTCGTGTATGTTAGTAGAGTAGTCGTGCATGTCCGTAGAGTAGTCGTGTATGTTAGTAGAGTAGTCGTGTATGTCAGTAGAGTAGTCGTGTATGTTAGTAGAGAAGTCGTGTATGTTAGTAGAGTAGTCGTGTACGTCAGTAGAGTAGTCGTGTACGTTAGTAGAGTAGTCGTGTACGTTAGTAGAGAAGTCGTGTACGTTAGTAGAGTAGTCGTGTATGTTAGTAGAGTAGCCGTGTATGTCAGTAGAGTAGTCGTATATGTTAGTAGAGTAGTCGTGTATGTTAGTAGAGTAGTCGTGTATGTTAGTAGAGTAGTCGTGTATGTCCGTAGAGTAGTCGTGTATGTTAGTAGAGTAGTCGTGTATGTCCGTAGAGTAGTCGTGTATGTTAGTAGAGTAGTCGTGTATGTTAGTAGAGTAGTCGTGTATGTCAGTAGAGTAGTCGTGTACGTCCGTAGAGAAGTCGTGTACGTTAGTAGAATAGTCGTGTACGTTAGTAGAATAGTCGTGTACGTCCGTAGAGAAGTCGTGTACGTCAGTAGAGAAGTCGTGTACGTCAGTAGAGAAGTGTATGTCAGTAGAGAAGTGTATGTCAGTAGAGAAGTCGTGTACGTCCGTAGAGAAGTCGTGTGCGTCAGTAGAGAAGTGTATGTCAGTAGAGAAGTGTATGTCAGTAGAGAAGTCGTGTACGTCAGTAGAGAAGTGTATGTCAGTAGAGAAGTGTATGTCAGTAGAGAAGTGTATGTCAGTAGAGAAGTGTATGTCAGTAGAGAAGTGTATGTCAGTAGAGAAGTCGTGTGCGTCAGTAGAGAAGTGTATGTCAGTAGAGAAGTGTATGTCAGTAGAGAAGTGTATGTCAGTAGAGAAGTCGTGTGCGTCAGTAGAGAAGTGTATGTCAGTAGAGAAGTGTATGTCAGTAGAGAAGTCGTGTGCGTCAGTAGAGAAGTGTATGTCAGTAGAGAAGTCGTGTGCGTCAGTAGAGAAGTGTATGTCAGTAGAGAAGTGTATGTCAGTAGAGAAGTCGTGTGCGTCAGTAGAGAAGTGTATGTCAGTAGAGAAGTGTATGTCAGTAGAGAAGTGTATGTCAGTAGAGAAGTGTATGTCAGTAGAGAAGTCGTGTGCGTCAGTAGAGAAGTGTATGTCAGTAGAGAAGTGTATGTCAGTAGAGAAGTGTATGTCAGTAGAGAAGTGTATGTCAGTAGAGAAGTGTGTGTCAGTAGAGAAGTGTATGTCAGTAGAGAAGTGTATGTCAGTAGAGAAGTGTATGTCAGTAGAGAAGTGTGTGTCAGTAGAGAAGTGTATGTCAGTAGAGAAGTGTATGTAAGTAGAGAAGTGTATGTCAGTAGAGAAGTGTATGTCAGTAGAGAAGTGTATGTCAGTAGAGAAGTGTATGTCAGTAGAGAAGTGTATGTCAGTAGAGAAGTGTATGTCAGTAGAGAAGTCGTGTGTGTCAGTAGAGAAGTGTATGTCAGTAGAGAAGTGTATGTCAGTAGAGAAGTGTATGTCAGTAGAGAAGTGTATGTCAGTAGAGAAGTGTATGTCAGTAGAGAAGTGTATGTCAGTAGAGAAGTGTATGTCAGTAGAGAAGTGTATGTCAGTAGAGAAGTGTGTGTCAGTAGAGAAGTGTATGTCAGTAGAGAAGTGTATGTCAGTAGAGAAGTGTATGTCAGTAGAGAAGTCGTGTGCGTCAGTAGAGAAGTGTATGTCAGTAGAGAAGTCGTGTGCGTCAGTAGAGAAGTGTATGTCAGTAGAGAAGTGTATGTCAGTAGAGAAGTGTATGTCAGTAGAGAAGTGTATGTCAGTAGAGAAGTCGTGTGCGTCAGTAGAGAAGTGTATGTCAGTAGAGAAGTGTATGTCAGTAAAGAAGTGTATGTCAGTAGAGAAGTGTATGTCAGTAGAGAAGTGTATGTCAGTAGAGAAGTGTATGTCAGTAGAGAAGTCGTGTGCGTCAGTAGAGAAGTGTATGTCAGTAGAGAAGTGTATGTCAGTAGAGAAGTGTATGTCAGTAGAGAAGTGTATGTCAGTAGAGAAGTGTATGTCAGTAGAGAAGTCGTGTGCGTCAGTAGAGAAGTGTATGTCAGTAGAGAAGTGTATGTCAGTAGAGAAGTGTATGTCAGTAGAGAAGTGTATGTCAGTAGAGAAGTGTATGTCAGTAGAGAAGTGTATGTCAGTAAAGAAGTGTATGTCAGTAGAGAAGTGTATGTCAGTAGAGAAGTGTATGTCAGTAGAGAAGTGTATGTCAGTAGAGAAGTCGTGTGCGTCAGTAGAGAAGTGTATGTCAGTAGAGAAGTGTATGTCAGTAGAGAAGTGTATGTCAGTAGAGAAGTGTATGTCAGTAGAGAAGTCGTGTGCGTCAGTAGAGAAGTGTATGTCAGTAGAGAAGTGTATGTCAGTAGAGAAGTCGTGTGCGTCAGTAGAGAAGTGTATGTCAGTAGAGAAGTGTATGTCAGTAGAGAAGTCGTGTGCGTCAGTAGAGAAGTGTATGTCAGTAGAGAAGTGTATGTCAGTAGAGAAGTCGTGTGCGTCAGTAGAGAAGTGTATGTCAGTAGAGAAGTCGTGTGCGTCAGTAGAGAAGTGTATGTCAGTAGAGAAGTCGTGTGCGTCAGTAGAGAAGTGTATGTCAGTAGAGAAGTGTATGTCAGTAGAGAAGTGTATGTCAGTAGAGAAGTGTATGTCAGTAGAGAAGTCGTGTGCGTCAGTAGAGAAGTGTATGTCAGTAGAGAAGTCGTGTACGTCAGTAGAGAAGTGTATGTCAGTAGAGAAGTGTATGTCAGTAGAGAAGTGTATGTCAGTAGAGAAGTGTATGTCAGTAGAGAAGTGTATGTCAGTAGAGAAGTGTATGTCAGTAGAGAAGTGTATGTCAGTAGAGAAGTCGTGTGCGTCAGTAGAGAAGTGTATGTCAGTAGAGAAGTGTATGTCAGTAGAGAAGTGTATGTCAGTAGAGAAGTGTATGTCAGTAGAGAAGTCGTGTGCGTCAGTAGAGAAGTGTATGTCAGTAGAGAAGTGTATGTCAGTAGAGAAGTGTATGTCAGTAGAGAAGTCGTGTACGTCAGTAGAGAAGTGTATGTCAGTAGAGAAGTGTATGTCAGTAGAGAAGTCGTGTACGTCAGTAGAGAAGTGTATGTCAGTAGAGAAGTCGTGTGCGTCAGTAGAGAAGTGTATGTCAGTAGAGAAGTGTATGTCAGTAGAGAAGTCGTGTACGTTAGTAGAGAAGTGTATGTCAGTAGAGAAGTGTATGTCAGTAGAGAAGTCGTGTACGTTAGTAGAGAAGTGTATGTCAGTAGAGAAGTGTATGTCAGTAGAGAAGTCGTGTACGTTAGTAGAGAAGTGTATGTCAGTAGAGAAGTGTATGTCAGTAGAGAAGTGTATGTCAGTAGAGAAGTGTATGTCAGTAGAGAAGTGTATGTCAGTAGAGAAGTGTATGTCAGTAGAGAAGTGTATGTCAGTAGAGATGTGTATGTCAGTAGAGAAGTGTATGTCAGTAGAGAAGTGTATGTCAGTAGAGAAGTGTATGTCAGTAGAGAAGTGTATGTCAGTAGAGAAGTGTATGTCAGTAGAGAAGTGTATGTCAGTAGAGAAGTGTATGTCAGTAGAGAAGTCGTGTACGTTAGTAGAGAAGTGTATGTCAGTAGAGAAGTGTATGTCAGTAGAGAAGTGTATGTCAGTAGAGAAGTGTATGTCAGTAGAGAAGTGTATGTCAGTAGAGAAGTGTATGTCAGTAGAGAAGTGTATGTCAGTAGAGAAGTGTATGTCAGTAGAGAAGTGTATGTCAGTAGAGAAGTGTATGTCAGTAGAGAAGTCGTGTGCGTCCATAGAGAAGTGTATGTCAGTAGAGAAGTGTATGTCAGTTGAGAAGTGTTTGTCAGTAGAGAAGTGTATGTCAGTAGAGAAGTGTATGTCAGTAGAGAAGTGTATGTCAGTAGAGAAGTCGTGTGCGTCCATAGAGAAGTGTATGTCAGTAGAGAAGTGTATGTCAGTTGAGAAGTGTTTGTCAGTAGAGAAGTGTATGTCAGTAGAGAAGTCGTGTGCGTCCATAGAGAAGTGTATGTCAGTAGAGAAGTGTATGTCAGTAGAGAAGTCGTGTGCGTCCATAGAGAAGTGTATGTCAGTAGAGAAGTGTATGTCAGTAGAGAAGTGTTTGTCAGTAGAGAAGTCGTGTGCGTCAGTAGAGAAGTGTATGTCAGTAGAGAAGTCGTATGCGTCAGCAGAGAAGTCGTGTCTTTGAGTAGATAGTTTCGGCTCAGAATGATTAGCAACATCTGGACTGAAATTAATGAGCTTCTTACAGTTAACTGCTCTAAGTCAGGTCTAGTGAACCATCGCTGGTGAAGATCCTACTTTACCTCCCCATAATGGACCTGGAACTAAATTAGCCTCGTCAAGCGATTTGTGAGATAAGTGAGAACGCAACTCTGTAACCAAAATGTGGCAGAGAAATCGAATGTATTAAGTCGAAAAGTGCAGATATTGCAATTCGCTGTAAACCAAAGAACAACGTATCTACGCAGTTTTAACGTCTTTTAAGAACAGACTATGAAGAGGAGCAGAAGTTGGACAGACACAGATGAGAATTATTTAAACACGCACGATTTTGCGTTGACAACAAAAACAACGAAATATCGCTCATATTCTCGTGGTTATTACAGCGTCGATAGCAAAATAAAATGCTTTTCGCTTTGTTTCATATTTCATAAATAATCATTTGTGCAGCAATTTCTTTTGCTATAATATCTCATTTTAGCGGTCGTTTTTACTCCCTCTTCTTAATTTAGTTTCTTTCAAATGTATTCACAGCCGGTTTGCAACGTCCGAATTATCAACAAAGATAACATGTGTGGATTTAAGATTAACTTAACATAGAAAAACAGACATAAATGTTACAATTCACCCTTTTTGAAGGCAACAATAAAGAAAAAGGATATAAATATAACATTCACTTTGTTAACCTATTTAGTTTTGTACATAACAAAAAATGTTAGATCACCGTGAGAAATATAAGGGCTCATTGAAAAGCCATCTGTATGAACATTGTCTAAATGGACGGATAGATTTACTGCAAAGAAAGCACATAAATAATTTTAGAAACGTGTCCATGAAAAGAGACCTTTTCAATATATGTTCTGGAAGTCTGAACAGGCCCCTTTTTTTAGCCCTTTTTCCCAGTCCTGTTTTCCGGCCTGGTGGACAAATGCGCTTGTGAATGGACAGTAGCTCACAGCAAGTACTGTAACGGCTCCGATAGGAAACGATAAAATTTGGCGTGCCTCTCGGGAAACAAGGGAAGGACGAGATCATAAAATGGAAGGCACACGGGGAGAAAAAGAAGCTTTTAGCTTTATGGACTTTCTTTGTCGTTTAATTGAATAAATACATAAATGGAATAAAAAAGAGAGGCTGGGAGAAGAACATGAAATGGCAGAATTGAATGGATTAGTGGAATCTATGAATGGTTATTTCAATGAATTAGTCTGTGGGAAAAGCATGCATGAATGGATAGCAAAATTAAACAGTACAAAGTATGGGAGAAGCAAAACAGAAATAAAACATGTTAAATTTTTAGATCGCATAGACCAGCAGCCTGCGCGATTTAATGAACAGGAAGTGGCTTTATTTTATTATCATCATGTGCAACCACAGCTGGTGTAGTAGAGTATGCATCCCACGACTGCCAGTCATTTATTGATTATCAGATCTATTGTTTACCTTTTCCCAATATTGAGTTTTATGACTCCTCAATATCTTCTCGGTCCTTCCTTAATTTTATTTTTAAAAGTGCGAGGGGGGAGGGACCAAGACACTCCTCAAGCAGCTGAGCTGAGTGCGGTCAGCCACACAACTGACTGAATACATCAGGAACGACAAACAGTTGAGTTGAGTGTGGTCAGCCACACAACTGACTGAATACACCAGGAACGTCAAACAGTTGAGCTGAGTGTGGTCAGCCACACAACTGACTGAATATATCAGGAACGACAAACAGTTGAGCTGAGTGCGGTCAGCCACACAACTGACTGAATATATCAGGAACGACAAACAGTTGAGCTGAGTGTGGTCAGCCACACAACTGACTGAATACATCAGGAACGACAAACAGTTGAGTTGAGTGCGGTCAGCCACACAACTGACTGAATATATCAGGAACGACAAACAGTTGAGCTGAGTGCGGTCAACGTGACTGAATACATCAGGAACGACGAATAGCAGAGCTGAATAAGACCTTACTCCACTTCACAGTGGTGCTTCTGGAAGCAGACTATCCAGTCTGGCCAAGCGATTTTGGATCGAAGAGGGAGGGCAACCCTATACACCAAAAGTGACGTGCTGAATTCGAATGTGTCGGGCCGAAAAGCGCAAAAAACCACAACACAACTCAATTACGCCCACTTAACGTCCTTTTAAGGACGGATGACAAAAAGAGCTATCAATTCCTTTAGTAGTCTTGGGGTGAACGTCAGAAAAAGGAAGGATTTTTTTTTTTAAAGACTTGTGACTGAACTTTCGAAGCTCTAATCGTGTTTGGAGTATCGTTATTGCTGTGTTTAAAATCGTATTAATCATTTACATTATAATGGACGTTAGAGTGGGTGGTTGAGTGATTTAGTCGTTTTCCAATCACGTGGAATCGAAGTTCGAAAGGGTGTCCGGTTAGAGCAATCGATAGGCGGTTGGCTTACCACGGCAACAGCCGGGGTTTGTACCCTGGCGAGGACACCTGGGTTTTACTAATTCCCTAAAAATTAGTACCTCTGAAGTCGGAGTAAATCTGCCTGCATGGCGAGGGGCATCCTGTAATGGGATAAAACAGACTTTACACGCAAAATTCAGTCCCACAAAATTGAGTGGGTGGGACTTCGTCAGAGGTCAAAGCTGACGAAAGCGAACGAACGAACGAAGTTCGAAAACCAGGAGAGTCAACAGAAAGCACAAGGAACAGGCACATAATTGTAGTGTTGCGGTAAAGCTGGTAGTAGGGAGTAAGTGATAGGTGGGGTATAACAAACACTCGTACAAAGTGTGGTGACAGAAAGGACACACAATAGAAAGCACACTCGTTGTCATCTGGTGATTGTTTGAACTTCTACCTCGCACTCTACTTTTTAAGGTCTCAATCATCGATGCTGATAACAGCAACATACTGTGGCCGTGTGGATACTATGGCCCGTCGTCATGACAAAGAATCAAGATCTGCTTCATGTAGAATCGTCTCAAAACCTTCAAATATGAATCATCCAAAATAAAGAACTTCAGTTTTTAAACAATGAGACATTAATTGATGAGTTTGTGTGAACGCTGAAAGCTGATAAGTGAAAAAAAAACAGGATTATTATCTTTGTCAACACTATTTTATTATTTTCTGATTGCATTGTTCAACATGGAAAAAAATCACTAACCGATCTCTATTTTCTTCAACATTAATCAATTGCTACATTATAAAACGGGCATTCTGTGGTAAGCACTTTTCACTAAATCAATCTTGCCATTTATTTGTATCGACATTACAATACACCAAACAGGCTGGCGACGGTGATCACAAATTAGCTACATTACCTTCTCTATCGTTTTGTTCTGAACGTTCACGCTACTATTTTAGACGGTCGAGTATCTTCCGTCAAATTCGTTCTCTCATGTTCTTTACTTAACTTCTAACCTGTCCTCATCCCTGCTCATGCTTTAATAAATTGTCTTTATCCTAAATGTTTCACAGAAATAGCGTTTGTTTCCTCAGATACTTATGATACACATTCTATACTTACTGACATCTTTCAGTGTAACAATTATTAATTTCCTTAACGGCATTGATTTCTTAACATATAAATTTCCTGACCAACATTAATTTCTTAAAATATAAATTTCCTGACCAACATTAATTTCTTAACAACAGGAATTTCACTTGGCATTTATCTTAATGCTCATCATTCTTACGTATAAAATGCACATCTGCTGGTGTATGTCATCATGGATTTATTGAAACGGCCATTGTCTACTATTTGTTTTCTTCTAAAGAACATACATATTCATGATGTTAACAATGATGTCTTCCTGTCCTATAATCAAATGTTTGTTTCAAAGGATCCCCTGTTTTGTCTCTCTCTCAATTTGAAGATAAATGGCATGATTACGCAACATCTTCAGTCTGAATTGTAATTTTTCTTTAATCTTGTTAGACTAGTATGATGTCATATATGATCTTATTCGTGTATGTGTGTGTGTGTCTTCAAGTTCTCTTCTGCGTGCGTGTGTGTGTATTTATGTTCTCTCCTCTGTGTGTGTGTATGTGTGTGTGCTATTACTCCATATACCTGTCTCTTTATGTGCCTTAGACATTCCAGTTCTCTGCTTCAATTCTTAATTTTATTTTACTTCAATCTGCCTTATTTGTGTTGTTTTCCTTAACATATGAGTCCCTTAACATATGAGTCCCTTAACATATGAGTTCCTTAACATATGAGTCCCTTAACATGTCCCTTAACATATGAGTCCCTTAACATATGAGTCTTAACATATGAGTCCCTTAACATATGAGGGTTTTATTCACGTCTTTGTGTATGTCTTTATGTGTGTGTGTGTGCGAAATGTTTGTGACGGGCAGGGGGAGGAGAGAAAATGCTAGACTGTCAATCTGAAGGGACAACGAATTGGGTGTTTGTGTGAGTTATATTTGTTTTTATAGTAGCTGTAATTTCTTCTTTCATGCACTTGTAGAACTAGCAGATTGCCTCAGTTTGAGTGTATCTACTTTCAAACCAACATTAATTGTTGCCTCCTTTCTTATCTTTCTTTAACAAACTTTTCCTTAAATACGATTTTTGATACCACACCATCAAAGAAAACAAACACAGTCATATTTACTGATTCCAAATCGGCTCTGCAAGCACTGGGAAACAACACCAACAAACCAGAACTCACACAGCTTATCATAGACACAGACAAACTCATTGAAACACATAACATAAGATTGGTAATGCAATGGATCCCGGGACACTCAAATATACCAGGAAATGATAAAGCAGATACATTAGCTAAGAGAGGATCCAAACAGACACAGATACATACATCCATCACACTAGACACAGCCAAACAAGTCATAAACTCCAACAGTAGGGAGGAGTGGCTGAATGGATGGGCGTTAGGGAAAACAGGGAGAGAGCTTTTTAAATATATGGCAAGACCAAATCCACAAGACAACATCAACAACCTAACAAGAAGAGACCAAACCACCATCTTCAGACTGAGAACAGGACATGTTATGCTAAATAACCACATTAATAGAATACAACAAAACCATACCCCAGTATGTCCACTCTGTAATCACCCACAAGAAACTGTAGAACACCACTTGTTTCAATGTCCTGAGCTCGCTGACATCAGAACAACACTATTTCTCCAAAAACCCTCCAAATGGAATACTCTGTACGGAACCACAGCAGAACTTAAAAATACCTGCAGATACTACTACATGGCATTGGGCCGAAGGGCATCAGCTCAAAGGTCACTGGATCCATAACAACAACAACAAACTTTTCCCATATAAGCATTCTCAAGTCTAAGTTTTCTAAGACACCTTTATATTTATAGGAGTCATTCTTTGCTTCTTCTGCCAAAGGATGTCTCTGAAATGTCTTGAGAACAAACAAACATCCTTCATTCATCCAATTCTTGTGTTCTTCCTAATATACTCGCCCTCCAGTGTTATCATTATCAACTTCATATCAGTTTAACCAGGGCTCCCAGAAAAATGGTGGCCACTGACAGATCACCAGAAAAGAACAAGCAATAATTTTGTTAGACTCCGAACAGGCCACAACAGATTGAAGTACCACCTTTTCAACATCGTAAGGACAAGAATCTCTGATGAATATAACTATGGCACAGGCAAAATGACTGCTAAACATCTGCTACTATCGTGCTCAGCAGATAATGAACAGAAAAAGCTCTTTCTGCCATCATTAATATTATAGGATGACATTCTCAAAGGCAGCGACCTTCTGTCGCGTCATATGGGCACTAATTTAAAGTAGTTTTCACTTCCTTTTTGAATGGCAGTTACGATCTATTATAAACTGCAGGACTTAGTCTGAGGTTGAACGGACCGTGCCGTGCCAAGAAGTAGGCAAAACTCCGAAGCTATCAATTTTGGGTTTCAATTGACTGACTTTTGGCCTTCAATGGTGTCATTTGGGACACGCAGTACCATAAGCAGGCGAACGCTTTCTCCGAATTTATTGACAGTGACGTATAGACGTGTACGCCGAAGAGGAAGATATCAGTTTTAACTTGAAAAGTGATTAATTATTAATTGTTTACTTGTTATCTACGGGCCGATGGCGTCAGCTAACAGGCCGCTGTATTCATAGCAACAATATGTGTTATCAATAATTGTTCTGATTGATCTTTTCTTTCAGGGACCCGCGAGACAGCTTTCATCTATGCTGTGCTCAGTGCTGGGGTGGTTCATGCAGTCACTCAAGCATGCACGGTGGGTAATCTAACCGATTGCTCCTGTGATATGTCTAGGTAAGACACTCAGACACAACACGACACGTTGACAAATAGACAGACATATAGCGCAAGAATTTGAACTTAGCATAGATCTTAACTGTTAACTCTTTATCAACTATTTGTTTTTGCTGGAGACAAAGACGCCTCACAAAGCAGAGCTGGAAGCTGTCAACTACCCACACCTGATGGTTTGCGCCAGGATCCGTGAACCAGAACCATCTAGACTCTACTCCACCTCTTCGAGTGCCCCCCAGAAACAGACTAATCTGTTTAGTCTGGCCAAGCGAGTAGGGATCGAAGAGGGAAGACAACCCGGTACTCAAAAATAACATGCAGAAGTCGGATGTGTGGGCCGAAAGGAGCAAATATCACAGTTCTACTGCAACCTACAACACATCGTATCTACGCCCACCTAACGTCCTTCTAAGGACGGATGACGAAGTGGAGAATTAATTCCTTTAGAAGTCATCGGGTGAACGACAGAAAGAAAAGAATTCTTGTTTCTCAGCAATATTTAGACAACTTTGAAAATAGCTATCATACTTTGAATTGAAGTTTCTTTACGATCAATCGTTCTACAGGAAAACTTGTCATAATTTTACTGCATTCTTTCATTCCTGATGTTAATATAACTCAATGGAGAGAGCTAGCTAAAGACAGATTCAGCTGGAGACAAGCTGTAAACATTGCCAGGCAAAATCAACTTCAGAAAAGTTGTTCATCTCCACTTCTTATGCCCATTCGGGTGTCGAGGGAGATACAAAGTTTTGCCCTACTTGGCAGCCTCAGCTGAAGCTAATTGAAGGTGCTGCAGCGTTTCTCAGCTGTTGTCAGTGCATCTTACTTTGGGTCTACCACGTGTGTCTATGTACTGTTTGTGGCACGAAATACAAATGAACAGAATAACTTCCCTATCGACTATCAGAAAAGTTGTCAGTTTTAAATGTGCGGGTATGAAGAAAATACAACTTCTTGTAAGATATTACCCATGACATCATCACCCCAAATGTGGTAAAAGTTACATAAGGCTCTCAGCGTAGAAGTTAAGGTAGCCCCATAGTAATTGCCATTGGGTAAAGGTAAAGGTCATTACGAGACTTGAATCAGCGTCTTAGCACGCGAGTTTTCACCCATATGGGCTCAGCCACCTATCCAGACGTGTCCAGAGACTTATGAACAGTGTCGCTTCAAGCATCGAAACTCACGATGCGAGGCGACATTCCTCACCATCCCAGAGTAAAACCCTGATACCCATTTCTGCCAAACGACTGTGTCGACCGCGGGGGTATTTTTTTTCCAACCACGAGTACAACTCACACTGCTTCCAGCGGGAATCGAACACGGGTTGTCCGAATGTCGGTAGCCTGGTCGGGTGGTTTTCCCAACTAGGCTACCGAGGCCCCTAAACTATTACCATTGGATAATGACGGGTTAATGTCTTCATTGTTGTTACCCTTAGCTTTTCAAAAGTGGTGGCCAGTTTCCTTGTTCCTTGCCTTTCCTTTCTATAGAATATCTCTGGTGCCCATTTAGAGAAATTAAGTGAACTAAAAGTGCCTTTCGGGTATGAAAAAAAGGTACCTCAACTGGCATTTAAACCCAGAATCTTCAGGTCGGGAGGCTTGTGCGCTTACCGCAACGCTACCAAGATCTCTTGGATTTCTACTTCCCTGTGGGTTCCATGACAGTGCCTGTCTTGCTATACTGGCATTAGTTTATCTTTGTGGTTGTCCAGATAGTATCAGTCCGCGTTAATTTGTTCTAACCTCGTTTACCTTGTACTTTCAACTTAAAGATGATTCTTAATGACGCTATTGTGTCTGTTTAGATGCAAAAAAAATTTTATTGATGCATTCGTCTTGCTTCAATTGCTATATCACAATTCTTTATTTACTGTTTGTTTGAAAGCATCACTGTTTTCTTCTCTCGTCCCCTAATTCTTCCGTTCTTTAATAATAAAATCACAATGCAAGGCATTTTATTGTATTTTCCGCCTTACAAACAAAAAAAAAATATACTATCCATGTTTCTCCGTCATACAAGAATGTTGACTCTATTTGTTTCAGGTTTGACTATGTCATTGTTAGTCACCAATGAACGATTTAAACTGCTAAAAATAATTTT
Organism: Megaustenia siamemsis; assembly: GCA_032433765.1. Classification (NCBI taxonomy): domain Eukaryota; kingdom Metazoa; phylum Mollusca; class Gastropoda; order Stylommatophora; family Ariophantidae; genus Megaustenia; species Megaustenia siamemsis. The sequence goes on from JAVIAB010000125.1 coordinate 24,823,429, forward strand.
AATTCCCACAAAAATTGTTGACTAACCAATCAATAAGATATGTAACAGCGTCCAGCGTTCTGAGTGTAGAGCGTTCATTGATCTTTGTTGTGTCTGCCAGGTATGGAGAGGCCGATGTGGACGGCTGGAAGTGGGGAGGCTGCAGCGATAACGTTAACTATGGCCTGTGGTTCAGCCGGACATTCGTGGACGCTCCAGAGACCATCACTCATCAGACAAGCCGCAATGTTCGGAGCCTCATGAACCTCCACAACAACGAAGTGGGCCGCAAGGTTTGTGATTCCTCCACTGATAGAAGAATGATGTGTGTGATGTTTCCGTTTTCAAAATGTTGCGGGATATTAGTTGGAGGATTCGCTTGTCGACGTTCGCTGGTTTTGAGTGGGAGAAGAGATGTTGATTGTTCGTTGATTCATCGGATGGATGTTAGAATGGCATGTGGTGACTCGCGGAAATATTCTATTCTTTTTTTTACTATCTATGGAACCCATTTCACTCATTATCTTTGAGTGCCGTGTCCGCATCGAAGGTTGGCTACCATGGAGCGCCATTTCACTCTGTCTCTTGCTTTGATGGTGCAGATTGTCATAAATTTGACTTGTCCATCTTTTGATGTTACTCGTCCATGTTAGTTTTCGACTGCCTTGTATTGTCTATTACCTTGTATTTTCCCTTCCAATATTACTTTTATTAGGCTGTTGTGTCTTTTAACATGTTCCAAAAATTTCATTTGTCTAGTTCTAATTGTGTTTAGTAGTTCTCTTTTCATTTTTAGTTGTTTTAAAACTTCATCGTTTGTTTTCTTTTCTTTCCATCCAATTCTACCTATTCTTCTATAAATCCACATTTCAAAGGCTTCAATTTTCTGTTCTGTTTTCTTGTCTAATGTCCATGTTTCTGCACCATACTGAAATATTGAGAAGATGTAACATTTTGCTATTCCTAGTTTTAGCCCTGATGTTATTTGTTTTGATGTTAGTATATTTTTCATGGCATTAAAATTACTTTTTGCTATTTCCATTTCACTATAGTCAGGAACTCCCTATATTCGCCCCTCCCACTTGTAACAGCATTGTCCGAAATACATTAGCAACTTCCGTTGAAAAGGTCGCTCGGTGTACGTCTTACTCAACTGCACAGGCCACAAGCCCAAGCCTCCTTACTCGCCTCTTATGCGTGACATGTAACAGTGGCTATCTTATTTTCTCTTCTCACCACAGGGGCTCTGGTAGCCATACCCAATGATTCGGGAATATGACTCAGGGAGTTTGGTGTAGTGATGAATTGATGACAATATGACCTGAATATAGATGATTTTTCCAGAAATGTTATTAGAAAATAGAAAGTTAGAATGATGGTGTTTGATCCAATGATGTAAAAGTGATTTTGTGGAGGGGACTATACGTCTGGTCTACAGGTGTAAGGATGGCATAGTAGACCATAACGATGAAAGGTGATCCACAAATTGAAGGGTGATAGAGTGGACCTAAATATGGATGGATGGGTTAGGAATTATTGGTTGCTTCTGGATCAGATGTTGGTAATGGTTTATAATGTTGAACGTTGGCCAAGGAGTGTTAGAGTAACAAGGTAAATAAAGTTACTGGTTGGTAAACGTTATATGGGAGACGTCAGTCAGAAACTTGGTGATTGATTGATCGATAAGTGTAAGCGTGAGCAGAATGTTGGTGATTAGTCCAGAGATGTAATGGACATAGTGAACCAGAATGTTGGTGTTTAGTCCATGGATGTAATGGACATAGTGAACCAGAATGTTGGTGGTTAGTCCAGGGATGTAATGGACATAGTAAACCAGAATGTTGGTGGTTAGTCCAGAGATGTAATGGACATAGTGAACCAGAATGTTGGTGTTTAGTCCATGGATGTAATGGACATAGTGAACCAGAATGTTGGTGGTTAGTCCAGAGGTGTAATGGACATAGTGAACCAGAATGTTGGTGGTTATTCCAGGGATGTAATGGACATAGTGAACCAGAATGTTGGTGTTTAGTCCATTGATGTAATGGACATAGTGAACCAGAATGTTGGTGATTAGTCCAGAGATGTAATGGACATAGTGAACCAGAATGCTGGGTGTTAGTCCAGGGATGTAATGGACATAGTGAACCAGAATGTCGGTGTTTATTCCAGGGATGTAATGGACATAGTGAACCAGAATGTTGGGGGTTATTCCAGTGATGTAATGGACATAGTGAACCAGAATGCTGGGTGTTAGTCCAGGGATGTAATAGTGAACCAGAATGTTGGTGTTTATTCCATGGATGTAATGGACATAGTGAACCAGAATGCTGGGTGTTTATTCCATGGATGTAATGGACATAGTGAACCAGAATGTCGGTGTTTATTCCATGGATGTAATGGACATAGTGAACCAGAATGCTGGGTGTTAGTCCAGGGATGTTATGGACATAGTGAACCAAAATGCTGGGTGTTAGTCCAGGGATGTAATGGACATAGTGAACCAGAATGTCGGTGTTTAATCCAGGGATGTAATGGACATAGTGAACCAGAATGTTGGTGTTTAATCCAGGGATGTAATGGACATAGTGAACCAGAATGTTGGTGTTTAGTCCATGAATGTAATGGACATCATAATCATCATCAAGTACCGGGTCTACTGGCGTGGATGGTCATGTCTCTCCACAACTTTCGATCTCGGCAGTTATTTATCATTTCTGTTGTTGACCTTCTGCCAAGCCATTCTCTTAAGCTGTCTGTTATTTTTTCTCTTTGCTTCCCTCTATCTCTTCGTCCCTCAATTTTTCCAGTTGTTACAAAATATTCCAGTTTTTATCTTCTCATTACATGGCCAAAAAAAGATGATTGTTTCTTCCTAATATTGGAAATTAGCTCTCTTTTTGCTTTGACCTCTCTCAGAACATGTTCATTACTCTTCTTAGCTGTCCATTGTACTCTCAACATTCTCCTGTAAAACTACATTTCTACAGACTCCATTGATTTTCTTGTCTGTTGTCCTATTGTCCATGATTCGCATCCATATGTTAAGACTGGCTCTACATAACATTTAAGAACTCTTTTTCTTGTTTCTATTGTCAAAAATGGATTGCATAGTATCTTCCTCATTTTTTGGAAAGCTGCTTTTGCCTGAGCCATTCTGCATCTCACCTCTTTTGTACATCTTCCGTCTGAGGTTAACAAAGTTCCCAAATATTTAAATTCATTTACCTGTTTTAATATTGTTCCACTTGTCTTTATTTTGCTCTGAGGTGATGTCTTTTCCTTTGTTGTTACCATTACCTCTGTCTTTTTGCTATTAAGGCTGAGTCCTTTATTTTTGCTTTCTTTCCCTATAATGTACAACATTTCTTGTAACTCATTTTCATTCTTAGCGATTAAGACTGTATCATCAGCATAGATTATTTATATTATGACCTCCAATTGTTATTCCAGGCATGTCCCTTATGGACCTTAAAATAATCTCACTATAAATATTAAACAAATCTGGTGACAGCACACAACCTTGTCTAACACTCTTTTTTTATTTGTTGAAACATTCCCAATTGGTTTCCAGTTCTTATGGCCGCTGTTTGTTGCCAGTACATGTTCTTTATTATTCTTAGATCCTTGCTGTCTACGTTTATGCTTTCTAAAATTTTGATTATTTCTTGGTGCTTTACTTTATCAAATGCCTTGGTGTAATCTATGAAACATAGGTATAGATCTGGTTTCACCCCTATGGCTCTTTCTACTAAAGATGTTATGATATAAACGACATTGCTTGTTCCTTTCTATCTAACAAAACCACACTGTGATATATACAATAAATATATATATAATGATAAATAACTATCGAGATCGAAAGTTGTGGAGAGACATGATCACCTACGCCAGCAGGCATGGTACTTGATGATGATGATAATGTATAACATTTCTCATAGGGGAGACTGAATACATAAGTAATTTATTGAAGTAGTCCAGAAAAAATGCGTACTGTAAACGATCAGGTTAGACCACAAGGTGGAGAGCCAACACAACACAAAGAAGTCGTCTAACAAGCAACAGAAGAAATAGAATGATATCAACAATCAATCTGATATTTTATAAATAACAGAAAACACAAAGAACAAGAGACGGCCCAACTAGAACCTAACCTGTATTCCTAGACACAGCGCCTTCCCACGGCCGTCCTGCACCACAGCACATCGTTCGTAATAATATAGATTTATTATTATTATTATCTATTTTACACAGGGATCTGAACGGTAGAAGAGAGTGAGAGAGAGATTGTTATTTATCTTGTTTTTGTGGCTTCCTTCTTTAATAAAAAAACAACGAAACAAATCTCAGCTTATTCTATCTGGCTTTCTATCTTCTTTCTTATTGTCCATGACTAGCAACCATAAATCAGCATTGGTTCGTTGTAGCACTGTATAACTCTCTAACATTCATTGATAATGACTGGTTGCATATTTGTAGTTTTAATTCTTTTTTTTTTTAAACGGCCTACTTGCGATTCTACTTGTTATCCCACCCAACCCAATAATATACCATCAACGTGACGTCGCCAATTAAAAAAAAATACTTTCCTAAACGTTTTCTATTTGAATATATAAATTGCATTTTAAAACTTATTTCATAAATGTTTCGGAGAGATTAGATAATCCCGTCAAACTAAACTCGTGTGCCGTATGTTGTTGATTTCTGGGGAAAAAAAAAAAAAGCTTTTGAAAGATTCAAAGGCGGACATACTATCATGAAAGTGACGTCTCCCATGTCCACACAATAAGGCCCGTAATTTATTTGTGTATTGTAGTCTGACTCGTGCGAAGAATTGGGGGTGGTGATGGAATACACTAGTGGGCGCGCCAACGGCTAATTAGACAACAGACAGGCTCACATTTGGGTCAACATTTCCACCGGTAAGCCTTTCATGTCCAACAATTCCTGGCTATTCGGGGAACACTACCAAATAAACAACGTTGCAACTATTAAAGGATTGATATTTTTATACAGGAAAATCCTCAGACCTTTGAAGCGGAAAGCGACGTCCGTATTGAGTCTCGACATTGTAACTTTCTGGGACTGAGACAGAGGGGAGTAGGAGGGAAACATTGGTAACACTATAACCTTCATGTCTTGTTTTATCCCAATCTACGAAAACAAGCTTCAATTTGAGCCACGTCTTGGCGCCAAACAATTGAACCACTTTCTCACCAGGACAGGAATTGACATTTCGGTAATACCGGACGTTTCGCGGGATCTCGCTCCTTTGAACAGATTTAGCGGTACTAAGTGTGGGACATCGAAAACCACCTGCAGTTGGTGATAAAATATCTTGGTCTGCAAAACACGCCCTGGTTGTAAATCTGATGGAATTTCTCTACCACTAGTTGAAACCAGTGGAATCCTGGCCAGGTAAAGGCCAAGTTCAATTAACCTGGATACCGATTATTTTTTTTTTTAGGCCAAAAGGGACGGTTCTACTTTTTTTTAAATAAATCAACAAAACAGCACCGGCCATAAATATTTCAATGCTGCATTTTAATGAGGTTTTTATAATCATTTTAATATGTCAGTGATTTCATTATAAATACTCAAAATAGTGTTTATTTTCTTCCCTTTTGGTTAAGGACCACCTACATAAAAAATGTGTAAATTGAAGCCAAAAGTTCTTTTGAATTTTCTGTATAAGGTACAAGAAAGACATAAAATATTAAGAAGGTTTAAACAAATAAACGAATACACAAAATAATTTAATGTGAAAATGGGTGCAATAACATTGGTAATTTCTTGTGTTGGTTGATTATTGATAATTCTTATCCAGGCAAGGAATGAATTTAAGACTAGTGCAGAAATAAGGGAAGTGAAAAATCATCCACAAATAGCACCTATAATCAAGAGAAGAAGGTGGTATAATGTTGGCTATGCGAGTAGCAGAGGCAACCTAGGAATTTCAAAGCAAGCTCTCAAATGTGAACAAGATATAAGATTTTGACCTATGGAGACATGAAAAAGAAACCGAGGCAAAGGACAACGACAGCAGGCACAGCTCCCTCCCTGAGATTGAACAACTTGGCCAGAACAGGGATGTATGGTGAGATGTAATGCCGGTCCAATGTAGGTCTAACACTTGATTAGAAAGATCGCTGGGCTGTCTAGAATTTCTGATCTATGTGCCAAATGGACAATAGATAGACAGACAGACAGACAGACAGACAGACAGACAGACAGACACACAGACAGACAGACAGACAGACAGACAGACAGACAGACAGACAGACAGACAGACAGACAGACAGACAGACAGACAGACAGACAGACAGACAGACAGACAGACAGACAGATAGATAGATAGATAGATAGATAGATAGATAGATAGATAGATAGATAGATAGATAGATAGATAGATAGATAGATAGATAGATAGATAGATAGATAGATAGATAGATAGATAGATAGATAGATAGATAGATAGATAGATAGATAGATAGATAGATAGATAGATAGATAGATAGATAGATAGATAGATAGATAGATAGATAGATAGATAGATAGATAGATAGATAGATAGATAGATAGATAGATAGATAGATAGATAGATAGATAGATAGATAGATAGATAGATAGATAGATAGATAGATAGATAGATAGATAGATAGATAGATAGATAGATAGATAGATAGATAGATAGATAGATAGATAGATAGATAGATAGATAGATAGATAGATAGATAGATAGATAGATAGATAGATAGATAGATAGATAGATAGATAGATAGATAGATATGGGCTTATACTATTAAACCAGACAACAGATCCACCAACACTCTACTCCGGATCATGGCATACCACATCTTCACCAGACCTTGCTTTCCATTCACCAGACCTGGATTGGAATATCACACGTATTGTTGGGAAACAACTTGGAGGCAGCGACCACCAACCAGTCTTTTTAGTGGTGCAAAATGAGGCCGTCATGGAGAGCAGCACTCTCTCCAGATGGAATTACAAAAAGGTAGACTGGAAAATTTATCAACATTACACCAGTGTACTGACTAAAGATCTAAATAAAGACAGAGACATCAACAAAATAGTTGATGAATTCAGTAGACTAATAATACAAGCTGCCAGTGAAACAATACCTAGAGGGGCACGGAAACACTACAAACCATACTGGAGTAGTGAACTAGAGCAACTACACAATGACATGGAAATATCTCGAAAGCAGACAGAAAATAACCCTTGCCAGGAACACCACAATAACTATGAGCATGCTAAAGCCAAGTTTCAATGTGCTAAACTACAAGCCAGACGGAGATGCTGGAAAGAGAAAACAGAGTCCTTGAATCTTGAACGAGACACAAGAAAAGTGTGGAAGCTTGTAAAACAGCTGAATGATGAGGGTACAGAAAGGAACACCAAAATTACACTGAAGAAGGATGGAGACATCCTAACTGGTAAGCATGCAGCAAATTACTTTGCAGACTCCTTTGCGGGTGACAATACTATTGAAATTAGCCTAGAGAGGCGACAGGAGACCCCTTTAAAACAACAGAATGCGTGGCAGGAAGAGACCGCATGATCATGGAAATACCCATTGCGCAAAGAGAGCTAGAGGTGGCAGTGTCCAAATTAAAAATTGAAAGGGTCACCGGGCAGTGATGGAGTGTCCAATGAAATGATTAAGAACTTGGGAGCTGCAGCTAAAGCAAAACTACTGCAGATCTACAACATTTGCTGGATCACATGTAGAGTGCCACAGGCATGGAGAGAAGCAATTATGATACCATTACTAAAGCCAGGAAAAGATGGTTCAACGATATCCAGCTATAGACCAATCAGCCTTACAAGCTGTTTGTGTAAAACAGTGGAACGTATGGTCAATCTCAGACTGCAGTGGTACCTAGAAAGTGAAAGCCTCCTTGTCCCACAACAAGCAGGCTTTAGACAGTGTTACTCTACCGAAGTTCAGGCAACCTATCTTTCCCGGGAAATTAAGGATGCGTTTCAAAAGGAGAAACTGGTGCAGGCAGCATGGATGGACCTAGGGAAGGTATTTGATGGGGTATGGAGGGAGTAACTTTTGAAGAGACTGAGAAATTATGGAGTAAATGGCGGGATGTACATATGGGTGAAAGCGTGCCTGCATGACAGGAGAGCCAGAGTGCAACTGGATGGTCTTAAGAGTAAGAAGGTCATACTGCGCCAGGGCGCTCCACGGGGACGGGTACTATCTCCAACACTTTTCCTGATCTACATCAATGACCTAGTTACTGAACTACCACATGGCGTCAAAGTGGCGGTGTGTGCGGATGACTTGGTAATGTGGTGCACAGAGGAGTACGCAACAGTGGCCTCCGGGTTGTTACAGGGAGCTATGAATGCACTGAATTCATGGACAAGTGGATGGTGTGTCGGCATCAATGCAGACAAATACAGTACTACACTTTTCACTCTCTCCCCAAGGCGGAGAGCATGAACCGTCTACATGGATAGTGAGCCTGTGGGGGAGGACATGCGGGTTACGTGTCTCGGAGTTGCATTTGATAACGGACTGTCTTGGAGACAGCAGATAGATGGGGCAGCCCAGCGGGCAAGGAGAGAGCTGGCTATTCTGGGAGGGTCGTGTGGGGCCACATTGGGTGCGAGTGGGAAAGTACTCAGTAGAGTTTACCAACAGAGTATACGCCCACATTTGGAATATGGATCGTCTGCGTGGTGCTCGGCATCAGGCGCCGCACTGCAAGAACTTGACAAAGTACAAAACCAGGCACTTAGGATCATCACAGAAGCAATTAAATCGGCACCAATGTTGGAGATGGAGAGGTTGTGGAGGATGCCGGCACTGAGAGAACGGGGGGACACAAAGGTGCTGATACAGGCAGAAGAATTTGCTTGCATGCCGAGACATTCAATGAAGGACAGATTCCAAAGTCTTGCATTGGGACGACTTGAGGGAAGCGGTTTTGTCCACCGGGCCAGGCGTGTTGGTAGACAGGCACCAGACATGCCAAGAGTTGTTGACCTCCTGCTGCCCATGCCGGAACGGACTCCCTGGACAGAGGAATCAGGATTATCAGTTCAGATACGGACAGAAGGGAAAGGAATACTTGACAAAGAGGAACAGATTAGTCTACAGCGAAGAGCAATGGCTCTCGGTTTCCTGGATGAGGAATACCCACAAGACCTATGGATTCGTGTGTACACAGATGGATCAGCACAGAATGCAGTAGAGAGTGGGGGAGCGGATGCATATATGGTGTGCCCAAATAACACTAGGAATATGAATAAAATAGCAACAGGGAAATATTGTTACAATTGTGATGCGGAGATGCAGGCATTGAAGTTGGCAATGGAGGGACTGCTGAACGGTGGTCTTGGCCTACAGCCTGTAGTGTTTTTGACAGATGCAAGATCAGTACTCCAGGCACTACAGTCCAGAAAATTACCACATCTGCGGACCTTGTTGACTGAGGTCTGCGGGCACCACAGGTTTCCCCTGTATTGGATCCCGTCTCACTGTGGAATACCGGGAGATGAGAGAGCGGGTCAATTGGCAGGGGAAGGTTCAATAGGCACACATCTAGATACACCGGTTGCTACCATCATAGGAAACAGATAGTCAAATCAATCAGAGGACCACAAGCCCCAAATCAGGATGTCTTTCATAATATCAATAGATATGAGCAGGTTGTCATTGTACGCCTCGGAGCAGGACACAATCGACTCCATAGTCACATGTATACAGGATTCAAGATCGGCAACTGAACTGCTTGTACGTGTGGACAGGCGCCCCAGGCTACTGAATACATACTTCAAGACTGCACTGGGTATAGTAGACTGAGGAAAATCCACTGGCCCATAGATACAACACTACAGACAAAACTATATGGGCCACTGCAAGAATTACAAGAGACGGTAATTTATGCAGGAAACGACATTGCAGATATAGAAAATACTTCAGGCGAACGAAAGATAGATAGAAAGATAGATAGATAGATAGATAGATAGATAGATAGATAGATAGATAGATAGATAGATATATAGATAGATAGATAGATAGATAGATAGATAGATAGATAGATAGATAGATAGATAGATAGATAGATAGATAGATAGATAGATAGATAGATAGATAGATAGATAGATAGATAGATAGATAGATAGATAGATAGATAGATAGATAGATAGATGGATGGATGGATGGATGGATGGATGGATGGATGGATGGATGGATGGATGGATGGATGGATGGATGGATGGGTGGGTGGGTTTGGGTGGGTGGATTGATGAATGGATGGATGGATGGATGGATGGATGGATTTTGGGTGGGTGGGTGGATGGATGGATGGATGGATGGGTGGGTGAGTGGATGGGTGGGTTTGGGTGGGTGGATGGATGAATGGATGGATGGATGGATGGATGGATGGATGGATTTTGGGTGGGTGGGTGGATGGATGGATGGATCAGGACCGGATTTAGCCCTAAACTACAGCTTTGAGCTTCAACATACGATGGGGCATCAAAACTGCATATATTATAATAAATGATACAGTACTTGTGGTGTTAATTCTTAAACAGCGGGCCTCAAAGCTTCATTTATCTTAAGGTCTGACCCGGGCCTCAAAGCTTCATTTATCTTAAGGTCTGACCCGGGCCTCAAAGCTTCATTTATCTTAAGGTCTGACCCGGGCCTCAAAGCTTCATTTATCTTAAGGTCTGACCCGGGCCTCAAAGCTTCATTTATCTTAAGGTCTGACCCGGGCCTCAAAGCTTCATTTATCTTAAGGTCTGACCCGGGCCTCAAAGCTTCATTTATCTTAAGGTCTGACCCGGGCCTCAAAGCTTCATTTATCTTAAGGTCTGACCCGGGCCTCAAAACTTCATTTATCTTAAGGTCTGACCCGGGCCTCAAAGCTTCATTTATCTTAAGGTCTGACAAGTCCAACTCCGACCCTGCATTAAGGTCGGCAGCAAATAAGTTACATTTTATTAAATCAAAGAGACTGCCAAATCTATATAGAACATACAGTAATGACTATACACTGATCCAACAAGGATCAGACAATGCGTGGTAGCATCATTTCTTTGCCCATAAAATTGCTAATAGACTGATCTCAGATGTGCTTGTGTTGCAATAGGACCACCGACGTTTTGTAGACTTGTATGATTTAAGAATAACATCAATCAAGTTGCAAATTTGCAAATGTGAGCTGGTTGTGTGCACACTTCATTATCTGTCGAAAGTGATGAGCACCTACGAGATTCCCCGGAGTACCGTAATGACATTTCTAACAATAATGAACACAATTTCTTTCATAAATGTGAAGAGGCGATGTGATGTCCTCAGATATAGCTGTGGTAGCTGTGACCACTCCAATGACCAGCATGAAATATCAGCTTTCATGTGTTCTGTATCTTTGAAATGTCGCATATTTCAAGTTTGTCGTACTAACTCCTGTCGTTTAGGATTGAGGAAAAAACAGTGACCTTCCTCTGTATTAATACTTCCTCTGTGTTAGTACTTCCTCTGTGTTAATATTTCCTCTGTATTGATACTTCCTCTGTGTTAATACTTCCTCTGTATTGATACTTCCTCTGTGTTAATACTTCCTCTGTATTGATACTTCCTCTGTGTTAATATTTCCTCTGTGTTAATACTTCCTCTACGTTAATACTTCCTCTGTATTGATACTTCCTCTGTGTTAATATTTTCTCTGTATTAATACTTCCTCTGTGTTAATACTTCATCTGTATTAATACTTCCTCTGTATTAATATTTCCTCTGTGTTAATATTTCCTCTGTGTTAATAATTCCTCTGTATTAATACTTCCTCTGTGTTAATACTTCCTCTATGTTAATAATTCCTCTGTATTAATACTTCCTCTGTGTTAATACTTCCTCTATGTTAATACTTCATCAGTGTTAATACTTCCTCTAAGTTAATACTTCATCAGTGTGAATACTTCCTCTATGTTAATACGTCCTCTATGTTAATACTTTATCAGTGTTAATACTTCATCAGTGTTAATACTTTCGCTATGTTAATACTTCCTCTATGTTAATACTTTATCAGTGTTAATACTTAATCAGTGTTAATACTTTCGCTATGTTAATACTTCCTCTATGTTAATACGTCCTCTATGTTAATACCTTATCAGTGTTAATACTTCATCAGTGTTAATACTTTCGCTATGTTAAGACTTCCTCTATGTTAATACTTTATCAGTGTTAATACTTCATCAGTGTTAATACTTCCTCTGTGTTAATACTTCCTCTATGTTAATACTTCCTCTGTGTTAATACTTCCGCTGTGTTAATACTTCCTCTGTGTTAATACTTCCTCTATGTTAATACTTCATCAGTGTTAACACTTCATCAGTGTTAATACTTCCTCTATGTTAATACTTCCTCTGTTAATACTTCCGAAAGACAAGACATGTGCATATTTAAACCGACAGGTCGACTGGAATGTAAGGAACAACCTTTAGATCGTGACGTCTGAGTTATTCCAATAGTCTACTGCCGCGAAAAGCGCGCACACACACACACACACACACACACACACACACACACACACACACACACACAGACACACACACACACACACACACACACACACAAATACATTTTAAAATCAGGACACGTTTTGGCTAGTTTCAATGTCGTGATGGGGGAGGAGGACCCGCACTTACCCTAACACCTCCCACTCTTCTCCCACAAGTCACCACTTTTATATATATTGTGTCATTCTTCTATGTTTAGGGCTTCCTTCTGCTGTTAGCTACTGTCTCGATATGGACACTCTGCATCTCCCTCCTTTTCCTCTCAAGAAATCAAATTGTGCTGATTAGTTCTGTCCAGTTCTATCTGTCTGAGGAAATGTATTTCTTTGGTCAAAGAAAATCAGCAGCCAGAAATTTCTCACAAAGTGTAAGCAAGAAAAGATGCTCACAGATGACGTAACAGGTGCAGTTAATGGATAGGTCATCTGATCGTAGAAGATCCTGAAGCTTCTTCTTCTTCTCCTCCTCCGGCATCTTCTTCTGCTTCAGCATCTTCTTTCTCTTCTTCGGTAACTTCTTCTTCTGCTGCGATCATGACTCATTCAGACTAGGATTCTGGACTCTCTTATGAAGACTGCTGTCTGTCTTGAGTGTTCAAGTCTTGTGTTCATGCTAACTCTACTCTTTGTCCTGTTTCACGATGGAGGGGTAAGAACAGCAACTTCTGAAGAAGGCTGAAACGTCAGTATTTTGTTGTGTTCCTTTTTGTAAAGATGTCACCATATCTTGTAGGAGTGTACGTTACACCACACTACCTGTTCCAACATATCACCAAACCTTGTAGGAATGTACGTTACACCACACTACCTGCACCAACATATCACCATATCTTGTAGGAGTGTACGTTACACCACACTACCTGCACCAACATATCACCATATCTTGTAGGAGTGTACGTTACACCACACTACCTGCACCAACATATCACCATATCTTGTAGGAATGTACGTTACACCACATTATCTGCTCCAACATATCACCATATCTTGTAGGAGTGTACGTTACACCACACTACCTGCACCAACATATCACCATATCTTGTAGGAATGTACGTTACACCACATTATCTGCTCCAACATATCACCAAACCTTGTAGGGGTGTACGTTACACCCCACTACCTGCTCCAACATATCACCAACCTTGTAAGGGTGTACGCTACACTCACTGCCTGCTCCACATATCACCATACCATTTAGGAGTGTACGTTACACCCCACTACCTGCTCCAACATATCACCAAACCTTGTAAGGGTGTACGCTACACTCACTGCCTGCTCCAACATATCACCATACCTTGTAGGAGTGTACGTTACACCCCACTACCTGTTCCAACATATCACCATACCTTGTAGGAGTGTACGTTACACCCCACTACCTGCTCCAACATATCACCAAACCTTGTAAGGGTGTACGCTACACTCACTGCCTGCTCCACATATCACCATACCTTGTAGGTGTGTACGTTACACCCCACTACCTGCTCCAACATATCACCATACCATTTAGGAGTGTACGTTACACCCCATTACCTGCTCCAACATATCACCATACCATTTAGGAGTGTACGTTACACCCCATTACCTGCTCCAACATATCACCATACCATTTAGGAGTGTACGTTACACCCCATTACCTGCTCCAACATATCACCATACCTTGTAGGGGTGTACGTTACACCACACTACCTGCTCCAACATATCACCATACCTTGTAGGAGTGTACATTACACCCCACTACCTGCTCCAACATATCACCATACCTTGTAGGGGTGTACGTTACACCACACTACCTGCTCCAACATATCACCATACCTTGTAGGAGTGTACGTTACACCCCACTACCTGCTCCAACATATCACCATACCTTGTAGGGGTGTACGTTACACCACACTACCTGCTCCAACATATCACCATACCTTGTAGGAGTGTACATTACACCACATTACCTGCTCCAACATATCACCAACCTTGTAGGAGTGTACGTTACACCCCACTACCTGCTCCAACATATCACCATACCTTGTAGGAGTGTACGTTACACCCCACTACCTGTTCCAACATATCACCATGCCTTGTAGGAGTGTACGTTACACCCCACTACCTGCTCCAACATATCACCATACCTTGTAGGAGTGTACGTTACACCCCACTACCTGCTCCAACATATCACCATACCTTGTAGGAGTGTACGTTACACCCCACTACCTGCTCCAACATATCACCATGCCTTGTAGGAGTGTACGTTACACCCCACTACCTGTTCCAACATATCACCATACCTTGTAGGAGTGTACGTTACACCACACTACCTGTTCCAACATATCACCATGCCTTGTAGGAGTGTACGTTACACCACACTACCTGTTCCAACATATCACCATGCCTTGTAGGAGTGTACGTTACACCCCTCGTTCGTTCGTTCGCTTTCGTCAGCTTTGACCTCTGACGAAGTCCCACCCACTCAATTTTGTGGGACTGAATTTTGCGTGTAAAGTCTGTTTTATCCCATTACAGGATGCCCCTCGCCATGTAGGCAGATTTACACCGACTTCAGAGGTACTAATTTTTAGGGAATTAGTAAAACCCAGGTGTCCTCGCCAGGGTACGAACCCCGGCTGTTGCCGTTGTAAGCCAACCGCCTATCGATTGCGCTAACCGGACACCCGTTACACCCCTCTACCTGCTCCAACATATCACCATACCTTGTAGGAGTGTACATTACAAACCACCACTGGATCTTCCCTCCACAACAACATAACACACGATCTGCACCAACATATCACCATACCTTGTATCACTTGGTCACATGGTCAGTGCTCGTATCTGCGTGTAGTTCCTGATTTTCCTCATAAACCTGCGCCTTGGCTGACACACTCCATCTTCGGCAGCCTGGATCAT
The DNA here is from genome assembly GCA_032433765.1 of Megaustenia siamemsis. Classification (NCBI taxonomy): domain Eukaryota; kingdom Metazoa; phylum Mollusca; class Gastropoda; order Stylommatophora; family Ariophantidae; genus Megaustenia; species Megaustenia siamemsis. The sequence goes on from JAVIAB010000125.1 coordinate 24,838,875, forward strand.
GGTTTGATGTAGGAGTTTTCATTCTCGTTGGGTGGATTCTGGCCAGGGCTGTTGGCAATGCTCACCCTGCCCGTAGATTCCGAGAACTGTCATGCTATGGACTCCGGAGAGAGAGAGAGCAGAAAGGAAGATCAATGACCGTTTTGGAGGATGACAGTAGAAGCGGTGATGAACAGTGAAGACCTGGAGACTGCTGCTCGTGCTGTCACGTGATGCAACTGTATGTCAACTACTAATATGTCAGCCCTTTCTGTGTTTGATCATGCTGGTCTTACAGGCAAGTACAGATCGACAATTGTATCTATATGTGTATTCCCGAATAGTCGTCGTAACCATATAATCTAGTCATGTGATGATATGCGTGGTAGTTATTGCCACTAATAGCAAACTTTTTAGGGTTTCTTAGCTAGCAGTGCGTTGAAGTGAAGGTCTCTCGTGGCAAAACGCTGTGCCGAGGAGTACGGTTTCGATCCTAGCTCGGTCTGTCTATTGTTTTCAGCTTAATTGTGTGCGTGTTTTTATGTTTTTTTTTTCCCGACTGCTGTAAACATGCTATCATGAGTAAATTGTTAGTTTGTCTCTCTCTCTCTATCCCTCTCTCTCTCTATCTCTCTCTCCCTCTCTATCTCTCCCTATATCTCTCCCTCTCTCTCTATCTCTCTATCTCTCTCTATCTCTCTATCTCTCTCCCTCTCTCTCTCTATCCCTCTCTCTCCCTCTCTTTCTCTATCTATCTCTCCCTCTCTCTCCCTCTATCTCTCTCTCCCTCTCTCCCTCTCTCTCTCCCCTCTCTCCCCTCTCTCTCTATCTCTCTCCCACTCTCTCTCTATCTCTCCCTCTCTCTCTATCTCTCTTAATCTCTCCTTCTCTCTCTCCCTCTCTCTCTATCTCGCTTCCCCTCTCTCTCTCCCTCTCTCTCACTCCCTCTCCCTCTCTCTCTATCTCTCCCTCTCTCTCTATCTGTCTCTCCCTCTCTCTCTATCTCTCTCCCTCTCTCTCTCTATCTCTCTCTCCCTCTCTCTATCTCTCTCCCCCTCTCTCTCTCTCTATCTCTCCCTCTCTCTCTCTATCTTTCACTCACTCTCTCTCTATCTCTCACTCTCTCTCACTCTCTCTCTCCCTCTCACTCTCTATCTCTCTCCCTCACTCTCTCTCTCTCTTTCTCTCCCTCTCTCTCTATCTCTCTTAATCTCTCCTTCTCTCTCTCCCTCTCTCTCTCTATCTCGCTTCCCCTCTCTCTCCCTCTCTCACTCCCTCTCTCTCTATCTCTATCTATATATCTCTCACTCTCTCTCCCTTTCTCTCTCCCTCTCTCTCCCTCTCTCTCACTCTCCCTCACTCTCCATCTCTCCCTCTCTCTCTATCTCTTGTTCCTCTCTCTCTCCCTCTCTCTCACTCTCCCTCTCTCTCTCCCTCTCTCTCTCTCTCTCTATCTCTTTTCCCTCTCTCTCTCCCTCTCTCACTCCCTCTCTCTCTCTATCTCTCCCTCTCTCTCACTCTCTCTCCCTTTCTCTCTCCCTCTCTCTCACTCTCCCTCACTCTCTCTTCCTCTCTCTCTATCTCTCTCTCCCTCTCTCTCACTCTCCCTCACTCACTCTCCCTCTCCCTCTCTCTCCCTCTCTCTCTATCTCTCTTCCCTCTCTCTCTCCCTCTCTCTCACTCCCTCTCTCTCTATCTCTCTCACTCTCTCTCCCTTTCTCTCTCCCTCTCTCTCACTCTCCCTCACTCTCTCTCCCTCTCTCTCTCTCCCTCACTCTCCCTCACTCTCCCTCTCTCTCCCTCTATCTCTCTCTCTCTCTCTCTCGCCTCTGAAGTTCCTTCAATGATATCTACTTATTATTGTCTTCAACCATCTCGACTTCTGACTATTGTTGCATCGATATGCTGTCAAGGAAAGAAGATGCTCTAACCAAAAAATAGAGTTTGAACATCGGTTGCTCTCTGTATGTCACACACACATATAAACATATAAAACACAACCAACAAATGTTACATACAAATCACATTTCTGTTGCTTCATTTAAAGAATGTTTTTCTTAAGGACCTCCTCCTCCCTCCCCCACCCCACTCCTGATTTTTGAGTGTTCGTTGTTTGTAGATGTATTTTTCGTAAACATCGCCATGTTTTGAACTTATGCTGTAAGTACGTTCTCCCTCCAATAACAAAAAAAAATAACATCCTGTACCCATTTCAAGCTGAATGAACATAGATCCCAGACAATTGGGGAATCAAACTCCAACTCTTGTCGTTATAGACCAGTTCACTTACAAGGTATCCCTCTAACAAGCAGTTCTACACCCAGGACTTGCTTGACTGCGCCTTAAATAGAACCGCTCGTTCTGTATTCACACCTACATCGAAGCCCCTTTACACCAGCATGCGATTTATTAATTATCAAACAGTAGTTTAGAGTGATCGCACTTGGCGCTTTCTGATAATGTGTAGAAGCGAGTCAAGTGCTATTTTTCATGCATTGTTAGTTTGTTATTTTCTATATCATTACATTTATCAGTTTATCAGTCGCGAAAATGTGCACTAAATGTATATGAGAATTAAGGCTCTTAGAAAACATTTTGGATTCTTTTATTTTGAAGAATTTTGAGTGCAAGACTGTACAATTAACACTAGTTGATAACATTTACTGCCATGTAACAAAATTTATAAGCATGGGTGAGTTTACGGCACAATATCTCTGGAGTCCTTTAGCACAAAAATTGGATTGTAGTTAACACTTTTTACTTCATAGTAACCTCCTTCGATCAATCTCAGGTTAACAATTCTTTCTTCAGGGTAACCACATTCGATCCAGCTCTGACTAGTTAACACTTTTTCCTTCATGGTAAACACATTCGATGCATTTCTGGTTAGTTAACACTTCTTATTTCATGATAACCACCATCGATCCTGCTCTGGTTAACACTTCCTGGTAACAACTTTCGACACAGCTCAAAAAGTTGACAGCTTTTTATACCCCACGTTTAGTAATCATCAAGTGCCCTGCTTTGCTTGTTTAGACGGTCATGTCTTTCTACAACTGTCTTGTCACCACAAGAAGAAACGTTGTCAGTGATAACACGTAGACCTTGTAGCCTACAGAGGACTGGGTGGCCTAGAGGTGAGATCTGATGTCTAGCCCTCTCGAAAAAGGCGAAAAACAGGGGGTTCCGTATGCACTCGTGCACGTTAAAGAACCAATTTTATTTTAAAGTCGAAAAGAGTAAGCCAAAAAGTGGATCTGTCCGGGCAAAAAATTGTTTGGCAAATCTATCCATCCATACCTGTGGCGTATTCTCTATGCTACCGCAGCTACTGCCGGTAGCCTGAACATATTAACGAAATACAAAAGGAAATGATAATTTATTATATTTTTTTCATAATTATATTACAAATGTTCGAATATTCTATTACACATTTCGAAGGCCAATATGATTTATTTGCTTTGATTTGCATTTATTAAAGCAAGGTTTTCCTATGACCACAATAACGTTTGTGAATGAAACCGAAACTAAGAGAGAAACCGCTAGTAAGCAGTGGTACAGTTGTCTTCTCTCCGACTTAGAATTAATGACCTTGACATTCAAAAATTCCCGTCAAAATTATACGGCGAGAGCTACCTATACAAAATACCGTTTCATGGGTTATTTTTAGCTCTAGCCAATCAGAAGCGTCACAAAGTGAAAGTGAAATTTGTCTGACTACCGGAACTTCCTAACATATTTATAACTACGTTATGCTCATCAGGATCAGTAGAAAGAACTTTTTCTGCTCTCAAGAGAATAAAATCTTATTGTCGCTCAACTCACACACAAGAACGCTTATCTGGTTTGGCATTAATGTCCATTGAGAAATCATTCCCTCAGAAACTTAGAAACCAAACCAACAGTACCTTCAATGACAAAGTCATCGAGACATTTTCGTCCCAAACAAGACGGATAGAGTTTACATATAAATAAGTAATTTAAAATGTAGTGATGTCATTAGCAAATATTACTTCATGTTAGCCTACTGAATATAATAATGTATGTCTTTATTTGTTATGTCAGCGGTTGTCCAGACCCAAAACCAGTATACGTCACTGATCTATACTGAAGACGGATGTGTCGGGCCGAAAGGCACTTAAATAGTGGTTATGTCGTAAACTATCAACACAACGTATACACTCCCACTTACCGATTTACCGCTAAGAAGAAGAGGAGCTTCACAAGCTACGTACTCAGTTTACATACCCATAGACTGTGGAAGGGACTACCATGTAGTTGAGTCCCTCCCGGAAACTAAAGAGATAGAAACCTGAGAACTATGACAGATCGACAAAGCTGCACAGTGTGTATGACAACCGAAGCGCTGATGGGAAAAGTATTTTCTCTTACCCATACAAAACGTCAGAACGGAGAGGTAGCGAGCAACCACTAGACCCTAGTTCAGTAGCACCGAGGCTTAAAGATCTCAGCGACTCATAGCTGACTGCTTTTGTTAAGACCATCGAACCATACCTAGTTAAGATCCTACTAGCGATCCATGCAGAAAACCTGGAAATATAAAGGTTGTCTGGTCAATTGTTTATGGATCGAAATCTGCCTATATAGCTCATTTGTCGCAGCTTGCAGTAAATCATAAGAAAAAAAACATCTTGGCCATAATGAATAGTGTGTTAACGCTTTTTCAAAGAAACTGAAGATAAGTTGCAATCTGGCAGATTGAGAAGGAAAATAAATAAGATAAGTTGCAATCTGGCAGATTGAGAAGGAAAATAAATAAGATAAGTTGCAATCTGGCAGATTGAGAAGGAAATAAATAAGATAAGTTGCAATCTGGCAGATTGAGAAGGAAAATAAATAAGATAAGTTGCAATCTGGCAGATTGAGAAGGAAAATAAATAAGATAAGTTGCAATCTGGCAGATTGAGAAGGAAAATAAATAAGATAAGTTGCAATCTGACAGATTGAGAAGGAAAATAAATAAGATAAGTTGCAATCTGGCAGATTGAGAAGGAAAATAAATAAGATAAGTTGCAATCTGGCAGATTGAGAAGGAAAATAAATAAGATAAGTTGCAATCTGGCAGATTGAGAAGGAAAATAAATAAGATTTACTGTTTGTCCATTCGCCATCAAGAGATGTAGCACACATGTTTGGTTGCAGCACGCAAAATATTTTAGACTCTTTCCCGCCTCTAAACATGGCAGAATCAATTTGGAAACTACACAGACGCAATACACCTTTTTCAATATTTGACATATAGAGAAATACCCACCGGCTATAAGATGTTACACTAAAAACAAAACGTTAAGGAACATTACAGGAAGAAGGTAAAAGGTTCTATCTATGCCTTGTTAGGTGTAAGGAGAATATTGTTAGTGGCCATATTTTTCTATGACCACGTCACATTTTTGGGTGTTGTGGTCGGTATCACGCCAGGCCGACTTTACTTCCCAGAAAAATCTGTTGTACCAATGTTTAGAGGCTGAATGAACCCCGGAGCCTTATCGGTCCGAAAAAAATTCCGCTGCTTCTGAAGATCAAACCCAGACCCTTTTGATCAGGAAGCGAGCACCCTAACCACTCAGCCACCAAGGCTCCCCGGAAAGAGATAGCACAATTTAAAAAATATCATTCGGAGCTGCAGTAACTGTTAAATGCAGGGGACTTGTTGGTCTCGAGGCAAGACGCCGGCCTCGAGACAGAGAGGTTGTGGGTTCAAATCCCGGCTACACCGGTTGGGATTTTTATTTATGATTTCTCTCTGCGGCAACCACTTCTGGTCTCAGCAGCTAGGCCCGGCTTGAAACGTCAATTGCTCATGGACGGAAAAAATATGAGTACCTCCGAAGTCGGAGTTATCTGCCTGTGAGGCGAGGGACCCCTGTGCACACGGATGCCATGGAAAAATGGATTAACACGGAAAAATTCAGTTCCTAGTTTCTAGGGACTACGTCAGAGGTAAAAGCTGGCGAACGAAAAGAAAAGAGGAAGAAATGCTATCAAATTCACAGAAACGACGTTTTTGCAGATATAGGCCCTGTCGAAAGGACGAAATAGAAGAAAAGAATACACAGGTTGATAACACCGAGGAAAAAAAATACTGTTAAATAAGAAAGCAGACAACACGGAGCCTACTCGGCACATTAGTACGTACCGTAAAATAGAAGTTAGTCAAGTATGGAATTTACATTTCTCGAGATGCCATTGACGAGTCAATATAAATAACTTCTGAGCAAGTTTCTTTTTATTTTAAAGTATGAATCACTACATGTATAGCATGCAGTATATGATCTATCTTTAGACTACAATAAATGGAAGTAACAGTAAAGGAAATATTGTCTATCGATGTACCTTTTGTTTATCTGAAGTACTGTCTAAATCTGCTATGTCGTTTCTTGTATAAAATGTTACTGTTTTTTGTAGTTCTTGCAGAGGCTCATATATATGTAAGTGGGTATTTCCTAGAATACTATTATGTTCCATACAATTTTACAGTTTGTGATTAGCAGTCCCGGTGGCCTGTCCATATGTACATATGGCCGAGGTGCCAACATTGCATGTTGTATATGTGTTGAAACAGAATGCCAATGCGATACTATTTACTGCTGAGTTGGTTCGTTTCAACAAGTTCAAATTTGCAAGTTGTGCGTGTTTTGACCATAACAATTACAATGCAATTTAGCAACTCTTTCTTTCTTTCTTTCTTTCTTTCTTTCTTTCTTTCTTTCTTGCGTTCACTCGATGACTACTAAAGGTCTGAATACTCCTCTTCATCATCCGCCATTAAAAGGATATAAATAGGCATTGACTCGTTGTATTGTGGTTTGGAGCTAGACTGTGATATAGCAGTTGTGTTATACAGCTAAAATATGTGTGTGTCTTGCGCCCTAACACACCCGACTTGTACTTGTAGTACAAATTGACTTTCCTATACGATCCTTAATCACCAGGCCAGATTGAATACTTTATTTCCTGGAGCACCGCTAGGAGGTGGAGCAGGGTGTTGATCATCTCACCTGTCTTGACGCGCATACAATCAGCTAGGATTGTAGACTACACTGAGCTTAGTTCCTGGATGGGTGTCACGGTCCCACCACAATGCAATTAACTGAACTTAATATACAAATTTGAATCTGAGATACGTAACGCGAGAGAGAGCAAACCAGAACTGATCAAGTCCTTGGTCCACATTTGGGGGATAAGGTTGTAACAGAAACAGGCTTGTTATCGAGTGGAACTAGAAGAGGCCTTCCAAACTTGGTTCTAAGAATGTGTTAAGTTTAAATAGGATGTACCGGTCCGAAGAGTACATTAATTCGTGTCTTCGTTGTAAACTATGAAATTGCCTTTTAAAAATGTATTTCTTCAATGAGAAAAAAAAAAGAAACAAGAAACAGAAAAAATATGCTACCATCCCAAAATGTGTACATTAATTAGTGCAATATTTGGAAATGGATATCATGTGTACATAAAAACCACTAAGTGACCCTTCCCTTCCTCGTGGATGGCTGCCTGCTTTGAAGTGCTATTCCATTTGATCTCTCGCCATGACGGTGCACTATGAATTGTTCCCAGTTCATATCTTTTGATGTTATTTATCGCTTGTAATCATTATTCGCCAGTCCCTTTTACTCTCTTTTTCTTTGGATTTATTGGTGGGGGCGGGGGGGGGGGAGAGAGAGTGGGACAAAGACGGTCGACGATAACAGCGTTGAAAGCTGTCGGTGACTCATAGATGATGACTTACGCCAGGATCGGCGAGACAGATGTATCCAGGAGCTACCTGACCTCTTCGTTGCTCCATCAGAAACAGACCAACCAGTCTAGTCTGACCAAGAAGAGATCTCATCATCATGTGCCATACCGGTTGGCGTAGGTGATCATGTCCCTCCACAATCTTCTATCTACAGCGCATCGTATCAGTTCTGTTGTTGACTGTTTTCCATGCCATGACACCAAGCTATCCAGTATTTTCTCTCTTTGTCGCCCGCGATCTCTCTTTCCTTTTATTTTACCAGTTGTAACCAAGTATTCCAACTTTCCTCTTCTCATGATGTGCCCGAAAAATGAAGAAGAGATCTAGAGGGAATGTAACCCGGTGCTGAAGTCAAATATTTTGGGTCGAAATGCGCAAATATCACCACAGTTCTCTCCTGCAAACCACATCACAAGGCACACACGTCCGCTTAATTTTCCTTTAAGAACTGATGACGAAGAGGTATAATTATTTCTTTAATCACCGGGTGATCACAAGAAAGCAGATCTATTCTCTCCCATCCACGATTACTTTCAGCACCTTCGGTGTCTGTGTAGATGTCCAAAATATATCATTGAGCTTACATGCTCTTTCTTCGTTTTCAGCCACTTGAGAACTTTTGTAATTTTCTATCTACTCCAGCAACCAAATTCTCAAATTCTTTCAGAAATTCATATTTCTGTGAGTTTGTTTTAGTTGTCTTTTACCATGTTTGTTACTTTACTTAATGTCTATATTTTTGGTTCATCAAAAAGTGTTTAATAATTATAGGACCAGCACAGAAACTGAACACGATCAACAACTCACGGTTGACTTTTGCGCTAGGATATAGTAGATCCGCTGGTCAAGATTATACTCCGCCCACTAGTGGTGCCCAATGAGAACGGAGAAACCAGTTTTGCTGCGAAAGTAAGGATCGAAGGGGAAAGCAAAGAATGCCGAGCTGAAGACAGATGTTTTGGGCTCAAAGGCAAAAATATCTCAACTTGGTATAAACTATATCACAAGGCGCATCAAGGCCCGTTTAACGTCCTTCATAGGGTGGACGATTAAAAGTAGTCTTTGGGTGAATACAGAAGTAGAATGAATATAACACTTTACTATCTTCAGCTTGACAGTAGAATGAATATAACACTTTACTATCTTCAGCTTGATCGTAGAATGAATATAACACTTTACTATCTTCAGCTTGACCGTAGAATGAATACAACACTTTACTATCTTCTGCTTGATCGTATAATGAATATAACACTTTACTATCTTCAGCTTGATCGTAGAATGAATATAACACTTTACTATCTTCAGCTTGACCGTAGAATGAATATAACACTTTACTATCTTCAGCTTGATCGTATAATGAATATAACACTTTACTATCTTCAGCTTGATCGTATAATGAATATAACACTTTACTATCTTCAGCTTGACCGTAGAATGAATATAACACTTTACTATCTTCAGCTTGACCGTAGAATGAATATAACACTTTACTATCTTCAGCTTGACCGTAGAATAATTTGTCTTACCCAAAATTCAGGAAATGGGTACCAGAATTTTTTCTGGGAAATCTAGAGCGGCCTGACGTGGTACCGGTCACTTTATCCATAAAAATGAGTGTTGGTCAATAAAAATTATGGACTCTATGTTTCCTATAAAGCCTTAGAACCTGGAAATAACCCTTATATATATATATATATATATAACTAATATATGACAAAAGTAGTGACAAACTAGATAGAAACAGCCTTCAAAAACATTGTGAGAACACTAGACCTAAGGGCTGACCACGAAAAAGATGGATTGACGGAATTTTAGAAACACTAGAAAACATAATAGCAGCAGAGGTGAACAGAAGAGCAAAAGACCGCAAACTATATCTCCCCTCGACGCTGAAAGGCAAACGAGGAAGGAAAGAAGAAGAAGAAATGGCAAACAATTCCATCTGCCCCTACGTATACACACAAATATATTTCTAACCCAGCCTAACACAGTCCTTTTAGCATACAAATTCAACACAAAATATTAACAGCCAAAACCCAATTGAGAACAGGAGCGCTACTCAAGCATTAGCGTTCTTTTATTAGATCCTCTCTTTCACAGACCGCGACCACCGGGATACTTTTAACGGGCGCCCGACCGGCTCTAAACAGCCAGCAATTCAATTAGCAATCGTTAAAACGATCCGGTAGAAGGCCGTCTGTATTGTGCGTCATTTCTGCCCGGGCTAATTGTTCGCGGGGGGATCTCAGTAAAGTATTGACTGTTGCTTTTTCTTGACTGGGTTGAGTTCTCCTTGCATTTGACTTCAAGCAGACAGTTTGTCTTTTTTTTTTTTTCATTTTTAATTTCAATCCGTTGTAATATTCATCCGCGCTTTATTCCGGGTACACAGCAGCATTTAGTAGCTTGCTTGAACGTTAATTTTAATATGTACATTCTAACATCGTGCTCTTATATATATATATATAACACTTCAAAGAAATTCTTAACCGTCCACTACCTCACAGTTTAATAGATTTTGAAGCTGAAACACCAGCAGCAGAATTAGATGTAAATTTAGATGACTTCACCTTGAGTGAAATAGAAACCACCTTAAAGCTAATGACCAATAACAAAGCTGCTGGAGAGGATAAGTTAACAGCTGAGATCCTCAAGGCAATTGATAGCCATAATTTAATACATCTCCAAAAAATGTTCAACATCATTTGGAAAACAGAGAAGACGCCTCATAAATGGAAAAAAGGAATCATTGTTAAGATCCCAAAAAAGGGCAATCTTAGAGATTGTAACAACTGGAGAGGCGTGACACTTTTGTCAGTTGCCTCAAAGTTATTCTGTAAAATCATCATAAAAAATAGAATAAAGGATTCAATAGATACAGTAATGCGTGAAGAACAGGCTGGGTTTAGAAAAGGGAGAAGCTGTCTTGACCACATTTTCACTCTACGACTTATATTGGTGGAACACATTGAAAAGCAAAAACCTTTTGTACTTAACTTCATCGACTTCAAAAAAGCATTTGATAGTATTCATAGAGATTCTTTGTGGAAAATTCTGAAGCAATATGGCTTACCATCAAAAATCATAAATATTATCAAAGACATGTATGATGGTTACACATGTGCAGTTCGAACAGAGGAAGGACTGAGCGAAAGTTTCCCAATAGAAACTGGGGTTAAACAAGGATGTATTTTATCGCCCTTGTTATTTGGAATTGTTATGGACTTCATAATGAAGAAATGCTGCACTGGTAATAAAGGCATCGAATGGATACAAGGAGACCATTTGGAGGACCTCGACTTTGCTGATGGCATAGTTCTCATCAGCAGTCAGATAAAAACGATGCAGGAAAACACAAATGAACTATCATCAATAGCCAGCAAAATTGGGCTTGAGGTCAATCATGAAAAGACTAAAGTCATGAAAAGTTTAATTCCAACAAGTGACAAAATATACATGGAAAACAAACCAGTAGAAGAGATCGATCACTTTATCTATCTTGGAAGTCACATTGATCGAGAAGGGGATACGAGCAAAGAAATTAGAATCAGACTGGCTAAAGCAGCAATGTCTTTCAGAAGCCTTGAAAAGTTGTGGAAATCAAAACTCATTAGCACAAACACAAAACTTAGGCTATTCAAATCAAATGTACTATCAACCCTTACGTATGCGTGTGAAAGCTGGAAAAAAACAAGAGATATAGAAACAAAGTTGAACGCATTCGAAAATAAATGTCTAAGGAAAATACTTGGTATAGAATGGAACGAATTCAAAACAAACGAGGAAATTAGAGAAATCGCCAATCAACCACTAATATCTTCAGTAATAAGGAAAAGACGATGGTCATACGTTGGACATGTGATGAGAAGAGATAATAATCGAATAGCAAAGCAAGCCCTCATATGGGAAACAACAGGTAAAAGAAAAAGAGGAAGACCCAGGGAGACACTGAAAAGAACATTGATGAGAGAGGCAAGAGCAGCAGGAATCGGCTCCCTCAATGAGATAGAACTGCTTGCACAGAACAGAGACAGATGGCGAGATTTGATAAAATATCTTTAAAAGAAAACTGCTAGAACAAAAATTCATATAGGAGAAGGTGTATCTTGGTCTACGCAGTATGGGCCGGTTACGGCTCGAAAGGTCAATAGATATATATATATATATATATATATATATATATATATATATATATATATATATATATATATATATATATATAAATCATCATCATCAAGTGCCGAACCTGCTGGCTAGGACATCATGTCTTTCCATAACTTTCGATATCGACAGTTATTTATCATTTCTGTTGTTAACCTTCTGCCAAGCCATTCTATTGAGCTCTCTGGTATCTTTTCTCTTTGCTTCTCTCTTATCTCTTCGTCCCTCGATTTTTCCAGTTGTTAAAATATATTTAAGTTGTTCCCTTCTCATTAAATGGCCAAAAAATGACGATTGTTTCTTCATAATATTAGAAATTGGCTCTCTTTTTCCTTTGGCCAATATCAGAACATTTTCATTACTCTTCTTAGCTGTCCGTGGTATTCTCAAAATTCTACTGTAAAACCACATTTGTACAGCCTCCAGTGATTTTCTTGTCTGTTGTCCTATTGTCCATGATTCACATCCATATATTAAGACTGGAACACATGGGTGATTAGCACGACACAGATCTTGAGGCGTCAGCGTCAGCAGTAAAACTTGTCCTCAACACTTTTTGTGATGACTCACTAAGTCTGGATTAAGCTCAAAAGTCTGTTAACACTTTTCTTCAGTTAGACTTCACAAACTCGTCTGATTAATTATCTGGCTTGGATCTAACAGTCTCTCACTAAACACACACACACACATACCTGATAATCTCGTCTATGAATCGGGGTCAGTATTAACGGAAATAGAACGGCTGATCTGCTATCCAAATTCGGCAGCAAAGGCAGGAAGTATGTTCCCAGTGACCTTCACCTTCTTCAGCTCATATGTGGACTACGTTATACTATATTGTGTGTATAGTTTCCTACTCGCTACCAAATTCAGTATATCTCTAATAGGTTTCACCACCAAAAACTGTCTCCTCCAGAGTATAAAAACACATTTTCCAGCTATCTGGTGTGGGCTCATTCTGTACACTACCACTCACGAACTACAACCGTATTGCGTTAGATACCCTCAGCAAATGACATAGATCCGCAGAAGGGAGCTTCAGGGAGGCTAGCCACAACAATTAGGTGTTACAAACGCACGCACAACATGTATTTCTTCTCATTTCTAACTCAAAGAACGTTCTGCAGTTCTTTTTTTTTTCTTTCTTTCTTTTTTTTTTTAAACAAAATCCTCTTTAGTCTTTGAATTATAAAAGAAATGTTTAGTAACAAGAGAGACACCCTAAACTTGTCACCTTGTGCATCCATCTTCAGCATATATTTTTCAGGGCTGCTTTACTGAACTATTTCCCTTGCCTTTAGTCTTTTTTTTTTCTTTTCTTTATGCAGAACCAGTCTTAACATATCTATATGAATCATGGGCAATTGGACAACAGACAAGAAAATCACTGGAGTCTGTAGAAATGTGGTTTCTTTGCAGAAGAATGTTGAGAATACCATAGATAGATAAGAAGAGAAATGAAAAGTTCTGACGTTCTGAAAGAGGCGAAAGCAAAAAGAGAGCTTATTTCCAAAATTAGGAAGAAACGATCATCATTTTTTTTGGCCATGTAATGAAAAAGTAAAAACCGGAATATATTGTGACAACTGGGAAAATTAAGGGACGGAGAGATAGAGAGAAGCAAAAAGAAAAGATACCGGACAGCTTAAGGGAATGGCTTGGCAGTAGATCAACAATGGAAATTATAAATAACTGTCGAGATCGAAAGTTGTGGAGAGACATGATCACCTACGTCAGCAGGCATGATACTGGTGATGATGATTATTCTTTCACGACCTTCCTGCGGGGCAAAAACCGTTTGTAATCACATCTGTCAAATCCAGAAAAGCATTGTAAGCTTTCTTACCCAGCCAGGTCTGTATCAGGCATTCCCTATCTTTGATTGGTTGTCTGCCAGAACTAACATGCTCATTCTGCGTGAATTAACATGAAAAAGGCAGCGATCATTACAGAGTTGAGTATCGGCATCATATTACGCAGTCAATTTGAACCACGCAGTGACCCAGTAATAAATAATGTGTGTAGATGTATATATATATATATATATATATATATATATATATATATATATATATATATATGGAGCCGCGATAGCTCAGTTTTTAGTGAACTGGACTACAAAGGACAAGAGGGAGGGTTTGATCCCAACCGACGGCTTCCGGGTTCACCCAGCCTTTAATGAGTATCAGATCTTTTTCTAGGAAAGTAAAGCGGCACGGGCGTAATACCGACTACATTACCCCAAAAATAATGTGCTGAAGGTCTGTAAAATGTATGGTCACTAACACCATATTCCCTATACGCCACTTGCGTGACGGGAGCACTTTTACTTTACTTATACATATATATATTATAGACTCATGCCAGAGATTTATTATTATATATATATATATATATATATATATATATATATATATATACATATATATATATATATAAACAACAGTTAAAATTGTTCGGCCACGTGATAAGACAGAAAAATCAAAACACAACTCAACGAGCCTTTAATGAACGTTGCCCGAGCACCAGCCACAAGGGTCGAACAAGAAAAAGATAGAATGGTGGAATATTAGAAATACTCCGGAAACAATAGCAGCAGGGCCAACAAAATAGCAACAGACCGGATACTATGTCTACCTCGACGCTGGGAGGTAAATGTGGAGGGAAAGAAGAAGAATAGTACTAGTTCTCATAGTGGGGGAGGAGGGTCTTCATTGAAATAGTCAAAAATAGTGGATCTAATATGGCAGTACCTCTACAACAGAAAAGCTCCAAAGTTACCAACAGAACCCATGAAATCATCATCATGTGCCATACCGTTTGGAGTAGGCGATCATGTCCTTTCACAATCTTCTATCTACAGTGCATCGTATCAATTCTGTTGTTGACCGTTTTCCATGCCATGACACCAAGCTTTCCAGTATTTTCTCTACCCAGGAAATAAAGGAAGCACTTGCAAGCAGCACATCCGTTTCCGGGGTCTAATAGCTTAGGTTGACCCTAGAGACTACAGTGAGCCTCACCTCCTTAGCCAGTGGTTTATGACGTAGATTGTAACCAGTAGACAAAGTTTGGAGATCAGTACGGGGAGACAAAGTGAGAAGTCAGTTTGGTTTTCGCCAGAGACAAATAATAATAAATGAATATTGTTATAGAGGGAAACTTCCGGGGCGATAATCAGCGAATCAATTCAGGGGAAAAAAGGGAACAGACAAATAATAATAAATGAATATAATTATAGAGGGAAACTTCCGGGGCGATAATCAGCGAATCAATTCAGGGGAAAAAAGGGAACAGACAAATAATAATAAATGAATATAATTATAGAGGGAAACTTCCGGGGCGATAATCAGCGAATCAATTCAGGGGAAAAAAGGGAACAGACAAATAATAATAAATGAATATAATTATAGAGGGAAACTTCCGGGGCGATTATAATCAGCGAATCAATTCAGGGGAAAAAAGGGAACAGACAAATAATAATAAATGAATATAATTATAAAGGGAAACTTCCGGGGCGATAATCAGCGAATCAATTCAGGGGAAAAAAGGGAACAGACAAATAATAATAAATGAATATAATTATAAAGGGAAACTTCCGGGGCGATAATCAGCGAATCAATTCAGGGGAAAAAAAGGAACAGACAAATAATAATAAATGAATATAATTATAGAGGGAAACTTCCGGGGCGATAATCAGCGAATCAGTTCAGGGGAAGAGGTATGTTTACGGCACTCGGAAAAAATGACAAATAATCAACAGAAAAAAAACAAAAGAACAATACATGGACCGAAGCAGGATCGAACCTGTATTCAGTGGCACAGCGCCTTGCCACGAAAAGCCAAACGCTAGGGAAAGGCCAAAAGCTAGGGAATCTGGTTTTAGCCAAATGCGAATTATTGACTGATGGCTCTAACAACCTAACCCCCACCCCCCCCCCCGCGCTCCCTCCCTCTCTCTCTCTCTCTCTGTCTCTCTCTCTCTCTCTCTCTCTCTTTCTCTTTCTCTTTCTCTTTCTCTTTGTCTTTTCTCGATTCCAAAGAACAGGCAATCCTGTGGTTGTATCTGCTAATAATCCGTGATGTTCAACATGAATAAGTAAAATAATTTTGAATCCGTCTCCGTAAGGTGACAACGGTGAAGCACCGTGAGCAGTTTTAAACGTGATGAAAGTAGGTAATGATTAAACATAGATGTCGTTATTCCCTGGCGTTTATGATCGTAGATATTCTACACCCAGCGGTTATGATTGTGGATGTTTTACTTCCTGGCGTTTCTGATTGTGGATGCTTTACTCTTTGGTGGTTATGATTGTGGATGTTTTACTGTCTGACTAATAAAATTGTGGATGTTTTACTCCCTGGCAATTATGATTGTGGATGTTTTACTCTTTGGTGGTTATGATTGTGGATGTTTTACTTCCTGGCGATTCTGATTGTGGATGTTTTACTCTTTGGCGGTTATGATTGTGGATGTTTTACTCTTTGGTGGTTATGATTGTGGATGTTTTACTTCCTGGCGATTCTGATTGTGGATGTTTTACTCTTTGGCGGTTATGATTGTGGATGTTTTACACTTTGACGGTTATGATTGTGGATGTCTTACTCTCTGACTAATAAAATTGTGGATGTTTTACTCCCTGGCGATTATGATTGTGGATGTTTTGCTCTTCGGCGATTATGATTGTGGATGTTTTACTCCCTGACGATTATGATTGTGAATATTTTACTCCCTGGCGATTATGATTGTGGATGTTTTACTCCCTGGCGATTATGATTGTGGATGTTTTACTCCCTGGCGATTATGATTGAGAGTTTCCGGTTGTTTCCAAAATGGAGGAATTATTTTTCTCCGGCTTGGTATAGAACCGTTGATCAGAGGTTTAACAAGCCGCTATCGTAAAAACGATGTTGTTAATGAAACGTAGACCTGATAAAGACGATGGTCATACGTTGGACATGTGATGAGAAGAGATAATAATCGAATAGCAAAGCAAGCCCTCATATGGGAAACAACAGGTAAAAGAAAAAGAGGAAGACCCAGGGAGACACTGAGAAGAACATTGATGAAAGAGGCAAGAGCAGCAGGAATCGGCTCCCTCAATGAGATAGAACTGCTTGCACAGAACAGAGACAGATGGCGAGATTTGATAAAATATCTTTAAAAGAAAACTGCTAGAACAAAAATTCATATAGGAGAAGGTGTATCTTGGTCTACGCCCTATGGGCCGGTTACGGCTCGAAAGGTCTATAGATAGATAGATTATGATTGTGGATGTTTTACTCTTTGACGATTTTCAGATTGTGGATCTTTTACTCCCTGGCGATTATGATAGTGGATATTTTGCTCATCGGCGATTAAGATTGTGGGTGTTTTACTCCCTGGCGATTATGACTGTGGATGCTTTACTCCCTGGCGATTATGATTGTGGATGTTTTACTCCCTGGCGATTATGGTTGTGGATGCTTTACTCCCTGGCGATTATGATTGTGGATGTTTTACTCCCTGGCTATTATGATTGTAGATGTTTTACTCCTTGGCGATTATGATTGTGGATGCTTTACTCCCTGGCGATTATGATTGTGGATGCTTTACTCCCTGGCGATTATGATTGTGGATGCTTTACTCCCTGGCGATTATGATTGTAGATGTTTTACTCCCTGGCTATTATGATTGTAGATGTTTTACTCCCTGGCGATTATGATTGTAGATGTTTTACTCCCTGGCGATTATGATTGTAGATGCTTTACTCCCTGGCGATTATGATTGTGGATGTTTTACTCCCTGGCTATTATTATTGTAGATGCTTTACTCCCTGGCGATTATGATTGTGGATGTTTTGCTCTTCGACGATTTTGATTGTGAATGTTTTACTCTCTGGCACTTAATATCGTTGATGTGTATATCTTTTAAAAGTATTACATCTATGAGAGGTTTCTGTATTTGTTCTTCATTTGTCTTGTGTTCATCTGCAGCTGTCCTCGTAGCTCACATAGCTCAAGACGTCACAAGCATTGGGTTGTTCTAAACCTCTCAGCGGGCAGACTGAGAGATATCGGTGGCTTTGGCCTCCACATAATAAGGGTCCCCTTTTCATAATGACGTCATGTAAACTCATTTTCTTTAATATGGTAGTTTCCCTAAGTAAAAAAGTATTCATATTTACACCACAGCTACAGCGTACAACTAGTTCTCGGTAGCCAAACTCTTGAACTAATTGCTGGGGGACTAGTTGGTCTCGAGGCAAGACGCCGGTCGAGAGAGATTGAGAGAAAGAGAAATAGAGAGAGAGAGAGAGAGATTGTGTTTTCTAATCCCAGCTGTACCAGGTAGGATAGTGTGTGTATGTGTGTGTGTGTGTGTGTGTGTGTGTGTGTGTGTGTGTGTGTGTGTGTGTGTGTGTGTGTGTGTGGTGTGTGTGTGTGTGTGTGTGTGTGTGTGTGTGTGTGTGTGTGTGTGTGTGTGTGTGTGTGTGTGTGTGTGTGTGTGTGTGTGTGTGTGTGTGTGTGTGTGTGTGTGATATATTTCTCTCAACTACCCTTGGTCTCAGCAGCGTGGCCCAGCTTGAAACATCTTTACTTATCGATAGAAAAAAATATGAGTACTTCCGAAGACTGGGTTAACTGCGTGTTCGGCGAGGGACCCCTGCGCACATTGTTGTCAGGAAAAAAAAACGGATTATCACTCGAAATTCGGCTCCTAGTCTTAATGAACTTCATCAGAAGTGAAAACTATTGCACAAAAAACCGAAAAAATCTGGTTGCTGGTATATGTTTTATAAAGACCTCTTATATCATTGAAATACGCTTGTTCATCATATCCTCCTATAGCGCTATTGCACAAGGTAGGTAATATGTTCTATTTTCCTGAACTATTTGTATATCTACATATCTTAATTGGGAGCCGCGATAGCTCAGTGGTTAATGAACTGGACTACAAAGGACAAGGGGTAGGGTTCGATCCCAACCGACGGCTTCCGGGTTCACGCAGCCTTTAATGGGTACCGGATTTTTTTTCTGGGAAAGTGAAGCGGCACGGGCGTAATACCGACCACATTACCCCAAAAATCTTGTGTCGAAGGTCTGTAAAAATTTATGGTCACTAACACCATATTCCCTATACGCCACTTGGCGTGACGGGGGGTACCCTACTTTTTTTTATATATCTTAATTATATCTACTTTCTATTTTAATAATTAATTTTTCCGTTTTATTTAGCTCCAAGCTTTTGTAGTAATTCTTGTCCATATAATTGACTGTCGCATTTTAGATAATTATGTTTATTTGAACTTGAAATACTAAATAAGTGTCCTGTCATTAAACGTGAAACTGTAAACTGATTGACAACGGATGCAAAGCAAACCAAGAGACTGGACAAGGGGGTTCGAATATTACAAAATATCAACAACAAAGAGAACTATATAACATAATATTTCACCCAACACACGTTGACCGTGCCATTAACAACCAAAGAGAAACATCAAATCCGTTACCTACACAAAGATAAGACGTCTTTGAACAGTGGTGAATGTCACAAGAAAAAAACAATCAGAAACGAGGATTCAAGAAAAAATATGGGAGTACCACTAGTGCTGGATTATATTGATAAACAATGGATTACCGTAAACTGTTTGGTCATGTCTCATGATTACCACTAGATTGCATCCATTAGGGAGGGCGCTCTAACACTCAGAAGAAACGAGAAGTGGAGAAAAGGTAGACCTAGAAAACGATAAATTGTCCATACACCATATTGCTATCAACATAATGCAGGACACACACTATAGATCTGAACATCCCGTCTCTCTTTATTTTTCTCGTATTCAGTCAAATATACTTCACCTTACGTCCGCACATCAAAAGAGATTAAATGGGCGCATATGTGTTGTTTTGTGTCTTCAGCAAACTTGTAAATGTGCGCGTCTTTCGGCCCAACACATCCGACAAGCACGGCATTTCTGAGTGTCGGGTTGCCTCGATCTCCACACACTTTGTCAGATTTGTTAGTATGTTTCCTGAGGCACCTCGTGGAAGTGGAGTTGATCAGATAGTTTTTGTTGACCCTGATTCTGACCATCATGCAACGTAAAGATAAGCAGGACAAGTCTGAAACAAGTGCAGAGCGTCAAATACTTGGACACAATAATAACATTAGATGGAAGATGCACCACAGAAATAAAAAAAATAGCAGAATAATACAGATCAAAGTAGCATTTCAAACACATGAAAAACATCTTGCGCAACAAGTCTATGTCAAAAGAGGTGAGAAAGAGAGTTCATCGGTGTTGAATTGAGCCAATTTTAACCTATAAAAGTGAATTATGGACAACAGACAAACAAATGAAAATAGGATTAAAGCTCACAGAGATGGGATTTCTCAGAAGAATGTTGGGAGTTCCCTAGTTAGTTGTAAAGACTGACTAGAACATTCTCAAAGAGGCCAACACAAAAAGGGAGTTCTTTAAAAAAAACTTCAGAAAAGAGACAGTCGACATTTTCCTGGCACATCATGAGAAGAGGAAAGTTGGAATATTGGGTTACAACTGGCAAAATACAGGGAAAGAGAGATCGTGGAGGATCAAGAAAGAAGATACTAGATAGCTTGGTGTCATGACACGGTAAACAGCCAACAACAGAAATTGCACAGATGTGCTGTGGACAGAAAATTGTGGAAGTATATGATCGTCCACTTTAACGGTTATGGCACATGATGATTATCTTGACGCAAATATGAGTCAGCTATGAGTCGCATGCCACATAGAGCCCCGGTGTTAATGTATTTTGGCCTCCGACTCGAACATTCCATTACCCTCAGTGCTGAAAGACAGCAGACACAGAAAACTAAAGTCAGTTTCTCTCAGATGACCGTATCTTTAATTTCCTTGCTGGTCAGGGGGGATGGTTATCTTATAGTCTGCAATTATCCAGCCAACAAGCTTTTGCAATTCTCTCCCCTTATTTTCCCGAACAAGGCCACGCCATCGAAATATCTCACACTGTCTATATCTCCATGGTTCAATCTTCTGGACCTTTCCTTCTCTTAATGCCCCTGACCTAGAAATATTGTATAGTCGCAACTAAAATTAGTTGGACCGAAGAATTCCATGCGGGCTCCAACTTGATGACCTACTATTATAATTTGAATAATCGTTATCTCTGTCACGCGCCATTGACTTCGGGACTGTGCGGGTTAGTGCTGGCCACATAAACACACTGGTCAGTACAAAGTACTTCAACTTTGATCGCAGCGTTTAAAGATGAAGGTGCCTCCCGGAGTTCTTGGACGATCAACAGATCAATCACCTTGTTAACCTCTCGGAGGTTGAATCGAGTCCGTCCCCATCACTAGCTGGAATCGGTTTACACATTGACATAATGATAGTCATCGCAGAGACTTTCGAGGCGACGGCTCACGTCGTAAACTAGACGTGATTGTTACGATGGTCCTTCAAGGGTCGCAAGAGATGTCAGGACTGGCCGAACCTCGTTGATGATTATAACCCCTAGATTATACAGACATTATGTTATCAAGAAATACTAGAAATGTTAGGATGTGTACAAATATAACGATTGTGTTGTGTTCAATACGCATTATTTGGAGCATGATTAATGAGATGTTTACTTCTACTGTAAAAGATTATAGATTATATTCTCACTAATAAATGTTTCTACTCCCACCATGAAAGAGTGTCTTGATTTTGGAGATGTTATATCTGAACTGTCAGATTTTGGAAATCGTCGATCACTTTGTATATTTTAGTAGTAATATAGATGAAGAAGGTGAAACAAATAAAATGAGATCAGAAGCAGGATAGCAAAAAGCGGCAGCAAATGTTAAAAACAGGGACAAAATACGGATATAAACAATACCAAGCAGGAAAAATAAACGTAGAATCTCCGACTAAAATGTATTATCAATCTTTACCTACGTATGTTAAATTTGGAAAACAACAAACGAGATTGAGAAAAATATAAAACACATTTGAAGACAAATGCCTAAAAAGGATACTCAGTGTCCAATGGTGTGATTTTAAGACTAATATAGAGATACGAGAAATGGCCATGCAACCAACGATCTTATCTACAATCAGGAAGAGAAGATGGGCGTATATCAGGTATGTGTTTGAGAAGAAACAACAAACAAATTTCAAAACAACCTCTCAGAAGGCATTTGGCGTCTTCACAGACGGTTGGTAGCAAGCAATCATGATAGGTCAATAGTTTGGTAAAGCATTAGTGTCTTGCTGGATGCTGTTTTAGTGAGCAGCTTCTCTCGTTGTTGAATATGCCAATATTGGAAAAACAGATTCGACCGCAGAATGAACAAGATGCATTTGTGCTGCCTGGTTTCGTCTTCTTTTTCCTTCGCCTTTTGTCTTCTCAATTTGATATCATCACTGCCTTGAATGTTGTTGTGCCGTTCTTTATTTTTGTTCTTCATGTGATAAGAACTGCAAGCCATATTTTCCCAGTTTCTTTCACTGATAGAGAATTAACTCAAGGAAGTCTGCAAACATCCATCTTAGCACTGGTCTGCCATTTTGGTCTCTTTCCGTCCCAATATAAAAAAAACACACTCTTACATGAGAAACATCAGGATACAGGAAAAGAGAAAGACCGAGAGAGAGATACACTGAAAATAACACTGATAAAAGAAGCAAAGATGACAGGCATAAATTCATTTGATATGATCGAACATCGTGCTCAGAAGAGAGATGGATGACGAAAAACACTAGGAGCCCTATGGGACGTCTAGCAGGCGCTGGAAGAATCAAGATCAATATAAAACAAGATGATACTTCTTCTGTTATTAACGATTATAGTTCCACATTAAAAGATTAAGCTCCACTAAAGAAGATTGTTCTTCTACTATTAAGAAATAAAACCCTCAATATAAAATATTGCAAGTCTCCAAAAGACTACTGATCACAGAGAGAGAGAGAGAGTTAGAGAGAGAGAGAGAGAGAGAGAAGACTAGAAATCATGCAGAGTATAAATCCACTGTAAAATATTACATTCTAACTAGAAAAGATTAAGTAAGTAACTAACCATTAACTACTCAGTACGTGACACTTCAGAAAAGTTTGCACTCTCACTATAAAATATTAACTAGAAAAGAAAAGACTGCACTCTCACTATAAAATATTAATTAGAAAAGAAAAGACTGCACTCTCACTATAAAATATTAACTAGAAAAGAAAAGATTGCACTCTCACTATAAAATATTAATTAGAAAAGAAAAGACTGCACTCTCACTATAAAATATTAATTAGAAAAGAAAAGACTGCACTCTCACTATAAAATATTAACTAGAAAAGAAAAGACTGCACTCTCACTATAAAATATTAACTAGAAAAGAAAAGATTGCACTCTCACTATAAAATATTAACTAGAAAAGAAAAGACTGCACTCTCACTATAAAATATTAATTAGAAAAGAAAAGACTGCACTCTCACTATAAAATATTAATTAGAAAAGAAAAGACTGCACTCTCACTATAAAATATTAACTAGAAAAGAAAAGACTGCACTCTCACTATAAAATATTAACTAGAAAAGAAAAGACTGCACTCTCACTATAAAATATTAACTAGAAAAGAAAAGACTGCACTCTCACTATAAAATATTAACTAGAAAAGAAAAGATTGCACTCTCACTATAAAATATTAACTAGAAAAGAAAAGAATGCACTCTCACTATAAAATATTGACTAGAAAAGAAAAGATTGCATTCTCATTAGAACCAAAATAAAATATACTGCCAGTATTGAAGATTATGCTCTCACAATGACAGATTGTAATTTCATTAGAAAAGACTTTACTCTAGCAAACAAGTAGATACCGTCACCTTGAAAGTTTATACTCTCTTTTTATAAAAGCTATGTATTAGTGTATTTATTGTCAAAGATAATAATCGTACACACACATCTCTCTCTCTCTCTCTCTCTCTCTCTCTCTCTCTCTCTCTCTGCGTTCAGGACTCAATCAGAGTAAGGATTCCAGACTCTCATATGAAGTCAGCTGTCAGGCTAAGTGTGTTGATCGCCCCCACAGACAGAACATCACAATTAGAGTCTGTCAGATCCACTCTGACTGAACACCCGTTAATACGTTGCACTGTGTTCTTCGCCAGTGGCCCAGTGCATCCGATTTCAGCCAGCATTTTATTCGGGTTTGCTTTCCCTAGCCTTTGATTGTCCCCAATCTTCCTGCAAGGCAGCAGATTGTCTTTTCTGTAGGGGGATTCTGCCCTTAGATGGTCGACCCTCCCAGGTTTACGAGCACCATCTGCCCGAGTCACTAGAGGTGACTAACACAGACACGGACACACACAGATGTGAGATGTGACTAACACAGACATACACACACAAAGATGTGAGATGTGACTAACACAGACATGCACACACAAAGATATGAGATGTGACTAATACAGACATGCACACAGCGATACGAGGCATGACTAACACTGACACACAACAAGATATATGACACATGACTAACATAAACATGCACATAAAGATATGAGATATAACTGACATTGACATGCACACACAAAGATATGACACATGCCTAACATAGACATGCACACAAAGATAAGAGATATGACTAACATAGATATGCACACACAAAGATATGAGATGGGACTAACATAGCCATGCACACACAAGGATATGAGATGTGACAAACACAGGCATGCACACACAAAGATATGAAGTATGACTAACATAAACATGCACACAAAGATATGAGATATCACTAACCCAGACATGCACACACAAAGATATGACATATGACTAACACTGGTACACACTAAGATATGAGATATGACTAAACACAGACACACATAAAGATATGAGACACGATTAACACGGACACACCGAGATATGAGATATGACTAACATGACACACACCAAGATATGAGCCATGGCCAGCACACACAAGCTAAGATATGAGCCATGGCTAGGACAGAAACACAGCAAGATATGAGCCATGGCTTCACTAAAAAACACCAAAAAATGAACCATGTCTAGCACAGAAACACATTAAAGTGCCCATATGCTTGGGCTTGTTGTAGTCGGCAGACTCTTCTGAACGTGGGAATCACAGGTTTCGTTAAACAGTTGTCCGGAGATTTGAGAGTGCAGTCTGACCCATAGAACGTTCTCTTGCATGTACAGATTCCCGATCGACTGTTGACAGGTGTCGTTGAAACAGTTGTCCGGACATTTGAGAGTACATATGATGTCACAGCCATCAGAACACATCTGTTCGCACTGTAGCCCAAAATTACCATCGGGACAAGTATCATTACAGGTATAGCCAAGATGTTTACATTGTAGGCAGTTTCCAGATTTTTCCTCAAATAAAGAACAGACACTGAGACTAGACCTGGAACAGTCGTGTCCATAGATCCCATGTGAACAGTAGCCGTGACAAGTACCGATGATGACATTGCAGCCTTTACTACACCCACTACACACTGCACAAAACGACCAAGAATGCTCGTCCAGACAATAGGTGTCTGTAAATGTTTGCACCTCACATACCGTCAGTGCACTGTCGGCCCGCGAAATGGTCGGTGAGAACTCAATCTTAATGTGTGCCATTGACGTTTGTGTTTTGACTACAATAGTGTTTTCAGATAAATTAGGGTATGATATATCATTATACTGGAACACTACTCCGCCACTGTCAGAGAATGCCTTTAGAGTGGCATTCTTTACCCGAATCATAGTGCTAGCTCGATGATAGATTCGAATGATGTGAGTCTTCTGGGGCGTTGCAAAGTTCAGATACCACTAAAAACAGAATTGGTTCCACTTCTCCATTGTGTGTGTGTGTGCAGTCATTATCATAGAGATTGGTCTTTGCTTTGCTATTAACTGCGGCCTCTGGTCCACATCCGTCTCCTGTATAACAATCATCAAATTTGTCGGTCTGATTTGTGATCTGTTTGAGAGCCATTTTCCGACCCCCGCCAATGTAGATGGAACAGATATTTGCAACTATCGCCCTTTCAATCCGTAACTTGTTGATCAGACCAGCCCCAGGGCAGAAGGCATCAATCTCGTGCGGACTAATTACAAACCTAGATACATTGTTACATGAGGCAGAACCATTCAGTTTTACCGTGAAACTGTCCGGATATTTTAAGTCATTCGCATAAATCCTAAACCAGGAGCACGGCAAAGATTGATTGAGAGTTGCCTCAACTGATGTAGAATCTGTGTCCGGATTACATGTGGTGTCGTTGTTATCAAACAGGAAAGTAGGTTCAGATTTTTGGGCATATTTGCAAATAAAATCCAAGTACTGACACTGGGGTCCGAAAATTGTGTGCTGACAACTGTCATTGTTTGGGCATGTCCATGTAGTTCCGTCACAAACCAAGCCATTATAGCAGTGACACTGTAACGTACAATTCGCCCCAAACCAACCGTCGGCACAAGTAAGGTCACCAGCCTCCATGGTTGCTAGCGAAGCCAGCGAACAAAGACTTGATCCACAGCGATAGTTAACGAACTGTGTACACACACTTATTAGCAAACCCGTGATCACATTAAAAAAACAACAACAACAACAACAACCGCCATCTCACTGTGTTAACAGACAGCGTGAAATTCTCTAATAGAATGAGATAAACCGTTGGAGACAAGGAAAGTCAACATTGTTTACATGGCTTGAACGCAAGAAGCGTCCATTTTTCATATCACACACACATATAGACGAGTGTATTCAAACGTAGAACACAAATGCATGCGTCAATTTAAAGCACATTTCAATAAATGCGAGAATATATCAAAATTTTAAGAAAGTGTAGATTAACATCTGATCGCTTCATATATTGTTTCGGTAATTTACGAGTTTAGCGTCGTACTTCATTTCTGATCGGTATAACGTCCCCTTACACTTTATTCGGTCGTTATAGTATAATCTGTCATTAGAAGACCCATAAGTTAGGATTAGAAACGCTAAACCTAACCATAAATCTTGCTGAAAGAAAACAATTAATTAAATTCACAAAAACTAGAAGTTGATCATCATCATCATCATCATCGAGTGCCTTCTCCGCAACGAAGGTTGGCTACCATGGATCGCCATTCTACTCTGTTTCTTGCTTTGATGGTGCAGGCAGTCATAGATTGGCTTGTCCATCTTTTGATGTTACTCGTCCATGTTAGTCTTGGTCTGCCTCTGCCTCTTTTACCTTGTGTTTTCTCTTCCAATATTACTTTTAGTAGGCTGTTGTGTCTTTTAACATGCCCCAAAAATTGCATTTGTCTTGTGACATATTGTGTGAGATAAGTTGATACATTCAAATATTGGTTGTTAATCACTTGTTTAGCAGAAATGGAATATGCCGTTAAACTAGTAAATTACCATTTTTTTCTATCATCATCATGTGCCATACCGGTTGGCGTAGGCGATCATGTCCTTCCACAATCTTCTATCTACAGTGCATCGTATCAGTTCTGTTGTTGACTGTTTTCCATACCATGAAGCCAAGCTATCCAGTATTTTCTCTCTTTGTCGTCCGCAATCTCTCTTTCCTTTTATTTTGCCAGTTGTAATCAAGTATTCCAACTTTCATCTTCTCATGATGTGCTCGAAAATTGTTGATTGTTTCTTTCTGTTTTTTAGGAGCTTCCTTTTTGTGTTAGCCTCTTTGAGAACTTTCTCATTGGTCCTTTTAGCTGTCCAGGGAACTTTCAACATTCTTCTGAGAAATCCCATCTCTGTGGCCTCTAATCGTCCTTTCATTTGTTTGTCTACTGTCCATGACTCGCTTCTATAAGTCAGAATTGGTTCTATAAAGCACCGATGAACTCTCTTTCTCATTTCTATTGATATAGATTTGTTGCATAAGATATTTTTCATTTCCTGAAATGCGATTTTGGCCTGAGCTATTTTTCTTTTTATTTATGTGGTGCATCTTTCATCTGATGTTATTATTGTGCCAAAGTATTTCAGATGTTGCACTTGTTTCAAATTTGTCCTGGTTAATTTTATGCTGCATGCTGGTGATGATTGTTTCTTCGATATAACCATTACTTCTGTTTTCTTACTATTCAGACTGAGACCTTTTTTGATGCTTTATTTTACTATTATGTCTACCATTTCTTGTAGTTCATTCTCTGTCTCTTCTATTAAGACTGTGTCATCCGCATATCACAAATTATTTATGATGCGACCATTGACTTCAATTCCTTTTTTGTCTGCTATTGATCTCATAATATGTTCGCTGTAAAGTGAAAACAAATCCGGCGACAGAACACATCCTTGTCTGACTCCTTGTTTTATAAGTTGAAATTGTCCTGTTTGGTTGTTAATTCGTATTGCTGCTGTTTGTTGCCAGTACATGTTTTTATGATTCGTTTCATTGCCATTAATGTTTAATTTCTCCAGCATATTTATTATTTCCACATGCTTTACTTTGTCAAATGCTTTTGTGTAGTCTATAAAGCACATATATAGATCGTTCTTTACCTCTAAAGATCTTTCTATCAATGTCCTTAAGATGTATATTGCATTATTGGTGCCCTTTCCTTCCACAAATCCACATTGTTCCTCACTTTTTTCATATATATATATATATATATATATATATATATATATATATATATATATATATATATATATATATATATACCTTTACATAAATGTTGCCTCCCCCACTAATTTGTTGTAAATGTCTCTGTTCATACCACCTGTAATTGGGGGTCAGTACACTATATCCGTGAATAGCAATAGTCGATCATTGGATATTATAAGTCTGGACCAGTCTAAACAACACTAAATGATTTTGATATATAATGTCCTAACTAACAGCTTAAATAACACTAACTACAGTGATATAATTTCCAATATTAGGAAGAAACAATCATCATTTTTTGGCCATGTAATGAGAAGAGATCAGCTGGAGTATATTGTAACAACTGGACAAATTGAAGGACGAAGAGATAGCGGGAAGAAAAGAGAGAAAATACCAGACAGTTAAAGAGAATGGCTTGGCAGAAGGTCAACAACAGAAATGATAAAGAACTGTCGAGAACGAAAGTTGTGGAGAGACATCATCACCTGCGTCAGTAGGCCCGGTACTTGATGATGATGATGATGACAGTGCATTATAATGTCTGAATTAGCTTAAATAATACTAACTATCGTGTTATATAATGTGTGAGATAGCCTAAATATCATTAACTATTGTGTTATGTAATGTCTGAACTAGCTTAAATAAAACTAAACAAGTGTGATATATATTGTCTGAACAGAGTTAAATAACACTAACTATAATGATATATAATGTCAGAACTGGCTTAAATAACACTAACTATAATGATATATAATGTCAGAACTGGCTTAAATAACACTAACTATAATGATATATAATGTCAGAACTGGCTTAAATAACACTAACTATAATGATATATAATGTCAGAACTGGCTTAAATAACACTAACTATAATGATATATAATGTCAGAACTGGCTTAAAAAACGCTAGACAATTGTGATAAATAATGTCTCAACTAGCTTAATTTTAGAACAATAAGCCTAATTAGCCATGTAACAAAAATCTTGCTAACGCTTATGCAAGGAAGGATTCAAAATAAAAGCACACAGGAATATGAAAAACAACAATTTTGGTTTAGGAAAAATACATTGGGACAAAAGAATCCATATTCTACATGAGGTCATTATTCGAAAAATACGCAGAAGTAAACAAACCAATATATGTCTGCTTCATAGACTACAACAAAGCTTTTCATAGCATACACTATAAACAACTTATAGACTGCTAACAAGATATACATCCAGAAGACACAAGCATTTGACTAATATATAATTTATACTGGGAGAATACAGCAATAATAAAATATAACAAGGAAGACTCTACACCTATTAATATAAAAAGAGGACTAAGACAGGGATGCATCCTATCACAAAGCGTGTTCAATCTATACACTGAGCAAATCTTTAAAACATCACAGAGATACCAGGCTTAAACATTAATGGAAAGATAATCAATAACCTAAGATATGCTGACGATACTGTACTGCTAGCAGAAAATCCTAAAGATCTACAGCAATTACTTAATGTAATAAATATGACAAGCAAAAAATATGGATTAGATATGATTATCAAAAAGACTAAACCCATGATCAGAAACAAAAATAATACTCAAAATCCACAATTGGATATCAAATTTGTAGGAATAGACCTGTAGACAGTTAAGAACTACAGATAACTTGCACGTACTGTAATTAGTGATGGAAAATGTACAAATGAAATAAACAAAAGAATAGGAATGACACAAAGTGATTTTAATGTCATGAAAAATATACTAACATCAATAAAATAACACCAGGGCTAAAACTAAGAATAGCAAAATGTTATATCTTCTCAATATTTCTGTACAGTGCAGAAACATAGACATTAGACAAGATAACAGAAGCCAAAACTGAAGCCTTTGAAATGTGGAATTATAGAAGAATACTATGAATTGTGTGGAAAATAAAAGCAAATGATAAGTCTTAAAACAACTAAAAATGAAAAGAGATCTACTAAATACAATTCAAATTCGACAAATAAGATTTTTTGGGGGTTTGGTAAAAGACACACACACACACACACACACACACAGCCTACTAAAAGTAATATTGGAGGGGAAAATACAAGGTAAATGAGGCAGAGGCAGACCAAGACTAAGATAGACGAGTAACATCAAAAGATGGACAAGTCAGACTATGACAATCTGCACCATCAAAACAAGTGACAGAGTGGAATGGCGCGCCATGGTAGCCAACTTTCAAAGGGAGACGGCATTCAATGAATGAATGAACTAGCTTAAATAACACTAGACGATTGTGAAATAAAGTATCTGAACTGGCTTAAATAACACTAAAAGATTGAGATATATGTCTGAACTGGCTTAAATAACACTAAAAGATAGTGATATAACATGTCTGAACTGGCTTTAATGGCACTTGACACTGTATGATAGTGGTATAAAAGTTATGCTCAGGCAAAAGCAGCTTTCCAAAAAATGAGGAAGATACTATGCAATCCATTTTTAAAAATAGAAACAAGAAAAAGAGTTCTCAAATGTTACGTAGAGCCAGTCTTAACATATGGATGCGAATCATGGACAATAGGACAACAGACAAGAAAATCACTGGAGTCTGTAGAAATGTGGTTTTACTGTGGTTTTGTTGAGAGTACCATGGACAGCTAAGAAGAGTAATGAAGATGTTCTGAGAGAGGTCAAAGCAAAAAGAGAACTAATGTCCAATATTAGGAAGAAATAATCAGCATTTTTTGGCCATGTAATGAGAAGAGAACAACTGGTATATATTGTAACAACTGGAAAATTGAGGGACGAAGAGATAGAGGGAAGCAAAGAGAAAAAATAGCAGACAGCTTAAGAGAATGGCTTAGCAGAAGGTCAACAACAGAAATGATATATAGCTGCCGAGATCGAAAGTTGTGAAGAGACATGATCACCTACACCAGCAGGCCCGGTACTTGATGATGATAAAAGTTATGCACATTAATAACTAAACGGACTGTCATACGGATATGATTTTGCAGACATTCAAAAAAATATAAACACGTACATATTTATAGAACACATGAAATGGATGATGGAAAGTGTTCTAAAATTAATGCTAACGACAATTAGTAGAAATCAACATGTGTAGTTGTAGATAAGGACTTCCGGTTTCAGGACGGCATGGTCATATTTGCGTCAACGTTCACTGTTACGTCTTTTTTACGGAAATATAGTTAATTCTATCTTTCCATTGCAGATGAGTGTATAGATAGAAAGTTCTACTGTTGGGATCTTCGTTGGTGAAGCGGATTACGTGCATGTGATCTGAAATCCTCTACAGTGTGCGCAATAGTGTGTTCTGTGTTGATTGCAATATACTTCATCATTGGAATACCGGTCAATATGGCGGATAGGCGGTAGATGTTAAAAGCTGTGACTGAAAAGTGTTCCTTGTTGCAGTTTCTTCATATTCCAAGTCTGGCTTGCTGCAGGAACTACTGAGTTAATTGCTTTGTGCATACCATGAGCTGTGCGTTTCATTCGTTTTGATCGTGTTTCAATATTTCGATTGCTTACGATGAATGATGATATCGAATGACGGGGAACAGATAGCTGTGTTCACTTTCTGTACAATTTAGTCTTATTTCTTTTGGCGTGTGCTGAGACTGATATGATGGGGACTGCAGCTGCCTTTCGTTTGGGAGATGAGATATTAATTCGGATGACTCCACTGGCACGGGCGGTTGAGCAAATACGGATTTTAAATCATTTGCAGTGAAACCATGGCTTTCCATAACCATGTGTAGCTGCAACAAACCTGACTGAATCAGATATAACAACATTACAAATAGGATGTTTGGGTTTTTGGGTAAAGACTAGACTAGATTAGCAAACGATTCGAATCAAAATGTCTTTAAAATGGGCAGACACAAACATAAATGTTACATGTATCTAAGCAGCGCCAAGATTTTCGCCTTTGCTACTGCCGTTTGTTTAATTATGTATGGACTTTCAATGGTTGTACTTTTTTTTTCTTTGGTGTTTGTGTGTGTGTATGCATGTGGCTATCCACCGTTGAAGATCTTTTCTTGTCCAGACGTTTTTTTTTATTTATTTATTATTTAATGTATCTTGATTCGCAAAGCTGATACAATTTATTTGTAGAGATTTTCTTGTGACGTTACACCGTGAAAGAGAAAAAAATCAAGAGTTTCAAAGCCTTTCTAAAAACATGTCTAGATTGTATCTATTTCAGTCTGCACATGTATCTCATCACAGCGATAGGCGTATCTCTAGTTCAGCCAAGGAGTGTTTGCCTTGTTTCATTTGGATAAACTCTAACCGAGTGGTTCCCAACATTAATAGAATTGTGACCAACTTTTCTACTATAGCTAAATAACATGTGTCCCACATTCATAAGAGCCATGTAACTTGCGTTTTTTTTTTTTTTTTTTTTTTTTTTTTTTTTTTTTTTTGTAAATGTCAATTGAAATAAGTTGGTTAACTTTCGCGATGATATTTTCTGTGAAAGTAAAACCAATTGGAAGCTAACCCACATGGTTCTCACCTGATGGCTGAGTGGTTAGCACGCCTCCTTCTTAATCAGAAGGGTCGGAGTTTAATTTCCAGAAGTGGCAATTTTTCTTTTAGTACCAACAGTGATCACAGATTCACCCAGCATCTAAAAGATGGAGATACGAGATTTGAATCGGCGCCTTAGCTCTCGGGTTTTAACCTATATGTGCTCGGCTGAATATTCAGCACTCCTGTCTAGTGTCGCCTCAAGTATCATAACTCACAAGCGAGGCGCCATTCCTCACCTTCCCAGAGTATGAACCCTGGTGCCAATTTCTTCCAGGATCATGATCAACATCATCATTGAGTGTCGTCTCCGCATTGAAGGTTGGCTACCATGGAGCGCCATTCCACTCTGTCTCGTGCTTTGATGGTGCAGATTGTCATAGGTTGACTTGTCCATCTTTTGACGTTACTCCTCCATGTTAGTCTTGTTCTGCCTCTGCCTCTTTTACCTTGTATTTTCCCTTCCAATATTACTTTAAGTAGGCTGTTGTGTCTTTTAACATGCCCCAAAAATTTAATTTGCCTACTTTCAATTGTGTTTTGTAGTGCTCTTTTCATTTTTAGTTGTTTTAAAACTTCATCGTTTGTTTTCTTTTCTTTCCATCCAATTCTACTTATTCTTCTATAAATCTACATTTCAAAGGCTTCAATTTTCTGTTCTGTTTTCTTGTCTAATGTCCATGCTTCTGCACCATACAGGAATATCGAGAAGATGTAACATTTTGCTATTCTTAATTTTAGTCCTGGTGTTATTTGTTTTGATGTTAGTATTTTCTTCATGACATTAAAATTACTTTTCGCCATTCCTATTCTTTTGTTTATTTCAGTTGTACATTTTCCATCACTGGTTATTGTATGTCCAAGGTAGTTGTAGTTCTGAACTGTCTCCAGATATATTCCTTCAACTTTGATATTTATTTGTAGGTCTTGAGTGTTTTCTTTGTTTATGATCATAGTTTTAGTCTTTTTGACATTCATATCTAGTCCACACTTTTTGCTCATATTTCTGCCAGCAGCTGGGTCGAACTCGGGTTGTTGAATGGTAGTAGCTAGTGGGGTGGTTTTCCCAACTAGGCTACCGAGCACCGAGACACGATGTAGCGAGAGTCTTCACCACCAAGATAATTTTTGGCGACTACTTTCGGAGGTCACGAACCGTTGTCCTTAACCTTTCACCTTGTATTATGTACTCTAATACATTGAACTTCATATATAGGTATTAAAATAAATGAGAAAATAAAACAGAGGCCAAATAGAAGCCCAAGAGGCGCTGTTTCTAAACAACAAAAAATAAAACTTCGTTTTACAGCTTACGTTGTTAATTATGACAGGAAATGTTTTTTTTCCCCTCCATTGCAGGTGGCTCTCTTCAATGCCATGTGTTGTGACAGCAATTTTATTGGATTAATAATATCTTGCACCAAAAAGCCAATGATAAAGTTTTGTGGGCGTGGCTTGTCACAATATTTCAACAGCAACGGCCAGAACAATGCATATGCACAGGGGGAGGGGGGGGGGGGGGAATTTTTTTGGCTATACACAAGTTCATGACTTAATCGAGAACTGATCACAAGTGAGCTATGGGTCTATATTATAGACAGAGCTTTTTCAGCTGGAATTGTTTTTCATTTATATTTATTTTTTAAAGATAAGAATACTTGTTTTTTTTATATTCGTATAACCTATGATTATTAAGAACATATAAATGAAATTTATATTTAGCAAAGGAAGTACACTGGACCCGCGATTGCTCAGTTGTTAGTGAACTGGACTGCAAAGGACAAGAGGTAGGGTTCGATCCCAACCGACGGCTTCCGGGTTTACCCAGCCTTAAATTGGTACCGAATTTGTTTATGGGAAAGTAAAGCAACACGAGCGTAATACCGATCACATTGCCCCAAAAATCATGTGCTGAAGGTTTGTAAAATGTATGGTTACTAACACCATATTCCCTATACGCCACTTGGCGGCTCTTTACGTGACGGGGGCTCTTTACTTTTTTTTTTTTACTTTTAAAGGAAGTGCGTAATGAAAAATGAAAACGCTTGAGGTTAATTACAAAACCGATAATGCGCGCCTAAACTGATATCGTCTAGAAGTGATACGTTGCAGAGAGTTGAGTAGAACTAAAAACGTTGAGCTGTAAATTGAGTGTTAGGGATAAGTTCAGTTGATGCACAATTTGAGTCATGCGTACGACGTAGTACATACATCTTTATTTATACATCTTTCAATGAGTTGCTAGAAACCTCCAGAACTATCAGGAGTTAAGTATCCTAAATTTTGGAGAGAGTCCGGCGCTCTGGCAAGAAATTTTATTGCAAGAAATTATTGAAAAATTCGACTCTATGACTTACTAAAAACTGCATGGCTCTCAGGATCTGTTGATCCTTGTGTCGCCCAAATTGCAACTATGACTTTTATAAGTGAGCGTTTCTATTGCACATCCATTGAGCTGCTAATATTTCTAAAGTTTTAATTGTATTTATGCTATGATTCGAAAGATTCAAATGACGAAAGTAGCGCGAAGATTCGAGTTTACGAATCTCGAATCATTTTTACAAATTGGCAGGATTCCATGATGACAATGACCCATTCCTCTTAAATACAAAATCAATTTAATAATACACCAGACCTTCGGATAATTGACATCTTGCCAGTTCTCGCTTTACGGGATTGGATAGTAGAGTTCCTATGACTTTTTTTCGAGGGTGGGGGACACTGATTATGGGTCTCCAACAGTCAGACTCACCAAGATCAAACAGATCGGTATCTTACGGCCCATCTTACGGTCGTCTGATTTCGAAGTCAGTATGACTAGAATGTTCTTTTTGATACAATTTACAAAGAGAAAAAAAAAACTGGGCTCTGTGAAGAGATTGCACCCAACAATTCACACAATGAAAATCAGCGTCAAGACGGCGCTATGTATTAACGAGTTGCTACTGTGTGTTGGATAAGCGGAAGAATTTTTCCTTCAGTTTTTTTTTTAAATATTCTTTCACAAACTTTCTAGCCAGATGTTTATCAGTAAAATTTAATAATTTTTTTTTTTTACATAACTAGAATATATCCTGTAGAATGTCTTATGCTTCCGCCACTGTCACTGGTTTCAGTTCCGGTGTCGGCTTCTCTATGAGAGTGTTATTATAAAATTTGCTCAATGTCAATTGAATGTCAAAAGGTGTTAAAGAGTAACAGATTTCAATATCTCTGGCAGCTATAATTCATTGTTCATTTTTAACAGAGTTGACATCGCAGCGCTCTGGACAAAACCCTTGATGCCCGCTTTCAGCATATGTGTGTCAATTGATGGTTTCGGTAGCTTGTTCACACAGCAAGTTCGCATGCATGGTTTATTTTTTACCTGATCGATACATCGTTAATTAAATGATAAAGTTTATTGATGCACAGTAGCTTATAGGTTTCACACTTAATGTGCTACAGGTACAGAGGAATTATGGACTAGATATCACTGCTAGCTTACAGTGAAAATGAAGCAAGTGTTAAAGTGTATGGCATTATATTTACGTATTATAAATCTACATCGTGTCACTTGTAGGTATGGATCCAACCTGGAATCATCCGCTTACCGCGTTAGTCGCATGTCCGACTGGCTGTGGAAAAAACGTCTTCGTTAGGAAATTTCTGGAACATGTGTCAGAGATGGTTAGTCCCGTTCCTGGGGAAGTTGTATACTGTTATGGTAAGTAGCAACCGATGTACGAGTCGATGAAGGGTATTCAGTTTAACGAAAGGATTCCCGACATGGAACAATGGCGAGGTGATAGGAGACGTCTGGTGGTCACAGACGATTTCATGGAAAAAACTGGCGATTTAGTCACGAAACTATTTAACAACTGCAGCTACAACCGGAACCTGCGTGTCATATAAATTGTACAAAATCTGTTTAGAAAAATTTAGGAGCAGAGAACGATAAGTTATGGTTACGGATTGTCGAGGGCTCCGGTGTCACTGAAAACGAATTAAAATTCACAATTACTCAACCGCCCGTGCCATTGAAATTATCCGAATTAAAACTCATCCTTTGAAGGATCCAAACAAAGAAAGGCATGTGCAGTCCACATCATAGCAGCTATAGCACACACCAAAAGACATACGGCCAAGCGGTACCGAAGGTGAATACAGCTAAACTGTTCTTCGTCGTACGATATCATCATTCAGCGTAAGCAATCGGAATATCGCAACACGATCCGGATGAAAAACCAAGCTTACGGTGGGCACTTAGCATTAAACTCAATAACTCCGGCAGCAAACCGGACTTAGAATATAAGGAAACTGCAGCAAAGAACACTTTTCAGGCTGAGCATCGATGGTTTCTGCCGCCCATCCGCCATATTGACCGCATCCAGAACGATAAATTTCAATAGTCACCATATAGTACTCTTTAACAATCCTCAAGGCGGGTCTCAGATTACTCACTTAGCGAAGCAGATCGCGTGTCTTCTATTAGGGATAGTTTCAAGGACGAGACGTCTGCGCCTCGTGTGTATTTTTACTCGACCTCCGATAAGAAACGCCAGGTCAGATATCACTAGGCGTCAATACTTATTCTTAAAGATCACCAGGTAGTCTACGTCCCCAGTATTATGTTATAGTATATAATATATAATATATGACGTCTGTGCTATTTCTTTAATGATATCTGACGTTTTTGTGCTATTGTCTTAGTGATATCTGAAGTATTTGAGCTATTTCTTAAATGATATCTGAGGTCTTTGTGCTATTTCCTTTGTGATATCTGAAATGGTGTAGCTATTTTCTGAGTGATATCTGACGTCTTGGTGATATTTCCTAAGTGATATCTCACGTCTTTGTGCTATTTCCTTACATATATCTGGAGTGTTGGAGCTATTTTCTTAGTGATATCTGACTTCTTTGTGCTTTTTTCCTTAGCGGTATCTGCTGTTAGGGGTAAGTGTTGGTGCTATTTCCTTGGTGACCTTGGTTTTCGGGTGACCAGGCCCAATGAAGACCTCTTCAATAACAGACATACATCCAATCTCCCCATGTCACACAGACGAAATCCCAAAACCCTTATTGAAGCAGAAAAGTAAAGAAACATCAGAACATCTAATTAAAACAAGATTAAACGATATGCCTAATCGGAGATTGAATAGAAGTAGCTTTGTACACTGGGCCAAGTATTTAAAGAATGATATATTGTGGTATTATAGAAGATTAGTGGTAGATGAAAGTATTGCGTTTTTGTTGTTGTTGTTGTTGTTGTTGTTGTTGTTGTTGTTGTTGTTGTTGTTGTGTGTGTGGGGAGGGGAGGGGGGAATATGCGCATATCTTACGTAAACATGCAACGCTATATATCTTATGTTTTTAACTTTGATTTCTTTCGATGTTTTCACTACGATAAGGAATATGTGATACCAAGAGTTAGCCTCAAACATAGTTTCTCCATCTCTCTCTCTCTCTT
The DNA here is from genome assembly GCA_032433765.1 of Megaustenia siamemsis. Lineage (NCBI taxonomy): Eukaryota > Metazoa > Mollusca > Gastropoda > Stylommatophora > Ariophantidae > Megaustenia > Megaustenia siamemsis. The sequence goes on from JAVIAB010000125.1 coordinate 24,877,355, forward strand.
TCTCTCTCTCTCTCTCTCTCTCTCTCTCTCTCTCTCTCTTTAACACGTCTTCGCATATCTTGTTTGTAAGCAAATTTCACGTTAATAAGTTAGATTTTTACAATTATATAATTTACATCAAACGTTAACGAATAATTATGGTTTTTATCCATTCAATATTGCCATTTTTAAACCTTCAATTATGACATGAACTCTCAAATCATATATTTCCTTTTACTGTCTCGTTCAACTATGATTCGTCTTTCGGCCCCTGCCTGAAGGTTTCGTCTATATGTGCTTGTAAATCTTCTCAATGTTCTTTGTCACTGTGAGTTCCAGATGACAACTGTCCGATATTGTTTTCAGTTGGCTTTTGAAACTTTATTTGCACCGTCTTTTTCGTTTTTAATTTTTAAACATTTATTGCACCGTGGGCTGATTTGTTCTTTACCACAATTCATTATTTATGGCAAAAAACAGAACGACTTGGAAAGTGTTTGTTGAAGATCTACTGGGAGCTAAAAAGGTAGAGAGAGAGAGAGACACAGTTCATTATTGCTAATTATACTTGGCCATCCATTCACAAATGTCCCCCTTAAGAGGGTGTTAAACAAATGTTTTCTGTTTCCTTGTCATTCTAATTGATGTTGTCCATGATTCGTATACATACTATAAGAGCAATTTGACGTTTATTTTGAACAATCTAAGTCTAATTGTAAAGCCTAATCCCTTAGATTTCCAGATATCCAAAAAATGTGTACACAAATCCCTCTAGCCTTTCTAACTCTTGATATTAACACACGTTTCCGTCTTTTGCTTGATGGTAATGCCACCAAGATAACAGAATTCGTATTCTTGAATGCACTGTGGAGTTCCATTCTATTGACAAGATCCAGATTTAGCACAATATTGCTCTCAGCTCAATGTATGATCTATCCCTCTCTAAACCAGTTTGTTAGTTCCGCAGTTCATCAGTTGCATTTTAAAAAATTATTATTTATTTATTTCATTTATAATGAGCCTGGTGAATATTAGAGCTGGGACGGGTGTAAGCGTCATTTCTGTGTAGTTGGAACAATTGCTGAGATAGATCCCTTGATCATTTTCAATATGATGTGACCTTCCTTCAAATCTGATATCGATTGCTTTTTTCAGGTCTTCGGGCATAGGGGAGTAATAAATAAGTTGTTAAATTATCACTGCTTCAGCATTAATTGCGTGTGATTCTAGCGTTTTTTAGTTATTTATTTCGGGAATCGTTTTCTAATCTGGACCTTGATTGATTATTACTACCTATAGATAGGTCAATTTTTGCAGGTGACATCTCCGATGAATTTCTTGGAAAGTTCTAGGAAGTGTTCTTGCTATCTATTCTTTTGTTTCATGTGTATATGTGTGTGTGTGTGTGTGCGTGCGTTTTGTGCGTGCGTGTGTGTGTGTGTGTGTATGTGTGCCAGGCTCCACACGTTTTTATTTTTTTTTTTTTAATTAGCCGTATCTAGACATATGGAAGATTTTTAAATGATAAAATCATCCTGTAAATAGCACATCTGATTTCTCAGCGCTCACCCGTTAAAGTGAGCACGCACGTGTTGTGTGCTAGTTTACGGCAAGTCTCGATATATGTATCCTTCAACCCGACACATCTGTCTTCAACATGGATAGATTTTTTTTAAATAACTTATCAATGTTGCCTGTCAGCGGTCACTTTGGTCTAATATAATCGACCTATAACTGTCAAATGTTCTTTGGCGTGCGCAGAGTGAACACGGGACCTCCTTTTCATTTTTTTTTTTTTTTGGAGTTATTCGAAAGGGTTAGATATCCAATCTTACCAAGGAAGTTAAAGATTCACGAAGAAATCATAAAAGAGAAAAATTCACGAAGAAATCACAAAAAAGAAAAATTCACGAAGAAATCACATGAGAGTATACAATTCGCGAAGAAATTACAAATGAGAAAAATTCAACAAGAAATCACAAAGGAGTGAAATTCGTGAAGAAGTCATAAAAGGGAAAAATTCACGAAGATTTCACAAACGAGTAAAATTGACTTAGAAATAACACAAAAATTCACGAAGAAATCACAAAAGAGAAAAATTTGCGAAGAAATCACAAAGAGACAAATTGCAAAAAAAAAATAAAAAAATTCACTAAGAAATAACAAAAGAGAAAATATTATTTCTTCACAAATTATTTATGTTGTGACCGTAGACTTCAATTCCTTTTTAGTCTACTATTGATCTCATAATATGTTCGCTGTAAAGTAAAAACAAATCCCGAGACAGACCACAGCCTTGTCTGACTCCTTGTTTTATATATTGAAATTGTCCTGTTTGGTTGTTAATTCGTATAGCTGCTGTTTGTTGCCAGTACATGTTTTTTTTTTATTATTCGCAGATCCTTGCCATCAATGTTTAATTTCTCCAGCATATTGATTATTCCTATATGCTATACTTTGTCAAATGCTTTTGTGTAGTCTATAAAGCACATAAATAGATCTTTCTTTACCTCTATAGATCTTTCTATCAATGTTCTTAAGATGTATATTGCATTATTGGTGCCCTTTCCTTCCACAAATTCACATTGTTCCTCACTTATTTCTCGTTTTATTTTGTTTCTTACACGTCTCATGATGATTCTTGAGAATGTTGAAATGTTGTGTGTACTTTGCCATATGTTATTCATGACATTCAATTTCTGTATTGCTATTGCTAGTTTTCATTTCAATTCTTTCTGTCAGTCTCCATTGCTAGATTTTACAAATCCTAAGTATCCATCGTTTGTTTCAATTTCAAGTTCTTCGCAGGTGATGATGATTTCAGGTTGACTTTTTGCTTTGTCAATAGACATTATCTTAGTAATTAGTTTGAGGCTTTGCTCTTCATTGTGTTTTTAACACATTCAGTAGTTCTTTTGCACTGTTTGAGAGGAGGACATTTTCTTTATACTACATAACGGACTTCTCTGTTGAAATGAACAGAGAATATACAAGTATGTAGGATATTCTAAGAGTTCCCAGGTAAGATCAAACGACTACAATGTTTTGTACCTTTTTCATCGTCTTCTGTTTTCGTCAAACCGTTACTCCTGTTCGTCGTCTAATGTTAAATGGGCGCGGTTACGTTAAGTCGTTATTTCTTTAATGTCCTTAAATCAACAGTTCAACTTCGGCACAGCATTTTATGGTCGCTGTGTTTGCTTGCTCTCCTCGATGCCTGATCACATGTCCAGACTATTTATATCAATTATCACGAAGGCACTGCTATTTTCACATCACTGGGAAAATCCTAAAACAAATAACAAAACAATTGGCATCCGAGCCAGGATCCGAACGTATTTCTCTGTGTTTTCTATTGTTTATTTGTAGATTTTTTTCCGAGTGTTTTATATCCGACCCGCTGCGTCTATGTGTTAATTTATATTTGTATCTATAGTCCGGGTTTCAGTTCGTTTAGTTGTTATTGTCTCCAGATGGGAAGGACAATAGCACATACACACATCATCAATGGCATTGCTAAATGCCTTCAATAACAAGTGGGAAACAGCCTGTGCGTCGACGACTTTGCAATCTGAACAGCCATGAAATACATCACTACATCTCTTATCCGTTCAAATTAATGGAAAAGGTAGAAAATTTGAGGAAAACCTGGGGTCTAAAAATAAACAGCACAAACACAACGCACACACAACATTTTGTCACTCTCCTCACTCAATGAAAACAACATCAATAAAGCTATAACATTTAACAATACCATAAACAGACACATCAACATTTCTAGGAGTCACACTTAACTCTAGACTCAATCTGGATAATCCAAAGACTGACGATGAAAATATTAGGGGAAACATCTAGGTTAAGTAAATAAAAAGGTCATAAACAAATCTACACCGGAGAAGTCAGACCTACCACGGAATATTCTTGAAGTTCCTGCGCAACAGCAGCAAAGATAAATCTGGGAAAATTTGACAAAGTCCAAAACATCGCGCTCGGTATAAGCACAAGAGTAATTAAAACTAACACTTTTGCAAAGGTGAAGGCAACTGCAAATCTTTATTCTCTAGTACTTCGTTACTTCGTTGAAAGTAAAAACACCTCATCCAATTTGTTGAAGGCATCACATCACCTACTGTATAAAAAAGTCAACGACAGAACAAAAGAAACAAGTTTCTAAGAAAGAGCCCAAACCTTACGGCAAGGAAAGCCTACGGGGCAACACGAACACGTTTAAGAACCTAACAAAGACTGTGTAAAGCTCTTTCATTGAAACAATTTACCAACTGCCAATAAGAAAATCCTAAAATCTACGAATAGCCTTACAAATTAAGCAAATTGAGACAGAAATGAAAGACCAGTCACTAATGGTTCCAGAAAAATTCTCCAGTGAAATCTTTACACGTGCGTTCACAAATTCGCAACTGGGCCAGTAAGGAAGGCAGCGGTATATTATAATATATCTCAATGGAAACATATAAATGCACTCGCATCTAGCCGCAGAAAGATGTACACATTTCAGAACAGAGTCCGTGAACACTTGTACAACATCGAACGCGATTCTACACTCCACCCTTCACCCATTTCAGATCTCCAGGTCATCATACCTTTGAGAACTTCCAGGTTACTGGAATCGTCCCTTGCTCCTCCGATACCCACAGTCTGTTCGCTTTGGAGAACCGGCTATTAGCCAGCTTTGATACACTCCATCCAAGAGGTTTTAACTCTTTTCACTCTTTCCTTTATTTGGCCTCCTCTTCCATTCTCTCCTATTCCTCATCTTAATCCCTAGCTGTATTATCTATCTGTCTCCTGCCATTCATCTCCCTTGCCTCACCTGTTTCTTGTTTTTCCTCTTGATCATTGAGACCACTCCTTTCATCCATCCTCAAGGCACCCTTTCTCACTACGTTTTAACTTATTTTTGGACTTTGAGATCCTACCTGCCCTCGCGATTATTGATCAAGTGACCAGCAGGAATATTGGTCCTGGCTATTAGTACTCTTCAGCCACTTAGCGATTTGAGATCGGCTGCCTTTTCTGATTGTCATTGTATTTATATTTATTATAGGGCACATGCCGAAACATCGTAGTTTGTCTATTCTCTCTACTGGTTTAGCTGCTGGATACCATTTTATGTTCATGTTACTTTACATCTTTATTAGGGCGTTAAATGAACATTGTTTTGCTATCTACGCCATCCATTGCAAAACATTCGATTCCAGTGATATCATTGGGTAGTGTGTTGGTTCAACCCATGCCCCTTTACAAGACCATTTGATCATTTTCAGGCAGACAATCGGGGGTGGGATGGATTAGAACCTTGACCAGTTACGCAAATAAATGCTTCCAGTTCAGAGACTGTAATCGCCTTCAATGCTCTATTTATATCACATTTTGTTTTGTTTGGATTCCACAAGAAGACACTTATGATATTTGTTTCTGGATCTCTTCTAAAGACATGTTCCCTTGTCTGCTTGATCTCCGATTGTGAGAAATACTGCTAGCCACGTACTGAAAGGGGAAGCCGCGATAGCTCAGTGGTTAGTGAACTGGACTACAAAAGACAAGAGGTAGGATTCGATCCCAACCAACGGCTTCCGGTTCACCCAGCCTTTAAAGGTACCGGATTTTTTTTCAGGGAAAGTAAAGCGGCACGGGCGTAATACCGACCACATTATCCTAAAAATCATGTGCCGAAGGTCTGTAAAATTTATGGTCACTAACTCCATATTCCCTGTACGCCACTTGGCGTGACGCGGGTACTTTACTTTTTTTTTTTTTTTTTACTATGTACTGAAAGGAGAAATGAAAAAAAAAAGATATAGGGAAAAATAATAGAAAAAAAACGTTATGGTTAAAGATTCAAGTAGCAAGAGGACAATGCAAACCAAAACGACGTTTCGGCTCAATAGGCCTTCAGCAGAAACAAACATACAACACATACACAAATATGTATTTAAAACTGAAATAAAAATTGAATAGTGTATATTTGTTCCTGCTGAATGCCTATTGAGCCGAAACGTCGTTCTGGTTTGTGTTGTCCTCTTGTTACTTGAAGCTTTAACCATACCGTTATCTTCAACTCTATTCTACATCTATTTTGTACATTTCTTCTCACAGTTAGCTTCACTCTAGCTTCTCAATTTGATGCATTTGTGTACATTTCTTTGCCTTTACCCATACAAGGAAACTTTGCTACTTTTTGGCGAAGCAAATCCGATGAGCTTCAAACTAGACGTGTTATATTACAGGGTGTCTCACTCACTACAGAACCCATCATTTCTTTATTAATCATTTTCTGTTTGGACCCAAATACTGTCAGCACATTTCTTACAAAATGAAGTAAGTCGACTTCAAATTTACTTGCAATATTCTCATTAGTGGTAAACAATTAAAGAAATGCAGGATTTTGTCGTGAGACATCATATATAATATTTTCCAAAGTGGAAATTACATCGTACAAGGGTCGCTCCTGTAAGAACCACTAGGCAAGGAGTTGCCGCTGAGAAGCACTTAGCCTTCAAAAGAACTGCCTAGGGAGCTAAGCCGACTGTGAATCGATTGTAGCATAAGCATAACATAACACATATGTGAGAGCTGCCTACTTTTTTATTCTTGTATATATTTGTAAAACAATAGAAAAGGAAACATCAACATCCTCTAGATTTATTATTGTAAACGTGCTTGGTTTTCACATACAGCATACATGTGTATATTTTCTATACTTAACTAGCATATGATTTTGGTTTTCTGTTTAATAAATGTAACAAAAGCATAACAAAAAGGCACAAAGGTAAGATTTCTATCTATAATGAATGTTGCTTTTCCTACACACATGTTTTAGAACACCATGTAGATTGGAGATTTTTTCAAGATTAAAGAAAATCGGTTAAAATATGTTGATTCGCATACTACGATTATTGTACGACTTTATGCTGATAAGCATTGCCCGCGCTAATGTTATATTTTTATATCATTAAATCGCGTTTGCAAAGGATTGAGACTTCCTATTTCTTTTATCAAGCAATTAACTGCTCTTTGGTGACCTCTCCTTTGGATATTCCAGCTCCCGGCTCACAAATCTATCCACGCCCTGCTTCTTCCATCCAGATAACCTTCTCTTTTATCTCCCACATTTGCATCTTTTGATTTGGGTAGGTCACAGAAGACGCGATAAGCTTCACCACCAGCTGTTAGATCAAAGCCAGTAGTAGGTTCCTGGAGGCGTGGTGAGAGCCCTCCTGTGTGAATAAAGAGTCCAGGCACCTACAACAACAGACAGGTCAGTGAGTAGCGACGAGTTCTCACCCTGGATTGGGACAAATGCACACGATACCCGAGGCGTGTACAAGTACTTTCTTTGACACCTGTTACTTTATTTTTGTCACTATGTTTCTTAATCCCCGCATCTCTTCTTCTCCTGTATCGAACTATTTCACTGGCCGCCACTTTATCCTTTCTCAACTACCTCATTGCCTAGTCATTCATCGACAAGGGAGAGAGATAGAACTTCATCACAATTTTCAGCCTCTTTTTTAAATATTGCTCTTCTCTCTAGCATTTATTGTATTACTACCGCCTTCCTTTTAATTTAACATTCCTTCTTTTAGCACTCCCTTCCTTTTAACTTCCTTCTTCTATTTAGCACTCACTTCTTTTTAACATTCATTCTTTTATCACCGCCTTCCTTTCATCATTTCCTCTTTTAGCACCGCCTTCCTTTCATCATTTCCTCTTTTATCACCGCCTTCTTTTCAATATTTCTTTACTCTAGAACCCTTTCCTTTCAGCATTCCCTTCTTTTAGCACCGCCACCTTTTCAGCATTTCTTCTTTTATGAGCCCTTCTGTTTAACATTTCTTCTTGTAGCAGCCTTTCTGTTTAACATTTCTTCTTGTAGCAGCCTTTCTGTTTAGCATTTCTGCTTGTAGCAGCTTGACTGTTTAACATTTCTTCTTCTAGCAGCCCTTTTTTTTAGCATTTCTTATTGTAGCAGCTCTTCTGTTTAGCATTTCTTCTTGTAGGAGCCCTTCTGTTTAGCATTATCACCGTCTTCTTTTAAATATTTCTTTAATATAGAACCCTTTCCTTCGATAGAAACTAGCCTAGTTGGGAAAACCACCCGACTGGACTAACGACGTTCGGACAACCCGTGTTCGATTCCCGCTGGGAGCAGTATGAATTGTACTCTTGGTTGGGAAAAAAAATATACCCCCACGGTCGACCCAGCCGTTGGCAGAAATGGGTACCAGGGTATTACCCTGGGAAGCTGAGGAATGTTGCCTCGCATCTGAGTTTAGATGCTTGAGGCTACACTATGCAGAAATATCCGAACATTTCTGGATAGGCGGCCGAGCACATATGGGTCTAAACTCGCGTGCTAAGACGCCTGTTCAAGTCTAGTACTTTACCTTTCCTTTCAGCATTTCCTTCTTTTAGCACCGCCACCCTTTTAGCATTTATTCTCGTAGGAGCCCTTCTGTTTAGCATTTATTCTTGTAACAGCCCTTCTGTTTAGCATTTATTCTTGTAGCAGCCCTTCTGTTTAGCATTTCTATCTTGTAACAGCCCTTCTGTTTAGCATTTCTGCTTGTAGCAGCCCTTCTGTTTAGCATTTCTGCTTGTAGCAGCCCTTCTGTTTAGCATTTCTGCTTGTAGCAGCCCTTCTGTTTAGCATTTCCTTCTTGTAACAGCCCTTCTGTTTAGCATTTCTGCTTGTAGCAGCCCTTCTGTTAGCATTTCTGCTTGTAGCAGCCCTTCTGTTTAGCATTTCTGCTTGTAGCAGCCCTTCTGTTTAGCATTTATTCTTGTAGCAGCCCTTCTGTTTAGCATTTCCTTCTCGTAACAGCCCTTCTGTTTAGCATTTCTGCTTGTAGCAGCCCTTCTGTTTAGCATTTCTGCTTGTATCAGCCCTTCTGTTTAGCATTTATTCTTGTAGGAGCCCTTCTGTTTAGCATTTATTCTTGTAACAGCCCTTCTGCTTAGCATTTATTCTTGTAGCAGCCCTTCTGTTTAGCATTTATTATTGTAGCAGCTCTTCTGTTTAGCATTTATTCTTGTAGCAGCCCTTCTGTTTAGCATTTCTTCTTGTAGCAGCCCTTCTGTTTAGCATTTATTCTTGTAGCAGCCCTTCTGTTTAGCATTTATTCTTGTAGCAGCCCTTCTGTTTAGCATTTCTTCTTGTAGCAGCCCTTCTGTTTAGCATTTATTCTTGTAGCAGCCCTTCTGTTTAGCATTTCCTTCTCGTAACAGCCCTTCTGTTTAGCATTTATTCTTGTAGCAGCCCTTCTGTTTAGCATTTATTCTTGTAGCAGCCCTTCTGTTTAGCATTTATTTTTGTAGCAGCCCTTCTGTTTAGCATTTCTGCTTGTAGCAGCCCATCTGTTTAGCATTTATTCTTGTCGCAGCCCTTCTGTTTAGCATTTACTCTTGTAGCAGCCCTTCTGTTTAGCATTTATTCTTGTAGCAGCCCTTCTGTTTAGCATTTATTCTTGTAGCAGCCCTTCTGTTTAGCATTTCTTCTTGTAGCAACCCTTCTGTTTAGCATTTATTCTTGTAGGAGCCCTTCTGTTTAGCATTTATTCTTGTAGCAGCCCTTCTGTTTAGCATTTATTCTTGTAGCAGCCCTTCTGTTTAGCATTTATTTTTGTAGCAGCCCTTCTGTTTAGCATTTCTGCTTGTAGCAGCCCTTCTGTTTAGTATTTATTCTTGTAGCAGCCCTTCTGTTTAGCATTTACTCTTGTAGCAGCCCTTCTGTTTAGCATTTATTCTTGTAGCAGCCCTTCTGTTTAGCATTTATTCTTGTAGCAGCCCTTCTGTTTAGCATTTCTTCTTGTAGCAACCCTTCTGTTTAGCATTTATTCTTGTAGGAGCCCTTCTGTTTAGCATTTATTCTTGTAGCAGCCCTTCTGTTTAGCATTTATTCTTGTAGCAGCCCTTCTGTTTATTAGCATTTCTGCTTGTAGCAGCCCTTCTGTTTAGCATTTATTCTTGTAGCAGCCCTTCTGTTTAGCATTTCTGCTTGTAGCAGCCCTTCTGTTTAGCATTTATTCTTGTAGCAGCCCTTCTGTTTAGCATTTCTGCTTGTAGCAGCCCTTCTGTTTAGCATTTATTCTTGTAGCAGCCCTTCTGTTTAGCATTTACTCTTGTAGCAGCCCTTCTGTGTAGCATTTATTCTTGTAGCAGCCCTTCTGTTTAGCATTTATTCTTGTAGCAGCCCTTCTGTTTAGCATTTATTCTTGTAGCAGCCCTTCTGTTTAGCATTTATTCTTGTAGCAGCCCATCTGTTTAGCATTTATTCTTGTAGCAGCCCTTCTGTTTAGCATTTCTTCTTGTAGCAGCCCTTCTGTTTAGCATTTCTGCTTGTAGCAGCCCTTCTGTTTAGCATTTCTGCTTGTAGCAGCCCTTCTGTTTAGCATTTATTCTTGTAGCAGCCCTTCTGTTTAGCATTTATTCTTGTAGCAGCCCTTCTGTTTAGCATTTATTCTTGTAGGAGCCCTTCTGTTTAGCATTTCTGCTTGTAGCAGCCCTTCTGTTTAGCATTTATTCTTGTAGCAGCCCATCTGTTTAGCATTTATTCTTGTAGCAGCCCTTCTGTTTAGCATTTATTCTTGTAGGAGCCCTTCTGTTTAGCATTTATTCTTGTAACAGCCCTTCTGCTTAGCATTTATTCTTGTAGCAGCCCTTCTGTTTAGCATTTCTGCTTGTAGCACCCTTCTGTTTAGCATTTATTCTTGTAGCAGCCCTTCTGTTTAGCATTTATTCTTGTAGCATCCCTTCTGTTTAGCATTTATTCTTGTAGCAGCCCTTCTGTTTAGCATTTATTCTTGTAGCAGCCCTTCTGTTTAGCATTTATTCTTGTAGCAGCCCTTCTGTTTAGCATTTATTTTTGTAGCAGCCCTTCTGTTTAGCATTTCTTTCTTGTAACAGCCCTTTTGTTTAGCATTTCTGCTTGTAGCAGCCCTTCTGTTTAGCATTTCTGCTTGTAGCAGCCTTTCTGTTTAGCATTTCTGCTTGTAGCAGCCCTTCTGTTTAGCATTTCTGCTTGTAGCAGCCCTTCTGTTTAGCATTTCTGCTTGTAGCAGCCCTTCTGTTAGCATTTCTGCTTGTAGCAGCCCTTCTGTTTAGCATTTATTCTTGTAGCAGCCGTTCTGTTTAGCATTTATTCTTGTAGCAGCCCTTCTGTTTAGCATTTATTCTTGTAGGAGCCCTTCTGATTAGCATTTATTCTTGTAGCAGCCCTTCTGTTTAGCATTTATTCTTGTAGCAGCCATTCTGTTTAGCATTTCTGCTTGTAGCAGCCCTTCTGTTTAGCATTTCTGCTTGTAGCAGCCCTTCTGTTTAGCATTTATTCTTGTAGCAGCCCTTCTGTTTAGCATTTCTGCTTGTAGCAGCCCTTCTGTTTAGCATTTCTGCTTGTAGCAGCCCTTCTGTTTAGCATTTATTCTTGTAGCAGCCCTTCTGTTTAGCATTTATTCTTGTAGGAGCCCTTCTGTTTAGCATTTCTGCTTGTAGCAGCCCTTCTGTTTAGCATTTATTCTTGTAGCAGCCCTTCTGTTTAGCATTTCTGCTTGTAGCAGCCCTTCTGTTTAGAATTTATTCTTGTAGCAGCCCTTCTGTTTAGCATTTATTCTTGTAGCAGCCCTTCTGTTTAGCATTTCTGCTTGTAGCAGCCCTTCTGTTTAGCATTTATTCTTGTAGCAGCCCTTCTGTTTAGCATTTATTCTTGTAGCAGCCCTTCTGTTTAGCATTTATTCTTGTAGGAGCCCTTCTGTTTAGCATTTCTGCTTGTAGCAGCCCTTCTGTTTAGCATTTATTCTTGTAGCAGCCCTTCTGTTTAGCATTTATTCTTGTAGCAGCCCTTCTGTTTAGCATTTATTCTTGTAGCAGCCCTTCTGTTTAGCATTTATTCTTGTAGCAGCCCTTCTGTTTAGCATTTATTCTTGTAGGAGCCCTTCTGTTTAGCATTTATTCTTGTAGCAGCCCTTCTGTTTAGCATTTATTCTTGTAGCAGCCCTTCTGTTTAGCATTTATTCTTGTAGCAGCCCTTCTGTTTAGCATTTATTCTTGTAGGAGCCCTTCTGTTTAGCATTTATTCTTGTAGGAGCCCTTCTGTTTAGCATTTATTCTTGTAGCAGCCCTTCTGTTTAGCATTTATTCTTGTAGGAGCCCTTCTGTTTAGCATTTATTCTTGTAGGAGCCCTTCTGTTTAGCATTTATTCTTGTAGGAGCCCTTCTGTTTAGCATTTCTGCTTGTAGCAGCCCTTCTGTTTAGCATTTATTCTTGTAGGAGCCCGTCTGTTTAGCATTTCTGCTTGTAGCAGCCCTTCTGTTTAGCATTTATTCTTGTAGGAGCCCTTCTGTTTAGCATTTATTCTTGTAGCAGCCCTTCTGTTTAGCATTTATTCTTGTAGGAGCCCTTCTGTTTAGCATTTATTCTTGTAGGAGCCCTTCTGTTTAGCATTTATTCTTGTAGGAGCCCTTCTGTTTAGCATTTCTGCTTGTAGCAGCCCTTCTGTTTAGCATTTATTCTTGTAGGAGCCCGTCTGTTTAGCATTTCTGCTTGTAGCAGCCCTTCTGTTTAGCATTTATTCTTGTAGGAGCCCTTCTGTTTAGCATTTATTCTTGTAGGAGCCATTCTGTTTAGCATTTATTCTTGTAGGAGCCCTTCAGTTTAGCATTTATTCTTGTAGGAGCCCTTCTGTTTAGCATTTATTCTTGTAGGAGCCCTTCTGTTTAGCATTTATTCTTGTAGCAGCCCTTGTGTTTAACATTCCTTCTTGTAACAGCCCTCCGTTTATCATTTCCTTCTTGTAACAGCCCTTCACCTCAGCATATTTTTTTCGTTTTTCGCACTTTCTTTCTCTTTAATATATTTCTTGGTATTAATTATACATTTAATTTTACATAACAAAAGTAATTATGTTCAGTATTGTTTTTATTACTGGTACCTTCACTTCCCAACTTAATTTATGTGGCATTGGGCCAAAGGTTAAGAGTTCACAAACGTTAAGGCTCTTTCTCCTGCCTTGCTAGGCATATGGGAAATTTAGTGTCGGTAACCATGTTTCCATGACCACAGAACATTTTATTTTTGTGATATGGTTGATATCATGCCAGACTGTCTTTCATCATCATCATTATCATCATCATTATCATCATCGAGTGTCGTCTCCGCATCGAAGGTTGGTGGTTACCTTGGAGCGCCATTCCGCTCTGTCTTTTCCCCTCCAGGATTACTTTTAGTAAGCTGTTGTGTCTTTTAACATGGCCCGAAAATCGCTTTTGTCTTGTTTGAATTGTGCTTAGCAGTTCTCTTTTCATTTTTAGTTGTTTTAAGACTTCATCGTTTGTTTTCTTTTCTTTCCATCCATTTCAACCTATGCTTCTATGTATCCAAGTTTCAAAGGCTTCAATTTTATGTTCGGTTTTCCTGTCTAATGTCCATGTTTCTGCACCGTACAGAAATGATGAGAAGATATAACATTTTGTTATTTTAGTTTTAGCCCTGGTGTTATTTGTTTTGATGTTAGTATATTTTTCCTGGCATTAAAATTACTTTTTGCCATTCCTATTCTTTTGTTTATTTCAGTTTTACATTTTACATTCATTGTTATAGTATGTCCAAGGTAGATGTAATTCTGAACTGTCTCCATGTCTATTCCTTCAATTTTGATATCTACTTGTAGTTTTTGAGTATTTTCTTTGTTTATGATCATAGTTTTAGTCTTTTTTACATTCGTATCTAATCCATATTTTTTAGATAAAAATAGCACATTAAAATCGCTTGTACCAATTTATAGAGACTGGGTGAACCACAGAACAGGGTCGGTGCGAGAAAAAGATCCACCACTTCTGAGAATTGAACTCGGATCCTTCAGATCAGGAAGCGAGCAAATAACCACTTAGCCACCGAGGCTCCTGTAATCCACAAACTGCTGTATCATTAATCAATCGGTCAATCATTCATTAATCTATCAATCGTTAATCAATCAGCCACTAATTCCTCCAGAATACGCAAACAATGCCTTTTCTAGTGCACCACGTTATCTTATGATGATGATTTCCTCAAACTGATTTTCTGTATTCCTTCGTATATTCCTCATTCTACATAAAGTAACTGCTACTGAAATATCCTACCGTGTATTCTCTCCCCTACTAAGTTTGTATCGTGAAGATCTCACCCGGACTAAGTGATTTTCAAGATAACCAAATTTAGACTATCTCAATATTAACAGTTCGTTTCGATACGATTATCACATCATTTCAAATACCGCACCTTGGTCTATGTAACTTTGTTTTCCGCCGGTCCAAAATCTATAAGACAGTGGAAGGTGGAATTCGAGAGTCAGCAGCTCATGTGATTTCTAACTCAAATATACCAGACAACCGTCTTTGTTGCTTTGCTTTTTCCTTCTTCATATACATTATTCTCCTTCTCGTCCTTCTCCTACTGCACCGTCTTCTTCCTCACCTCCTATTCATCTTCTTCTTCCTCTTCTTCTTCTTCTTCTTCTGCTCGCTCTTCTTCTTTTCCTGCACTTATTATTTTTCTTATCTTCTCCATCTTCTTTTTCTCATTCAATATTTTTCTCATTCTTCTCGCTCTCCTTCTTCTTCATCTTCTTCCTCCTTTTCTCCATCTCCTTCATCGTTTCCAAGCTCTTCTTCTTTTTCTACTTCTCCTTTTATTGTTATTCTTTTTTTTTCTCTTCCTCTTTTTCTTCTTTTAAAACCAGAGACTTATTCAAGGAAATTTCTTTCCTTTTGTGAATCAAGATTTGAAAAAAAAAACGGCTAGAAAAACTCGACCACTGAACAATTCATGATTAATCAAGACTGTTTAAAGGCAACACAGAGCAGACATAAAGGATTAACGAAAATGACTTCAATAAAACAAGTGCACGAAAGGAAGAATTAGGGAAGTATTAGACACACAAAAAACAGTCTGATTTCTTCGGTCAAGTCACGAGTAAAGAAAATACGTAAAAACTTGAAGAGTGTAACAAAATATAGACAGAATAAGTGACGTCGGCAAATGAAAGACATAACAATCATCGAAGAGATAAGCATCATCATCATCGAGTGCCTTCTCCGCAACGAAGGTTGGCTACCATGGAGCGCCATTCTGCTCTGTCTCTTGCTTTGATGGTGCAGGTTGTCATAGGCTGATTTGTCCATCTTTTGATGTTACTCGTCCATGTTAGTCTTGGTCTGCCTCTGCTTCTTTTACCTTGTATTTTCCCCTCCAGGATTACTTTTAGTAGGCTGTTGTGTCTTTTAACATGGCCCAAAAATCGTATTTGTTTTGTTTGAACTGTGTTTAGTAGTTCTCTTTTCATTTTTAGTTGTTTTAAGACTACATCGTTTGTTTTCTTTTCCTTCCATCTAATTCTATCTATTCTTCGATATATCCACATTTCAAAGGCTTCAATTCTCTGCTCTGTTTTCTTGTCTAATGTCCATATTTCTGCACAATACAGGAATATTGAAAAGATGTAACATTTTGCTATTCTTAGTTGTGGTCCCACATTTTGTGGTGTCCCTGGTGTTATTTGTTTTGATGTTCGTATGTTCTTCGTGACATTAAAATTACTTTTTTGCCATTCCTATTCTTTTGTTTATTTCAGTTGTACATTTTCCATCACTGGTTATAGTATGTCCAAGGTAGTTGTAGTTTTGAACTGTCTCAAGGTCTATTCCTTCAATTGTGATATCCACTTGGGGGTTTTGAGTA
Organism: Megaustenia siamemsis; assembly: GCA_032433765.1. Lineage (NCBI taxonomy): Eukaryota > Metazoa > Mollusca > Gastropoda > Stylommatophora > Ariophantidae > Megaustenia > Megaustenia siamemsis. The sequence goes on from JAVIAB010000125.1 coordinate 24,893,067, forward strand.
TTTTCTTTGTTTATGATCATAGTTTTAGTCTTTTTGATATTCATATCTAGTCCATATTTTTTGCTTGTCATGTTTATTTCATTAAGTAATTGCTGTAGATCTTTAGGATTTTCTGCTAGCATATATATCATCAGCATATCTTAGGTTATTGATTATCTTTCCATTAATTTGTAGGCCTGGCATCTCTGTGATGTTTTTAAAAATTTTCTCAGTGTATAGATTGAACAAGCTTGGTGATAGGATGCATCACTGTCTTACTCCTCTTTTTATATCAATGGGTGTAGAGTTCTCTTTGTTATATTTTATTATTGCTGTTTGCTCCAAGTATAGATTACATATTAGTCGTATGTCCATGTCATCTAGATGTATCTCTTTTAGGCCTTCTATAAGTTGTTTGTGGTGTACTCTATCAAAAGCTTTGGTGTAGTCTATGAAGCTGACATATATTGGTTTGTTTACTTCTGTGTATTTTTCGATTAATGTTCTCATGCAGAATATGGCTTCTTTTGTCCCGCTATTTTTCCTAAATCCAAATTGCTGCTCATCTAATTCAGTATTGATTTTATTCTGAATCCTTCCTTGTATAACTTTTAGCAAGATTTTTGTAACATGGCTCATTAGGCTTATTGTTCTAAAGTCACTGAATTCATTTGCACCATTCTTTTTAGACAATGCAATGAAAGTTGATGATTTTAGTTCATTTGGTATGTATCCTGTGTGGTATAAGTCGTTGCATATGTCTGTAATCACTTCAATGCCAAAATCTTCTAGTGCATGTATCATCTCTATCTATATGCTGTCAGGTCCTGCTGCTTTTCCCTTTTTCATTGTTTTTATAGCTTTTTCCACCTCAGATTTTAAGATTTTATAGCCTGATGTACATTTTATAACTGGTTTCTTGTCCCTTTGATCTTGAAATAGTTATGTTATATATTCCTGCCATCTATCTATAATATCTTTATTGTCTGTTAGCATTTTTCCTTTTTTGTCTGCAATGCATCCACCTTCTGTGGCTTTTTTATTTTTATTAGTCATTTTCTTTATTTCTGTGTGCATTCCTCTTAAGTCTTGTTTGCTGTCCATAATTTCTATTTCTATACATTTTTGGCTGAGCCATGTCCTCTTTTGCCTTTTTGCACATTTTGCGTATTTCATTATCTTTTCTATTGTATTGGGCAGTGTTCTTCGCTTGTCTCCTTTCTTCCATTTTTTCTAAGATAGTGTTAGTTATCTATTTTTGTATTATGTTCTTTTCTCTTTTGGGTAAGGTGTCGTAGGTTTCTTGTATGCTTTACTTTATGCATTGCCATTTGGTTGTTACTTTTTCATCAGGATTTTCTTTTCTGTATTGTTCAATTCCTTCTTCTAGCAGCTTCTGGTATGTGTTCTTTACTTGTATTGTATAGGTATCTTTAATATCTTTTTTGATTTAAAGCTGTTACATCTAGTGGATTTGTTGATGAATTAGACTTTTGCTTGTTTCTCTTTAGTTTGATTTTCATTTTAATCATTACAGGATTGTGATCTGAATTAATGTCTGCTCCTCTGCTCCTGGGTAGGTTTTGGCTTTCTTTATGCTGTTACGGAACCTTTCTTTTAAGAGGATAATAGTAAGGTTGATAAAGAATATCTGAGGCAGAAATACATGTAAACTCCCAAGATTTAGTCGCGTGCGTGTAAACTTCCGAGATTTAGTGTCATATGCGTGCAAACTTTCGAGATTTAGTGTCATATACATGCAAACTTCATAGATTTAGTGTCATGTCCGTTCAAGCTTTCTAGATTTCGTGTCATATACGTGCAAACTTCCGAGATTTCGTGTCATATACGTGCAAACTTTCGAGATTTAGTGTCATGTCCGTGCAAACTTCCGAAATTTAGTGCCATGTCCGTGCAAGCTTTCGAGTTTTAGTGTCATATACGTGCAAACTTCCGAGATTTAGTGTTGTGTGTGTGTAAACTTTAGAGATTTAGTGTCATTTACGTGCAAACTTTCGAGATTTAACGTCATATAGTTGCAAACTTTCGAAATTTGATGTAATTTACGTGAAAACTTTTCAGATTTTACGTCATGTACATGCAAACTTGTAAGATTGTGTGTTATTTACGTGCAAACTTTCGAGATTTAATGTAATATATGTGCAAATTTCCGAGATTGTGTGTTGTGTGTGTGCAAACTTAGAGATTTAGTGTCATTTCCGTGCAAACTTTCGAGATTTAATGTCAGATACGTGCAAACTTTCGAGATTTAGTGTCATTTACGTGCAAACTTTCGAAATTTAATGTCATATGCGTGCAAACTTTCCAGATTTGGTGTCACATAGGTGCAAACTTCCTAGATTTAGTGTCAATACGTGTACATTTTTTAGATTTATTGTCATATATAAGTGCATTTCTGAGATTTGTTATCATATATAAGTGCATTTTTTTTAGATTTATTGTCATATATATGTATATTTCTCAGATTTATTTGTCATATATAAGTGCATTTCTGAGATTGTGCTATATTCGTGTAACTTTCTTATATTTGTTGTCATATTACAGTACATGTATTCGATTTTTGTCTTATAATTATAACAGATGTTATATGAGGTTTTTGTATCTATGCAAGTATATTATGAGATTTAGTACCATGTACGTGTAAAATTCTGAGACATGTCTCATATATGGACAAACTTCCAAGGTTTAGTGTGGTATACGTGTGGACCTCTGATATTTAGTGTTATAGATTTGTAAACCAAAACTTCAATGTTTTGTTCTTTTACGTTTCATTTTCAGAGTATCAGCGTGCCCTACGTTAAAACTTCTGAAAATCAGTATAATAAATGCGTAATTATTTATTTTAGCGTAAATTACGTGTATTTGTAAACATACATTATACAATAATAAATTTTCGATTTAGTGTTTTTTTTTAATCAAGGCTGTGAATATTTATTACTATCCTTGTGCGCATATTTTAGACTTAATTTTGTGTTTACATAAACAAACAATAAAATGGTAAACAACATGCAAATGTCAAGTCATATTAATTTTAGAAATATTTCATTTGCTTCCAGGCTGTGGAATCATTGATGTCCCGAAAATGCAGATGTCACGGTGTGTCTGGGTCATGTGCCGTCAAGACATGTTGGAGAGGGCTGCCAACTTTCAGAGACATTGGGCTGTTTCTTAAAGACAGTTATGAAAGATCGGTTCGGTTAGCAGGTCGGTCCAAACGAAAATTGAGACGAAAGGAAAAGTCCAAAAGACGCCTTCCAATCTCCAGCGACGAGCTTGTGCATCTCAGCAGGTCTCCCAACTACTGTAACAGCAGCCCGAAGCGTGGGATTCTGGGTACCGCCGGCCGTGTGTGTAACCGCACAGCGACTGGACCAGAGAGCTGTGACCTGCTGTGTTGTGGGCGTGGTTACAACACACAAGTTGTCAGACATGTCGAGAGATGTCACTGCAAATTTCATTGGTGTTGCTATGTGGAGTGTAAGACTTGTGAAACTCTCATAGATGTACATACGTGTAAATAATGAAGTTCCCACCACTGAACTTTTTGTTGTTAATATGTAACTCGGTTTTAACCAATCATACATTTCGAAATAAAATTGACAGAAAGAGACACGCCTACAAAACGCTCAAAGCAAGTAAAACAAAGTAAAGCCATTTCTATGTAACAAACTCTGATATTAAATAATGTGGACAGTAATTAAGTTTTCGTCAATGATGTAAATAAAACATTGCATATACATTGTTATGATATATTATGTTCCGCTACCAGCGTGGCATTACTGCTGGATAGACTTGACTGATGTCTTCACGTGCTATGTTTGATTGAATTATTACAAATTTTTTTTAGAAAATTCATGTCATAATGATAAAAGTAATTTGAAATAGTTAACGAAACAAAAACTGGTGCAGGAAGCTTGTAATCATGTCTTTAATAATATGTGTAAAGAAAATATATATATATATATATATATATATATATATATATATAATATAGACAGAGTCGAACAAACCATGCATATGTTATTATGGCATATAGATAAGTATTAACAGCATATAAATATATAAAAATAAATGAAAGAAGAAAGAAGGACAGAAAAAGAAAGAAACAAAGAAAAAAAATAAAATAAAATAAAAAGTGTGCGGACGGAGAGGAAGAAAGAGGCAGGAATGGAGAAAATAAGAAGAAATTAAAACTAACGATCACTCAGTAAATAAAGTGTACTCTCCAATTTGCTAGTATTCATCACGTGACAGAAAACTTTGATACAATGTTACTTACACAGACGGGATGTTAAGTCTGTCATGGCTTCTTGTTGGTTCTTTGGCTAAAATCTGAAAAAGCTGCTTGTATATTTTACAGCACTCAGAAAAAAGTGACAAATAAACAACAACAGAATAAAACAAAGAACAATATATAGTCCGAAGCAGGATCGAACCCTTACTCCTTGGCACTGCGCTTTGCCACGAGAAACCGATCGCTAGGGAATACTGCCACTCAGCTAACTTGTTAGTTGTCCCCCACCTTCCATCTTTGAGTCATTTTAATACATGGAATGTGTAGACTTTTTGTTTACAATAGTTTGTGGTCCACGGTTTTTTTGTCCCCCCCCCCCCCCCCCCGGCAAAACACAAGCCCTTCAACCTCAGACTGTCCTCTATATTACACCACAATTTACATATCTTAGTGGAAAACTACCATTTTTGTGTAATGTACTATTGCTTCTGTTTATTGAAAAATAATCAGACTATTGTTTGCTGGTGTGTTGTTAGTGTCATCATCATTGCACACCGGACGAACCCATAGGTGCTGCAATATCTCCGACAATCAGACTATCATAAACCGCAAAGTTGCAGTGATCTCCTAGATTTCTCTGCTGAGTTTGGAAGTCCGGCATTTCAAATCTGGTGAAGAAGGTGTTAGAAGGGAGAAACAAGTAGAGAAGAATGGGGTCAATGTGTGAAATAGAATTAACTGTGTATCAGTTAAAAACAATGTGTGGACTCATGAAACTGTTCGGATACTTTATTTAATAATGATACCTCTAATCAGTGTCAGTACTTATTTTGTGGAGAAAAAAGGTACCGGGACTCATCCTGAAGATATTATTATATATACTTTTATAGCTGTAATATCCTCATATATATATATATATATATATATATATATATATATATATATATATATCCTCTTCTTTGTCGTCTCTAAATAGCCTCTTGCTTTGGGTAGCAACTGCAGAATATCGACCTTGGAGCAGCCCTCTACATAATTGCTAGGGTTGAACTTAAATTGTGTATATATATATATATATATATATATATATATATATATATATATATATATATATATATATATATATATATTACAGTGTTTTTTAATTGAAAAAAGTTACTTTTCTCACCATGAAGACTATACAGCAACTTCCACACTTTCAAGATATCTTCTGATATACCCCCGTCATCTCTAGATCACTTCCTGCTTTTGGTATTTATTACCCGCAGAATGGCAACATCGGAGTAACCATGAATCCACATATTTGCTAGGAATGGATTTGGTCAGGACCGACTATCCTGATAAACATTAGTGCAGAGGTTGTCCGTACAAGCAGAGATAACCTAGATGAAGTTACAATAAGTTTCATTTTGAGAAACTCCTTTCACATTCACAGGAAGATACAGAAATTGTGTCCAACGTGAGCTTTAGAGGAAATAGTATGTCTGGGAATATATTTTCTTGAAGAGAGTAAAAAAACAACCACGCAGTATATATTTTTTACTACCAATAAATTTGAATTTTCATCATCATCATCGAGTGCCATCTCCGCAACGATGGTTGGCTACCATGGAGCGCCATTTTGCTCTGTCTCTTGCTTTGATGGTGCAGGTTGTCATAGGCTGGTTTGTCCATCTTTTGGTGTTACTCGTCCATGTTAGTCTTGGTCTGCTTCTACCTCTTTGATCTTGTATTTCCGCTCCAGGATTACTTTTAGTAATATGTTGTGTCTTTTAACATGGCCCACAAATTGCATTTGTCTTGTTTGAATTGTGTTTAGTAGTTCTTTTTTTCATTTTTAGTTGTTTTAAGACTTCATCGTTTGTTTTCTTTTCCTTCCATCCAAGTCTACCTATTCTTCTATATATCCACATTTCAAAGGCTTCAATTCTCTGTTCTGTTTTCTTAAATTGAATTTTAATATTTAAAAAAGGTGCCCATAATGAGTACTGCCAGAATAAAAAGCACCGCCTATAATAATGATGCCAAATCATACATCTGGATATTCATATCCTAGTTAAATGTACGATATATTTCTTTACAGGTTATACGGACACATGAAACTAGTACTGTAATGTGCGTGTTTTTGTTTTTATTTTAATTGTATCTTTTTATTATTTTACTGCCACGCGGCACATTTTTTTTTCAGTATTACGGCAGTTTTCTCACTTTGAATGTGTATAAATCTGAACTATACAAAATCTGGTTGTGGTTTGTAAGCAAATGGCGCGTTTGTACAATTTTTTTTACACATACAAACACACACGTACACACACGCGCATGTCCACACTTAATCTCTTTTCTATTTTATTGGTCGCTACAGTGATACGGCGAAATAATGAATGTTGTATTTTCTTAATATGTAAAGTATATGCCTACATGTGTATGAGAATTACATTGTACATGTAAATGAATACTTTTAACATTTGAAGAATTTGCTTTTGTAAATATGGGCAAATCTAATGCATTTTTATTCTTTGTTTTCTAATTGGGTATATTTTGTTTAAGTATTTACTTTGTGTGCAAAGAGCATAGTATCATATATAATTTTATACCTTTATGTAAAAGCATCATATATAATTATATACCTTTATGTAAAATATCGGTTTTACGCGGTACAGTTATAGTTCAGGACGATGAATTGTGATAGTGGACATGCCAATCTTAATTGTAGCCTCCGTTCATTTATTTCATGTGGGCACACCGATGATTAACACATACGGCAGTAAACACTTGGCATAATAAACTGGATATTCACTTTTGTTCCATTATTAAGCCTTGTTTATTGCTTATTTACAGCTTTATTTTACGTGTATTATTTATGACGTATTTTTTATGATTTATATTCTTGAAGTTTTTTTTTTCTTTAAATATTTACTTTTATATAAAAGATCATTATTATTTCTAAAGTTGTACTACAACTTGATATACATTTCTAAAGTTGTATTACAACTTGTAGTTTACGCTAATATACAATTAATATGTGAAGGAAATTTATAGAAATGGTGAGTTAACTAACCACGATCTATGCAACTATCAAACAACAGACTGAGAGGTCGACTTCGAAAAAAGTAGGTAAGCTAAAAACTAGAAATACTCAAATACATGAAGTTGAGACCAATTATATTGCAAATGACATCAAGCTAAGCTCACTTCTCCCAGCTATTAAAGTAAATGAAGAAATAATATAATAATAATAATGATAAGAAGAAGAAGAAGAGGAAGATGAAGAAGAAGAGGTAGAAGAAGAAGAAGAGGAAGAGGAAGAAGAGGAAGAAATTACCAATTAAGATCATTTGTCTTCTTTTTCTTTTAGTTCCAAAATTGTCTATTTTAATTCTGAGTCTATATATTGCATTAAACTATACTACTTGAAGACATTAACATACAGGAATCTCAACAACATATATGTTTTTAAATATTTAAATTTAAATATATTTATTCAGTTTATAGTTTAGTGCTATCATAACCAGCCCTAACATTTTGGAAATGTCAAATTGCCAAATGACTCTATAATGACCATATATCTTTATGTATGTCACTGAATTGTATATTTGTTCCCTATTACGTAAATTATTGCCCCATCTTGATCGTTTAGCCTATTCTGATATTCAAACTGATGGCTCAAACAGTGGATGTAGCGACACATTTGTTGCACTTTAGAAGGGGACAGCACTAAAGGAGTACGATGAACAGATTTGTCTGTCCCCTTATTCGTACTACTTGTTTTGAAGGTCTGCACATTAAAGACGAACAGAAGAAAAGAGCAATTGAAGTGTATATCCAGTACAAATTACAAAATTATAAATATTCACTTCCGCTTTCATTTCATTTGTACATACATTACAATTTGGGATCATTAAAATTTGCATAGAAGACAAAAAAAAAACGGCATAAAATACCGATTTGATAGAGTTAAAAATGACAAAATGACTAACGCCGGAGTCAGGACTCAGAGAAGACATGACATCATTTATGAACGATTGAGAACTGAATTTTGCGCTGTATTAGCTGTCAACTACAATTATCACCAAATTCAATCAAGTATTCAACACAGCAGCAACGGCATTATTTTCTTTTCTTGTGTTTATGTTAACTCCCTTTTTGGGGTTATAACATGAATCAAAATGTTACCTGACAGAGAAACCTGTCAGAAACAGTTACCAAAACTAACATTTACATTCTACAGATTTGGTCTACAATGATCACTGTCACCTTCATTATTCATGAATGAAAAAGAAGTCAGGTAAATTTGCTGAAGAAGGAATTACAAAATTCAATCCGCAGCAATAATATACACATGGGAAAATATTAAATATATTTTTTTGTAATGCGTAACGCGAAATTTGGGGATTTTTAGTGATATTTCCGAGAAGGAACACTCAACGGTTAAGTCAATATTAACATGCTATATTCCTTGTCAAGAAACCAAGTAATGATTATAAAATTAAATAAAATGTACCACTTGTACAATAATGAGACATTCGGATAAATAGACCTGTGCCCAAGATGAGAATGTATCAATACAGAAAAACGCTTCCCCCGAGACTTTCACGAGAAAGTAGTGATAAAAGCCGAGTTTGAGAATTATCGATAAACTTCTTGTGAGAAGATTTGAGAATAGTCTGCAACTTAACAGCAATTTTGCGAGATACAGGCTGTGAGAGGAAAACATGCCATAATGTCCTCACATAAATCAGGTTATATGGGAAAACATTTAGTGGACCGACATTGCTAGAAATATATGAGAACACGATGCATCCGACTGTCACGATTGTTAATGAAATTGATTTTGTTATATAGAGGAGCCATCGGCTGATGGTCAAGGTTATGAAAGAAATATATATCTGGTTATACATGAGAATGCTACAATATATAGCCAAAATTTATAAATCTGTATGGTTATATGTGAGAATGCTAAAATATAAGGCCAAAATTTAGACAGAAATCTATTTAGTTATATGTGAAAATCCTATGATAGATGTGCCAAAGTTATGGCAGAAATGTATATGGCTATTTGTGAGAATCTTTTGACAGATGCCAAAATTTATAAATGTATATGGTTATATGTAAGAATACTACGATAAATTGTCACAATTTACACATTTTTATGTTTATATATAAGAATCCTACATTAGATGGCCAAAGTTTTGAAAGAAATGTATGTGTTAATATATAAGAAACCTACGGTAGATGGCCAAAGTTTTGAAAGAAATGTATATGTTTATATGAGTGAGAAAGGTCTGCGTCTTATGTTTAAATTATGAAAAAAGGTCTTATATGAAATAAGCCTGCGAAGTGTGGTCAAGACTATGAAACTGGAAGGGTTATATACGAGACGAACATACGACTTACTGGCAAATCTTCTGAAAGAAAATAAATGACACGATATTGAAAAGAAGTTCTCGAAAAATTGAGTGGGAAATTGATGCGATGAAATCGATCGATCGATTGAGTGATTTTGCTCGAATTTAAAACATAAAATAAAATAAATTCTCAAATGCTATATGTTGTTAAGGGCACTCTGAACGTATGTATTTATAGTGATTTACTATTAGTTCAATGTTTGATCTACATCACTGGTCATTTCTTGCCAAGTGTATTATATATGTGATGCATGCTATATAATACTAACAGTTAATTTAATACTAAATTAATGTATAAGTCACTAAGATGTAAAATATTGTTACATGTATTTATAATTTTGGTTGTTACTCGGAGTTGCCAAGGCACTCTCAATTATTTCCTCCCTTTAATAATATGCATTTTCTAATCTATCTCTTGACTCTTATTATGTCAGGATAACCCATATGGTTATTAATGGACACGAGACACCTGAAAAATAACCAACCATTTTAAACTGAGAAATGAAAACATTATCAAAGTAAGTAAATGAATTACTGTTGAATTAAAATTCAACTACGAACATAAGTTAATGTTTGTGTGTATGCACTGTAAACAAGCAAATTTATACAATGAAATATATCAACATTCATGAAGGAACTTCTTGGACTTTTCAAGGGAAGTAAGGTAGATAAATATGTCAGCATAAGTTTCAGACAGAATTATAACCCTTGAAATTAAAAAAAAAATGATCGTGATCATTTAAATTAATATTTTAATGCGCGCGACACCTGTAAACACTAATTAATGTTGCAATTTAAAAGAAAAATGAAATAAATGTACAATTTGTTATATAATATTGCTTGCCTCATTATTTGCGGGTATTTTTAGATAATAATCTTCGTTCAAATATTTGGAACATGTCTCGTTTCTTCTTTACATGTGGTCGGTGGTTTGTTTAAAAGTAGCCAATCGAGAAGGAGTTTGCTGCTTTGACTGCGTATCTGAATGTTTCTCGTTGTCTAGATGCGTTGCCTTCCTCAGTTAGTGTATTCTATATTATAAGAATACATAAGAAAGACCAGATATGTCGGGATAGGAAACAATAAAAGTCAATAACTTAATGATGTTACAGCTTAGCTAACAAGACAAAACAATGAACCAACATTTCGACAGAAAGGTCTTGAACTGGTACAAAAAACAAACAAAACAAAATACAAATCCTTAAAAATCAAAATAAATCTCAGAGAAGTAATATAACGACACCATGAAAGTGTACACATAGTGTGACGTTACATATTAACAAAGGTCGAAAGATGAGCTAAAGTCGCGTAAGAAAATACCTTAAAACGTGAAATGGTCCGACGCACCATTCTGGCTCTATCTGTTTCTATAGTTATATCTATCCACTTCTGTGTTACTGACTTGATCTCATGCTCCTCCGATGAACGAAGTCGTTTCACTTTGGAGAAACGGCTTGCCTTAGTCCTTTAAAACCAAACAGGATTTTCTCCTTTATTTTAATAAACTCTTTAATAATATTTTATATTTCTTTTTATTTCGCTTGTTTTATCTGCATGTTAAAAACGCCATTTCTATGTACGGTTTTAGCAAAGTTCTTTTATCGATTTTCGTTGATACACACAAGGTCCAATTTTGTGTAGACTTCCATTATATAGTTTCAATACTTTTCAAATATTTATTAGATTTATTCAGATTTTTTAGGTATACGTTTTTTTTTTTGGGTCTCATTTGAAAACATTTATGTGGAATTGTTCTTTGTTTTGTCTTGTTAGCACAGCTGTAACATAAAAGTAAGTAAAGAACCCCGTCACGCCAAGTGGCGCATAGGGAATATGGTATTAGTGACCATAAATTTTACAGACCTTCATCACATGATTTTTGGGGTAATGTGGTCAGTATTACGCCCGTGCCGCTTTACTTTCCCGGAAAAAAACCGGTACCTATTTAAGGCTGGGTAAACCCGGAAGCCGTCGGTTTGGGATCGAACCCAACTTGATCGTCGGTTGGGATCGAACTCTTGTCCTTTGTAGTCCAGTTCACTAACCACTGAGCTATCGCGGCTCCCTAAAGCTGTAACATACTGGAGTTATATTTTATTGTATTGTATCCTCTATGACTGTAAATACCTGGAGGCGCCTGTTCTTGGCGTAGATCGGCTGGGCTCTTACGTATTCGTGGTTAAACGTGATTAGTCTGTTCCATCTGACGATTGCTTTTATCGCCGTTATGAAACAACACACTTGAACAACGATAAGCTGACACACCGAGGACATAAAAATAATGTGTTAGGGTTAACTGAAGCTTAACATAATTTAATTTCACCAACATCATTGTTATCAACCTTTCAACTCCTCGTGGATTACTCATCTTTAAACAACATTTTACGTGTGTTTCTTGCACATATAACGTATTTTATATTTTCTGTTACGTAAGTTTATATGTCTTCATTTTTTTTACTATTCTGTTTTCAAGTGGGAATGTCATCAAATATTTTCAGCAGATTTTCTCAAACTATGACCTCATCACTTCCAGAGTCTTCTCTTTAATTATCCTCTTCACCTTTTCAGTGATCTTGGCATACCAGCTCGGTTCTATCAATTTATTAAAATGAGAAGAAAAAAAGATGAAATTCTTCGAATATTTATTAACTAAAGTATATTTTATAAAAGCTCAGTGTGTTGTGAATTCAAACTGGTTATACAAACATATCGTGATAACTATGGCTCCTAAAATATTCTACACTTTATACACACACATATCGTGGTAACTATGGCCCCCAAATTATTCTTCACTTTATACACAAATATAAAATGACTAAGACTAATTTTTTAAAATTCTTAAAATGTTATGTAGCGCCAATCTTACCATATGCATGTGAATCATGGACAATAAAAGAACAGACAAGAAAATCACTAGATGCTGTAAAAATGTGGTTCAACAGAAGAATGTTGAGAATACTATCGATAGATAAGAGGAGTAATGAAAATGTTCAGAAAGAGGCCAAAACAAAAAAAAAACAAATTTCCAAAATTTGGAAAAAAAACAATCATCATTTTTGGAAATGCATTGAGAAGGGAAGAGCTGGAATATATTGTGAAAACTGGGAAATTTGAGGGACAAAGAGATAGAGGGGCGCAAAGAGAAAAGATACCAGACAGCTTAAGAGCATGGCTTGGCAGAAGGTCAACAACAGAAATGATAAATAACTGTCGAGATCGAAAGTTGTGGATAGACATGATCACCTATGCCAGCAGGCACGGTACTTGAGGATGATACACACATATCGTGGTAACTATGGCTCATAAATTATTGTACATGTTATGTATACACATGTATCGAGGTAGCTATGGCTCCCAAATTATTCTACACTTTATCTTGCTACTGGTTTAGACGGAACTACCATTTCTAACTGAAGGGCTCTCACTTTGTTGTAGACCCATTTCACTATGTCTCTTGCCACTTGGCTCTTCTGTCCACCTCTTGAAGTTGTCAACCTGTTTGCTCCACTTCGTTTATCTTGTATATTCCCTCTACTTACAGCATGTTACTGTGCTTCTTTATGTGTCCAAGAAATGTCATTTAACACGTTCAAATTCCGTTAAATAGTGTTGTTTTTTCCCCTCGATTCCAGCTATTTTAAAACTGTATTATTTAATTTTGGTTTCTGTCTAATGGTTCAAATTTTTATAAAAATCTGCCCAACTTAAAAAAGACGGTTTTTATTTTTTTAGTAAAGCCGATCATATTGCATACTTACCACATTATAAATCAGATGTTACAATATCTAAAAATAGTAATGACAGGAAACTCTTAATACCGAGTCCTGCAACATGGGTTTTCTGATCATCAAAAGTGACCCCATTGTGCAAATCTTTAGGCTCTATAGCTTCTTGACAATCTTGTGAGATTACTATGCGTCGATGTCCTGCTGCGTTGATCACTATATGAGATTCTGGTCTACATACAACTTCTCATTGAGTCTACTGTCTATAACTAGTCACAAATATCTGTCACAACACAGTCCTATCAGAAAAAAAAAAGACCGTAGCGTTCTCTTCGTGATATTGGATATCTTAAATGGCATTCACGTCGGATTAAATACTCTTTTTCGGCCGCGTTTCCGCCTGCATTAAGACAAAAATTAATGCGATTATCATGGTGCAACTATATGCGTTGAAATGTGTCGGTTGTTGGTATCAGTTGATGATGGTTGCGTCCGTCTACAGGCTTCCTTTTAACTTCCGGCGTAATGCGTTGTACAAACGTTGGACTTTTTGTTTGATACTCTAATCATCATGACTTTAACATTAGGTATCAGATTATGAGCTTTGACCACTGCATATATGTTAAAATATAATATCAAATATAATGGGACAAACAGAAACCAAATCGAATTATATAAATACAGTTTGGCACATTTGTCCATAAATATTTGAAAAATAATCGATTGGATTAATGTTTCCATTTATGATCAGGAGTTTAAGTCTTTACTGTCCTTTACAACTCTTCTTCAAGTTAAACTTTACATAAATGTAGCCTTTATCTCGTGTCTTTCTTTCTGACTTCCTCTTGTGCCCTTTCCGGTGTCCATGAAGATGCAAAGTGCCGGTCCTCACCCTTTTCATGGCTTCAGTCATTATCAGTTGAAGTTGGATTTAGCGTTCCTTTGAGTTGTCTGCCCAGCTTACACTGGGCCTTTTGTTATTCTCCCTTCTCTCATTTTATATTATGTTTTGTTATTGAGTTATTTGCGGGTCATCATCATTGCACTCTGAACATGTCCATAGAATATATGTTTTGTGTGGTAAGGAATCGCACTGTATTCTTTCTAGATGGGCAAACCAGTTTATTTGTTGTTTCTGAATGTAGCTTAGGATTAGCTCAGTGCCTACCCTTTCTCTTATAATATCATTTCTAGTTACGTCTTTTCTGGTTACTCTAAGCGTTGTTTTTTTTTTCTTTTTTTTTAAACGGACATCTGGTTTTTCTGGCGAGAAGCTTTCTTTTATGTTCAATCGTACGTGACCATGTTTGGCATTGGTAACACAATGTTGGAATGAATGTATTCTGTTTAAGATGTTTCTTGGTGGCAACAGGTTTTGTGTTGAAGTATAGGGGATAGCATAATAAAAACAAACGAATGCCTGCCTACCTTCCTGATGTCTCTAGACTTAAAATAAACTTAACAATCATTAAGTTGTCTTTGTTTAATCTCGTCAAACAGGGACTGTTAGTGGGTTAACTTAGTCAAGGCAAATATGTTGTTTGTTAGCGACTGTGGCGATGCAAGTGTGCGGGTTGTTAGCGCATTGGACGAGGCAAGTATGCGGGTTGTTAGCGCCTTGGACAAGGCAAGTATGCGGGTTGTTAGCGCATTGGACGAGGCAAGTATGTGGGTTGTTAGCGCCTTGGACAAGGCAAGTATGCGGGTTGTTAGCGCATTGGACGAGGCAAGTATGCGGGTTGTTAGCGCCTTGGACAAGGCAAGTATGCGGGTTGTTAGCGCATTGGACGAGGCAAGTATGCGGGTTGTTAGCGCCTTGGACAAGGCAAGTATGCGGGTTGTTAGCGCATTGGACGAGGCAAGTATGCGGGTTGTTAGCGCCTTGGACAAGGCAAGTGTGCGGGTTGTTAGCGCCTTGGACAAGGCAAGTGTGTGGGTTGTTAGCGCCTTGGACAAGGCAAATATGTTGTTTGTTAGCGCCTGTGGCAATGCAGTGTGCGGGTTGTTAGCGCATTGGACAAGGCAAGTATGCGGGTTGTTAGCGCCTTGGACAAGGCGAGTACGTGGGTTGTTAACGCTTGAGGCAAGTATTTTGGTTGTTAGCTCCGGGTGCAAGGCAAGTTTGTGGGTTGTTAGCGCCTGGGGCAAGGCAAGTATTTTGGTTGTTAGTGCCTAGGGCAAATCAAGTATGTGGGTTGCTAGCACCTGAGGCAAGGCAAGTATTTTGGTTGTTAGCGCTTGGGGTAAGATAAGTATTTTGTTTGTTAGCGCCTGGAACAAGGCAAGTTTGTGGGTTGTTAGCGCCTGGGGCAAGGCAAGTATTTTGGTTGTTAGTGCCTAGGGCAAATCAAGTATGTGGGTTGCTAGCACCTGAGGCAAGGCAAGTATTTTGGTTGTTAGCGCTTGGGGTAAGATAAGTATTTTGTTTGTTAGCGCCTGGAACAAGGCAAGTATTTTGGTTGTTAGCGCCTGAGGCAAGGCAAGTATTTTGGTTCTTAGTGCCTAGGGCAAATCAAGTATGTGGGTTGCTAGCACTTGGGCAAGGCAAGTATTTTGGTTGTTAGCGCTTGGGGTAAGATAAGTATTTTGGTTGTTAGCGCCTGGGACAAGACAAGTATGTTGGTTGTTAGCGCCTGGAACAAGGCAAGTATGTGGGTTGTTAGCGCCTGGAACAAGGCAAGTATGTGGGTTGTTAGCGCCTGCGGCATGACAAGTATGTGGGTTGATAGCACCTGAAACAGGTAAGAATGTTGGTTGTTAGCGCCTGGTTCAAGGCAAGTATTTGGATTGACAGCGCCTAGGGCAAGTATATTGTCAAGTATAATGTCCTCATTTATGAATACTTTTCTTTCTTTCTCTTTTAATGTGATTACCCTAAGAATGCGGCGCCTGGGGCATCTCACTAGCCACTGCAGATCGATAACACTGGAATGGTTTTCTAAGTAAACTCATATCTGATCGGAGTTCTTTCTACTGTTGTTAACTCTTAGCTCATGAACGTAACTGGTTACCGAGTTTAATGGAAAGTTTGCACGACTGCATTTTTAACAATAGCTATTCAGAGTTAAAAGTAATTAATTACAGATTTGTTTAAATATACGAGGGTCAACTATGACCCAGAACACCTCGCGGCGACCTCACCTGGCAGGGGTAATTTATTATCAAGTCTCAAACTAAGCAGACCCTAGATATGAGAAAAGACGGTAACGTTATAAGATGGGGAAAAAAAGATGAAAGAAATATTTTTTTAAAAAGTGTATTAATCTGTAGTATTGTTAAATAAGATAACTCCAAAACTCCAGTTTCATGATTTAAAATATAACTATAGCTCATATACTACATATTTGTGTATTAAAGCGTGGCTCGAGTATATGATTGAAAAACATATTAAAGGAGTTTTGATCTGTGGGATAGCCAATCCAACAGTAAAGTATTCATTCTCTTAATTCTTCATTTTGTGTTCCTGTTTTCAAGTTTCAACCATGAGACAAGTGATTTCCCAGTTGTCTGTATAAATTTGACATTTTCTAGATTGCTTTGGGTGCCTAGAGGTGCATGTTGCCGTGCAGCTTAAACCACTGTTTCGCTGGCTGAAAAGCCGGCGTACGGTGTTCGAAACCCGCGGTAGACAGAAAGGATTTTTTCTATAGGAGGTGAAATAAAAATCCTGAGTCTCATACATACATCGTGGCGACTGCTTTGACCAAGCGACCTTCATCCCTCTGGTTCTATCGTGAGCCCTCCGACATACACCAGCAATGGTACTATGTGTCGTAAAGATGCCAAGTGATCGGCCCTGATAATGAAACAAAAGATCACAAAGATATGGAAAATATGAAAGAACCAACATAACAAAAATACAACGTGTGTACACATGCCAAGTAAAATGAAGGTAAACAAACAGAAATGTTGTTTTATTAAATCACACTTGTCATTATCATCATCTACCTATTGTATTCAGTATTGCTTCATGTTCGCCAGGATCATCATTGCAATAATTCTGTCAGCGTCGGTTGCTGTAATATACTACATCTCGTTCCTTGTTAAAATATTTACACAATTTGTAATAAAAACCCTTTGTTTTGCTATGATGTGTCTGTTATACTTTATAATAATGCTGTTGACGAGTGTTTGTTTATTGTTTGTTTTGAGTGTGTGTGTGTGTGTGTATGTGTGTGTAAATTGTAATCTACTAATTCGCGATATAGAAGGACAATGAAATGCTTGCTTGCGTTCGCCCGATGACTAAAGGAGCACACCTCTTCATCATCCGCCTTTAAAAGGACTAAGTGGGCGTGTCTGCGTTGTATTGTGGTTTGCAATATAATTGTGATATTTGCGCCTTTTGGCCCAACACATCCGACTTCAGCATGAAATTTTGAGTACCGGGTTGTCTTCCCTCTTCCATCCCTACTCGCTTGGCCAGACTAGACAGGCTAGTCTGTTTCTGGAGGCACTACGGAGAGGTGAGCAGGCTCTGGATAGTTCAACGATCCTGGCGCAAGCCATCAGCTGTGGGTCGCTGACAACTTCCAGCTCTGCTGCTATGTGTAGAGATTCTGCCTCCATAGTTATGTTTAATGTTATAGATTTGTTTTGAGTTTCAACATGTATTTAATTTATTTTAAAAGGAACGATTAAGGTGTGTTTTTAACATTCCTTTTAATATTTCTGCTCAGACTTAAAGATTGATTCAGTAGGGTCGATTTTACGATTATATAGAGTGTCTCACTTGCTACAGAATCCAGCATTCCTGTCATCGGTTTACCATTAATGAGAGTAGTTCTAGTTATAGTTTTTCAAGGGCCCGACATCATTGCAAACGAATGAAAATCAATACTTGCCCAACCGCCCGTGCCAGTGGAATCATCCGAAGTAACATCTCATCGAACATCTAAACAAATAAAGGCAACTGCAGTCTCCATCATAACCGCTGCAGCACACGCCTAAAGACATAAAGCCAAGCGGCAACGAAAGTGAACGCAGCTGTACTGTACTTCGTCATACGATATCAACCTTCATCGTGAACAAAATGAATAAAGAAACACCATCAATCATGAAGGTTTTTTTTTTAGACTAGTAACTGAATTTTGCGTGTTTATCCGTTTTTCCCTGGCAACCGTGTGCACATGGTTCTCTCGCCGCACAGGCAGATAACTCCGTCTACTGAGTTATATTTTTTCAGTCGATGAGTCACCATTAAGGCCAGCTCCTTGTCGTGGGGATGGGGCTTAACAGTCACCAAGGACTGAAAACCAAGACTGACCAGGCATTCCTACAACCGAGCAAGACCACAGTCTGCTCTAGCAAGTTTAAGTGCTGAAGTCGGAGGCAACCAGCCAAAAGGCGCACTACAACAATCAGGATGCCACGCACTCACGCCAATGGGAAGTATGTATATAACCGCAAATCGATATGGCACTCGCCCTGTGATGGACACTCAAGCAGGTGCTGCGCCGGGTCCTCAGCCTCGAAAGGGCCCAACCTCTATTACTGGATGTCCTTCTCAACCGCTCTGTGGAATCAGGGGGCGAGAGAATAGAGCTACTAGCCAATCAAAAATAAAACCCCTCAAAATAATGCACTGGAATGCTGAAGGCATTAACAGCAAAAGAGATGGATACAGTAGAAAGATAGAATTAGAAAATACCCTGCAGGAAGAACAAGTAAGCATATGCTGTTTGCAGGAAACCCATCTCACTCTTTCTCTCTCTCTCTCTCTCTCTCTCTGCGATCAGGACTCAGTCAGAGTAGGATTCCAGACTCTCACATGAAATCAGCTGTCAGGTTAAGTGTGTTGATCGCCCCCACAGACAGAACATCACAATTAGAGTCTGCCAGATCCACTCTGATTGAACACCTGTTAAAACGTTGCACTGTGTTCTGCGCCAGTGGCCCAGTGCATCCGATTTCAGCCAGCATTTTATTCGGGTTTGCTTTCCCTAGCCTTTGATTGTCCCCAATCTTCCTGCAAGGCAGCAGATTGTCTTTTCTGTAGGGGGATTCTGCCCTTAGAAGGTCGGCCCTCCCAGGTTTACGAGCACCATCTGCCCGAGTCACTAGAGGTGACTAACACAGACATGCACACACAAAGATATGAGATGGGAATAACACAGACATGTACACAGCGATACGAGGCATGATTAACACTGGCACACAACAAGATATATGACACATGACTAACATAAACATGCACATAAAGATATGAGATATGACTGACATAAACATGCACACACAAAGATATGACACATGCTTAACATAGACATGCACACAAAGATATGAGATGTGACTAACATAGCCATGCACACACAGGGATATGAGATGTGACATACACAGACATGCACACACAAAGATATGAGATATGACTAACATAAACATGCACACAAAGATATGAGATATCACTAACCCAAACATGCACACACAAAAATATGACTAACACAGAAACACACTAAAGTATGAGATATGACTAAACACATATACACATAAAGATATGAGACATGATTAACACTGACACACCAAGATATGACTAACATGACACACGCCAAGATATGAGCCATGGCCAGCACACACACACACACACACACACACACACACACACACACACACACACACAAGCTAAGATATGAGCCATGGCTAGCACAGAAACACATCAATATATGTGCCATGGCTAGCACAGAAACACATCAAGATATGAGCCATGGCTAGCATAGAAACACATCAAGATATGAGCCATGGCTTCACAGAAAAACACCAAGAAATGAACCATGTCCAGCACAGAAACACATTAAGGTATCCATATGCTTGGGTTTGATTGTAGTCGGCAGACTCTTCTTAACGTGGGAATCATCGACATACGAGAAGCAGGCCCCTATTAACTGTTCACAGGTTTCGTTCAAACAGTTGTCCGGAGATTGGAGAGTGCTATCTGACCCGTAGAACGTTCCCTTGCATGTACCGTTCCCAGTTGACTGTTCACAGGTGTCGTTGAAGCAGTTGTCCGGACATTTAAGAGTGCAGTCTGATTCGTAGTACGCTTCCTTGCACGTACAGTCTGTACTTTCCGGGTCACATATGATGTCACAGCCATCAGAACACGTCTGTTTGCACTGTAGCCCAAAATTACCATCGTGACAAGTGTCACTACAGGTATAGCCAGGACGTTTACATTGTAGGCATTTTCAGGATTTTTTCTCAAA
Organism: Megaustenia siamemsis; assembly: GCA_032433765.1. Classification (NCBI taxonomy): domain Eukaryota; kingdom Metazoa; phylum Mollusca; class Gastropoda; order Stylommatophora; family Ariophantidae; genus Megaustenia; species Megaustenia siamemsis. Next base: position 24,913,624 of record JAVIAB010000125.1, read on the forward strand.
TAAAGGACAGACACTAAGACAAGACCCGGAGCAGTCGTGTCCATAGATCCCATGTGAACCCCATCTAAACAACGACATGGCCTTGAAGATTAGGGGATGCCAGTGCTACTGATCTGACAGGAAAAAAAAACAGACAAAAGGGCGGAATATTGACACTTGTAAAGAACAACATCAATGCATGTCAGATTGAAGTGTATATGGATGGGGCGGAACATCAAATACTGCACCTCAGGACAGTAAATATAGACGTTCACCTACTTAACTACTACTGTCCGAGTGACCGCCCACTAGCACTAGACACAATTACAGTTAAAAGAAAGAATAATTGTATGTGGAGACTTTAACAGCCATTCACAGAGCTGGGGCTATGAACATATTGACAAAAGAGGTGAAGAACTTGAAAATTGGCAGGATGACAATGGGCTTATACTATTAAACCAGTCAACAGATCCACCAACATTCTACTCCAGATCATGGCATACCACATCTACACCAGAACTTGTTTTCCATTCACCAGACCTGGATTGGAATATCACACGTATTTCTTGGGAAACAACTTGGAGGCTGCGACCACCGACCAGTCTTTTTAGTGGTGCAAAATTAGGCCGTCAGTGAGAACAGCATTCTCTCCAGATGGAATTCCAAATAGGCAGACTGGAAAATGTATCAACACTACACCAGTGTACTGACTAAAGATATAAATACAGATAGAGACATCAACAAAATAGTTGATGAATTCAGTAGACTAATAATACAAGCTGCCAGTGAAACAATACCTAGAAGGGCACGGAAACACTACAAACCTTACTGGAGTAGTGAACTAGAGCAACTGTACAATGACATGGAAACATCTCGAAAGCAAGCAGAAAATAACCCTTGCCAGGAACACCACAATAACTATCAGCATGCTAAAGCCAAATTTCAACGGGCTAAACTACAAGCCAGGCGGAAAAGCTGGAAAGAGAAAACAAAGTCCTTAAATCTCGAACCAGACACAAGAAAAGCGTGGAAGCTTGTAAAACAGCTGAATGATGAGGGTACAGAAAGGAACACCAAAATTACAGCGATGAAGGATGGAAACATCCTAACAGGTAAGCATGCAGCAAATCACTTTGCAGACTCCTTTGCAAATGACAATAATATTGAAATTAGCCTAGAGAAACGACAAGAGACCCGTTTAAAACAACAAAATGCAAGACAAGAAGAGACCACACATGGAGTCATGGAAATACCCATTACACAAAGAGAGCTAGAGCTGGCAATATCCAAATTAAAAGTGAAAAAGTCACCAGGCAGTGATGGAGTGGCCAATGAAATGATTAAGAACTTGGGAACTGCAGCTAAAGCAAAACTACTGCAGATGTACAACATTTGCTGGATCACAGGTAGAGTGCCACAGGCATGGAGAGAAGCAATTATGATACCATTACTAAAGCCAGGAAAAGATGGTTCAACGATATCCAGCTATAGACCAATCAGCCTTACAAGCTGTTTGTGTAAAACAATGGAACGTATGGTCAATCTCGGACTGCAGTTGTACCTAAAAAGCGAAAGCCTCCTTGTCCCACAACAAGCAGGCTTTAGACAGTGTTACTCTACTGAAGATCAGGCAACCTATCTTTCCCAGGAAATTGAGGATGCGTTTCAAGAAAAGAAACTGGTACTAGCAGCATGGATAGACCTAAAGAAAGCATTTGATAAGGCATGGAAGGAAGGGCTTTTGAAGAAACCGAGAAATTATGGAGTAAATGGCAGGACGTACATATGGGTCAAAGCATACCTGCATAACACGAGAACCAGAGTGCAACTGGATGGTCTTAAGAATAATAAGGTCTTATTGCGCCAGGGCGTTATACAGAAAGGGGAACTATCTCCAACACTTTTTCTGATCTACATCAATGACCTAGTTACTGAACTACCACATGGCATCAAAGTGGCAATGTATGCAGATGACTTGGTAATGTGGTGCACAGAAGAGTATACAACAGTGGCCTCCAAATTGCAACAAAGAGCTATGAATGCACTGAATTCATGGACAAATAGATCGTGTATCAGCATCAATACAGACAAATGTAGTACTACACTTTTCACACTCTCCCCAAAACAAAAGGCTGGAGCGATCTACATAAACAATAAGCCTGTGAAAGAAGACATACAAGCTACATATCTCGGAATTACAATTCATAACAAACTATCTTGGAAACAGCAGATAAATAAGGCAACCCAAAAAGCAATGAGGAAATTGGCTATTCTAAGAAAGCTGTGTGGAACCACATGGGGTGCGAGTGGGAAAATACTCAGTAAAGTTTACCAACAGAGTATACGCCCACATTTAGAATATGGATCATCCGCATGGTAAAAACTGTAAAGTACCCCCGTCACGCCAAGTGGCGTATAGGGTATATGGTGTTAGTGACCATACATTTTACAGACCTTTGGCACATGACTTTTGGGTAATGTGGTCGGTATTACGCCCGTGCCGCTTTACTTTCCCAGAAAAAATCCGGTACCCATTAAAGGCTGGGTGAACCTGGAGGCTGTCGGTTGGGATCAAACCCTACCGCTTGTCTTTCGTAGTCCAGTTCACTAACCACTGAGCTAACGCGGCTCCCCCCCCCTCCCCCCCCCCCCCCGCATGGTGCTCAGCATCAAACACCACACTGCAAGAACTGGATAAAGTACAAAACCAGGCATTTAGGGTCATCATAGGAGCAATGAAATCAGCACCGATATTGGAGATGGAGAAATCGTGGAGGATACCAGCACTGAGAGATCGGAGGGACACAAATGTGCTGATACAGGCATAAATATTGGCATGCATGCCGAGACATCCAATGAAGGACCGATTACAAAATCTTGCATTGGGACGACTTAAGAGAAGCAGTTTTATCCACCAAGCCAAGCGTATTAGTAGACAACACCAGACATGCCAAGAGTTGTTAACCCCCTACAGCCCATACCAGAACAGACTCCCTGGACAGAGGAATCAGGATTATCAATACAAATACGGACAGAAGTGAAAGGAATAGTTGACAAAGAAGAACAGAATAGTCTACAGCGAAAAACAATAACTCATTTTCCTGGATGAAGAATACCCACAAGACCTATGGATTCGTGTGTACAACAGCACAAAATGCAGGAAAGAATGGGGGAGCAGGTGCAACGATCCCGTAGCCCCCCTTTCTCCTTCATCTCTTGTATCATCCTGGCGCTCGATTACTCATCATCTTAACGGGACGTTAAGTGGACGTAAATTGCGTTGTGTTGTGTTATACATCAAGTTGCTTTATCTGCACATTTCGGCCCTAACATATCACCACATGTGTATGTTCTATCTTAACTTTCTTCCTCCAACCGCACTAACTTAGCCTGATTATTTGCTCTATTTCCAGATGCACTGCGTGGATGTGAAGTAGGATCTTGGTTCGTTCTGGTTCGCTGCAAACTGCCAGCAATAAATAGCTCAATGATTTGTCAAGAAATATATTGTAGTCCCATGTCAGAGACATTATAAAATTATTTATTTTAATTTTCATCTTAGTTTTCAAAATACATAAACGAGAGTTGCATAGTTAAAGACAAGTACATTTTCAATGGTGTGCTTTATGTTATCCACAGTTGTTTGTATTCATCTAAAAGTGACATTTTAGTTCTAATCTTAAGCATTTTGCAGCATTTATGGATGATGTCCTGATCCTAAATACATTCCACTCATTCTTAACATTAATATTTCACGGAAGTGGTTTAAATTTATGAGGTGAAATGAAAATATATAGAGACAAAGACGGTTTGGTTAAAACTTCACATAACAAGTCTATCTATCTATTGACCTTTCGAGCCGTACCCGGCCCATAGGGTGTAGACCAAGATACTCCTTCTCTTAACTGAATTTTTGTTCTATCAGTTTTCAATTCTTTTAAAAATATTTTATCAAATCTCGCCATTTGTCTCTGTTCTGTGCAAGCAGCTCTATCTCATTGAGGGAGCCGAATCCTGCTGCTCTTGCCTCTCTCATCAATGTTCTTCTCAGTGTCTCTCTGGGTCTTCCTTTTTTCCTCTTACCTGTTGTTTCCCATATGAGGGCTTGCTTTGCTATTCGGTTATTATCACTTTTCATCACATGTCCAACATATGACCATCGTCTTTTCTTTATTGCTGAAGATATTAGTGGTTGATTGGCGATTTCTCTAATTTCTTCGTTTGTTTTGAATTCGTTCCACGCTATATCGAGTATTTTCCTTAGACATTTATTTTCGAATGCGTTCAACTTTGTTTCTATGTCTCTTGTTGTTTTCCAGCTCTCACATGCAAACGTAATGGTTGATAGTATGTTTGATTTGAATAGTCTAAGTTTTATGTTTGTGCTGATGGGTTTTGATTTTCCACAACTTTTCAAGGCTTCTGAAAGACATTGCTGCTTTAGCTATTCTGATTTCTTTGCTTGTATCCCCTTCTCGATCAATGTGACTTCCAAGATAGGTAAAGTAATCGATCTCTTCTACTGGTTTGTTTTCCATGTATATTTTGTCGTCTGTTGGAAGTAAACTTTTCATGACTTTAGTCTTTTCATGATTGATCTCAAGCCCAATTTTGCTGGCTATTGATGATAGTTCATTTGTGTTTTCCTGCATCGTTTTTATCTGATTGCTGATGAGAACTATGTCATCAGCAAAGTCGAGGTCCTCCAAATGGTCTCCTTGTATCCATTCGATGCCTTTATTACCAGTGCAGCATTTCTTCATTATGAAGTCCATAACAATTCCAAATAACAAGGGCGATAAAATACATCCTTGTTTAACCCCAGTTTCTATTGGGAAACATTCGCTCAGTCCTCCCTCTGTTCGAACTGCACATGTGTAACCATCATACATGTCTTTGATAATATTTATGATTTTTTATGGTAAGCCATATTGTTTCAGAATTTTCCACAAAGAATCTCTATGAATATTATCAAATGCTTTTTTGAAGTCGATGAAGTTAAGAACAAAAGGTTATTGCTTTTCAATGTGTTCCTCCAATATAAGTCGTAGAGTGAAAATGTGGTCAAGGCAGCTTCTCCCTTTTCTAAACCCAGCCTGTTCTTCCCGCATTACTGTATCTATTGAATCCTTTATTCTATTTAGGATGATTTTGCAGAATAACTTTGAGGCAACTGACAAAAGTGTCACGCCTCACAAGTTATTACAATCTCTAAGATTTTTGGAATCTTAACAATGATTCCTTTTTTTCTATTTAAGAGGCGTCTTCTCTGCTTTCCATATGATGTTAAACATTTTCTGGAGATGTATTAAATTATGGCTATCAATTGCCTTGAGGATCTCAGCTGTTAACTTATCCTCTCCAGCAGCTTTGTTATTGGTCATATTCTTTAAGGTGGTTTCTATTTCGCTCAAGGTGAAGTCATCTAAATTTACATCTAATTCTGCTGCTGGTGTTTCAGCTTCAAAATCTATTAAACTGTGGGGTAGTGGACAGTTAAGAATTTCTTTGAAGTGTTCCGCCCAACGGGCTTTTATGTCTGCGCTTGTTGTTAGCATTAATCCAGATTTGTCTAGAATCGGTGTTTCACTGGATGTATAGGTGTTTGTCAGCATCTTTTGTACAGTATAAAGAGTTCTGCTGTCTCCTGTAATTACAGCTTTCTCAGCCAAATTGTCAATATAAGCTCTTGTATCTCTTCTTGCTGAACTTTTCACTTTGTTGTCTAATTCTTTGTATGTTGCTTTTGCCAGGACCTTTCCAAGATCTGTCTTTACATTAGTCATGGCTCTCTTCGCTTCTCTTCTTTCTTTGATGTATTTGCATGTGGTGTCTGAGATCCAAGCTCGTTTTTCCATTTTCTTCAGTCCGGCACTTGCTTCTGCTGCTGTCATTAGTATTTTGCTCTGTGAGTCCCACATTTCATTGATATCTAAGTCTATTTCACCGAGTGCTGTATAACAATTACTTAGCTCTATGTTAAACTTTTCCTTTATGGCATCATCTTTCAGTTTATGACTATCAATTTTATGTGTAATTGACCTCTTCTGTTGGTTCCTAAATTTTTATCTTATTTCCCAAATGCACAGGTTGTGGTCGCTATTAACATCAGCACCTCTGTAAGCTCTTACATCTATTAATGATGATCTGAATTGTTGTTTAATACATAGGTGGTCAATTTGATTTGAGGTTCTATCATCAGGAGATATCCATGTTGTTTTGTGAATATTTTTGTGTGGAAATAATGTCCCACCTATAACTAAATTTTCTATTAAACATAATTATATTAATCTTTCTCCATTCTGACTTGTAGTATCACAGCTTTCTCTCCCCATTACATGTTCCACTCCTGCGTTGTCTTTTCCCACTTTGGTGTTGAAATCTCCCATTACAATTAAAAGATCATGTTTTGGTATTTTGTTTATAAGTTGTTGTAGTTGGTTATAAAAATCGTCATTAAATTCATCATCAGCTTCGTTTGTAGGCGCATAACATTGAACAATTGAAAGTCTTCCATGTTTTGTTTTGTAGCGTGTTCGTATCAGACGGCTATTTACCGGTTCCCATTCTAATCAACATCTTGCAGCTATGTCTGTCATAACAAGTGGACAACATAAATTAGAACGAATTTTCGGCACAATCGGCCTTCAACAGGAACAAACATACAGCACATGTACAAATGTGTGTTTAAATTTGTGGCACAAGGATAAGAAAAGTAAACAAAATTTAGTGAAAGTAAATATGCTTGTGTGAATGATATTTTAGTTATGAATGCTTGTCTTGAATAAAGATCAAAGACTGTCAATGCAAAGGGTTTCTTCTTCTTCTTCTTTCCTTCCTCATTTGTCTTTCATCGTAGAGGGGAGATATAATTTGCGTATTTTGACTTCTTTACGCCTCTGCTGCTGTTAGATTTCCTAGTGCTTGTAATATTCCGACAATCCATCTTTTTCGTGGTCGACCCTTTGGTCCGGTGGCCTCGCTTGTTGTGTTTTTATCACTCTGCATTGCCACGTGGCCTAACCATTTTATTTGTTGTTTCTTTATATATTCTATGGCGGGAGATGTGGGGGGGGGGGCTATTCCTAGCTTTTTTCTAAGTTCTTCGTTTCTGATCTTCTCTCTCAGACTGTTTCCTGTATTCGTCTGACACACTTCATCTCAGCAGAGGTTATTTTTATTAGTTTCTAAGCTGCAATTTTCAATTTTTAACCAGAGATTTTTCTGGGAAATAAAGGCGGCCTGGCGTGATACCGACCACATCACCCAAGAATGTACCGTGGCCATTGAAAAATATGGTCACTAGTACCATATTCCCCATACGAATAGCAAGGCGTGGAGGGATCCTTTACTTTTTTTATATATATATTCAATTTTTAACCACATTAGTTTTTTTTTTAGTTCTGATATGCAGCTTATCCTAATCACCTTGAATATATAATAGAAGAAGCAGGTGTATTTTGTCTTCCTGGAAGACACAAATGTGCAAATCAACTAAAGTATCAATGACAAACTACTATCTGTCCTGATCTTCAACCAAAAAGCGATGTGTAAACATTTCGCTTTTTGTCTCACCAAAATATCATATCAACATCATTCGGTTACATGTCCTTTGCAGAACGTTGCATTCACCACATCCCATCCGAAAGAATCTATGTCTCTAGCCACATCCCTCACTTCTTCTGTTGTCATGTTCAAGGTCTCCTCTCGAACCACCTTCTACTTGGTCTGCCCCTTATGTGTCGTCCAGGAACAATGCCTTCCATTATTGTTCTCTCCAGCCCGCTGTGTATTTGACGTGTCCACAGTATTAGGATTTCAACAGTAAAATATGTTTATAAGCTAATTCTTTGAAATGTTTAAATCATTTAATATATCTTCGTTGTTCTTTTTCGTTATCCATTGTATCTTATGATTTTTTTCTGTAACATTTTGCTTCAAGTGAAATGATTTTCTTCCTTGCTGTTTGCGGTTGTCCATGATTAACACATAATGTTAAATACATAGGGAACATACAAAATGTTAAATGTATAGGGAACACACAAAATGGTATATATATAGGGAACACACAAAATGTTAAATATATAGGGAACACACAAAATGTTAAATATATAGGGAACATACAAAATGTTAAATATATAGGGAACACACAAGATGTTAAATATATAGGGAACACACAAAATGCTAAATATATAGGGAACACACAAAATGCTAAAAATTTGGGGAACATACAAAATGTTAAATATATAGGGAACATCATCATCATCATCATGTGCCATACTGGTTGGCGTAGGCGATTATGTCCTTCCACAATCTTCTATCTACAGTGCATCGAATCAGTTCTGTTGTTAGCTGTTTTCCCTGTCGTGACACCAAGTTATCTAGTGCATTCTCTCTTTGTCGTCCGCGATCTCTCTTTCTTTTGTATTTTGACTCTTCTTATCAATTATTCCAACTTTTCTCTTCTCATGATGTTCCCGAAAAAATGTTGATTGCTTCATTATTTCTGTTTTCTTACTATTGAGACAGAGACCTTTTTAGTTTCTTTCTTTTGCTATTATGTCTATCATTTCTTGTAGCTCATTCTCTGTCTCTGCTATTAAGACTGTGTCATCCGCATATCGTAAATTATTTATGTTGTGACCGTTGACTTCAATTCCTTTTTTGTCTACTATTGATCTCATAATATTTTCGCTGTAAAGTGAAAACAAATCCGGCGACAGAACACAGCCTTGGCTAACTCTTTGTTTTATATATTGGAATTGTCCTGTTTGATTGCTAATTCGTATAGCTGCTATTTGTTGCCAGTACATGTTTTTTTATGATTCGCAGATCCTTGCCATCAATGTTTAATTTCTCCAGCATATTGATTATTTCCACATGCTTTACTTTTGTCAAATGCTTTTGTGTAGTCTATAAAGCACATAAATAGATCTTTCTTTACCTCTATAGATCTTTCTATCAATGTTCTTAAGATGTATATTGCATTATTGGTGCCCTTTCCTTCCACAAATCCACATTGTTCCTCACTTATTTCTGGTTTTATTTTGATTCTTAGTAATATTTTAGTCATATGGCTCATGAGACTAATAGTGCGATGGTCTTCACAATCAGTGGCGCCTGACTTCTTCGGTATGGCTACAAAGATAGATTTTAGTAGATCTTCGGGTATGTGTCCAGTGTTATATATGTCACTGAGTAGTTTTGTTATGACTTGTACTCCCAGCTCTCCTAATGCATTTATCTCTTCGATTGTTATAGTGTCGGGACCTGGAGCTTTGTCTCTTTGTTGAATTGCTTCCTCCATTTCACTCTGCATTATTGATGGACTCGTGTCTTTCTTTGAATTGTTTAGCTCTGGTCTTTCATCATCATAGAGTTGACTGATATATTCTGTCTATCTTTCCATTATCTTCTCCTGTCCCATTATTATATTTTCTTCCTTTGATTTCACACATCCTGAAACTTTGACTTCTTTCTTCCTGTTAATTCATTTAACTGATTGTGCATACATTGTGAGTCTTTCTTTTGTTGTTTTTCCATTTCTTCACATTTCTGCTTTAACCATCCTTCCTTTGGTTCTCTGCATTTGTTTTGGATCTCTTTGTGCAATATTTTATATGTCCGTTATTCTTTCTTATGTTTTCGTCTTTCGTCTAATATTTCTTCTGTCATCCATTTCTTTTTGTTGATTCTTTTAGTTACTGGTTTTACTTCTTTTGATGTTTGTTGAATCGATTGTTTGAGCATTTCCCGCTGTTCTTCGATGTCATGTATTTTCTCAATAGCATTACATCTATTTTGTACTATCGTACTGTACTTATCACTCATCAGTTTATCTACTCTAAATATATCTAGTTCTAATTTCATATTTCTTGGGGATTTCTGTGTTCTCCTGTAGTTTTATTTTTATCTTTCCAACTACTGACACATGGTCATTATTGCAAACTACTCCTGGCCTTGTTTTAACAGACGTTAGCTCATTACTGAATCTTCTCAGTACCAGTATAAAATCAATTTGAATGTGTACTTTTTTGTCTGGACTTTGCCATGTCCATAGTCGTCAAGGGTGTTGTTTGAACCAGGTGTTACCTATAATCATTTCATGTGTCTTTGCCAAATCTATCAATCTATCCCCTCTGTCATTAGTCTTTCCAAAGCCATGTCCTCCAGTCACATTTTGCACTTTAGCTGTTCCTATCTTTGCGTTGAAATTCCCTAATATAATAGTTATTTCTTTTCATTTACACTGTTCCGTGGTCATCTCTAGCTCGTTGTAAAAAGTGTCAATGTCTTCTTCTTCGCTATTACTTGTTGGTGCATAAGCTTGAATTATGTTGATATCCATTGGTCTACCTCTCAGTTTCACTAGCAGAATTCTATCTGATACTAGCTAAAATCCTTTCACTGTTTTGCTTCTTTCTCTATCTAGCATGATGCCTACTCCTCCTTCGTGTGTGGTTCCCCCAGAGTAAATTACATTTCCACTGTCGCGTTGTAATAATCCTGCTCTTTTCCATCTCATTGCACAAAGTCCCAAGATGTTCAATTTAATTTTTTTCATTTCTTGGCTGATCTTTTCTAGTTTGCCCACCTGGAATGCTGATCTAATGTTACAAGTACGTTATAGTAATCGGAACATACAAAATGTCAAATATATAGTAAAGTAAAGTAAAGTACCCCCTTCACGCCAAGTGGCGTATAGGGAAATATGGTGTTAGTGACCCTATATTTTACAGACCTTCAGCACATGATTTTTGGGGTAATGTGGTCGGTATTACGCCCGTGCTGCTTTAATTTCCCAGAAAAAAATCCGGTACCCATTTAAGGCTGGATGAACCCGGAAGCTGTCGGTTGGGATCGAACCCTACACCTTGTCCTTAGTAGTCCAGTTCACTAGCCACTGAGTTATCGCGGCTCCAAAAATATAAGGAACATTTAAAAATGTTAAATATAGGGCAACGATCCAAGGGACGTAACTCCATAAATAAAAACGCTTTCCGTTTCTATTAATTATCCCACCATTAGGGATGTTTCTGACGCACATTTAATGCTAATGACCTTTATATTTTTGTAGTCAGTGATCATAGATAGTGCTGTCGGAGACGCAGGATGGCATTGGTCTTGTGTTTAACTTCAGCGGTACAGGTTTCAGCAGTGAATGACCATTCTATTAGACATAGTTTCAAACACACACACACAAATAATTCTTGAGATTTCCCAAAATGTTTCCTACACTGTTCTATTTCACGAGGCGGGATGGGGCGATGTGGAGGAATGCCAGAGGCAGCCTGTAAGTAAATGGTTCATAACAAATGCAGCCGCCGCGCAGTGCATTTGTATTTCGTTTATAATGTAATCTTCTCCTCTTCCTGGGTCCGATTCTGGCTATGGTAGGATCAAGAGATATATTATCTCGGAAAAGAGAGGCAGTTTTTTTTTTTATTTAAAGGGGATGAGTGAAATAAAATATGTGACCTGAATATCGCGTGTCTACTGTACGAAAACATTATATAGCCCGTAGAAACCAGCAATAGAACCTATCCTATACGTGGTAATCATGGACAGTAGACAAACAAATGAAAAGACGATTGGAGGCCACAGAGATGGGATTTCTTAGAAGAATGTTGAAAGTTCCATGGACAGCTAAAAATACCAATGAGGAAGTTCTCAAAGAGGCCAACACAAAAAGGGAACTCTTAAAAAATATCAGAAAGAAACAATCAAGATTTTTTCGGGCACATCATGAGAAGAGGAATGTTGGAATACTTGGTTACAACTGACAAAATGCAGGAAAAGAGAGATCGCGAACGACAAAGAGAGAATATACTAGATAGCTTGGTGTCATTGAATGGAAAACAGTCAACAAAAGAATTGAGAGGATACGATGCACTCTGGATTTTTTTAAAAATGTGAAAGGATATGATCGCCTACGCCAATCGGTATGGCACATGATGATTTCTTGTTGTTTTATTAGACCATCCTTTCTGTAATTGAAATATGTTGTTTGGCTGGTTACAATGGAGGTTCCTTCGCATTCACCCGACGACTAAATAATGTGTTACTTTACAGTTAATCCTTTAAAGAACGCTAACTCTGCGTAGATGACCAGTGTCTTGTGGTTGGCAGCAAGGCTGTAATATTTGCGTCTTTCTGCAGAAGATATCCGACTCCAGTATATCGTTTTGGAGAATCTGGTTGCCCTGTCTCTGAGATGTGTACTCACTAACTGTTTAGTCTCTGAGATGTGGACTCAATAACTGTTTAGTCTCTGAGATGTGGACTCACTAACTGTTTAGTCTCTGAGATGTGGACTCACTAACTGTTTAGTTTATGAGATGTGGACTCACTAACTGTTTAGTCTCTGAGATGTAGACTCACTAACTGTTTAGTCTCTGAGATGTGGACTCACTAACTGTTTAGTCTCTGAGATGTGGACTCACTAACTGTTTAGTCTCTGAGATGTGGACTCACTAACTGTTTAGTCTCTGAGATGTGGACTCACTAACTGTTTAGTCTCTGAGATGTGTACTCACTAACCGTTTAGTCTCTGAGATGTGGACTCACTAACTGTTTAGTCTCTGAGATGTGTACTCACTAACTGTTTAGTCTCTGAGATGTGTACTCACTAACTGTTTAGTCTCTGAGATGTGTACTCACTAACTGTTTAGTCTCTGAGATGTGTACTCACTAACTGTTTAGTCTCTGAGATGTGTACTCACTAACCGTTTAGTCTCTTTTTATGAGGACTGCGAAGAGGTGGAGTAGGTTCTGAATAATAGATCTGGTTCACTAGCCCTAACGCAATCAGTCAATTAGGAGTGGCTGACCACTTTCAGCCGTGGTGCTATTATGCGCACATGCGCTTTAACCCCCGAACGCGGGTCTGATCGTAGCTTATCGTCAACCCAGCAGAAAAAAATGTTTTACATGTATCACTTGTGAGTTGGGAAATATTAATAACATTGGCCACATGATAGGACAGAAACACCAAAACCCAACAGAACGAGCTTTTAAAAAAACGTTACAAGAACACAGGACTCTAGGGTCGGCCAAGCAAAAGATGGATTGACGGAATATCAGATATACTAGAAAACATACGAGTGTAGAAGTCAACAGAAGAACAAAAGACCGCAAATGATATCTCCTTGACGCTGAAAGGCGAATGAGGAAGGAAAACAGAAGATGAGCAGCACTGACCCCTTCACCTTCAAATGATGTGACATTGTACTACGAAATCCTACCTCGCTCCTCTAACCTTTAAAATGTATCATTGGACGTTCTACTTTATTAATCAACTTTTTCAAATATTTTGTTTTCTTATTTGAGTTAAAACCTTTAAGTCATCTCTATCGCCTCAAAGTGTTCTACTAATACCCATATGGAACTGGTGTCCAGGACCCAGAGAATATACAGAGCTTTTGTATAAAGGTAAAGTACGAGACTTGAATAGGCGTATTAGCACGCGAGTTTTCACCAATATGTGCACGGCCGCCTATACAGAAGTGTTCGGAGACTTCTGGATAATGTCGCTTAATGCATCGAAACTATGTGTCCAACCCGCAAAGAACGACGACGTCAAATATGGCCAGAGGGTGGTGAACTAGGGCAGAAACCTTGGGGCAGCCGTCACTACCTGGACAGGACTGTCAGATCAATCATAGAAATGGAGCTGCAGATCTGACATCATCAACTAAACACCAGACAGAAGGCATCTACTACCAGAACGGAATGAGTGCAATAGGTGGTACTATTGTACAGGTTGCGCGTGGCCGTGCGGCTAAACCCACTGTTCCGCTAGCTGAAAAGCCGACGTTCGGTGTTCGAAGCCCGCGGTAGACAGAAAGGATTTTTTTCTATCGGGGGGGGTGAAATAAAAATCCTGAGTCTCACACGTCGCGGCAACTGCTTGACCAAGCGGCCTTTATCCCTCAGGTTCTATCGTTGCCCCCCGACATACACCAGCAATGGTACTATGTGTCGTAAAGATAGATAGTTTTATTGTACACGTTAAAAACAAAACTGAGAAAGAGCCGCATTAACCGGGAAGGACATGGACAACAAAACATTGCAACCTAGTAGTTGCCATCGAGATACGGAAAGGCAATGGGTGAACACACAGGCAGAAACAACGAGCAGGGTGGGCTCAACAACACTGGCTGTCATACATCCTACCAGAAGGAAAACTACGTCAACACAAGATCCAGCCTGCAGATGATGAAGTGTGTCAGCTACGGCGCAGGTTTAGGGGAAAGATTCAGTACACGTGACCATGCGAGTGAACAGGTCACATAATGTTGTTCTCACCCCACTATTGTGAAACTGGACAAGAGCCAAGTTCGCATGAAAACTGGAAAAGTAAACATGTGGGCGTGTTTATTATTTTTATATGTGTGTGTGGGTGTGCGTGAAATTAGTGTAGTCTGTTTTTATGATATTTCACTGCCTAAAAGACTTGTATTTTCATAGTTTCATTACTTTTTTCTATCACATTATTTATATAAACAATAGTTAGATATATATTTAAGGACACCTCGTTTACTAAAGTTAGTTATTAAACAACGATGGTAATTATTTAACCTTTGTTGAACGTCCTGTAATTAGAATTTCAGTCATATCTTTTCATAGTAAAATTGTAATTAATGAATTTACACTAAATACCTGATTGACCATAACGTCTTTGCAAAATGAATACAGATATTGAAATGATTTACACTAAAAACGAACTGCCGCAATTATATCGAAGTCTCAGATCTCTCAATTAAGCGTGGTGCATAGTAGCGTTGTGTTGTTTGCAACAATTGAACAAGCTGCGACATTGCTTACAGACACGGCACATCCTATTTCAAAACGGTATTTTCTGGACCCCTTTCAGCTGTATCAGCTCATCCACACTCGCTGTCTTCAAATTCTTCCTTCAAATATAAGACCCAGGTTACGGATTTAAGATTTTTTAAAAATTATCTTTTTTTTTCACTTTCCTCAAACAAGACATGCTTTTTGACAAAAGCTTGAATACACAGCTTTCTAGAGACAAGAGCAGCAGGACTCGGTTCTCTCAATGAGATAGAGCTGCTTGCACAGAACAGAGACAAGAGCAGCAGGACTCGGTTCTCTCAATGTGATAGCTTGCACAGAACAGAGACAAGAGCAGCAGGACTCGGTTCTCTCAATGAGATAGCTTGCACAGAACAGACACAAATGGCGAGATTTGATAAAAGATCTTTACAAGGATTGAAAACTGCTAGAATACAAAATTTAGATAAGAGAGAGAGTATCTGGGTCTATGCCCTATGGGCCGGCGACGGCTCGAAAGGTCAATAGATAGACAGATCTATAGGCCTGGAAATAAGACTTGACACTGAAGGAGGGGTGGGGTGCGGGTCGGAATCATCCAAAGTTTGTTCCGTCTTCTATTTATAGACGGCGGGCGACATTTTACCCACAACCACCCTGCTCACAAAGCTGAAAACGGTTACAAACTTGTTTGGTGCGGGATTCTCTTCGACTCGAGGGTTTTAATCTAAGTATACTACCGATGGTTGTGGTTAATTAATATTACTTTGTTGGCGCTACACCACGTGGCAGGGAAGTAAAATTCTTGAAAGGACCGAAGTAATTTTACAAGCGAGGAGCTAAGTGGCAAAAGAAAAATACTTTGGATTATCAACAGGAAGTAGGAGCTAGCGAAGTCAAACTTACAGCATAAGCGGAAAAGGGGGGGGGGGTGAAAACACGGCAGTGATCGCGAAGGATAAACAGTTGTAGCGTGCTGCGGTACATGGTCCCATGGTGTAATGGTTAGCACTCTGGACTTTGAATCCAGCGATCCGAGTTCAAATCTCGGTGGGACCTAATTTTTTTTTTTTTTCATCCAAACAGAGAACTAAAAGAAATGGTAAAAAAAAAAATGTTTACACAGACTGTCGTGATTTAAAACAGAAATACACAATTATAGATAAATATATAGATATTTTTGTTTATAAATCTATGGGGGTGGTGATGAAAACAGTATAGCTTTACTTCAGTTTTTACGATACATCTACAAGAAATGAATGTAACCTTTTGTGTCAACAACATTCTATTATCACTACTTTTTTTCTTATCATTATATATTCATCGCTTATTTGCGAGTCTCTTAATGTTGATCTACCTTCTTTTTCAAAAATTGCATTTATCGTAAAATAGGGGTGTCCGTCGAGCTTTTTCTGAGTGGCTGGCTGTTTGTGAGTGGCTGGCTATAGCTGTTTGTGAGTGGCTGGCTATAGCTGTTTGTGAGTGGCTGGCTAGCTGTTTGTGAGTGGCTGGCTAGCTGTTTGTGAGTGGCTGGCTAGCTGTTTGCAATAAAGACAGTGTGTCGAGCCTGCAGCTTGTCCCCGCATGAATCCCATCTGATCGACAAGCAGGTTTAATTGTCTCCCCCTTTCATATATTTGTTCACAAGTTGTTCGCTTATTTGTATAATAAGCGTCTGATGTTTAACATGGTGTTATTCTACTTTATATTTTTTTTTAAAGTACAACAAAGGCTCACTCCACGCCTTGGTAGGTGTATGGTGGAATATGCTGTTTAATGACCATATTTTCGATGACCACGGCACATTTTTGGGTGATGTGGTCGGTATCACGCCAGGACGCCTTTACTTCCCAGAAAAATCTCTGGTACAGCGGAGCCTTGTCGGTCCGAAAAAAATATCCCCATTTTTGGGGATCGAATCCGGACCCTTCTGTACTAGAAGTGAGCACACACTAACCACTCCGCCATCGACATAGAAACTGTATCATCTAATATTTCTATTCTTTTTGGTTTTTTTAAATGGTAGACATTTCTCTTGTAACGGAATAGGTTATATTTGTGGCATCTTCGTTTAGTTTGCTTTTATTTTTATCAGATGCTCGTTAATATATTTGTTACATCATCTGAAATATGGGCGCATCTACAAGAAACTAATCCGAGATGGTCAAGTAAATTTAATATTTCAGATTGAATTGTGCCTAAAATATGCAGAACAACAAAGTATATTTGGTGTACTTCCCTATTCTCTTTGTAATTAAGTTAGAATTTTTCATATTATTGGTTTTAAGGGACTGGTTGGTCTCGAGATAGAGAGGTAGTGAGTTCAAATCCTACACTAGTTGGGATTTTTATTTGTGATTTCTTTCTGAGGCAACCACTCCCTGGTCTCAGCAGTGAGGCTTTGCTTGAAACGTCAATTACTCATCGATGGAAAAAAATTAGTACACCTGAAGACGGAGTTATCTGCCTGTGCGGTGAGGAACCCCTGTGCACACGGCTGCCAGGGAAAAACTGATTAACACGCGAAATGCAGCTTCTACTTCTAGGACCTTTGTCAGAGGTGAAAGCTGGCGAACGCAATATATATAATTGGTTTGACTACGTGACAACGACCAAAATACAATGCAATGACACTTCAATAAACGGATACGAGAACACCAGGCTCAATGGTCGACCACGAAAACAGTTGAATTGGTTAAATTATAAAAACTAGGAAACAGCAACCGAGACCAAAAGAATAATAAAACAACACAATTTAAATCTCACATCGACACTAAAATGTAAATGAGGAATTAAAGAAGGTGAAAAGCTAATCATTGTGTGATCCTCGTCTACACATGTTTCTTGGGGGAGCATAAGCGCCTGAGACCTGCGGTCGCAATAGTAGGGTCGGCGCACCATCCGCTGACCAAGACCTAGCAGTTCTACCTTCTTGTAGTCTCCCCTGGAAACAGTCTGCGTCAAACCAGACTGGCTAACAGATGCTGGGATCGCCGTGTTCCCCGTAGTGGTGGTTGTTACTGATATAGACGACCCAGTATTGCATCATTACCTCTGGGCTAGACATAGTAGTTTCCCAGCATAGCCTGGGACAGACGAAATCCAACCTCTCCAGTAAGAGCCGGGAATGTCAAGAAAGCCATTACGACCCGCCACATCTTATGAGTTAAAGGGCAACATGTTCGAATCAATTCGTGGCAAACCGCCAACAACAACAACGCAGATTTCCGAGAAAATAAATCCTACAATAACTCAGTACCCGTGAAAAAGAAACGTATCAGCTGCAATTCATCTTCAGGCATATGGTCCCATGGTGTAATGGTTAGCACTCTGGACTTTGAATCCAGCGATCCGAGTTCAAATCTCGGTGGGACCTATATATTTTTTTAAAGATTATTTTCTTTAGTAGAAATGTACGGTCAAAATTTCTTGCTCTCATTCTGCCCTCTTTTTCATATCTTTTGATATTGTTCATTTGAAAAAGAAAGCACCCCATACAAACATATTCATATAAAGATATCACTTTGTATCGAATCCTCTATCGTCAGAAAATACTGGCCGCGGATACAGTGCAATGGCCATTAAAGTGAACAAGTTCTGTTTTTTTTTTTTTTTACTAATTTAACCTTATCATGCACCTTTATTCAACATTCCGTTATGGTACAGAAACATGGACACTAGAGCAGAAAACAGAACAGAAAATTGTTGAAGTCTTTGAAATGTATATTAACAGAAGAATAGGAAGAAGTGGATGGAAAGAAAAGAAAACAACCGATGAAGTCTTAAAACAACTAACAATGAAAAGAGAACTACTAAATCAATTCAAACAAGACAAATGCGATTTTTGGACCATGTTAAAATACACAACAGCCTATATTCATATCAGAGGTCTCTTTGTTTGTCAAGACGCATGTAGATATTGGTCACGTGATAAGAGACAAGAGAATTTCAAAGCTTGACCTTAAATGGGAAAAAGAAAAAGAGGCTGACCTAGAAAAACGCTAAAAAGAACATTGATGCGGCAACCAGCAGGCATCAGCTTCCTTGCCCAGATTGAGAAGCTCGCCAGAACTAGGACGTGTGGCGAGATACAATGCGGGTCCTGTGCAAAGTTTGATACTTGATAGCAGAAGATCGTCGAACACAAGAGTCTACAATCTCTTCCCTAGTCTCCAACAGACAAGACAGATGGATGGACAGAGACAGACACATTAAGGCAGATACAGATAGCGAATGACAAAGACATACACACACAGGCATACAAATAGTCAGAGACAGTCCGAAACAGACAGACACAGGCAGATAGACACGGGCAAACAGTCAGATCTAGAAATTGCCAAAGAAGGCCTGTTGAGTCGTATTTCTGAGGCTGGGCAAATTTGAGTTGTAAGATAAATATTACATAAGCGACCTTGGTTTTCATATTAAAAATAAGATTAGACCTTTGTTTCTCTTGTTAGGCTCACTTTGGAGATTTCAGATATTGCATATGGACGATATTATTGTAGTCTGTTGAGGTGAAAAGAAACAAGACTCGGAACATTCCAATGGGAAATAATAGCGTTGATTATGAACATACAGCGCTTCACGTCCAACACAATTATCAAATTAGGAGTTTATCTACAAACCACATCATTTGATATAAATAAATATCTTCACATGGGAAAGTGGTGATCTAGCGAAAGGAAGGAAGAGAGGAAGGAAAGGAAATGGACAGGAAGAGTATAGAAGAGAAGACATGGAGGAAGGAGGAAGAGAAGGGAAGGGAGGGGGGAATGGAAGAGAAGAGAAGAGAAGAGAGAGAGAGAGAGAAGAGAGAAGAGAAGAGAAGAGAAGAGAAAAGAAGAGAAGAGAAGAGAAGAGAAGAGAAGAGAAGAGAGAAGAGAGAAGAGAAGAGAAGAGAAGAGAAGAGAAGAGAAAGAAGAGAAGAGAAGAGAAGAGAAGAGAAGAGAAGAGAAGAGAAGAGAAGAGAAGAAGAGAAGAGAAGAGAAAGAGAAGAGAAGAGAAGAGAAGAGAAGAGAGAGAAGAGAAGAGAAGAAGAGAGAGAAGAGAGAGAAGAGAAGAGAGAAGAGAAGAGAGAGAAGAGAAGAGAGAAGAGAAGAGAAGAGAAGAGAAGAGAAGAGAAGAGAAGAAGAGAAGAGAAGAGAGAAGAGAAGAAACCGGGATCCATAAGAAAAGAACAGAATGGAAGGAAATAAAGAATTGTAGGGCTCAAATTATGTTTTCATAAAGAGATCGTGGTCTCATGCCTGTCATACACACAACATGCATATCCATTGGATAACCAAGACTTTCATGGCAATGTAGATTGTTTTGAAGTTGGCTCATCCCGATAACATGATAGACGGCACGTGTTGTGTAAACCATAAATAAACATTCAAATGATTTGACTAAACCGTGCAAGGATTAAAATATGAAAACTAGCGTAGGCAAGATAAAGCGTAATTCATCATCATCAAGTACCGGGCCTACTGGCGTAGGTGATCATGTCTCCACAACTTTAGATCTCGACAGTTATTTATCATTTCTGTTGTTGACCTTCTGCCAAGCCATTCTCTTAAGCTGAATGGTATTTTTTTCTCTTTGCTTCCCTCTATCTCTTCGTCCCTCACTTTTCCCAGTTGTTACAATATATTTTAGTTGTTCTCTTTTCATTGCATGGTCAAAAAATGATGATTGTTCTTCCTAATATTGGAAATTAGCTCTCTTCTTGCTTTGACCTCTTTCAAAACATTTTCATTACTCTTCTTAGCTGTCCATGGTACTCTCAACATTCTTCTGTAAAACCACATTTCTACAGACTCCAGTGATTTTCTTGTCTGTTGTCCTATAGTCCATGATTTACATCCATGTGTTAAGACTGGCTCTACATAACATTTAAGAACTCTTTTTCTTGTTTCTATTGTCAAAAATGGATTACATAGTATCTTCCTCATTTTTTGGAAAGATGCTTTTGCCTGAGCTATTCTGTCTCACCTCTTTTGTACATCTTCCGTCTGAGGTTAACAAAGTTCCCAAATATTTAAATTCATTTACTTGTTTTAATATTGTTCTACTTGTCTTTATTTTGCACTGAGGTGATATCTTTTTCTTTGTTGTTACCATTGCTTCTGTCTTTTTGTTATTAAGGCTGAGTCCTTTATTTTTTCTTTCTTTCACTATAATGTCTAACATTTCTTGTAACTCATTTTCACTCTTAGCGATTAAGACTGTATCATCAGCATTAAAAAAAAAAAAGTAAAGTACCCCCGTCACGCCAAGTGGCGAATAGGGAATATGGTGTTAGTGACCATAAATTTTACAGACCTTCCGCACATGTGTTTTAGGGTAATGTGGTCGGTATAACGCCCGTGCCGCTTCACTTTCCCAGAAAAAAATCCGGTACCCATTAATTAATTATTACATGCAGAATACTGAACGTGACAACGCAAGACAGCATAGAAAATGACGATACAAGGAAAAGAATTATAACACCAATTTTTGATAACATAAGATATTAAAAACAGTTTTGATCCTCATCATCATCATCAAGTACCGAGCCTGCTGGCGTGGGTGATCATGTCTCTCCACAACTTTTGATCTCGACAGTTATTTATCATTTCTGTTGTTGACCTTCTGCCAAGCCATTCTCTTAAGCTGTCTGGTATTTTTTCTCTTTGCTTCCCTCTATCTCTTCGTCCCTAAATTTTTCCAGTTGGTACAATTTTTGATTTATTTTGATTTAGTTTGGTCATATAAGGTATTAAAAACAGATTTGATAATATAAGATATAAAAACAGTTTTTATCATATAAGATATTAAAAACAAATAAAATGGTTTGGAAATACCCAATCACAATCATCACGCAGCGTCTTTAACACTCAGAGGTAACAGAAATATGGGAAAAGACAGGTCTATAGTCTATCAATGATAATGGCTTCTAATAAAGTAGACATGTTACACGCTACAGAGTAATAAATATTGACCTGAACATTCCATCTTCACTCGACGGTAACAGGGAAACAGAGTTACAAGAAAGAGATGTATTTAGTATCAGGTAAATCGCTGTCCCCATGTATTAATGCTTATCTAGGCTTTAAAGTGATCGATAAAGACAAGTGGAACAATATTTAAATATTTGGGAACTTTGTTAACCTGAGACGGAAGATGTACAAAAAATGGTGAGATGTAGAATTGCTCAGGCAAAAGCAGCTTTCCAAAAAATAAGGAAGATACTATGCAATTCATTTTTGACAATCGAAACAAGAAAAAGTCTTCTTACATGTTATGTAGAGCCAGTCTTAACATATGGGTGTGAATCATATACAATAGGACAACAGACAAGAAAATCACTGGAGTCTGTAGAAATGTGGTTTTACAGAAGAATGTTGAGAATACCATGGACAACTAAGAAGAGTAATGAAGAGGTTCTGAGAGAGGTCAAAGCAAAAAGAGAGCTAATTTCCAATGTTAGGAAGAGACAATCATAATTTTTTGGCCATGTAATGAGAAGAGAACAACTAGAATATATTGTAACAACTTGGAAAATTGAGGGACGAAGAGATAGAGGGAAGCAAAGAGAAAAAATACCAGACGGCTTAAGAGAATGGCTTGGCAGAAGGTCAACAACAGAAATGATAAATAACTGTCGTGATCGAAAGTTGTGGAGAGACATGATCACCTACGCCAGTAGGCCCGGTACTTGATGATGATGATAATAATAATGACGGTGATCAAATCCGCCAAATAAATATAATGCTTGAAGAATAAATAGAGGTATTATCGTTCAGCAAGTGGTTCCATGGTGTAATGGTTAGCACTCTGGACTTTGAATCCAGCGATCCGAGTTCAAATCTCGGTGGAACCTACTTTTTTTTTTTAATTATATTGTGTAATTATTTAAATTAGATTATCTAAATTGAAAAAAAAAAGATTGACGGAGCTTTGAAGCATAAAAAATAGTGTTTACTCTTAATTCTGTCACTTAAGGACTAGAAAGAGAGAGAGAGAGAGAGAGAGAGAGAGAAATCATATGTTCAATGTGGTCACCACGTGGGTTTCGGGTCTAGGATTTTATTGTTAACCCTGGACAGACAAGAAAACAAAATTAGGAACACATAAACAAATTATATGTCCTTGGTTAATATCTCCCGATACTGATTGCTTGCTTGCTTCCGTTCGCCCGATGACTTAAGGAGTGTACCTCGTCATCATCCACCCTTAAAAGGACGTCAAGTAGGCGTGTCTGCGTCGTGTTGTGGTTTACAGTATAACTGTGATATTTGCGCATTTCGGCCCAACACATCCGACTTCAGCATGACATTTTTGAGTACCGGGTTGTCTTCCCTCTTCGATCCTTACTCACTTGGCCAGACTAGACAGGTTAGTCTGTTACTAGAGGCACCACGGATAGGTGGAGCAAGGTCTGGATGGTTCTGGTTCACCGAACCTGGCGAAAGCCATCAGCTGTGGATCGCTGACAACTTCCAGCTCTGGTGCTGGTAGGCGCGCCTTCGTCTCCTCCCCATACTGATGCTATTGATGTTTTCTTTGTGAAGTTTTAAAGAGAATGAATATATGACACAATGTCACGTGATTTGACCGTGATAAAAGGAAAGGGAGATTAGCGTTGGTTGGCCGGGGATGAACGTGATACCTTGTTAAGAGATCAAGTGAAATAGCTCAATTTGTCCGCATTTACTAGGTCACCTACGTCATTCATCATCATCATTGAATGCCGTCTTCGCATCGAAGGTTGGCCACCATGGAGCACCATACCGCTCTGCCTCTTGCTTTGATGGTGCAGGTTGTCATAGGGTGACTTGTCCATCTTTGGTGTTACTCGTCCATATTAGTCTTGTTCTGCCCCCCTTACCTTGTATCGTCCCTTCCAAGATTACTTTTAGTAGGCTGTGTCTTTTAACATGCACCAAAATCTCATTTGATTTGTGTTTAGTAGTTCTCTTTTAATTTTTAATTTTTTTAAATACTTCATCGTTTTTTTTTTTTTTTTCATTTCTTAGGAGATTTTATACAAATTGTTATTTGCACATATTTTGTCAAACTGTTATTTGTCCGCATTTTGATTTTAACCTCTCATCTATAACTTAAAAAAAAAAGAAGCAAACCATTTCACTGATACATGGACACTAAGTAAGAAAATTGAAGCTCTTGAAATGTGGATTTATAGAACAAAGGGAAGAATTGCGCTGACTAAACGAAACATTCTATAAAGCTGAAAACTAAACGAATACATTTTATAAAGCTGAAAACTAAACGAATACATTTTATAAAGCTGAAAACTAAACGAATACATTTTATAAAGCTGAAAACTAAACGAATACATTTCGAACAGAACACTTTTTTGTGGTATACATTAGGAAACATAATAACAAATAGAAAGTCATCTTGGAATGGACATAGAGGGCAAACGACGTAAATAATGACTTGCGGGGCCTGTCAATTGATGGCCATGAGAACCTATAACATAATTGCAAGAAACAGAGATACGTGGCACTACATGATTGCATATTGCGTCTTGCACTTTCCTCTAAGAACCTTGTAAAAGCAATTAAATAATTATTCTAAATGACCTAGATTCCCTACATTCGTTCTGTGAAATAAACTATCGCTTACCTCAAATCCTTGTTGCCGCCTAGTTGCATAAGAATAATGGATCACATGGCTCAAGTTGTGATTAGTACCAACCCAGAAATTTTGGTCACTGATATTTGAAGGGCCTGTCTTTAAGTATAGATGGAAAAGGAATAGTGTAGATGGAAAAGGAATAGTGTAGATGGAAAAGGAATAGTATAGATGAGAAAGGAATAGTAAGAATAGGAAAGGAATAGTTTAGATGGGAAAGGAATGGTTATTGAGTTATTTGCGGGTCATCATCATTGCACTCTGAAAATGTCCATAGGTGCTCAGATCCCCTCCTCAGCAAGTATCGGAGTGTCCAGTGACGGACGACTCCAGCTCTGTGTTGGTTGATTAGTCTCCTTACACGCCCACTAAGTTTTTCCTTTTTTTTCTTTGTTTTGCTGTGCCCTCTTAACTCCCATCTCTTTCATCCGAAGGAGTGACGTGGACTCATGGTTAGCGAAGTCCTGTGTCCTTCCCACTTCCCGGAGGGCACTGATGATATCCACCCGATCCATTAGTTGATCGTCCTCAACAATACAGCAGCTAGCCAACCAGTCCGCTCATTCATTTCCCCGTACTCCCGCATGTCCTGGAGACGGAGACAAAGGTGACCTTACGTATTTTTGACTTCTGCAATGACTCTACTCATTGCATACGTACAGATCCCGCTTCCACTTTTCTTATCATGCTCATCATTCTCAAAGCTGTTCTGGTAGAAGCAATGCTACCGAAGTATCGCTCGAGCTAGACAGGTCAAAAGTCTGGGACCAAGAAAAGAGGCACAAACGTTGACATTTGATGCGCTGGGTTACATGCCTAACATGACAGTGCAACGTATTTATCACTATGAACGTGCTGAAGTCGGATGTGTTGGGCCGAAAGGCGCATATATAACAGTTATACTGCAAACCACAACACAACGCAGGCACGCCCACTTAACGTCCTTTTAAGGGCGGATGATGACGAGGAATATGCTAGTCTACCAGAATACTCTAGAATACTTTAGTCATCGGGCGAACGCAAGCAGGCAATCAAGCATCACCATGAAGACGTCAGTACAGAAAAAACCGATTTGGTTGGTGCTCAGCCCGTTAAGTACCGAATAAATTCAGAGGAAGAGGTATGTTTACAGCATTCGGAAAAAAATGACAAATAATCAACAGAAAAAACAAAACAAAGAACAATATGTTGTCCTAAGCAGGATCGAACACGTACTCCATGGCACAGCGCCTTGCCACGAAAAGCCAAACACCAGGGAACACTGCCAAGGCTGGTCGTGGCAAGGTGCTAAGGAGTACTGTAAACTAGATCTTAAACTAGATTACTTGATAGAAAATCGAGTACTGTAAACTAGATCTTAAACTAGATTACTTGATAGAAAATCGAGTGCTGTAAACTTACCTCTTCCTCTGAATTTATTCGCTGACTATCTTCTCGGAAGTTTCCCTCTATAATAATATTCATTTATTATTATTTGTCTCCCGTTAAGTACTGCCAGTCCAACAAGTGGTTTAGCTCCATTAGTGTTGTTAAGGCATAGTGAGAAGGTGAAAGATCTTTTAACCAAGAAAACTAAGACGGCTTTTGTGGCCATTACCGACACCATACCTGGACAGGCTGTGGAGAATTGTCGTCAGCATTGAACTGACAAGCGCTTCTTCGAACCATATATCCTAATATTTATGTCTAAAGCAGAGGCGTAAATAGGGATATCATCGTCCGGGGATAAAGCCAGCTTTCGCGCCCCCCCCCCCCCCCTCGATGGCTTCTACGAGACAAAGTTTGAGCCATAATGGAGTCCATCATACTTTCCCGGCATTTGTTCAGTTTTAGTAAATGAAAACCTGCATTTCGCGGTATATTTTTAGGGTATGAAGGGGTGGAAAAAGTAAAATAATTAAGGGAACAATGATCAGTTTGGCACCCCAAGATGCTGCGCCCGGGGCTATATGTCCCCACCCTCCCCCTTGCGCTCCCCTAGCTACGCCACTGGTCTAGATGTGTATGCAGAAGTAGATTGGTATAGACTTCAATTAACTGCTCGGTCACCAACAGCTCGGCATCAGTTTCTGCCCAAGCTTTGTAGTTCATCTTGTCGGTCTGGCCTGTATATTACGGCTAAGAGTATCAGACACGAGAGCGTTCGCTTTCATCAACACATAACCCCTTGGTTGTCTGGAACATGTATTCACTAATTTAACATACTTAACCGTTGCATTCCTGACAACAAATTCCTACTTCACAATTTATTGCCAGACCTTAAGTCTGAATCAATAGCTTCTACTTCTTCATCTTCTTTTCTTCCTCATTTGCCTTTCAGCATCGAGGGGAGATATCATTTGCTGTATTTTGCTCTTCTATTCGTTTCTGCTGCTGTTGTGTTTCCTAGTGCATCGATCCATCTTTTCGTGGTCGACCCTTGGGTCTGGTGTTCTCGCAACTCTTATTGAAGGCTCACTGTGTTGTGTTTTGATCACTCTGCCTTGTCACGTGGCCAAACCATTTTATCTGTTGTTTCTTTAAATATTCTATGGCGGGGTCTATTCCTAGCTTTTTTCTCAGTTCTTCCTTTCTGATCTTATCGCTGAGACTGTTTCCTGTCATTCATAACACATTTAATCTCAGTAGAGGTTATTTTTCTTATTGTTCTTGCATCTTGGGTCCAGGTCTGGCATTGGTAGCACAACGTTGGAATGAAAATTGTATTGTATAGTGTCCGTTTTGCCTCTAGTGTTATTTCCTTGTTGGACAATAGTGGTGATAGCTGTCCAATGATCTGACAAGCTTTGATGCATCTTCAGTCAATCTCTGTTGTTTAAGAATTA
This sequence comes from Megaustenia siamemsis, assembly GCA_032433765.1. Taxonomy (NCBI): domain Eukaryota; kingdom Metazoa; phylum Mollusca; class Gastropoda; order Stylommatophora; family Ariophantidae; genus Megaustenia; species Megaustenia siamemsis. Next base: position 24,940,848 of record JAVIAB010000125.1, read on the forward strand.
TCGTTTGTCACTAAACTGCTTAGGTATTTGAATTCCTCTACCTGCTTTAGTTGCCTGCCTTCTATAGTTATGTTGATGTTCGGTTTCTCTTTTACGACATTCATGATTTATGTTTTGTTGATGTTGATTTTCATGGTGTATTTTGTGCCTTTGCTGTTGAATTTATTTAAGTCTTCATGTAGGTCTTCTATTTGTCCCTGTATGAATGCCTGATCGTCTGCAAATAAAAACTCATTGATCGCCTCTGTCTCTAATGAGTTGCCTAACATGCATATATAGTCCATGTATGTAATAAACAGATGGGGGGATAGATAGTACTCACTCCTGTCTTACACCTGATCTAACTTCGAAGAGGTCCGTGTAGCCTGCTGCTGTTCTGACTGTGGAGTTGCTGTTGATGTAGAGACTTTTAATGAGGTTGGTTAGATGTTGGCTTACTACGTATGTTGTTAGTATCTCTCACAGTTATTCTCCATTTACTCTGTCGAATGTTTTTTCCTGGTCAATGAAAGCCATACACAAATGTTGACTGTTTTCTGTCGTTTTTTCTGCAAGCTGTTTTAAGGTGAATAGAGCGTCAGTACATCCTCTGTTTTTTTTCAGAACCCCATTTGAGAATCGCTTAACTGTAGTTCTGTTATTGGTCTCAGCCTTTTTTTCCACAATTTTGGCGCAGAGTTTACCTACATGACAGAGAAGAGATATATCTCTATATTGATTGCAGTCTATTTTGCTACCTTTCTTTTTCCATCGTGGTACGATGATTGTTTTTTGCCAGTCTTCTGGTGCTTTTTATTGGTGCCATGCTGCATTGAATATTCTGTGCAGCCATGCCACTCCTGTTTCTCCTGCTGCTGCTATTATTTCTACTTGTATGTTAAATATGCTCGGTGCTTTATTTCTTGGTGCATATTTGATTACTTCTTCGAGTTCCTCTTTCATGATGTTGGGTTCAGTATTTGTGCGTTCTTTCGTGGTTTTTGTGGTCATAATGATAGTTGTCATGTTTAATATGTCTTCAAAATATCCTTTCCATCTCTGTTGCACACAAGGGTTATTTCATATTGGCTGTCCGTCTTTGTCATTTATGAGCTCAGTAGGATCATGGTTTTCTTTTCTTGCTCTTGTGGTTTTTACTGCTTTGTAGAAATCTCTTGTGGCTGTCTTGAAGTCCCTGCTCATATTTTGCCCGAATTCTGTCCAATTCTTTTGCTTAGCTTCTTTGATACAAATTTTAACTCTTTTTCGAACTAAGGCATATTTTTCATATTTTTCTTGGTTCTTATTCTCCCTCCAATTTTTAAACAGTTTCTTCTTTTCTTTAATTGCTTCTCTGATTGTTTTGTTCCACCACGGGGTGATCTTTTTCCCTTTCTTTTGTCCTTAGCTTCGTTCCACATATTGTTTCAGCAATGTTGGTTATTGTTTTCTTAAATTGTTTCCACTCTTCTTCTACTGTGCTTACTTCGAATAGCGACTAACTCTAATTAACTTCTCAATATCGACTAACTCTAATTAACTTCTCACTTTCGACTAGCTCTAATTGACTTCTCAATATCGGCTAACTCTAATTAACTTCTCAATATCGACCAACTCTAACTAACTTGGGAACCTCGATAGCTCAGCGGTTAGTGAACTGGACTACAAAGGACAAGAGGTAGGATTCGATCCCAACCGACGGCTTCCGATTCACCCAGCCTTTAATGGGTACCGGATTTTTTTTCTGGGAAAGTAAAGCGGCACGGATGTAATAACGACCACATTACCCCAAAAATCATGTGCTGAAGGTCTGTAAAATTTATGGTCACTAACACCATATTCCCTATACGCCGCATAGCGTGACGGGGGTACTTTACTCTTTTTTTCTTTTTACTAACTAACTTCTCACTATTGACTAACTCTAAATAACTTCTCAATATCGACTAACTCTAAATAACTTCTAATATGAATAGATATGAACAAGTTATCATTATACGCCTCAGAACAGGACACAATCGACTCCATAGTCATATGTATACAAAATTCAAGATCGGCACCTCAATTACTTGTACATGTGGACAGGCACCCCAGTCTGCTGAACACATACTTCAAGACTGCACTGAATATAGTAGACTGAGGAAAATCTATTGGCCCATAGATACAACACTACAGACAAAACTATATGGGCCACTGCAAGAATTACAAAAGACAGTAAAATTTATACAGAAAACGATATTGCAGATATAGACAATACTTCAGGCGAACGAAAGATAGATAGATAGATAAATAACTTTTCACTATCGACTAACTCTAATTAACTTCTCAATATCGACTAACTCTAATTAACTTCTCAATATCAACTAACTCTCGCTACACTATCTAGCTGCAGTCTTAATTCATCCCTAGGTGTTTTCTTCAATGACAACCAGCCCTAGTCTATAGTCCGTCCGATCTCTGAGTGATTACTTACTTAACCTCCACCTCGCTCTAAATCTGCAGCCACTACTCGAGTACTCATTAGTTGTCTAGCGACCTTCACCTATTCCGTGATTATCCATCCATTACTTATCCCGTGACTGTTAATTCCTATTTATTTTTAACTTTCGCCTTCTGATGTTTGTCCTTGACTTCTCTTTGTTGTAATTTAATATAATTTGCCTCTTATTAAATTATGATAATTAAATGGAGGCGAAGGCGCGCCTCACAGCACCAGAGCTGGAAGTTGCCAGCGATCCACAGCTGATGGCTTGCGCCAGGATCGGTGAACCATCCAGACCCTGCTCCACCTCTCCGTGGTGCCTCTAGTAGTAGACTAACCTTTCTAGTCTGGCCAAGCGAGCAGGGATCGAAGAGGGAAGACAACCCGGTACTCAAAAATGTCATGCTGAAGTCGGATGTGTTGGGCCGAAAGGCGCAAATATCACAGTTATACTGCACACCACAACACAACGCAGACACGCCCTCTTAACGTCCTTTTAAGGGCGGATGATAAAGAGGCACACTCCCTTAGTCATCGGGCGAATGCAAGCAAGCATACTAATTAAATGTGGTATACTGCATATTATGCTATTAAAAAAAAAAATAAATGCTATAAGTCTGTAACAATGCAGATGCGGTATAAAATTATGACGAGTTCACAACATAATAATGTTGTAAAAAAAAAAACCACTTTATCTGCCGGGGGTTTTCTGTGCGGGTAACTGCTGGGGTGTGAGGGTTGGGAATATTGTGAAAAAATGGGTAGTGGGGGAGGGGTGGAACAATCAAATCAGTGTTTACAAGATTGTTAGACACCATATTTAATTGTCTTTATTCGCATGTATTATCCATATACATCTCATAATAAGCTTATTATCAATTTCATCTATTACGTTTTCAACATAACGTTATGTTGCTTTAAATATACACAATGATTAATTTATAAAATGTTTTTATTTCATTTTGTCAACGATTTTCTTTTAATTGAAATGGAATGTTCCCTGGTGACCGTTTCATTAGGTTTGCTTTTTTTTTTTTTTTGACAAGATTTTTTCTACATAACCACATACAAGGTTCTCTGTCTTGTCAAAAAAAAAAAAAAAAAGTATTCAGCAACGGAGAAAGGTTTTGACGCAGGTATGTATTTATTTTTGGTAATACACTATGCTGTGCCGAATTAATATATGTCAGACAATTATTACATAAGCTTTTACATAAATTCGCATAATAATTAAAGATATATTCTGTCTTTATTTTCTGTTGGTAGTGATTCTAGTATTTGATTAAGATTTCAGAAGTTTACTTTTCGCTGTGGATTATACCTCCCTCAAAAAAGTAAAGTAAAGTACCCCCGTCGCGCCAAGTGGCGTATAGGGAATAGGGTGTTAGTGATTATAAATTCTACAGACCTTCGGCACATGATTTCTGGGGTAATGTGGTCGGTATTACGCCCGTGCCAATTTACTTTCCCAGAAAAAAATCCGGTACCCATTAAAGACTGGGTGAACCCGGAAGCCATCGGTTGGGATCGAACCCTACCTCTTGTCCTTTGTAGTCCAGTTCACTAACCACTGAGCTATCGCGGCTCCACCTCCCTCAAAGCGTTGAAATAAATTTTCAATCAAATAAAAACAAATGGAATTTTTCGAAAGGGAACACAATTCGAATGTGCTTGCTCCTTCATAAAACATAACTGAAATCTGCATAAGAGACGTGTCCATTCATGCCGCATCCACTCTCTTTCATCCCCCCCCCCCCCCTTCCCCCCGGATTAACATCAGCGAGACGGATGTTTGTTATCGAGCGTTATAAAACTCCTCGTACCCTGTGAGTCCTCGTAGACATTAAAGGGACAATGGTTCTGTAGTTTGTGTTTGCCATTTTTGCGAAACTATATCTTAAATATATATCTATAAATAATTGTTGACCAAGTGGATCCATGGCGGGGAATTTGACATGGAAAAGCCACTTCATTTGAAAAAAAAGTGTAGTCCCAAAAGAAAATTCTTTGTTGCGGCCTGTGGGATTGTGTGATCCTGAGTTTATTTAACTTAGGTTGTAAATTACATCTGCCCGGTCCATTGGCTGTCCATGAACTAATATTGCTGAACTGGACAGTCTGTCTGCTCTGTAGTTACCACCAACACCATCACGGTTTGGGATATGCATGAAGGTAATACGGTCTGAGTCTGTATGAGCCGGCAGGGGATGTAAAAGCGATTTAACAACTACAAACTCCATTCTGTCACCATAGGGCTCTTATACGCGTAGTAATAAGTCTGAAGGAAATGACACTCGCTCAAGGAGGAGTGGTTTATAGTCGTGTATCTATAGGGGCTCACATCCTCTGTGCTCAGTTATACTGCCGGGAACTCGGTCGCACTCAAGATCATCATCATGTGCCATACCGGCTGGCGCAGGCGATCATGTCCTTCCACAATCTTCTATCTACAGTGCATCGTCTCAGTTCTGTTGTTGACTTTTCTATGCCATGACACCAAGCTATCTAGTATTTTCTCCCTTTGTCGTCCGCGTTCTCTCTTTCCTTTTATTTTGCAAGTTGTATCCAAGTATTCTAACTTTCCTCTTCTCATGATGTGCCCGAAAAATGTTGTTTGTTTCTTTCTGATGCTTTTTTAGGAGCTGCCTTTTTGTGTTGGCCTCTTTGAGAACTTCATCATTGGTCTTTCTAGCTTTCCAGGGAACTTTCAACATTCTTCTGAGAAATCCCATCTCTATGGCCTGTAATCGTCTTTTCATTTGTTTGTCTACTGTCCTTAGTTCGCTTCCATAGGTCAGGATTGGGCACTCAAGATAAGCTTTGCAATAACACGGCGGACCCCGTGTAGGTGTGGCCTTGGGCGCAGAGGTCAAGTCGTTTCGAATTGAGGGCTACCAGAATCACTGAGACGATCCTGTCCTTCAACAACAAAGTCACCTAATAAATGAGGAGCTCTATAAACACTATCTATTTTGTGCGTGTCAAGGATGCATATCACTCCTTCCCCGATCTCGGTCATTGTAGGCGAATTAAGCCTTGTTCTGTGTTCTGCTTTGCGGAACACGGTCATTGAGTCCTTCCTTATATTGTTATCAAGATTCAATTAATAGTTAAGTTCTCAAGTTCCTTTCTCATTACATGATCCAACAGATTATGATTGTTTCTTCCTCACGTTAGTGACAAGATTCAATTAATGAGTTGTCATCAACATTTTGATATAGTTAAGTTGTCATCAACATTTTGATATAGTTAAGTTGTCATCAACATTTTGATATAGTTAAGTTGTCATCAACATTTTGATATAGTTAAGTTGTCATCAACATTTTGATATAGTTAAGTTGTCATCAACATTTTGATATAGTTAAGTTGTCATCAACATTTTGATATAGTTAAGTTGTCATCAACATTTTGATATAGTTGAGTTGTCATCAACATTTTGATATAGTTAAGTTGTCACTAACATTTTGATGTAGTTAAGTTGTCATCAACATTTTGATGTAGTTAAATTGTCACCCACATTTTGATATAGTTAAGTTGTCACCAACATTTTGATGTAGTTAAGTTGTCACCCACATTTTGATGTAGTTAAGTTGTCACCAACATTTTGATGTAGTTAAGTTGTCACTAACATTTTGATGTAGTTAAGTTGTCACCAACATTTTGATGTAGTTAAGTTGTCACTAACATTTTGATGTAGTTAAGTTGTCACTAACATTTTGATGTAGTTAAGTTGTCACCAACATTTTGATGTAGTTAAGTTCTCACTAACATTTTGATATAGTTAAGTTGTCACCAACATTTTGATGTAGTTAAGTTCTCACTAACATTTTGATGTAGTTAAGTTGTCACCAACATTTTGATGTAGTTAAGTTCTCACTAACATTTTGATGTAGTTAAGTTGTCACCAACATTTTGATATAGTTAAGTTGTCACCAACATTTTGATATAGTTAAGTTGTCACCAACATTTTGATGTAGTTAAGTTGTCACCAACATTTTGATATAGTTAAGTTGTCACCAACATTTTGATATAGTTAAGTTGTCACCAACATTTTGATATAGTTAAGTTGTCACCAACATTTTGATATAGTTAAGTTCTCACTAACATTTTGATGCAGTTAAGTTGTCACCAATATTTTGATATAGTTAAGTTGTCATCAACATTTTGATGTAGTTAAGTTGTCACTAACATTTTGATGTAGTTAAGTTGTCACTAACATTTTGATGTAGTTAAGTTGTCACCAACATTTTGATATAGTTAAGTTCTCACTAACATTTTGATGCAGTTAAGTTGTCACCAATATTTTGATATAGTTAAGTTGTCATCAACATTTTGATGTAGTTAAGTTGTCACTAACATTTTGATGTAGTTAAGTTGTCACCCACATTTTGATGTAGTTAAGTTGTCACTAACATTTTGATGTAGTTAAGTTGTCACCAGCATTTTGATGTAGTTAAGTTGTCACCAACATTTTGATGTAGTTAAGTTCTCACTAACATTTTGATATAGTTAAGTTGTCACGAACATTTTGATGTAGTTAAGTTCTCACTAACATTTTGATGTAGTTAAGTTGTCACCAACATTTTGATGTAGTTAATTGCTCACTAACATTTTGATGTAGTTAAGTTGTCACCAACATTTTGATATAGTTAAGTTGTCACCAACATTTTGATATAGTTAAGTTGTCACCAACATTTTGATGTAGTTAAGTTGTCACCAGCATTTTGATATAGTTAAGTTGTCACCAACATTTTGATATAGTTAAGTTGTCACTAACATTTTGATGTAGTTAAGTTGTCACCAGCATTTTGATGTAGTTAAGTTGTCACTAACATTTTGATGTAGTTAAGTTGTCACCCACATTTTGATGTAGTTAAGTTGTCACTAACATTTTGATGTAGTTAAGTTGTCACCAGCATTTTGATGTAGTTAAGTTGTCACCAACATTTTGATGTAGTTAAGTTGTCCCTAACATTTTGATGTAGTTAAGTTGTCACTAACATTTTGATGTAGTTAAGTTGTCACTAACATTTTGATGTAGTTAAGTTGTCACCAGCATTTTGATGTAGTTAAGTTGTCACTAACATTTTGATGTAGTTAAGTTGTCACTAACATTTTGATGTAGTTAAGTTGTCACCAACATTTTGATATAGTTAAGTTGTCACTAACATTTTGATGTAGTTAAGTTGTCACCAACATTTTGATGTAGTTAAGTTGTCACCAACATTTTGATGTAGTTAAGTTGTCACTAACATTTTGATGTAGTTAAGTTGTCACTAACATTTTGATGTAGTTAAGTTGTCACCAGCATTTTGATATAGTTAAGTTGTCACCAACATTTTGATGTAGTTAAATTGTCACCAACATTTTGATGTAGTTAAGTTGTCACTAACATTTTGATGTAGTTAAGTTGTCACCAGCATTTTGATGTAGTTAAGTTGTCACCAGCATTTTGATGTAGTTAAGTTGTCACTAACATTTTGATGTAGTTAAGTTGTCACCAACATTTTAATGTACTTAAGTTGTCACCAACATTTAAACGAACGACCATGCTGTCTAGTTAGTATCTTCATCTGAGGACAAAACAAACGAAAGACATAAATTACATTTTTTTCGGATCTCGCTATATGACAGGTCTTATGATAATGTATGAATATTTTATGTGTTTAGTCTGACCAGTTCTGGATACAACTGGGGTATATGAGTTCAGGAAACCTCAGCGACCCACATCTGATCAAGACATGATTTTAAAGTAACTCCTTGGAAACTTTGCGCCTAAATAGACTTATTAATGAGGCGAGGTCTATATTGATACCTCCCCTCTTTTTTCAATCCCAGTAATGGGGGTCTGTTCATATATAACTAATTTAGTATTTTTTTTTGCATTCGCCAACTTTCACCTAGAAATTAGGAACTGAAATTTTGCGTGTTAATCCGTTTTTCCCTGGCAGCCGTGTGCATAGGGGTCCCTCGCCGTACAGGCAGATAACTCCTATTTCGGAGGTACTGATATTTTTTTCGTCGATGAGTAATTGACGTTTCAAGCCGGGCCATGGCACACCTCAGATTTGGAAAAAAAAAAAATTCCAAGTCTATTTGCAAATTTTTAATAAAAATAAAATTGTCCACGTTCAAAACTAAAATTTGTAGTTTTCCCATCATAGCAGCTACATCACACGTCAAAAGACATAAGGCCAAACGGCACCGAAAGTGGACGCAGCTTGACTGGTTGGTTGGTGGTTGGTTGCGTTCGCCCGATGACTAAAGTATTCTAGAGTATCGTGGTAGACTAGAATATTCCTCTTCATCATCCGCCCTTACAAGGACGTAGTGAACGTGTCTGCTCTGTGTTGTGGTTTGCAGTATAACTGTTATATTTGCGCCTTCGGCCCAACACATCCGACGTCAGTACATTTTTGAGTACCGGGTTGTCTTCCTTCTTCGATCCCTGCACGCTTGGCCAGACTAGACAGGTTAGTCTGTTACTGGAGGCATCGCGGAGAGGTGGAGCAGGGTCTGGATGGTTTTGGTTCACCGATCCTGGCGCAAGCCATCAGCTGTGGGTCGCTGACAACTTCCAGCTCTGGTGCTAGTAGGCGCGCCTTCGTCTCCGGACTGTTTTTCGTCATACGATATCATCATTCATCGTAAGCAATCTGAATATCAAAACACTATCCGGATGAAAAACAAAGCTCACGATGTGCAAATAGCACTAAACTCAGTAGCTCCAGCAGCAAGCCCGACTTGGAATATGAGGAAACTGCAAAAAAGAACACATTTTGGACTGAGCCTCAATGGTTCCTGCCGCCTATCCTCCATATTGACCGGAAGTCATATAGAAATTAAAATGGTCAACTTTCAAATTTAGTAGTGTTGCGATATATATAAATTAAAATGGTCAACTTCCTAGTTAGTGCCGCGATATTAAAAAAAATAAAAGTCAAATTGTACTTATGCCATGGGTAGAGTCATTGCAGAAGTCAAAAATACGCAAGGTCACCTTTGTCTACGTCCCAGGACATGCGGGAGTACGGGGAAATGAAAGAGCGGACAGGTTAGCTAGCTGCGTTATTGTTGAGGACGGTCAATCAATGGATCGGACGGACATCATAAATGCTCTCCGGGAAGTGGGAAGGACACAGGACTTCGACAACCATGAGTTCACGTCACTCCTTCGGATGAAAGAGATGGGAGTTAAGATGGGCACAGCCAGAAACGAACAACTTAGTGGGCGTGTAGAAAGACTAATCAACCAATGCAGAACTGGTCCACTGGAGTCGTCTGTCACTGGACACTTCGAGACTTGCTGTGGAGGGGATCTGAGCACCTATGGACATGTTCGGAGTGCAATGACAATGACCCGCTTATAACTCAAACACGAAATTATCATCTTTTTCAATCAGCATTACATATGTAGGTAGGTATTCAGTATATTATTGCTATACAGAAAATTATCAACTTTTTTGTATTAGCAATACTTAGGTAGGTATTCAGTATTGTACATAGAAAATTATCAACATTTTTTTGTATTAGCAATACTTAGGTAGGTATTCAGTATTGTGTATATAGAAAATTATCAACTTTTTTTGTATTAGCAATACTTAGGTAGGTATTCAGTATTGTATATAGAAAATTATCAACTTTTCTATTACCAGTACAAATATTCAGAATTACTGTATAGAAAATTGTAAACTCCCAAGTTTAGTAATGTTGCGATATAGAAAAATAGTCAACGCCCTAGCGTAGTAAAGTTGCGACAGAGAAAACCGTTAAGGTCCCATATTTGTAATGTTTCATTACCGACCCCACCAAAAGTACACACTAGTGGTAATAGAAGTTGAACTGGCGGAAGTCAGTGGAAGTGCTTGTGCGCATGCCCCACGTCTGTGTATCGAATGGAAGCAGTCAGTTTGAAACGACACACCGACCTACGTTCCCACGGATTAATTCTGTCAACACGGAAGTTATATTGATTTGATGTTCTCATTTAGATTTTGTTTACATTGATGTGTGCTTTGCTTGTTTTACTGTGTACATTTTCAGAGTATGGATTGTGTTTTTTTGCTGTGAACTATGAGGATAACCTGTTGGCGTTGGTGATTTTGTGAAGAATTTGTGGTTCTCATTCAAATAATTGCGTCCTACTCTTGTCATGAAAGTTCGTCACAAATTTACACATGGGGACGAAGAATTTAACAAGAAGAAAATCGTCTTTACACGAAAGAAAACAATACAAAAGAGTTGGAATATAATTCCATTATGATTAGAAGTACGCAGCTTCCCTCATCGAAGGGATTCGAACCACCTGAAAGAATTAACGAGTTACACTGGACTAAACAAATTCGAGAGACGGTCGCTTCGGCCTTTCACGATGACCTGCATATTTCTATAGAGGGGGGCGCCGAGAATGGCCAGTTCTGCTATCTCGGTCAGATAAGAGTTGATAAAATTAATTACCATGGTGGAAAACTGAGTGCCGGGGACATTATTTTGGAGATTCAAGGACAAAAAATATCCGGTTATACCCAAAGAGACGCTAGTGTTTGGCTCAAACAAGTTAGCCAAAATGGTGTGCCGGTTATGATCAAAACAGTACCCTCTACAGGTAAAATTTTCGCTTCACTGATTATGTGTTCTGTTGTTTAACCAATGTTTATATTTTTTTATTATGTGATACGCATGGCCTGTGTCGTAATTTAACAATAGGATAGAGGATTATGTTTTATTAAATTCGTAATACACGAAATACAATCTTTAGATTTTGAAAATCATACATTGTATATTGTTTTAAAAAAATTAGAAAACTGTTAATTGAAATGAAATAACATATGATTAATGAAATCAATTTAAATGTAAAGACATATAATTATATTGTATTATATCTTCTTCTTCTTTCCTTCCTCATCTGTATTCTATAAAATTATAATAATATCAATATTTCGAGTCAGTTTACATCTTACCACCAAATGGCAGAGTTACAGTACACTACAGTTAATTGTATAAATGTATTGCTCAGAAGCATGTAATTCTTCTTTATCATCATATAAAGTTTATGTGTTTTTACAATTTTATTTGCCTAATTACTTCCCATATGCCATGTCAGGTTTATAGCATTACTCAGTATTTTTTTACTTTCACCATTTGTTTTTTTTTCTTTGATTCTTAGGTTACAGCCTGACTAGATTAGCAAATCTATTTATAGACTTCCTATGCCATGTTGACTTTGTGATTCTAGGCATCTTTGGGGAGGTGGAGTAATTTCTTGATTAGTTCTTGCTCGCTAGTCAGCTAGGGGTTGCTGACAGCTGTTAGCTCATTCACTTAGTTGACTTAGATTGTGTAATGACTCAGATCAAATTCATATGTGCTATGCCTGAAGTCTTTATTTGAACTTTCTACATCCTGAATGCAGCCTGTTCGTGCCTTGTTTCCAGAAACATCAGCAGAGGAGTGGTTAGTTAAAATTAATAAAGAAAAGCATCAAAGTTGCTTCTCCTCTCAAACATAAGAAAGTCCCAAGTTAAGGCTAAATGTTAAAAATATTACTTCTGGAAGTAGACAAACATTAAACACTCTGGACCTTTGATCAAACTATGACATGGAAAAGTAAGCAATCCCAATGTTGCTTCTTTGCTTGTGTTGGCCTGATGACTAAAGGAATACACCTTCTAATCATCTGCCTTAAGAGGATGTTAAGTGGGCGTGTCTGCATTGTGTTATGGTTTGCAGTAAAGCTGCGATATTTACACCTTTCGGCCCAACACATCCGACTCCAGCATGTTATTTTGTAGTATCGGGTTGTCTTCCCTCTTCGATCCCTACTCGCTTGGCCAGACTAGTCAGGTTAGTCTGTTACTGGAGGCACCATGGAGAGGTGAAATAGGGCCAGGATGGTTCTGGTTCACCGATCCTGCCGCAAACCATCAGCTGTGGATTGCAGACAACTTCCAGCTCTGTTACTGGGAGGTGACTTTGCTTCCCAATTCAAATGTCTTCAGTTTTGAGTTTTCATTCAATCTTTTCTGTTAGTGTTACTATATTTTTCATTATGTGTCTCACATATCATTGTCCTTCTCATTTATTTCTTAGATATCATCATTAAGTGCTGTCTCCGCATCGATGGTTGGCTACCATGCAGCGCCATTCCGCTCTGTCTTCTGCTTTGGTGGTGCAGATTGTCATAGGTTGACTTGTCCATCTTTTGATGTTACCTGTCCATTTTAGCCTTGGTCTGCCTCTGCCTCTTTTTTATCTATCTATCTATCTATTGTCCTTTCGAGCCGAAAACGGCACATAGGGCAGAACCACAATCTCTCAAAAACAGAAACCTTGCGTGCCAAAGTGGCACATATTGCAGAGATCACTGCTCTAAAATATATGGCACGGTTTCTATAACAATACTTTTTACAATGACAGCTTGTCAAGCCATCGATCAAACTCCTTAGTCGCCTCTTACGACATGCCTGGAAGGTCACAGTGTCACTATTCTTTACCTCCCTCATAATGAGGCCCCGGTAACACACAGGATTCTGCCTCATTTACCTTGTATTTTCTCTTTCAAGATTACTTTTAACAGGCTGTTATGTCTTTTAACATGCCCCAAAAATTTCATTTGTCTTGTTCTAATTGTGTTTAGTAGTTCTCTTTTCAGTTTTAGTTATTTTAAAACTTCATTGTTTGTTTTCTTTTCTTTCCATACAATTCTACCTATTCTTCTATAAATCCACATTTCAAAGGCTTCAATTTTCTGTTCTGTTTTCTTGTCTAATGTCCATGTTTCTGCACCATACAGGAATATTGAGAAGATGTAATATTTTGCTATTCTTAGTTTTAGCCCTGGTGTTATTTGTTTTGATGTTAGTATATTTTTCATGACATTAAAATTACTTTTTTTGCCATACCAACGCTTTTATTTCAGTTGCACATTTTCCATCACTGGTTATAGTGTGTCCCAGGTAGTTGTAGCTCTGAACTGTCTCCAAATGTATTCCTTTAACTTTGATATTTAATTGTAGGTCTTGAGAATTTTCTTTGTTTATGATCATAGTTTTAGTCTTTTTGATATTCACATCTAGTCCATATATCCTGCTTGTCATGTTTTTTACATTAAGTAATTGTTGTAGATCTTTAGGATTTTCTGCTAGTAGAACAGTATCATCAGCATATCTTAGGTTATTGATTATCTTTCCATTAATTTGTAGGCCTGGCATCTCTGTGATGTTTTTAAAGATTTGCTCAGTGTATAGATTGAACAAGTTTGGTGATATGATGCATCCTTGTCTTACTCCTCTTTTTATATCAATGGGTGTAGAGTTCTCCTTGTTATATTTTATTTTTGCCTTTTTGCTCCCAGTGCAAATTACATATTAGTATGTCTGTGTCGTCCAGATTTATATCTTTTAGGCAGTCTGTAAGTTGATTATGGTGTAGTCTATAAAATGCTTTGGTGTAGTCTATAAAGCAGGCATATAATGGTTTGTTTACTTCTATATGTATTTTTCAATCAGTGTCCTCATGCTGAATATGGCTTCTTTTGTCCCACTATTTTTCCTGAATCCAAAATGCTGCTCATCTAATTCAGTATTGATTTTATTGTGAATCCTTCCCTGTATAATTTTTAGTAAAATTTGTGTTACCTGGCTCATTAGGCTTATTGTTCTAAAATCACTGCATTCAAATGCACCATTCTTTTTAGGCAATGCAATGAAAGTTGTTTTTAGTTCATTTGGTATGTATCCTGTATGGTATATGCCATTGCATATGTCTGTGATCACTTCATTGCTAAAATCTTCTAGTGCCTGTATCATCTCTATCTGCATGTATCATCTCTATCTGCATGTATCATCTCTATCTGTATATTGTCTGGTCCTGCTGCCTTTCCCTTTTTCATTGTTTTTGTAGTTTTTTCTACTTCAGATTTCAGGATTTTATAGCTGGCCGTACATTTTATAATTGGTTTTTTGCCCCATTCATCATGAAATAATTCTGTTATATATTCCTGCCATCTATCTATTATATCTTTGTTGTCTGTTAGCATTCTTCCTTCATTGTTTGCAATACAACCATTTCCTGCAAGCTTTTTTGTCTTTATTAGTCATTCTCTTTAATTCTGTGTGCATCCCTTTTAAATTTTGTTTACTTTCCATAGTTTCGACTTCTAGGCATCTTTGGTTGAGCCAGTCTTCTTTTGTCTTTTTGCACATTTTGTGTATTTCATTATCAATTTCCTTGTATCTGGCAGTGTTCTTCGCTTGTCTTCTTTCTTCCATTTTTTTCTAAGATGTTGTCAGTTATCTATTTTTGTTTTTGTTACTTTCCTTTTTGGGTAAGGTGTCACAAGATTCTTGTATGCTGTTTTTTATGCCATTTGGTTGCGACTTTTTCTTCAGGATTTTCTCTTTTGTACTGCTCAATCCCTTCTTCTAGCAGCTTCTGATATGTGTTCTTTACTTGTACTGTATAAGTTACTTTAATATATTTCTGATTTAAAGCTGTTGTATCTATTGGTATTGCTGAATTAGTCTTATGTTTGTTTCTCTTTAATTTGATTTTTATTTTAATCATTTCAGGATTGTGATCTGAATTAATATCTGCTCCTGGATAGGTTTTGGCTTTCTTGACACTGTTCCGGAATCTGTCTTTTATCATTATGTAATCTATTTGATTCCTCTTCCTATCTCCAGGGCTTTTCCATGTGTATAATTTCCTTTTCTCTTGCTCAAAGAAGGTGTTACATATTATCAGCCTGTTTTCTTCACAAAATTGTATTAATCTTTCTCCACTATCATTTCTCTTTCCTAAACCATGATTTTCTATAATGGTCTTATATCTACCTTTTCCTACTCTAGCATTCATGTCACCCATTACAATCAAGATGTCTGAAGATTTCACTTGCTTCATAATTGTATTTAGATCTTCATAGTATGCTTCTATTTGTTCATCTGTATAGTCTTGAGTATGTCTGTATTATTGCTATGTTAAATGGTTTTGCCTTCATTTTTAATAGTATAATGTTATCAGTATGTCCAGTGGGTATTTATATATTTTTGTAGCTCTCGTTTTCTTAGATATGGATCATGTTTTATTATCTGAGTAATGCTAGTATTTTATTTGTCACTATGGTGGCCATCCAGTATCTTCTGCTGTTGTCACCTTCATGAAAATGCTTCCCAAAAGTATATAAATTTTGGAGCCTGTTGAAACATTAACACTGCATCAAACATCAGCTATGTAGAAAATAACACAGTACTGGTTTAATTGAAAACATTTCTTACATTCTGAAAAAAAAAACAGCCTGGAAATGGAAGAGAAAAGATCACTGATGTTTAAATACATTAAGAAACTTAACAAAGCATTTCTTGATTAATGGAAGTTTGCTCCTAATGAATTTTAGTAGTGAGGCTGGTGCATTAGCTTAAAACAACTGCTTGTCATCTGTAGCATTAAAATAGACCTAAAGTAAATTGAAAGTAGAGGTTGATGCTTTGAGAACTACAACTGAAACCCTTTTGAAAGAGGAATCAAAGAGAAAATATTGTGTTATTCATAAATGCTCAGTCAGTGTCATTGGCACAGATAATCAAAATAAACACAAACTGCATGATTTAAAAACAATACTTTTCAAATTGAGCAAGCATACAAAAAATTTGTGATCCACTGGAATCCATTCCACTATGCTAATCCTTGAAATATTAAGGCTGACAAATTAGAAAGAGGAGTGAACTGTTTGAACAAGATACAGGTATAACTTTGGAAGAGCCCAATACATTTTTCATGAGCAGATATATTAACAAATAAAATAAAAAAAACTCTGGGGTTTGCACCACATAAATCATGCTACAAGCTCTGGGGAAAAAAAAACAAAAACATGTCTCTCTTTGATTTTGGTGTTCAGCCATTGAGCACTAATGGATAGTCTTTTTTGTCATTTGACCTTAAAAGGACGTTAAGTGGGCATGGATGCATTGTGTTGTGGTTTATTTGCACCATTCAACCCAATACAGACTAAACTGATTGGTCTGTTTTTAGAGGGACCAGGAAGCGGGTGAGTAGGGTCTGGGTGGTTCTCATACTGGTGTAAGCCATCAGCTATGAATTGCTGACCGCTTCCAGCTTTGTTGTTGTTGAGCACCTTGTCTCCAAAACAGAACAAGTGATAATATTCAGACTAGATAGACAGGTGTAAAAAAAAAAAAAAAAAAAAAATTAAGTTCCACCTTTTTAGTATCCTTCAGCACCACTAACAGTGTTTGCTCATTGCTGCATCATCAATGCCAACCTAAGACTAGTTGGTGATGTCATTAGTCTAGGTTGACCACTATCTATTGACCTTTCGAGCCGTAACCGGCCCATAGGGCGTAGACCAAGATACACCTTCTCCTATATGAATTTTTGTTCTAGCAGTTTTCTTTTAAAGATATTTTATCAAATCTCGCCATCTGTCTCTGTTCTGTGCAAGCAGTTCTATCTCATTGAGGGAGCCGATTCCTGCTGCTCTTGCCTCTCTCATCAATGTTCTTCTCAGTGTCTCCCTGGGTCTTCCTCTTTTTCTTTTACCTGTTGTTTCCCATATGAGGGCTTGCTTTGCTATTCGATTATTATCTCTTCTCATCACATGTCCAACGTATGACCATCGTCTTTTCTTTATTACTGAAGATATTTCAGGTTGACCACTACTTTCAGTAAATATTAACATTGATTTCTAAAGACATTCATAGAAGATTGTACCTTTTTATTAGATTGTAACTCATGATTCTTTATAACACAAGTCTATGCTTCAAATTGAATATGAGTTTTTTTGGCCATTGTTTTAATCAATCATTTTGTCTAATTCAGGTTCATTACCAAAAGACTTGAGTGCTTTTCTGATTACAAGGTTTAAAAAGGGATCAGTAGATCATGATTTGCAACAGATCATACGAGATAATCTTTACATGCGCACAGTACCATGTAAGTATAAAGAAATTAATTCTTAGATATATAAAAAAAAATTATTATTATTGGCAATTGTTAGCAGAAAGTGTTACTTCACATCAGTAGGAAAATCTAAAATATTGAATCAAAACTTTTATATTCACCTTGTTGAATAGGAATTCTTCAGTGTTTGAGTCTTGTGTTCATGCTAACTTGACTCTTTCTCCTGTTTTATGATGGAGGGGTAAGAACAATATAAATGACACATGATGAGCTGGTCATATAGTTTGTACTTGGATATGCACATGTGTCCTGATTTTTCCCCAATACCTGCACTGTGGCTGACATGATCTGTCTTCGACAGGCCGGAACTTGATTTGACATATAAGTTTTCTTTATCGTATGGTGAATTCCAGCCAGGCCTTGCCCATGTTTTCTGCCTCAGTGTGCTCCCATAGCCTTTTCTTCTCCTGATAGTAACTACTAAACAGCAGTGGGTTGGTTTCTGGGGTATTTCTTCCTGTGGATAAAGCTTTGAATGCTGCTCTTACTTGCATGGCGTGTCCCATTATTAGACATATGAGGAATTACATAAGAGGAATTGTATTTGAGTCACAAATGTTGTTGCTTTTACCCCTCTATAATGAAATGGAGCAAAGAGTCAAGTGCGCTGATCACAAGACTTGATCGTTCAAGTAGAAGAATTTCAGTATTTAAAAAAAAAATGTAAGTAGTGGTACATGGAAAGTCTAGAATTTCTGTCTTGTGTGCCATCAATGGCCTGAAAAGACAATAGATGGACAGACAGACAGATTTTATTGATGTGGTTGTTCAATGAACTGGCCAGTTCTCAAATTACTGTGATTATGGGGTGTTTAAGCTCTGTGTTTAGGGGGATTTATAAAATAAACCAATGAAGTAGCAGAGATGTACTGCTTGCTTTCGTCTGATGACTAACGGAGTATACCTCCTCATCATCCGCCCTTAAAAGGACGTTAAGTGGGTGTGTCTGCATTGTGTTGTGGTTAGTATAACTGTGATATTTGCGCCTTTCGGCCCAACACACCCAACTTCAGCATGGGAGATGTATTTTGTTTGAGTACTAGTTGTTAATTTTCACTCTCTAATTATTTATAGATGATCTTCAAAGTTCTGTCTTTGAACTCTTTGTAATGTCATATCAGACACTACCTTTTTTCAAGTATTCATTTTGTCTTTTCTATGCCCAATTTGTATTAAAATTCTTATATCATCTGTTTAATTGTGGGTAATTGTCATCTTTATTTATAACTGACACTCAACTACTCAACAGGAACAAGAAAATAGAGAATAATGCATCTTCATGTGGCATTTTCAAATGAAAGGTTTATTACCATGGAGTGTCATTTGACTCTGTCTTTTAATTAAAAAAAACAGTTATATTGATCAGAATAACAGTGTTGGTCATGGTGTAGAACAATAATATTCTGCATGGTGCTAAACAACCCCCTGTGGAAAAATTGCATGATCAGCGGATTTTCTTTTTAGGTTCTCTCCAACAAAATGAGAAATGATGTCCTGTAGAGGATAAGACAGAAACAAATGGTTGTTTTACACATTAACAGTCTTGTTACCTTCTTCAGCGTTCAGGTCTTGTGATCATGCGAACTTGACTCTTGTCCTGTTTTATGATGGAGGGGTAAGGACAACATCATGGTACACGATGAGCTGGTCGCATAGTCAGTAACTCATGTATGCATGCATGTCCTGATTTCTCCCCTAAAACTGTGCAGTGGCTGACACACTCTATCTTCAGCAGGCTGGATCAAGGTTTGATGTAAGAGTTTTTCCATCTTGTAGGGTGGATGATTTCCAGGGCAGTTTGACCCATCCTGCCCATGGTTTCTGACTGGATGTTCTCACATAGTCTTTCCTTCCCTAATTGTAACTGCTAGACAGCAGTGGTTTGTTTTTTATGGTGTCCCTCCCTGTTGATAGAGCTTTGGATGTGGCTCTTACTCGCATGGTCTTGTTACCAAAAAAACAATGAAAAAGTTGCGAATGTTAACAGTATTTTAAATTTATCTTGATTAAATAAAAAAAAGTCATAAATATGTACTTA
This sequence comes from Megaustenia siamemsis, assembly GCA_032433765.1. Taxonomy (NCBI): domain Eukaryota; kingdom Metazoa; phylum Mollusca; class Gastropoda; order Stylommatophora; family Ariophantidae; genus Megaustenia; species Megaustenia siamemsis. The sequence goes on from JAVIAB010000125.1 coordinate 24,960,320, forward strand.
TTTTGTGATATCATTAGAACATTATTGGTTTTGGTGTTATGTCACTGTACAAAATATTGTTTTCAGGCACAACTCGATTACCAAAACCAGGTGAAGTTAATGGTGTTGACTACAACTTTCTCACTATTGAAGAGTTTCAGCTGTTAGAAAAATCAGGTGATCTGCTAGAGAGTGGTATTTTTGATGGTATGTTTTATTTTTATCATGTAACCTTGATTTAAAATAATTAATTTCTAGAAATAACACAAAATACTGAATTATTGATTAAAACGATGCACTTACATTGCATCTTTATAAAAAAAAAAGAAATTTATTTTTATGAACCTGAGTGCTAGAGAACGATGGAAAAGAAAACAAGATTGTCATTTCATGCAATTTGTCTGAGAAAAATTCTCATGATCTTTTAATCAAACATAATTAATAGCCAAGCACTGCTCAGTTAATGTAAGCAAGCAAAGTAAGTGCATGGTACACTGTATTAATTAATAGACACCCGATGCCTGGGTGGTCTAGAGGTAAAACGTCTGCCTCTAGATAAGAAGGTCCCAGCAAATTAAAAAAAAAAATAGAATCCACAATATCTTTGTGGCTTTACCCTCCCCTGGTTTCTGGGTACTGAGATCCAATGTCTAACCCTTTCAGAAAACTGCAAAAAATAGGAGGATCCATGTGCATTCTGTCCAATTTTAAAGAACTCTAGGCAGTTGGAAATCAAAAAGAGTAAGCCTAAAATTAATAAGAACAAATTTACCCAAAACGTTAAAACTCTCTATGATAAAATGAGAGTACTAGTGAAGTTGAATTATATCTGCCTGTATGATGAGGGACAACTAAGCACAGAGCTGCTAGTGTAAAAAAAATAGGAAAAAGTGATAATCACCCAAAATTCAGTTCCTTGGAACAATGCTAGAGATATAAAGCTGGTGAAGAAAACAAACAAACAAAAAGATGTATGCTGGAGCTGACATGTAAACAGTTAGGATTAAGAAATTATCACAAAATCTTATATGCAGAAGATTTAGGAGGAATTGTGGAATAGTGGCAGACCAGGAACAATCTGGTGGAGTGTAAGCAAAGGTGCACAGTGTGTGTCAGACTTGGAACACCCTGTAAATGAAAGCCATGTGGTAAGCAAGGTGAAAAGTTTTAGTTCCTTCACAAAATACATAATGTGTTTCAGTCTCAAGATGCTTTATTAGAACACAACCAGTGATAAGAAGAAACAAAAAGGTGTAAGATTATCATAATTAATAGTTCCGAAATTGAACAGAAAGATCTTTTTAATAAAATATAAACAAGGTCTGTAGAAACAATTAGAGCAGGTTCAATTTAGATTTTTCTTTCAGTAAATTTCTTGGGCTCGTTGGTTTGTTGGCTGTTTTACTTTTGAGCATCAATTTCTTATTTTAATTTTATATTTTAGCTGTTTATCAATCATTGTTTTTTTTACACAATAATTTAATTTTATTTAGAAAATATAGGGGTGTTGCTAACCATACATATGTTGCTGTCTAATAGAGAAGCATTAAAAACCACATTTTACTATCTTTTAATACACTAGCCACTGCTCATTAAGTTATAATATATATATATATATTAATAAATAACCGTTATCATTTCACTCTTTTTTTTCTTTTTTCACTCAATATAACCACACACATTTTCCCCATAAAATATGTGGTCTGTATTTACTGTCTTTGCAGGGAACTATTATGGCACACCAAAACCTTCTAAAGAACAACATGGTAGTTTCATACGGAGATCTCAATCCATGGGATTGCCAGGTGGGCAGGCTCAACCTGGGCCACAAAACAGAGAAAGAAAACGCTCAAGAAGCAATTCTGAAACACCAGCAGATGATGGTGATCTACCATCTCTGCCTTTATCTCGGAAAAAATCTCTTGAGAAAGCACACAGCTCATCAAATTTAGGTCCTCTGCCATCTAACTGGGAGATGGCTTACACTGATGATGGTCATCCTTACTTCATTGAGTGAGTTATTTTAATTGAGTTGTAAAGACTTTGTGTCGGCTGCATTTAAGTTTGTTAATTACTTTTAATACATTGAGTTATTAATCATGACATTGAGTTTTAAATAATCTATCTTTGATAAATGCAGAGGCTACACAAATGTAGTCTACTATAGAGCATTACAATTAAATAACAATGATTTTTTAATATAGACATTGAATCAGTTTTTGTGACATATTATTATGTTCCAAGCTATTGCATATTCTCTGATTAGTATTATATTCCTTTGTTTTCATTTCAAGTAGATTTTTGTTTTTACTTGTTGTAAACTAATACAGAGTATGTGATGAAAATCTGAAGTTTTGATATGCTTTAGTTAGGATGCATGTTTTTAATCCATTTAACTGAACATATTTTATGTTTGTAGTGAGTAGCCATAATGTAACATACTGGGAAATGTCTTCTGGCTTTCATGTTGGGCATGAGTAGGATGAGAAGCTAACTTGGTTATTGTTAAACTTAACATGAAAGAAAAAAGAATGAGTCCCATAATGCCGTGTCATGGAGTATAAGGAATGTGGTGTTAGTGCCTATAATATTTTTGTTCAGAGGTTTGGTACATTATGTTATTTAGTAATGTAGTTGTTATTACGAATTACACCAATGCCATCTGTTGTTCCCAGAAAAATTCGGTACCCACTTAAGGCTGTGTGAACCAGGAAGCCATTAATTAGGATTGAATCCGATCTCTTGTCCTTAGTCATCCTAACCACTGAGCTCCTAGCCTTATATAAATGTTACATGATTCTGTTTTCTTTAATCTTTGTCACTGTTATTTCCAAATATGTTTAATTTTACTTTTCATCAACCATTAATTATTCTATCTATCTATCGTCCTTTCGAGCCGAAGACAGCACATAGGGCAGAACCACAATCTCAAAAACAGAAACCTTGCGTGCCAGAATGGCACTTATTGCAGAGATCACTGCTTCCAAAACTTATGACTCTGTTTCCATAACAATACTTTTTACAATGACAGCTTGACAAGCCATCAATCAACCTCCTTAGTCGCCTCTTACGACATGCCTGGAAGGTCACAGTGTCACTATTCTTTACTTCCCTCATAATGAGGCCCCGGTAACACACAGGTTAATTATTACATATACTAAAATGTTTTGTCAGAAATGAATTTTCACATGCATTGCTGTGATAATGTTTATCATTCCCAATTCATATACCATTGATATACCTACTCAAAATCAGTGGAATGTCCAAGAGTTCTGTTATCCCTCAGATGAACCAGGGAAGGTTACACTCATTTTGGTCCTCTTGCCAAGCTGACAGTCCTGGGAGATTTTCAGTTTATTCGCAAGTCTGCTTACACATTTTTAGTTTACTTTTAAAAAAAATCTCTGACAGTTTGGGATGGAGGTTTCTAATCTATCAAGTAGAAACTATTCTTTAATTCTGGAGAGAAGAAATGACAGTGTTTAATTCACTTAATAAATCTGCAAAAGAAACTAGGAATAATTCCTGCCATAGGATACATAAAGAAGCAACAGATAAAATGGTTTAGCCACATGATAAGACAAAAAGACTAAAACATAGCATAATAAACCTTTTAATAAACGTTATAAGAACACATGACTCAAGGGTTGACCATGAAGAAGATGGATTGATAGAGCATTAGAAACACTAGAAAGCATCATAAGAGCAACAAAAGTGCAAAAGACCGCAAATTATATTTCCCCACGATGCTGAGTAGCAAATGAGGAAGAATATGAGAAGAATAAATCACTTATTTTAAATTCTAAAAAAATGTTATAGGATATTATTTGCAATTAAGAATCAACATATATGATGTTATTTTAGCATATATTTGTTAACTTTACAGTCACAATAATGAGACCACTCACTGGTTAGATCCCCGTTTAACTCATCTTCAGAAGCAGGGGCCATTGGATTGTGAAGATGATGGTGAGTTCCTTATTACATGTTTGATTGTTTGTTGGTTGCCTTGCCAGTTTTTTTCTTCACTTTGATCTTTTTTTTAATGCTTCAATCAGCTCTTATTAATGTCTGATTATTATTGTTTATCACATGTTTTATTAACATTTTTACTTTTCCTTGCTTGCCTAATTTTATTGTTTATCTGTTCTTGTTATACATTTTCTGTTATCCATTTGTCATATAGATCTCTGCCTCAGAAGTTGGCTTTTAGATTTAATTATTGTTCCATTTTTAATTAGTCAGTATCACATGCTTGCTGCTGTTGTTGACTTCCCGTGTGTTAAACCACAGAAGTATTAAATATTTGTTTAGTCCATCAGAAAACTACTTTTTTGTGCATTTAGGTACATAAGAAATCTACTTTTTAAAATGCATTCATTATCATCATCAAGTACTGGGCCTACTGGCGTAGGTGATCATGTCTCTCCACAACCTTCGATCTCGGCAGCTATTTATCATTTCTGTTGTTGACCTTCTGCCAAGCCATTCTCTTAAGCTGTCTGTTATTTTTTCTCTTTGCTTCCCTCTATCTCTTCGTCCCTCAATTTTTCCAGTTGTTACAATATACTCCAGTTCTCTTCTCATTACATGGCCAAAAAATGATGATTGTTTCATTCTAATATTAGAAATTAGCTCTCTTTTTGCTTTGACCTCTCTCAGAACATCTTCATTACTCTTCTTAGCTGTCCATGGTACTCTCAACATTCTTCTGTAAAACCACGTTTCTACAGACTCCAGTGATTTTCTTGTCTGTTGTCCTATTGTCCATGATTCGCATCCATATGTTAAGACTGTCTCTACATAACATTTGAGAACTCTTTTTCTAGTTTCTATTGTCAAAAATGGATTGCTTAGTATCTTCCTCATTTTTGGAAAGCTGCTTTTGCCTGAGCCATTCTACATCTCACCTCTTTTGTACATCTTCCGTCTGAGGTTAACGGATTTCCCAAATATTTAAATTCATTTACCTGTTTTAATATTGTTCCACTTGTCTTTATTTTGCACTGAGGTGATGTCTTTTTTCTTTGTTGTTACCATTACCTCTGTCTTTTTGCTATTAAGGCTGGAGTCCTTTAAAATGCATTAGGTACATCAAAAAAACTACTTTTTGTGCTTTTAACTACATCAGAAAGCTACTTTTTGTGCATTTAGATTCATCAGAAAACTAAATTGTGTTGCATTTAGATACATAAAGTGCCCATTTAAGTCTTGGTGAACATAGAGGTATTGAATCTGATCAGTAAATTCAGTTCATTAACCAATGAACTACGGCAGCTCCCACATTGTGCTGTGCTTATATTTTATTTTCTTGTAATCAAAACATTTGTCTTTTATGTTTAATATATTAGAATGATAAATGTTTGTACAAGCCTGCCAATATTAGAAGTTAGAGAGAAAGAAAAATTGATTGTGGCTGTAAAATGGACATTGTGCAATTATCAACATGCATCTGTTCGTACATGTTTATGAACATGTGACAAGCTGAGAAGAGCTGATCCATAAAGTAATGGTAGCCCTGTAGCTTACAATAATGTAGGGTTGAGCATAGTTTAATGCTTCATATTTTTAGTTCAGCATTTTCTAACCTTTAGTGTCTACTGGTGCATATTGATAGTCATATTGACCAGAGGATCTTTTCACTTGTATGAAGAAATGTAAGTTAAGCTTTTCACAAAAAACTAAGGGGCACATAATCACTAATGCTCCAGATTCAAGTGAGATCAAATAAAATAAAGTGATAGATATTAAAGGGGTATTTCTTTCCACTAAAGGAATTAATAGTCCTCTTTGTCATTCGTCCGTAAAAGGATGTTAAGTGGCTGTATGTGTTGTGTTGTGGTTTATTTGCGTCTTTCGGCTCAGCCCAGTATTTTAGAATACTTGGTTGCCTTCACTCTTTGGTCCCTATTTGCTTGGCCAGACTAGGCCTGTCAGTCTGGTCTGTTTCTAGAGACACCACAAAGAGGTGGAGTGGCTCTAGAAAGTTCTGGTTCACCAACTGGAGCATGCCATCAGCTATGAGTCGCTGACACCTTCCAGCTCTGTTAATGTCAGGTGCCTTGTCTCCTGAGGAGGTATTTTTTTTTTAATAGGGTGGGGAGGGCTTGAGTGATACATGCTTCAAAGTTATTACTTTTGTGGGTACCAGATTGAGGAAGGCACAGGTTTCAGAATAAATTTTACATTTGCAACATGAATGAAGTCCACCACAAAAATTATGGTTTAATAAGTCAAGTGGCTGTAGAGTTTATCATCACTTAAGCTTGATGATTAGGTACATGAAGAGTAGTGCGCAATAGAGAGATCTTGTCTGTATAAATATAAAGGACTATGTAAAGAAATGGACTAACTAAAGTTGGACTCTTTAGCACTTAGGATAAAAATATCATTTATAAGTCAGTCATGGCAGTGATTGTAAAAAAAAGTAAAGTACCCCTGTCACGCCAAGTGGCGTATAGGGAAATAGGGTGTTAGTGACCCTATATTTTACAGACCTTCAGCACATGATTTTTTGGGTAATGTGGTCAGTATTACGCCATGCTGCTTTACTTTCCCAGAAAAAAATCCGGTACCCATTTAAGGCTGGGTGAGCCCAGAAGCCGTCGGTTGGGATCGAACCCTACCCCTTGTCCGTGGTGGTCCAGTTCACTAACCACTGAGCTATCGCGGCTCCCATGGTAGTGATTGTACAGACATAAAAAAAAAGTAAAGATGCCCCGTCATGACAAGTGGCGTATAGGGAATATAGTGTTACTGACCATGTTTTTTTATAGACCTTCGGCACATGATTTTTGGGGTAATGTGGTCGGTATTACACCCGTGCCGCTTTACTTTCCCAGAAAAAAATCCGGTACCCAAAGGCTGAGTGAACCTGGAAGCCATCGACTCTTGTCCTTTGTAGTCCAGTTCACTAACCACTGAGCTATCATGGCTCCATTGTACAAACATACACATCTTAATGAATGGAATAACAAATTTGGGGTTAATATTACAATAATTTGATCGCACACTTTTAAAGTATATGAATACTATTTATTTTGTAGAACTTTTCAATACAGTTGGACAATCTGGACATGAATTTTGTCATCCAACAAGACTCTGTGTCTGTTGGTGATTTCATTTAATATCTGAACTACATATTGCTTTAATTTCTTATCTGAACTACATATTGCTTTAATTTCTTATCTGAACAATGTATTGCTTTAATTTCTTATCTGAATTCATCATCATTATCGTGTGCCTTCTCCGCAACGAAGGTTGACTACCATGGATCGCCATTCTACTCTGTTTCTTGCTTTGATGGTGCAGGCTGACATAGATTGACTTGTCCATCTTTTGATGTTACTCGTCCATGTTAGTCTTGGTCTGCCTCTGCCTCTTTTACCTTGTATAATTCATTTGTCTTGTCTTAATTGTGTTTAGAAGTTCTCTTTTTATTTTCAGTTTTAAAACTTTATCGTTTGTTATCTTTTGTTTCCATCCAATTCTACCTATTCTTCTATAAATCCACATTTCAAAGGCTTCAATTTTCTGTTCTGTTTTCTTGTCTAATGTCCATGTTTCTGCACCATACAGGAATATTGAGAAGACATAACATTTTGCCATTCTTAGTTTCAGCCCTGCTGATATTTGTTTTGTTGTTAGTATATTTTTCATGGCATTAAAATTACTTTTTTGCCATACCTATTCTTTTGTTTATTTCAGTTTTGCATTTTCCATCATTGGTTATAATATGTCCCAGGTAGTTGTAGCTCTGGACTGTCTCCAGATGTATTCCCTCAACTGTGATATTTAATTGTAGGTCTTGAGAATTTTCTTTGTTTATGATCATAGTTTTAGTCTTTTTGATATTCATTTCTAGTCCATATTTTTTGCTTGTTATGTTTATCACATTAAGCAATTGTTGTAGGTCTTTAGGATTTTCTGCTAGTAGAACAGTATCATCAGCATATCTTAGGTTATTGATTATCTTTCCATTAATGTTTAGGCCTGGTATCTCTGAGATGTTTTTAAAGATTTGCTCAGTGTATAGATTGAACAAGCTTGGTGATAGGATGCATCCTTGTCTTACTCCTCTTTTTATGTCCATGGGTGTAGGAGTTCTCCTTGTTATATCTTATTATTGCTGTTTGCTCCCAGTACAAATTACATATTAGTCGTATGTCTGTGTCGTCTAGATTTATATCCTTTAGGCAGTCTATGGGTTGGTTATGGTGTATTCTATCGAAAGCTTTGGTGTAGTCTATAAAGCAGGCATATATTGGTTTGTTTACTTCTGTGTACTTTTCAATCAATGTTCTCATGCTGAATATAGCTTCTTTTGTCTCACTGTTTTTCCTGAATCCAAATTGTTGCTCGTCTAATTCAGTATTGATTTTATTCTGAATCCTTCCCTGTATAACTGTTAGTAAAATTTGTGTTACCTGGCTCATAGGCTTATTGTTCTGAAGTCACTGCATTCAACCTTATCTGAACTACATATTAGTTTAATTCTTTACTGATGTTTGGAGTACATGAGTTGTGATAATTTAACTCACTTGCCTTTCTGTCATATTTTTAATGTAGGTAGACTTCCTATAATGATGGTCCATTGTTTCCTGTTTAAAAAATACTACTACAATATTTCTGTAGCTTTGTCGTTTGCTTCTCATAATGAATAAGTCCAGGGTGAGGGTCGGTCTTATTCAGCCAGGCTGTCTGGTACTTCCCTTGGCCACCCACAATGGCTTATTTTACTGCTCTTGTCAGGTTGTATGGTAAATGTGCTTTCAGCTTGTTGTAGTTTCACTTCCAACATTATATATTTGTTGTCATATAAGCACCTCTAATTGTTTTGTATAGTCTGCTTATATCATGCTTCTTGTTATTGTTTCACTTGAACCTCAGAAAGATCATGTTGATATTCTGTCCTTCTTGTGAAGCTTATATTTAGAGTACTGTAAGCTAATTTGTTTAATGCATTGTTGGCATTTAAGAAAAACATATTTATTCAATATTAATAAACATTTAGCAGAAATCTGTTGGAACTTCCACCAAAGTCGCTCTCCTTTCTGTCAACATAAAATTACAATAATTTTATTTATAGTGTTTTTTTCCCTTTCTAAACCATTTAACTATTAACATCAGTTTGACAGGTTGAATGTACTACTGTCTACCTGACCTATCCTGGGAAACAGTTGCCAGTATTTTTACATAACAATGGGGGTCTACATTAGACTGCAGCCTACATATTGTTTGTTTTCTGTGGGAACTTTGCCTTGTCTCCAGATTCCGTGTCATGATGACAGCCATAACAACACAAGCACAGAATATGTAGATATTTACATAATAAACAGCTAGATTTGTACTCAATTATGATAAGATGGCATGTTATTTACTGAAAGTACGCAATTAATGAAATATTTATTAAGTGTTTAGCCTAACAAAGCGCTGCCCTCTTCTTCCATCACCTCCCCGCCTCACACACATTTCCTCAAATTGTGTGGTGAAATGTATTACTTTTCTCCCTGTGTGATGTCTTATGACACCCTGGACATTATACATTAACAATTAAACGCGCTGGTGTAAAATGGAGAAAGCCTGATGTTGTTGTGAACATGTCTAAGAATTAATGAATTGTTAGACTAATGGCATTACGGAACATGAGCAGGGAGAATCTCTCAGTTTGTTATAATGCATGGGCGATACGGTATCAGACAGATAACACGCCAGACTGCTTCACTTGTTGGGAAGAGCACGCAGACCCATTGGCAGGTTTGAAATAGCAACTTTATTAACTTGACGATTGACATGTTCAGACAATGAACGCATTGTCTGGATAAAGCGTCCCTTCATGATCGTTTAGTTCCGCGACGTGTCTCGAACATAAAAGTTGCTTCGCAATTACTTGAGTTACGCAGTTTTGGCAGTACTCGCTAACCCATGTTTGTGTAACTCGCAATTCGGACGCATGTTCTTTTCTTTTGTCTTCTCTTTAATATTCATTCACGTGTGTATGAGGAAATGACTTCTTAAAATTAGAAGTTTTTAATTGAAGCAACATTTTCAATTTATGCTTAATGAAAAACAAAGAATATATATATATATTTAAGGTATACTCATAATTATTAGGGGGATACAAATTAAATGTGCATTTAGTAAATGAAGTACACAATTACAAATTAAAACTCTTGTGGATCTGTCAGCATAATTTGAACCCACATAACTGAAGGAGCAGCATTTTTGCCATTTTTCATTGATAACAAAATGTCCATAAACCTTTTAAAATCAAATGTGTAAAAGAAGAATTTTACGAATTCTACGGATAGCAAAAATTACAAATGAAGAATGTTTTAAACAAGCTGAAGAAACCAGAAATATCGCAAGGAAGAGAAAATCTACGTTTATTGGACATGTCATACGAAAAGATCTTTTCAGCGCCGCTAGACGACGCTTAGAGCTGGCAGTGTTGTTCGCCACACATCTCTATTTGGAGCGAGATGTTCGATCTTTTCTTATGAGTCTATGCCCGACAATTTTGCTTCTCTTATATGTGTTCTTTTTAGTGTCTCTTTAGATCTTCCTCCTTCTCTGTGCCATGATGTTTCCCATAGAAGAGCCTGTTTGAAATTCTTTTGTTGTTTCTTCTCGACACATACAGGTCTCTTCTTCTTAGCGTTCACCCGTTAAGTGGGCGTGGATGTGTTGTGTCACTAGTTTGTGGCCCAATATTTGCGCCTCACGGTCCGACACATCCGTCTTCAACATGGAAGAGTAGATTTTTGCTTAGTAATGTTTGTCCGGATAGCGGCCAGTTTTTACCTTTCTCTTGTCGATTTGTAACTGCCCAGGGTTCTTTAACGTGCGCGAGTGCACACGGGACCTCTTGATTTTTTGAGAGGGCTAGACATCGGATCTCACTACTCAGAGACCAGCTAAAAAAATAAGGCTAGGAACAATTCCCGCCACCTGATGCATAAAGGAACACAAGATAAACTGATCTGTCCACGTAATAAACAGAAATACCACAACACAACATAACACAACTTTTACTAAACGTTACGAGAACACCAGACACGAAATAGATGTATTGATACTTGATTAATTAGAAGCACAACGGAATATATCAGCAACAGAAGCCAAGGGAAACAAAATAAAAGACCGTAAATTATGTGTCCCATCGACGTTGAAAGGCAAATAAGGAAGAAAAGAAGAAGATGACTATTTTTCTATGACCAACATCACATTTCTTGGGCGCTGTTGCCGGTATCATGCAGTGCTACCCTTCCTGCCCAGAAATATCTCTTGATAAATAAGACCATGTCTGTAAGAGAATTCAACGAACAGTTGTACAATATAACAGTTTCGCTGTGCAGAGACACCAACTAGGGTTGTATGGTCATCTGTTCCGTTATTAGGCAGGTCTGGCTAAAACAATATTGCACGGAAATGTGAGAGGAGGGATAAAGAATGGCAGGCAAAGGAAGAGGTGGGAAGATAACATAAAAAAATGGACAGGTCTTGGTTTAAGGGACTCTCAGACAGCTGTGATAGACAGAGAGATGTATGCAGACAACCGTGAACTAACAACTTCTTTCGGACAAGAGAGTGAGATTATGCGCCAAAAGAGCTTACGAAGGCTTTCCGTTGAAACGACCTTGTTTTTATAACAGTCCAACAAGGGAGACAAATCAGCCTGTTTGTCACGTGACGTGTCATTGTTTGTGGCACTCTTCTTTTTCTGGTAATAATAAAGGTACTTGAGCGACCAGTTGAAACTGTATCCACCGTCAGAGATGAGATATCATTGATCGTGTTGTAGGAATAAACTGGCGTTGCCTTGTTGGGAATTTTTTATTTTTAAAGAAATTGTCTTCTAGTGAATAAATAACTTCACTCAGTGTGGAGAGGAGAGATAGTCTGTGATGGTTTATGCTTTGATTAGTGTCGCTTGCTCTCATGTTTCGGTGTTTCTAATCTATCTTTATTTGGCCAATCTAATGTGTTATTTATTCATATATTGATTGTGCAGCGGGGAATGACCCCTGTCGTGTAATCTTCACGTCTAATTTTGTCTCTTAAACTAACTTCCACCATATTTTTGTTCGGTTAAATAAGCCTACTTTTTGAAATTATTCCTACGTCTGGCGTCCAGGTTTAAGATAATAGATTGTGATGTTTGTATTTGCCAACATTGGTGCCATTTCGCCAATACCATTATTAGTTTTACTGCACCATGAGACTATTTTTGCTGCTTACTTGTTATCAAATATCTAGGTATTTGCCTGCTTGCTTTACTTCTGTATCACCTTTCGAATTTTTATGGAGATATTCATTACTTCTTTTTTGTCTGTTTTTTTTTTGGTCATGCGTAATAGTTTGTCTGTAAAAAGACAGATATGGCTCACAGAAGCATCCCTGTATGATAAACTATGAGAAATCAATAAAGCCTTCAAACCCACTGTCTTGTTCGTCACCCATGCTGGTCTAACTGTTTCTAAATGCATAGCAAAAGCTGATCAATGAAGACGTTTGTATCTTTTGTTCGTGCTTTTCTGCACCTTTTCTGTTTTCGTTGATGAGTGCTTGGTTGTCTGCTATATTTATTTGTTTCTTCTGCGTCGGTTGGGTTTTCTGTTTTGTTTATGTGGTTCATGTATGAGGTTAAGCATGTGGTATAATACATATCTGTCCCTATTTTCTTCCTTTTCAGCGTCCAAATATTGTGTTCGTCCTGCTGTGTGCTATTACAGTGCCTCAGTTGTTGTATAGACAGTATTAGTTTATTCTATTATTAGTATTTATTTGCTCCATATTATTTCAAGTGTCTTCCATATGCCAGTTTCTAGTTCTACAATTTGAAAACGTGTGTCGGAAGTGAAGAAAATAAATTGTAAACACGGGTGCAAGTTTGTCACACATAGACCCCTAAACTCTTCGTTTAATCTTTCTCTATAATGCCTTCAATTTATGCCGCGTGGAAGGTATTTCCCCACAGCTGGCGTGTCATTAAGGTGGTAAGCCTCACTGTGGTACTAGTGATTGTTGGCCTTGCTATCTGTTAACAGTGATCGAGAGGCGGTGTACGGTTTTTGATGTTTTTATTCTGCCCCTCATTTTAGGGCGGAGGGAGAGTACGGCTCTCTGTGCCAAGGTCGGAGTTAGATAATAGGTGCCTGAACGCGACAGGTATATTGGTGGTGGTTGGTTGCGTTCGCTCGATGACTAAAGTATTATAGAGTATCGTGGTAGACTAGAATATTCCTCTTCATCATCCGCCCCCTTTCAAGGACGTAGTGAACGTGTCTGCGTTGTGTTGTGGTTTGCAGTATAACTGTTATATTTGCTCCTTTCGGCCCAACACATCCGACTTCAGCACGGCATTTTTGAGTACCGGGTTGTCTTCCCTCTTCGATCCCTGCACGCTTGGCCAGACTAGACAGGTTAGTCTATTACTGGAGGCACCACGGAGAGGTGGAGCAGGGTCTGGATGGTTTTGCTTCACCGATCCTGGCGCAAGCCATTAGCTGTGGGTCGCTGACAACTTCCAGCTCTGGAGCTGGGGGGCGCGCCTTCACCTCCGACAGGCATATTGAGAGAGGTTGAGCGACCGGGGGGGGGGGGGTGTTGAATAATAAACATGTACACACTCCAGCACTGGAATGTAATGGTTGACTTGAGCCGAATGTTTTGGAAATAATGCTTATCTTTGTTGTGTGAGGTTATCATTCTATGTTTCTTATTTACATTTTAGCATCGTAGGGTAGGTAAAGTAACCATATTCCCGAGTAATATTATGTAGATGCCATGTGATGTTTAACTTCACATTATACGATATGTTTGTGTTGGGTTTATTTGAAACATAATTTCCATTTTAAACAATGATTCATCCTTATTTTGATATTTCGTTGTTCTCATTACAATTAAAGCATACAGTACGTTGATTAACATTTGTAGTTGGTTGTAGTACGTTGTTTGTCATCTATACAGCCTTCCCAGCCTTATTCGTTAGAACTGTATCTATCGTCTTGTCTAATACAGAATGAAGTGTCCATGGACTAGGAATCTATGGTGACTTCGTTCACTTTGCAATTAGTCAGTCACCCTGTACAACAACTCCATGTCCTCAAACACTCCAGGGCTTGTATTAACCTCTTCAACGATCTCCGATTCAAACCGTAACAGAAAAACCGTGACTGTGTTTTCCAACGACGGATTATTATGAAAAAAAATGCCTTTCAGAGTCGTAGAAAAATGTAACAATATATATAGGTTTACTATGTCAAAGTGTCTGAATACGATGGGCTGCCTGTCCTGATGACGGAAACACATTGAATAGCCTGCTTTATCTGAATAAGTATCGTTCTGTGCCGTGTCTGATGGGTTTTTTTTTTTTTTTTTGGCTGCCGTAACAAATTGTCTGGTTCCTCCATTTTGTGCCCACGATTCCAAAGCCGTAGCTTCCACACAAAGCCGTAGCCTCCACACTTGTGACCTTTGACCATTTTTATGGGTCAACTAAGTGTCTTCTTTCCTCCTTTCGTCCCCAATTTGTGATAGCGGTTGGTATTAGTTCAGATTCTAATAACCCTCTCTCTCTTTCTCTCTCTCTGTTTCTCTTTATGTCTCTGTATCCGCTCTTTCACTGGTTTTCCAGAACATCCCCCTACCAGAAGGCCTCGATCGGGTTGGGCTAGCGGTTTGGACAGCCATAGTCAGGATTCTCATTGTTATTGTTAAGATGGACAGGTGTTCTCGCTGGGAGTGGCAACAGGATATAGAGGAAATAACTTCCTGTTTCCAAATGTTCTCTTTGTGTATGCAAGAATTCACTTTACCGACACCTGCTTTGATGATAGACTTTAAAAAAAAAACGTAGAAAAGACAGAAAAAAAGGGGAAAAAACAATTTTTTTTTGCTATTAATTTACTTTTTACAAATAAAAGCAAGAGCTGAAAATAAATACAATTGTAAAAAAAAAAAAAAAAAGTAATAGAGCGTCAAAGGTTGTCCCTAGCAAATAGTATTGTAGGTGAGTGAAGTATTAACACTTCACAGTGCTAGACCATATCATTGGGAGTGACGTTCTTCAGCTCAGTGAATGAACCAACTATACAGGCTGTCTAGGTATGGTACTGGCGGTGGCGGACGGTGAGTTCTGAGGAGGACAGGACGTGATGAGTGGCCCCACTTACATGTACAATAAAAAAAAAAATACTTTTTGACTACTCGTATACTTACATTAGGATATATTAAGCTGATACTTGTAACTGCAAATTCGCTGGTGGATTTCCCCCCCCCCCAATTGTCTCTACATGAATCGCATCTAACTACAGCCCTATGTGGTGCTACTATAGCCTTCGGGTGACCACACACACACACACCTTTGTTTGTGCTTACAATCATACACTGCGAACACAACAGATGTCTTAAGATGTTACTGTCGACTACTTTGTTGTATTGCTAGGTTGCCATTTGATTTGAATATTTGCATTGATCATACGACGTAAATTTAATTCAATATTCTCCTCCTATCTTTTCCCGCTTGAAGTAGTGAACATTTTGAAGTAGGTCTCAACGTCTTTCGTTGTGAAAAGGGAATATACAATTTTCCCTTTTGGATAAATTCCAAACACGAATTTTGTCATCTGGGTTCATCTCTCACTGTTTGCATCCAAACCATTAACCTAATAATTTGACTATAAAGGTTACGGCAATTTACGCTATGTAAAATAGCTACTTTATTGCCCTTGACTATTATAATTATATCATAACATCTTAGTTATTTGCATTGTAAGTTAGAACAAGAACTTAGTTTTGCTGTTAAAGTCTCTTATAAATTAGTTCAAGTTTTATTTATATAAACATGCAGCGCAATGAAAAAAAAAGGGGGGGGGGGCGCTATTTATCTTTACTCCTTCGACCATAAACTTACTCTACATTACGATAGAGAGAGAACGCCAGTGATTGACTGACCTGTCGTTAGCATAGCAACGCGAAGCTGATTTTGGAATAACCTCCATAGTTCACAGGTTTGATCTCCAGGAGAACGCGGGTTAGATTCCCGAAAGGGTCAACCTGTAGACGTGGGGGAAAGTCCACGAGAAAGAGTAGAGAAAAATAGGAAACATACTATCTCGAGATTTTCGGGGGTGTAAAAACGTGAGTTCCAAAATAGTTGACAAGCAACCGGAAACGATAATAGAGTCCACGAGAAAGAGAAAAAAATATATGAGACAGACTATCTCGAGATTTGGGGGGGGGGGGGGGGGGATGTATTAGCGTGAGTTCCGAAACAGACAAGCAACTGGAAAAGAAAAAAAAAATATGAAACAGACTATCTCGAGATTTGCGGGCTTGTATTAGTTGAGAAACTAAACACGTGGATCGATTTGATGGGAGGAACCGACACATATTTAAAGAGGAGACACAAAGTAACGGGATGATTTTCTAGGGGAACAGCAGAGATAACACACGCGTAGATGTAGAGAGTTCTGAACAGTCATAGATGAGATGAAACCTCGAGGATTAGGTTAGGCGTTTCCGCCAGTTCAGATTAGCGCCAAGAATCCTCTTCCTGAGACAAAAGCCACCTCCTGATACATTTCAAACACTTCTCCTGATACAAAACGTTTTTTTTTTAAATCGGAGGGAGATAGGGGTGATGCGGGGGGGGGGGGGGGGGGTGAAATAAAACCGCAGACCCAAACATTTTGTATGGACGGCTCAGAACTTGCGTCCTATCTTCTCCGGTCCTATATGTCACATTCGTGCCCCAGCAGACACAAGTAAAGGCATACTATCGTAGAGATAAAAAAAAAATAAAATGAATTTTGAAAAGAACAAACCGTGTGCTGCCGTCGAAGCAAAATTGTGATAACAGTAAAGCAGTTTACGATCTTGAAATTGGTAAACCAGTTTGATGAAATTGTCGGGCGACTAGGTGGTTTAGAGGGTTCACTTCAGCCTCAGTATAAGATCGTTCAGGGTTCGAATAACACCACAGGCGATGGGATTTTTCTGTTTGGATCCGTGATTTCTTCGTAGCTTTACCCTTTCCACAACCTCTGGATAATGGAATCGGTCGGATACAGTCGAAGGAAACAGAATGTCCAGTGTACGCCTTGAGTATGTTAAAGAACACTTGGCTTTTAAAAGTCGAAAAGAACAGATCAAAAAGTGGCCACTTCCCGGATTAAAAGAAAAGTTGTTTAACAATCTACTCCTTCTGAAGACGGATGCGTCGGTCCGAAATCCCCAAATATCGTGGCTTGTCGTAAACTAGCCACATAACGCATCGGCGCCCAATTAACAGACAGAAGAAGAAACGACACTTTCACAGCGATATCTATTGGTGATCTATGCTGAGATATTTCCGTGTAGTCAAGTCAGAGATCGTTGTGCTATGAACTCGTTGACATGTACAGATGATGTAGATACAAACTGATGTACGCTCTGAGAAGGTACTTGATGAATCCTATAACTTTTTCATATCGTGGGCGTGAAAACTTATTACACAAAGACATACTTTAGAAATACAATCTTTATACTTATTTTAGAAACTATAATACAGTTATTTGAGTTTAAAAAAAATAGTAAAAATTGCTGTATCGTACAATTCATTTGGATGCAAATGATCTTTGCTGCCGTTCTGTACGTCCGCATATGGTCTTGTTCTGCACAAAAATGTTAACAACTTTGAAACGCTAGGCGCTGTTCTCAGAAAGGTCGCACAGTCTTGTACTGGCTATGAGGATTACTGAGATGTGTCCTTGAAGGAAAATGTAGATCAGTGGTTTCTAAATTGTTAGCGTTAGAGGCCAACTAAACTTTAACGTTATCATATTCATCTGGTGTCATGCCGTTGTCGTAGGCGAACTTTATCATATTCATCTGGTGTCGTGCCGTTGTCGTAGGCGATCATCTCTCGGCCCTTCATGCATGTGATCATTTCAGTTGATGATCTTTTTATTATGCCATTTGGATAAGCTGTTCACTATTTTTCTCTTATTTTCCCTCTGCTCTTTTTTCCCCATTCATTCTACTCTTTGTTATAGTATTCTCAATGCCTTTATTTCTCATGACATGTCCACTTAAAGACATACGGCCTTCTAAAATGATATGTTTAAACGATGTTTAAAACTTCCTGCTGTTGGTCTGTATAGCAGTAGAAATATATAATTCTTGAAATATGAAGATTTTTGTTAAATGTAGAACAACAAGCATTTGCGCAATGAACGGTGGACGAGAATTTGATGTCAGTTAATATATAGTGTTCATTGTTATAAACAGATCTAAGTATGTTGAAAGGATCAGGTATGTAAGGCGTTGTGAGTTGCAGTTTGGAACTCGCTGAAGTAGACTGCCACCAACTCGAAATTTCCTCAGACGGCCCTAGGGTTGATGAGGCTCCTGTTGGGGCGAGCCTATCTGTGATATTATAGAGCGGTTAGATTTGTCATCCACACACTGTAGGCCTGGTGTCCTTTCTTGTTTGGGGAGCGCTACAAGTTGGAAAAAGGGAGGGGGGAGGAGGAGACGGGGGGAAAGAAAGGTGAAATGTGCTCATTCTTTCCAGCTACGGCTTCCCTGACTGGCCGCCATTGTGCGAGGACAGGCTCAGGAAGAATAGCAAATAGCTAAGTTTTCGGATTAAGCAGTAGACGTGCTACTGGCAACTGGACCAGATAATATTGTTGCTCTAGTTGGAACAAGTATGGAAGGTTCGTTTATGTGCAAGTGAAGTTATGGCTTTAGTTTATCATTATTTGCATCGCTGCTGTCATTAGTTTAATTCGTTATCTTTTAAAATTCCTGATATCAATGGTTTATTTTGCTTTTATTGTTATTCCTGTTGTGAGTAGTTTGGTCACTAGAATGTGACACATGATGGAATATACTTTTGTGTTTGTTTACTTCTAAGTTGTGGCCAATTGGAATAGCACATCCATAAACGGGTTATGTGTGTGGTATTAATCGTCGGATTTAAGTCACAGATTAGTTCGTTTCCTATGGATACATCGCAGTTAATGGAGATAATAAATTATTTATGTTCGGTGTTACGCCCCTTTGCATTTTATTCGATCGTTCTCTAATCTGTCATTAGAAGACCCAAGAGTTAGGGGTCCTAAACCCTGATGAAAAAAAAAAAATTAATGAAATGCAGAAAGCTAGAAACATTTTATCCATTCAAATACGTGCGGTCAATAAGTGGAGGCCACTCGTTTCGCAGACATTTTTTAGGTACCTTACCCCGTAAATTACTAAAATGTATTAAGGAATTTCAGAGTAGAGTAATAGAGTGTAACGAGAAGGAGTTCACAGATCTTCATGTGTTGAGACTTAGTATCATCATATGTGGTTAATGCAACTGTTATAACCCCTTGGAGATGATATATTCCTTAACCATTCCGTAGTTAGGTATTATAATAAGTGCTGAAGTGACCTGCAGCTGGACTTGCCATTCCCTTATCGACAAGACCAGCTATGAGAGAAACTGCTCGGAGAAAAAAATACAGCATCGGGCAGTTACTATTGTAGACCCATCAGCTTGTTTCTAATCGTCTTTGAAAAAAATTATATCATATATCGTGTATGTGTGCATTGGATTATTCTTTTATCCTAATAAGAACCTTTATAATTGTTTTATTTTATGCGACAAGTTGAGTGCCGCAGTACTGTAGTGTGAATTTCATCCTGTTGTACATTTTTTATTTGTTGTGTCGCTCGCTCGTTGAAGATTTCAATAATCTGCAACAGTGGCGGTGCGTTCATGCGTGCGTGTTGTATTTCCAGAGTTGTATTGCGTATATCGTCGACGCGTGAATGAATTCATGCTTGTTACTAAACTCGTAAATTTGTGTAAATATCGTACTAAAGTTATTTATTGTGAAAATAAATGTACAACAATAATGACCGAAGGGATTGGGTGGTCTAGAGGTAAGGACGTCGACCACTGGGCAAGAAGATCCCGGTTCGATTCCCCACCACAGGCGGTGAACAATTAAAAAAAATCTTGAATCCGTGGCTTTTCCCTCTCCTGGTCTCTGGGTAGTGAGATCTGATGTTTAGAAGACAAACAAAACACACACACAAAAGAAACCACGGGGAAACAACCGCCTTTATTATCTCTCTCTCTCTATCTTCCCCCCCCCCCCCCCCGCATCCGCATTCTGCGTATGTTAAAGAACCCTTGGCTGTTGGAAATCAAAAAGATTAGATCAGAAATGGCCGCTGCCTGGACACAATTAATATGAAAAATGTTACCCAAAAACTTTAACACTTTCGGTGATAGAAAATATGAGAGTACCTCTGAAGTCGGAGATTATCTGTCTGTATGGCGGGGGACACCTGGCGCACACGGCGGTCGGTTTGAAAAATAGGAAAAAGTGATATTCACGCACAATTCTGTTCTTCGGGACTTCGCTTGAGATATAAAGTTGGCGAACGCTAACAAACAATACACCTCTGACAGAAGAACTGTAGTGTAATGAGCAATAGCTTCTCTTCATATGAGCGAGAGAGTTGAATAGATTATGCTATAGTAGTATTAATATTAGAAAACCATACGCTTAATGGTAAACTTTAGGAAATAATCGTCAAAAAGTGTAGTAGTTTTCAAGTGTCCACAATCACTCAGGCGGCTTCTATGCATCGTATAATCCATATTCTTGTGAGTTAGCTCGTCTTGTTTTTAATTCTCTATATACTGTCTTATAATTTATTTATAGCAGGTTTATTATATTTCTAGGATTATTTATGTATTGTCTTCCTATTCCTTTTGTATTTGTAATGTTTATATATTTTATCAGTATTATAATGAGCTGTCATTTCTTTTATCACTATCTTGTTGATTAAAAACACAGATAATGTGATAGAATAGGAGATGTTGCTAATGTCATGTGTTTATTGCTCAATGACATATGTAACGCCTGTCTCTTTTCTCCTTCTCACTTTTTTATTCCTAAATGAAAGGCACAATCATATTGCAGAGTGATGCTGATCTTGTTTTTTTTTTCCCCTAATGATGTTATTTGTAGAACATTTCTGTGTTTACGCTGATCTCATTGATTTTGGCTTGCCGTTCTCCTGTGATAGTGAGCTATCATGGTAATATTTTTTTTTCTTCTTAATGTTTATGTAAAACTTACTTTTGTAGGATCACTGTTCACAAACATTTGTTGTTAATAGAACTATTTTGTTTGTCCAGCAAGTACCACGTAGGAGGTCACTCATAAAGTCAGACTAGCAGCAGGGACAGCTGAACTAAACGAAACAAACACAGATGTTATTAAGTGTTCACCTACTAAGGAAGTTGGAATACTTGGTTACAGCTGGCAAAATAAAAGGAAAGAGAGATCGCGGGCGACAAAGAGAGAAAATACTGGATAGCTTGGTGTCATGGCATGGAAAACAGTCAACAACAGAACTGATACGATGCACTGTGGATAGAAGATTATGGAGGGACATGATCACCTACGCCAACCGGTATAACACATGATGATGATGATGACTAAGGACTAATCGTCTCCACCCTTAAAAGGACACTATGTGGGCATATTTCAAGAGCTCCACTGAAAGATGTTGTCAGGCCTTGATCAATTCTCGCTGTTCACTGATTATATAGCCAACAGTCAGCTGTGGTTTGTTGTTCGCTGCATCTTGCCGACTATACATCATTATTTCATTCTTCTTTTGAACTATGATATATATTGATAAAACGACGGAGTCTTTTGAGACGAACACGGGAAACTAATAAGAATCGAAAATGGTAATGGTGTAGAGTTTATAACTATGAAAAGCAGTCAGGCCCCCAAGATCACTGATTCGTTCACGGGAATGACTCACTCAAATCGGACCAGAACTGTATAATTGGATACATTCATCTGAATGTTAAGGTAAGGTCACGGTTAGGAATGCAAAAACTGCGAGGGAAAGAACTGACCTATATGACCATTATATTGTGTGACTTAGCAATGTTGTATAAAAACATTACTACATACTACTTCATGAGTACGTTCATATCTAGCAATATGGTGACTGCATTTAATGCTTATAACATATGGAATGCATATAACCCGGTACACAAAAATGCCGAACTGAATTCGGATGTGTTTTGCTGAAATGCGTAGACATCGTACCTTGCTTAAAATCACGATTCAACGTAACTGTGCCCACTAACCGTTCTTATAGGATGGGGAAAGGAACAGTGGTTGTCAAGTGAATGAAGAATGGAGACATCCTCTTATGTTGCAAATGTAAAGCAGTGTACTGTTTCGTAGCTAGCAGATGTAAACTAGCTTCATTAGCCTAACAACTGGGGGACAAAAATGTCAATAACGGTTATTTGAAATCTGCATGGTAAGGTGTGTGTGGTGTTTGTACTAGCGTTTCGTCTCTTTTCATTTTCTCTATCAGTTTGTTAGCAACATTGTAGCGTATCCTTTGTTGTCTCCGTGAGCACGTCCCCGTTAATGACACACCAAGCACGCAGCTATCATATTCAACTATTGTTACTTGTATCCATTATTACACTGCGTCACGTTTTTCAGTGATTCCTATACGCTTGTTGAATCGATGAATAACGGTGCTTTAAACAATTTGTGTGTGTGTTAATATAATATGACCATTATCTTAATCAAGGTTTTATTGGTTCTAGCATTGTTATTCTTGGTCTCTCCGGGCAGTACTATTGAAGCTACATCAGTTATGCAAATGGGCCTTTTTAATTAAAGAGCATTTGTGTTTTCAGAAGCAATAGCGAATGCTACGCAAGCCCTTGACATCATTTCTCGATTGCGCGTATTGTTTTGCATCTTTGATTGCACCGGTCTGAATGTGAGAAATTAATTATACAGCGTGGTGTCCAGCCATCGGTAATAGCTTTTTTTTTTATATACCTCATCGGTGTGGTGGTTAAAACAAAACAAAAAAAAACATTATATATATAAAAGTAACTATCGGGGATGTAACTAGTTACTAGTGCTTCTCCTGATCAGATGTTGCATAATTTATCTACGGTATTTGTTTAGGATCAATGTTGTGCCCCGGCTTTTCAACCGAAGGCGTAGCGCCAACTCTTGTATGGGTAATCAGGCATGAGAAACCTGATTTGAATTTGTCAAATACTCATATTTGTTCCCCGAATTGTATTTTGATTCCCCTGCACGTTGTAAGGACACATGATGTTTTATTAATGTTGTTTTTTGTTACGTTTCTCAAAACGCCCTCGGGTCAACACTTTCTTTGAGCGCTGTTTTGGGCAGTTTATTGTAGATAGAATGAAACGGGTGATCTAATATTGATTGAAATGTCATTTTCATGTCAGATGAACTTCAATTCTCGATCGGTGGTGAAATTAAATCAGCATAACGATACTCTCCTGGGCGACTGCAGTGGACACTCGACCTTTATTCTCATACCTCAGTGGGCTCCCTAGCTCAGAAACTGGATAGTTTACCGCGTATTATTAACTCACATAGTGTGTGCTACAAAGGTTAAATACATGTATTATAAGCGTCAAATGCAGTCATCATGTTGCTAGATATGAACGCACTCACGTAGTAGTCTGTAGTAATGCTTTTATCCGACATACTTTATATAGGTCATTTAGATCAGTTCTCTTTCTCACTGTCTTTGCTTTCCTTACCATGCCTCTACCTTAACATTCAGATGAATGTATCCAATTATACAGTTCAGGGCCCATTTGAGTGAATCATTCCCGTGAACGATCTTTGGGGCCGGAGTGCCTCTCATAGTTATAAACTCTGTATCAATATTTTACATGAAATAATTCAATTATGAATTAGGTTTTCCTGTTATGATAAGGGAAAAGTTAAATGATGTCATCGAGGAGTAAAGTATTTCACTTCATCTCACAAGATCACAACATTTGTAAATGAGGGGGCCGGTGCTTTTCCTGTTATTTATCTTTTCCAATTGATTGAGCCAAGTGCCCATTTTTCCCCTGTTGTGCTCATTGGAGATCTACAGGCTGCAATCCTATGTCCATTTTAAGCCAGTGCGCTACCACTATGCTATTGGTGCCCACCATCAGGGAAGAGACTAAAAAACTAATAGACACACTGCTTATGATATTCTTTTAGACAATAAAACATTTGCAAAGAGCAGAGGAGAAGGTATTGTGGAGGTGAGGTGTGGTATATTTCTCACTGACCTTTCCAGTTCGGTGCACTTTTCTTTTCTCTATGAGATTTTCTTTCTTTGCAGCCTACAGTAGAACTGTAGTGTATGGAACAACCGACATAATGACCCATCATCATATTTTACCATTGTACACGTTTTAGTCGTGGACAATGACGGTGTTGTTTAAATGTTAAAGCTGTTTCTGTCCTCGTGTTGACAGGCCTCGTCAGGAATAATGCTCATTTTGTCATGTAAGACTTTATATAAACTGCTATTTGATGAAATATGTCTGGTACATATAGGAGGGGGAGATTGGGAGAAGGGGCATGCAAGATTTCCGGTGTAAATATTATCTAGATTGTAAATTAAATATTTTGTGTATTGATATTTAAAAATCAATCGGGCCTATTATTGCCCTCAAGTAGCTTTTATTTTATTTTATTTTATTTTATTTATTTTCCTGGTTCTTTTTTTTATTGGAGGTCCGGAGAAAATATTGAAGAGTAACTCTTCGTCATCTCCAATCATAATATTGACAAGTCTTAGTAGGCGATACTACAATAAAATGTATATTATTATATTTTTATGTGTGGTAAAATGTGCTGACCTATGTGTTTATGCTGGTTCAAATATTGATATATTGTATAACTACTACTTTAGTAGCGTTTGCTTTCCTCATTACTGAATAGTTTGTGTCGGTTCATTTGATAATGTATCTCACTTCGTCCTAGTGAGTGTTTGGTACATTTGGAACAAAATAAAGTGTGTTTGGGGGGAAAAAGTAAGAGCGGACTAGGAAAATGTGTTTGTTGGGGGGGGGGGGGGGATGTGAGGGCAGACTAGGAAAGTGTGTTTGAGGGAAAAAGGGCGGACTAGGAAAGTGGGTTTCAGGGGAAAAGGTCGGACTAGGAAAGTGTGTTTGAGTGGAAAAAGTGAGGGCAGACTAGGAAAGTGTGTTTGAGGGGGAAAGGGTGGACTAGGAAAGTGTGTTTGAGGTGGAAAGGGCGGACTAGGAAAGTGTGTTTGAGGGGGAAAGGGCGGACTAGGAAAGTGTGTTTCAGGGGAAAATGTGAAGGCAGACTAGGAAAGTGTGTTTGTTTGAGGGGAAAAGGATGGACTAGGAAAGTGTGTTTGTTTGAGGGGAAAAGGATGGACTAGGAAAGTGTGTTTGTTTGAGGGGAAAGGGTGGACTTGGAAAGTGTGTTTGGGGGGGAAAGGGTGGACTAGAAAAGTGTGTTTGAGGAGAAAAGGGAGGACTAGGAAAGTGTGTTTGTTTGAGGGGAAAAGGATGGACTAGAAAAGTGTGTTTGTTTGAGGGGAAAAGGATGGACTAGAAAAGTGTGTTTGTTTGAGGGGAAAAGGATGGACTAGGAAAGTGTGTTTGAGGGGGAAAGGGTGGACTAGGAAAGTGTGTTTGAGGAGAAAAGGGCGGACTAGGAAAGTGTGTTTCAGGAGAAAAGGGCGGACTAGGAAAGTGTGTTTGTTTGAGGGGAAAAGGGTGGACTAGGAAAGTGTGTTTGAGGGGGAAAGGGTGGACTAGGAAAGTGTGTTTGAGGGGGAAAGGGTGGACTAGGAAAGTGTGTTTGAGGAGAATGGGGTGGACTAGGAAAGTGTGTTTGAGGGGGAAAGGGTGGACTAGGAAAGTGTGTTTGAGGGGGACTGGGCGGACTAGGAAAGTGTGTTTGAGGAGAAAAGGGCGGACTAGGAAAGTGTGTTTGTTTGAGGGGGAAAGGGTGGACTAGAAAAGTGTGTTTGTTTGAGGAGAAAAGGGTGGACTAGAAAAGTGTGTTTGTTTGAGGAGAAAAGGGCGGACTAGGAAAGTGTGTTTGTTTGAGGGGAAAAGGATGGACTAGGAAAGTGTGTTTGTTTGAGGGGAAAAGGATGGACTAGGAAAGTGTGTTTGTTTGAGGGGAAAAGGATGGACTAGGAAAGTGTGTTTGTTTGAGGGGGAAAGGGTGGACTAGGAAAGTGTGTTTGTTTTAGGGGAAAGGGGTGGACTAGGAAAGTGTGTTTGAGGGGAAAAGGGTGGACTAGGAAAGTGTGTTTGAGGGGAAAAGGGTATACTAGGAAAGTGTGTTGGGGAGAAAAGGTGTAGACAGACTAGAAAAGTGTGTTTGTTTGGAGGGAAAAGGTTTAGGCAGACTAGGAAAGTGTGTTTGAGAGGAAAAAGTGAAGGCAGACTAGCAAAGTGTGCATGAACAAATTGGAATTAAGAAGGGACAGAATTTAGCAGTGAAACTTTAGGAAGCTACTAGGGTCAACGGGATGATCGTATAGGACCAATCCGTAACATGCCACGGGAATTTGATCAATAGATTTCGACTAATCTCTTGATTCATTTCTATTGTAATCAGATCTTTGGGGAATGCTGTAATTCAGCACTTCTTTGTTGTCCATATTATATTTGTATTGTGGCAGGGGGTGTTCATGATAAAACATGAAAGTGCACATCCATAGTAACCATGCAAGTTATATGGTTACTGATCTGTGAAGGCAAGAGAGAGTGGTCCATAGTGCATGAAACAGCTAATTATGTGAATAGTTAACATCCTTAGTTATGTATGTGACGCTGCATAATTAATATGATGTAAATATTCCTATGTTCTATGTACTTGTGTGATTTATATTGTATTGGATAAGTGTCGCTGATACCTTACTGCATATTAAGTTACATACAATCGTATATATTAAGTAAAAGCGAAAATTGTAACCCAAAATATTCTAGAGTAAGAAACGCTTTTTCAAGGTTCAGTAAACGTCCCCATGGTGTACTTCTGCCTATGGCTAATACATTAGAATCCGGTTATAACGAGATGTTCGGGACCATCGAAAAGTTGTCGCTATAGCTGTATATCGTTGTATCCGATTTAAGTTTGAAAATCATCAGCATCAAGTACCATGCTTGCTAGATTAGGTGATCATGTCTCTCCACAACTTTCGATCTCGACAGTTATTTATCAGTTCTGTTGTTTCTTCTTTCTTCCTTCTGCCAAGCCTTCTCTTAAGCTGTCTGGTATCTTTTCTCTTTCCTTCCCTCTGTCTCTTCGTCCCTCAACTTTCCCAGCTGTCACAATATATTCCAGTTGTTCCCTTCTCGTTACATTGGCAAAAAATGATGATTGTGTCTTCCTAATAATAATTAATATTGGAAATTAGCTCTCTCTTTGCTTTGGCCCCTTTCAGAACGTCTTCATTACTTTTCTTAGATGTCCATGCTATTCTCAACATTCGTCTGTAAAACCACATTTCTACAGCCTCCATTGATTTCGTGTCTGTTGTCCATGATTCGCATCCATATGTTAAGACTGGCTCCACATAACATTCAAGAACTCTTATTCTTGTTTCTATTGTCAAGAATGGATTGTGCAGTAATTTCTTCATTTCTTTGAAGCTGCTTTTGCCTGAACCATTCTGCGTCTCACTTCTATTGTACATCTACCATCTGGGGTTAAAATTGTTTCTAGATATTTAAATTCATTTACATGTTTATTTGTTGTTCCACTTGTCTTTATTGTGCATTATGGTGATCCTTTATTTGTGCTTTCCTTCACTATAATGTCTAACATTCCTTGTGACTCATTTGGACTCTTTAACGATTAAGACTGTATCATCAGCATACCTTAGATTATTTATATTATTCCAAGTATGCCCCTTATGGATCTTAAAATAATCTGACTATACATAATAAATAAATCTGACAGCACACACACAACCTTGCCTAACACCCTGTTTTATTTGTTGAAACATTCCCAATTGATTTCCAGTTCATATGACTGCTGCTTCTTGCCATTACACGTTCTTTATTATTCTTAGATCTTTGCTGTCTACGTTTATACCTTCTAAAATTGTGATTATTTCTTTGGGCTTTTCTTTGTCAAATGCTTTTGTATAATCTATGAAACATAGGTTTACATGTTTTCACTACCATGGCTCTTTCTACTAAAGATCATATGGTGTATATGGCATTGTTCATACCTTTACCTCCAACAAAGAAATAACTTTCAAACATGTTCAATGAGTTGAGCAATTGTTCACAATAAGTGCGATACTTCTTCCATTAAAACAATAACTGCCTGTCAAACTTGTGCACCCATTGTTCAAATATTAACATTGCCGTACATGATTATTTGTTAAACGTGTACTTTGACCGCGATGTTTTTATATTTCTTTAAAACAACACGACTTCTCACATTTTTCTGTTGCGAGCAGGGACAGCCTGTCACCAAGCAGGTTGGGCACAATTATAAAAGAGACCTGTCTCGTTTACGTTGTGTACATTTTTTAGGGTTCAAATTGTTTGGAATTTTCCATTAGTTCACTTTGCCTCCACTTATCAGTTGTTTATTTTGAAACTAATCCAGCCTCACCGTAGATTTCTTTCATTGAGGTTTCATGTCACACTTTGAATCGGTTATTAGCGGGTCATCATCATTGCACTTCGATGGACTTAGATCTCTTCCTCAGAAAGTCTCGCATTGTCCAGGGACTGACTACTCCAGTTCTGTGTTGGTTAATTAGTTTTCTTACACGCTCACTAAGTTTCTCCTTTCTGGTTGTGCCCATCTTAACTCCCATCTTTTTCATCCGAAGGAGTTCGTTCGTTCGTTCGCTTTCGTCAGCTTTGACCTCTGACGAAGTCCCACCCACTCAATTTTGTGGGACTGAATTTTGCGTGTAAAGTCTGTTTTATCCCATTACAGGATGCCCCTTGCCATGCAGGCAGATTTACTCCGACTTCAGAGGTACTCATTTTTAGGGAATTAGTAAAACCCAGGTGTCCTCGCCAGGGTACGAACCCCTGCTGTTGCCGTGGTAAGCCAACCGCCTATCGATTGCGCTAACCGGACACCCATCCGAAGGAGTGACGTGGACTCATAGTTGTCGAAGTCCTGTGCCCTTCCCATGTCTCGGAGGGCTTAGATGATGTCCGCCCGATCCATTGGGTTGACCGTTGTCAACAATAGCGCAGATAGCCAACCTGCCCGTTCTTAAATGTCCCCGTACTCCCGCATGTCCTGGGACATAGACAAAGGTGACCGTACGCACTTTTGACTTCTGCAATAAAGTTGAAGTTGGTACATGTTTAACCTAAACTCTCAGCGAGTTCTTTTCCATTTTCAATAAGGATAGATTCTAAAATCGTCGTATTTTACCCCTAGATTGCAGGAACCATGTTAGCAATACACAGTCAACGTCTTCGTAATCGACTTCCTAATTTTCTTTCTATTCTGCCCAAAACCACCGCTTGTAAAAACCGACATTGTTAAAAAAAAAAAAAAAAACTCCAGGTAGAAGCCGACATACAAACTACTTTTGGTGTTTTAAAGTGACTATTTTGTTATGTAATGGCGGCTGTTAGCTTTCAACTCTTTCATTTGGATAGCTGTACCAAGTCAGCTGAAGTTTCCACTTGAAGTATTTATGCGCGGGTGCTACAATGTTCGTGCCCATGGCTTCGATCTTTTCAGTGAATCCAGCGTTGTGGGTACATCTTTGTACGCACTATTAGTGATTGACGATTGAAGATAGTATATTATAGAGGAAACTTCCGAGGCGATAATCAGGGAATCAATTCAGAGGAAGAAGTATGTTTACAGCACTCAGAAAAAAATGACAAATAATCAACAGCAGAAATAAAAACAAAGAACAATATATGGTCCTAAGCAGGATCGAACCTGTACTCCTTAGCACAGCGCATTGCCACGAAAAGCCAAACGCTAGGGAACACGCAGATATGGGCTGTTCGATTTGCAACGAAAATGTTCCGATAACTAACTGTAGTAAATCATGACACTGCCGTACCATTACCAGTCACAAACTCCAAGTCACCACCGATGGTGAAATAGCTTTGTTCTCCTGAAACCCTTGTTACATTCTCAGTTACATAACTCTTGACCTTTTGAATTGAATTGGGAGTACTTAGATTAATGCTGTTGTGGACTGCTATTATTTGTTTGAAAACGTGAGTCATAATAATCATATGACGAAAATGTATCATTTGTTTACCGACTGTTATTTTCAATGTTAATTTTCGGTACAATAAAGGCGAATTGTCAATTTCTCAGTTCAAAAACAGTTTCCGAACAACACCGTGTAATAGTTGCTGTAATGTTAGCCGTGGCTAGCTATGCAACTGTTGATTTTTCATGAGCTGTGAGTACCTCTGTGGTAGTTGTGGGAAAGCTGGTGAGATGGAGTAGGTTGGGAATGGAGGTTAGCAGAACAGATTAGTTGTCTACACCTGTTTGAGCGCAAGTCAAGTGCCATATTAACATCGAATACTATAATATATAAAAAGTAAAAGTAAGTAAAGTACCCTCGTCACGCCAAGTGGCGTATAGGGAATA
Source organism: Megaustenia siamemsis (assembly GCA_032433765.1). Taxonomy (NCBI): domain Eukaryota; kingdom Metazoa; phylum Mollusca; class Gastropoda; order Stylommatophora; family Ariophantidae; genus Megaustenia; species Megaustenia siamemsis. The sequence goes on from JAVIAB010000125.1 coordinate 24,990,772, forward strand.
TGGTGTTAGTGACCATAAATTTTACACACCTTCAGCACATGATTTTTGGGGTAATGTGGTCGGTATTACGCCCGTGCCGCTTCACTTTCCAATTCCGGAAAAAAATCCGGTACCCATTAAAGGCTGGGTGAACCCGGAAGCCGTCGGTTGGGATCGAACCCTACCCCTTGTCCTTTGTAGTCCAGTTCACTAACCACTGAGCTATCGCGGCTCCCTACTATAATATATAGCTACGGAATATTTCAACCATTTTGTATCTCTTGGTGATACAGAGCGGCTGTTATTTGTGCTTCTTTACAATCCGATGTATAGATCTATCATTTTCTTGCTCTTTTGCCTTCTTAGCGCCAGCGTGGTAGTTATCATAATGTTAAAGTTGGGTAGCTGTTGTCAGGAGTTGATCTAGAACACATGAGATCCATCAGCGAGTTCTAATCATTATCATCATCAGGTGCCATGCCGATTGGTGTAGGCGATCATCTCTCTCCACAATACTCGGTCCTTCCTACATGTCATCATTTCAGTTGATTTTTTGTTATGCCATTTGGATAAACTGTTCACTATTTTTTCTTTTGGCTTTCCTCTGCTCTTCTTTCCATTCATTCTGCATGTTATAGTATTCTCTATGCCTTCTGTTAGCATGACATGTCCAGTAAATGTAGTCTTACTTATAATTTTGATATGACAACTGTTTCTTATAAACACAATGGAGGCGTAACAGACTAATCTGTCTAGTCTGGCCAAGCGAGCAGGGATCGAAGAGGGAAGACAACCCGGTACTAAAAAATGTCGTGCTGAAGTCGGATGTGTTGGGCCGAAAGGCGCAAATATAACAGTTATACTGCAAACCACAACACAACGCAGACACGCCCACTTAACGTCCTTTTAAGGACGGATGACGAAGAGGAATTCTACAGTCTACGAATACCCTAGAATACTTTAGTCATCGGACGATTGCAAGCAAGCATAATTTTGATATTTCTAGTTTCTCCAGCTCGTTTTAAATATTCTTCATTTGTAATTTTTGCATTCCATGGAATTTGTAGCATTCTTCTGATAAATCCTATCACGGCTGCCTCTAATGTTCTTTACGTCGTCTCACTTATCGTCCATGACTCACTTCCATATAGTAGAACAGGTTCGATGTAGCACTTTATGACACGTTCTCTAACATTAATTGACAATGATTTGTTACATTGAATGTTTTTCACTGGATGGAATTTTTTTGCTTGTCCTATTCTGCTTCTAATTTCTGCAGGGCATCTGCCATCTGATGTTATTATTGGTCCCAGATATTTGAATCTATGCACTTATTTAAAGATTTTTCTATTTAGTTTTACTCTACATTATTGTTGGTTTGTTTTCTCTGGCAATGCCATTTATATCACTTTTTTTTCAAGTAGGAACATTTGACCCATTGCGGACCTGCCTTCCACTTAGTACGGTGTGTCGTAGTGAGAAATCCTGAGATCGATAAACACCAATGATGAAGTAGATCGTTTTATTCCAGCAACATATTTTTGTCTGAACTATAACGAAGTACTAGTACCGTAATGCTCTTACATAATCTAATGTGTGACGATATTCCAGTTTATTCACTGGCCACATGAGAACTAATGATTGCTCTGAGCGATAACGAATGATAATTTAGAGAATGAAATGATTGTCATGAATCACGGCAAAAGATATTTAGATTAGAGAACCTATTAATGTCTCATGTTAATTCTCCAATCTGCGTTTCAGGTAAAACTAATACTAGTAATAATAATTGGTCAATTTTAGTTGCGCGCTCCTACAGATAACTTAGTAGACGAGAAAGGGTGAGCTATGTCATGTAAGATATGAAAGTAAATATCATAACTCTGTATATACGTATATTGCTGCATCTAGCATAGTTATATTAGGCAGCCTTAGCTATCTTTATAATTTGGTGGATTGGTTGGGGGGGGGGAAGAGAAGGAGATGTGATATTTATAGAATGAAGCTGTCCCCAAAAAGCCATTCCTGGTATCATTTGTTCATCTCTGTCTCTTCCACCCTCCCCTTATATATATATATATATATATATATATATATATATATATATATATATATATATATATATATATATACATGTATATATATATATATATATATATATACATACATACATACATATATAATATATATAATATATATTTACGGCGTGATTACTACATCCCTCTAGCTCTAATCTTTCTCGAGAGTTCTACATATTTCTTCATAATCAAACCTGCTTCGTACATACAAATCATATGCATACATCAATTCTAACACATTCCATACATACTTCTGTACACAATTTATAATGCCAGATGCTCATACATTGGCACCAACTGGATTTAGATAATCCACGAGGGAGCCTGGTTACAGATAATTTGTGAGAGAACGAATTTATCATTCATTTATTTATCCCCCCCCCCACCCCTCCCAAAACTACCGCTTGCCTTGCAGATTTCTACCAGAAACGCCGAACTCGTTCGCGCCATTTCCCTAGACGTCCATTCAATTATGTCAAGATGGCTAACAGACTATTCTAGTTGTAGACCATTCTAACTGTCAGATAGCGCTTGGTAGGGAGTTCCAATTATGGTGTTCTCTATCCCGTAGGTCGCTGTTATCTGTGTTTTCTCTTGAAGCTTTTAAAAATGCCAACTAAGATTTTTGACACGAAGCAAGCTATATATATATGCTTGCGGTGTTTAGTTGGTGGGGAGGAGGTGGGGAAGAGAGACTAACGGCACCAGGGTGTTGAAAGTAGCCAGGGACTGGTAGATGACTGCTTGCACCAGGATCAACGGAAAGAGACGATCTAAATCCTACTTAATCACCCCCACGGTGTCTGATAACAAACTAAGATAATCAAGATCGAAGAGGTAAAGCAACCAGGTATTAAAAAATGTCATATTAAAGTCGGATCTATCGGGCCGAAATGAGCCGAACGGCGCAGAATATGGCAGTTCACTGTAAACAACAATGCAGCGCACTTGGGCTCATTCAATATCATATTAAGGGCGGATGAGGAAGAATAGTAGTCGTTGGATGAATGCAACAGATGTGTGCCGAGTCTCACATGTTTTGACATGTTTACGTTAATTTTATACGATTCAACTCATCTCTTAAGAAATCATAAAGGACAGAGTCAACGCGTTGTTCGCCTCAGTTTACATTCCAAACTTGACTGATTTGTTTTTTTTCCTCTGTTATTATCTTACCCTCAAAATTCACTGTCTTTGCCGTCTCTGTCATTCTATAAAATCAAATAAAGTAAATGATTACTATTGATGGCCATGCAATAGCCTTGATCTTATTAGTCACCCTCTAGGTTATACTATTATTGCAGTATCAAATAAATATCTTCTTATAGATTATATGATGCTAATCTCTATCTTCGTTGTTCATCATACTTGAACATGACAACATCGATTACTTAACAAATTGTACTGCATCAATTACTTAACAAATTGTACTGCATCAGTTACTTAATAAATTGTACTGGCATCAATTGCTTAATAAATTGTACTGGCATCAATTACTTAATAAATTGTACTGGCATCAATTACTTAACAAATTGTACTGGCATCAATTACTTAACAAATTGTACTGGCATCAATTACTTAACAAATTGTACTGGCATCAATTACTTAATAAATTGTACTGGCATCAATTACTTAATAAATTGTACTGCATCGATTACTTAACAAATTGTACTGCATCGATTACTTAATAAATTGTACTGCATCAATTACTTAATAAATTGTACTGCATCAATTACTTAATAAATTGTACTGCATCAATTACTTAATAAATTGTACTGCATCGATTACATAATAAATTGTACTGGCATCAATTACTTAATAAATTGTACTGCATCGATTACTTAATAAATTGTACTGACATCAATTATTTAATAAATTGTACTGCATCGATTACTTAATAAATTGTACTGCATCGATTACTTAATAAATTGTACTGGCATCAATTACTTAATAAATTGTACTGCATCGATTACTTAATAAATTGTACTGCATCGATTACTTAATAAATTATACTGGCATCAATTACTTAATAAATTGTACTGGCATCAATTACTTAATAAATTGTAGTGTTCATTCAGATAATAATGTATGCGTTTCACATAGCTCTTTTGAAGTAGATTTCATGTAAGTGATGTCTAGCTTGTGTACATCTTACTGAACGTTTGCGTCTATAATTTATCTTTCTGTGTTTTGCTGTAGTCAACAATGTCGATGTGGTCCCATGTTCTCTCACTACTGCACATCGACGAATCAGTCTTTTATGTTCTTCTTAACTTACGCAACTCTCCAAAGGCCTTGGAGTTTTTGCTTTCTTTTTCGCGAGGCGGATCTGTTTATCTTCAGATTATGTTTTTTATGTTATATTAGCCCGCTATTGCCATTAACAAAATTGTAGCGGAAATTACAATTTTTCTATTTAATAAAAAAGTGTTTATATAATGTGACTTTCAAAGGAGTTTTTGTTTGACTTTTTAAAATATTAAATTTGCTTTTTTATTACACGCATGAATGTTCTTTGCCACGTATTTTGTAGGTGCATAAATGACAGATAGAACTAGTGCTCCACGATAAACATTCATTTGATGACCATTAAAGATAGGATAACAACACAATGTTATCTATAAACATTCCTGAATCTTTTTGTCGTTCACCCGATGATTGCTCAAGAAAGTGATTGTCTTCCTCGTCATCCGTCCTTAGAAGGACGTTAAGTAGGCGTACATACGTTGTGTTGTTTGCTGTAGAATTGTAATTTTTGCATCTTTCCATCCAACACATCCGACTTCAGCACGTTATTTTTGAGTGCTGGGTTGTCTCGCCTCTTTTATCCCTACCCGCTTGGCCAGAATAGGCAAGTTAGTCTGTTTCTGGAGGCTCCGCGAAGAGGTGGTGTAGAGTCTGGATGGTTCTGGTTGATCGATCCTGGCGCAAGCCATCAGTTGTTTGTCGTTGACAGCATCCAGCTCTGCAGCTCGGATGCACCTTGTTTTCCAATCCTGAATCAGTTAAGTAACAATTTAAATAAGTGTAACTAAAATATACATAAAACCTGATGTCAGCCTGTTTCCTTCATTACATTTTATGCAATAGAATATTGCCAATTGTTGAATGTTATATTTGTGTTAGTTATATTACCAACAGTAGTTACAACCTTGGCTACCATATATGTCATAGATTGAAAAGTAATATAAAAAAAAATAGTGCCCAGTGCTTCCAAATTCTCGACGACGTTCCAGACATTTTCGCCTTAGAGATGAAGTAGAAGTAGCTTTCTGTTCATGAGGCGCCCACTGTTCAACTATCTCTTTAAAAAGGTTATATTGACTCTCAACAAGTTCGTTCGTTATGGGTTGTTTATTGGCGAGACACAACCTGTTCAATCTGTCTTCCAGGTCCTCATCATCATCATGTGCCATTCCGGTTGACATAGGCCATCATGTCCTTCCATAATCTTCTATCCACCTGCATTGTACCATTTCTGTTGACTGTTTTCCATGCCATGACACCAAGTTATCCAGCATTTTCTTTTGTTGTCGTCTCTTATATCTCTTTCCCTGGTTTTTGCCTGTTGTAACCAAGTATATCAACTTTCCAGGTTATATAGGGCCGTAAATGCTATTTGAATGGGAGTGGAAATTATTCCCTTTAGTTCTCTTGGGATTTACATGTCTGTCTCTTTGTGAGAAATGGTTGGAGTGCTTTGAATTTTTCCTCATTGTTTTTATGTGATTGCAGATCACTTTTGCCTTGTTAGTCATTTATTTTCTTTTAGTTTGAAATATATGATATCCTTTGTGTGAAACCTCATATCCTTTGTGTGAAACCTCATATCCTTTGTGTGAAATCTCATTTTAAGTTTTTCTTCAATTGTTTATGTGATGCGAGGTTCTTTACCCTTGTTGGTCATTTTGTAACTTTGATATGGGTTATTTTAGCCTAGTTGCTTCTCTTGAGCTTTTAAAAGTATAGCCTCCTTTGTGAGCATCTTTTGTTTTTGTTCGTTTGTTTATATGATCGGGAATCACTTTAGCCTTCTTGATCATTCGATCACTGGGGGTTTTACATAATTTGCCTTTTGTATGAAACCCTTTATGATTTTACTCGTTTGTTTCATCAACGAGTGCCGTCTCCGCAATGAAGGTTGGCTACCAGGGAGCGCCATTCTGCTCTGTCTCTTGCTTTGAAAGTGTAGGTTGTCGTAGACTGACTTGTTCAACTTTTGATGTTACTCGTCCATGTTAGTGCTCGTCCATATTAGTCTTGGTCTGCCTCTGGTTCTTTTCTTTTACCTTGTATTTTCTCCTCCAAGATTACTTTTAGTAGACTGTTGTGTCTTTTAGCATGGCCAAAAATCGCATTTGTCTTGTTTGAATTGTATTTAGTTCTCTTTTCATTTTTAGTTGTTTTAAGACTTCATCGTTTTTCTTTTCTGTCCACCCAATTCTACATATTCATATATATATATCCACATTTCAAAGGCTTTAAGTTTCTGTTCTGTTTTCCTGTCTAATACCCATGTTTTTTTGCACCATATATGAATGTTGAGAAGATATAACATTTTGCTATTCTTAATTTTAGCTCAGGTGTTATTTGTTTTGATGTTAGTATATTTTTCATGACATTAAAATTACTTTTTGGCATTCCTATTCTTTTGTTTATTTTAATTTTACACTTTCCATCACTGGTTATAGTATGGCCAGGGTAGTTGTAGTTCTGAACTGTCTCCAGGTCTATTCCTTCATTTTTGATATCCACTTGTAGGTTTTGAGTATTTTCATTGTTTATGATCATAGTTTTAGTCTTTTTGATATTCATATCTAATCTTAGGAATCTAATCCATATTAGAGTCCTAACGTTCAATGTGCTTATTTTTAGATCTTTCCTCCGACATAAGTTTGAATTCGTCCACATGGCTTTCTATGGAATAGTACGTGATGAGGCTCCAATCTCTTTTACGATGGTTTGCCACATTCGTCTTTAGTGCCCTGAACATGTCTCTTGTGTAGCACGCACTTTGCTGTTTTCGCTTTCTGGGCCGTTGATCTTTGCTGACTCTTCCGTCCCATCCACCGTCACCGTCGTTTGTTTATGTGATCCGAAATCACTTTAGCCTTGTTGGTTATTGGATCACGTGGGGTTTTACATAATTTGCTATTATTTGCTTTTTAACAATCAAGTTAAATCATGTCATTTAGCACTAAAAGTATTGGAAGTCGAACATATGTACATGATGTGTATCTCTAATGGAAGAAGAATACAATTTATTTGTCTTTGTTTTAATCATTATCAAGTATCTACCTTGTGGTACACAGCATATTACAGTTGGAGAATGTCCTAGTACTGTATCAAATACGTTTTTATTTTAATCACTAAAGTTATTACACCTGGTATACATTCTTTTTTTCCCTGTCCATTTGCAATATTAGCACCGGAGTTAGATTATTCGATACCCTCTTCCTACTCATATCACATGCTCGCGCATGTTTTGGTAGGAGGGTGGGGTAAAGGGAGTTGCAGCTCAATAGAAATACAATACATTCATCGATGTCTAATATTGGTAGTCATTCCTGGCTAGTGTTCGTTTCTCCAATCTAATGACCGGCTCGTTACACGTAACGTCCGTCAGTGTCACAACTGGCAGGAACTTATTCCGATCACCCTTACACGGAGATAATCACGTCACGTCCTGCTTGCATTATCTTTCAGGGAAACGGAAAATGGCTGCCATAATTATGCTTCAAAAGAAATTACTTGCCCGGTTTCCGTGTACAATATTCGTGTTGTGTGTGCGGCGACATCATTTTCCTGTTCAACTTCCATACAGAAGTAATTCCAGTCTACATTTTTAGCTATTACATTCATTAACAATTGATTGTATTGTTACATCTGTCCAGGGTTGACCCAAATATTTCATTTCCAATATCGTGTGCTCGCGTGCAGCAATACGAATAAACGTCACTGCCACAGAATGTCACGTTCAGTCAAAAAGTGCTTCTTTGTTTTCGTCATGCGTGCGAATTAGAATTATCTCTGTGTATCTTTTTATCTATTTATTTATTCCCTTTGTTCTTAGTGAAATATAGGTAAAATAGTTGCAGTTACTCGCCAGTGATTTCGTGTTCTCTCGTGCCTTTATCACGCCAAGACTTCTATTGTTTGGGTCTATGTCTAGTTCCTTGTCTGGCTACTTTCTGGTGATAGTTTTGCGAGTAAATGATCCAACTACCCTCTATTGGCAAAGTAACTGTCTGGATTTCTCAGTGTTAGGTCACGAACAAGACAGTGCGTTTGCGGTTTTCAAGGGTTCCCAATAACTTATCATGCAGGATAGTTTCTGTGGGCCATATTTGTGTTCTTTAGGTGTTGAGAGTGCTGCTGGATGCTCCGTAGTCACATGTTGCAAAGTTACTGCTTATGTAGATGTGCTCTGAGGCCACACTGACCTGTTCTGAGTCTCAATACCGTGGTCTGCTCATGTAATCTGAGTAAGTTTACGCTGTCCTGTTCTTGCTCATGTTTTCCACATGACTCTCAGTTCTTTTATTTCAACTCACGTCATGATTGTTTTGGCGATATTAACGAATGAGACAACTAAAACAGAAATTGGTAAATTCTTGGTTGAGACTCACAAAATCAATACATTTGTTATGGATCGCTGCCACAATATATGGTTAACAAACAGCAGAAATGGCACATAGTTTAAAGAGAAGGGAAGCTCAATAAATTTATCCCTGCAGACCATAAAGAGAAGGGAAGCTCAATAAATTCATCCCTGCAGTCCTTAAAGAGAAGGGAAGTTCAATAAATTCATCCCTGCAGCCCTTAAAGAGAAGGGTATCTCAATAAATTTATCTCTGCAGCCCATAAAGAGAAGGGGAGCTCAATAAATTCATCACTGCAGCCCATAAAGAGAAGGGAAGCTCAATAAATTCATCCCTGCAGCCAGGAATTGGTCACTATGACGTAGGATGAATGATAGCAGCAAATGATAAGACTTTAGCAGATTAAGGGCTTGACGTAATTGGACACCGGAAGGAGAGGTGAACTATTAGCATAACCTGCAATATCCGCTGTGCAATGATTGAACTCGGTGTCGACAAAATAAGCAGCCGTAATCAATAGAATTAATGGAATGCGAGTCCACAGTAGGAGAGTTAATGTTAGGATTGTGAATTGCCTGGAAAATAATCCGAAGGTCTAGGGTACTAAGCATATACAATTACAAGATTAGGAAATGGGAAACCAGTCAATAAGCACGATTGTTCAGCAAGTGAAGAGCATGGGTTGAATAGATGTGTTTTCAATCAGACAATGTCTGTAACATCTGTAGTTAAAATGTCTATAAATAACAACTATAGTTGAAATGTCTGTAAATAATATCTGTAGTAGAAATGCCTATAAATAACATCTGTAGTTGAAATGTCTATAAATAACATCTGTAGTTGAAATGTCTATAAATAACATTTGTAGTTGAAATGTGGTTTAAATGAGGGAAGCAAAGAAAAAAACAAACCAGACAGCTTAAGAGAAGGATAACACCAGAAACGAAAAATGACTTTCGAGATCGAGAATTCTGAAGAGACATGATCATCTAAGTTACCAGGCATGGTACTTGATCATGATAGCTGACTAATGAGATAGAAAAGTCACGTATCATGTGTTGTATGCGCGCATATACAAAGTTAATTTCCACATTTATTCTGTTGTTCTTTCATGCCTATTTACTACACATGCAACTCTAACACGGGACAAATAAACCGACCCAGATTAATTAGGATCTACCAAACAAGGGCGAAAGAAAAATCTTTTACCCAAAATATATAACTAGGGATCACCAAACGTTATTCTATCATCACACTTCTATCCTTTCAGTGTTTTATTTAATCTTTCCTCTTTTGCAATATCGGACTGTCTGATAAGCTCTCTGGGCCTGGCCCTCAAATGTATGTATGACCACAGCTCTCGCTTCTCCCAATCCCCACGACCGTCACATTTTTCTGAAAGGCTTGTTTAGTTTTTCCCCGTTCTGCCATGTATAAACAAACATACCGTTATGTTAGTCTAACCGTCCATACCCTGGCTCACGTTCGGTATGTTTTGTACGCGTACATGTGGTGCACTCGACTAGAAGAGAAATACGCGCTATGATAGGATATGACATTTGTATATACACTATGCAACATAAGGGCATCTGATCATCAGACATGAAATAAAATATACCGAGTGATTTAATATAATTCTCGCGACAAACATGATATAATCTGCCTACCAGATATCAGTTCTTATATGTGACAATTATATTTGTAAACTTAGTGGAGAGAAGTATAACATATTAAAAAAAAAAAGTAAAGTGCCCCCGTCACGCCAAGTGGCGTATAGGGAATATGGTGTTAGTAACCATACATTTTACAGACTCTCAGCACATGATTTTTGAGGTAATGTGGTCGGTATTACGCCCGTCAACCACTAATATCTTCAGTAATAAAGAAAAGACGATAGTCATATGTTGGTCATGTGATGAGAAGAGATAATAACCGAATAGCAAAGCAAGCCCTCATGTGGGAAACAACAGGTAAGAGAAAAAGAGGAAGACCCAGAGAGACACTGAGAAGAACATTGATGAGAGAGGCAAGAGCAGCAAGAATCGGCTCCCTCAATGAGATAGAGCTGCTTGCACAGAACAGAGACAAATGGCGAGATTCGATAAAATATCTTTAAAAGAATTGAAAATTGCTAGAACAAAAGTTCAGATAAGAGAAGGAGTATCTTGGTCTACGCCCTATGGGCCGGCTACGGCTCGAAAGGTCAATAGATAGATAGATTACGCCTGTGCGCTTTACTTTCTCAGAAAAAAAATCCGGTACCCATTAAAGGCTGGGTGAACCGGAAGCCGTCGGTTGGGATCGAACCCTACCTCTTGTCCTTTGTAGTCCAGTTCACTAACCACTGAGCTATTGCGGTTCAAAAGTATAACATATGTCAGACATAAAATAGTGGAGAGAAATATAACACCAATGCGGTTTATATAAATATAAACTCATTATTATTGAAACCCTTGGGCCCATCTGATATGTCTCCTCATGGAAAGCATAAAATACCAGAACTTAAGGAAAATATAACAGGAATCATGAAAAAAGGCACCCAATCAGACACAGAAAGAAAACACGTAGCAGAAAAGCACATACACGATACCTACCCACAGGACTCTTGGTCCCACATATTCACAGATGACTCTGCTACAAATGCCACCAGAAATGGAGGGGGAGGTGTGTTCTTGACGCTGAATAATCAGGACGAGATCACCAAGTCAATAGTTGCAGGAAAAATCTCATAACAACTTTCAATCAGAAACTGAGGCCATCAGAGATGTTGTAACACTGTATACTCAACACAAAAATAACATGCACAATAAATTGGTGATTCTGACTGATGCACTGTCAGTACTATCAGCTCTAAAAATCACCAAGAACAATGAACTAGATGACTTGAGAACAATCCTGGACCAACTATGCAATAACTTCCAGAGAGTAGTCATTCAGTGGATACCATCACACTGTAATATACACGGGAACGAACGCGCAGACAAATTAGCTAAAGGGGAAGGGAGATTACCACAAGAGAACCATCCGCTCAGTTATGATGAAGCCAAATCCATCCTCAAGGGTCAGTACCATGAAAAATGGAAATGAGAACACCCAAAGCATAACGAGAGTGACGGATACCACCATCTCTCAAGGAGGGATCAAGTCATCATACTTCGCCTAGAATGAGAAATCACATGTTCACCAAATTCAAAATAGGTACAACCAGCCTATGCCACTGTACACTGGACAATATGACTACAAAATATGTTCTACAGGATTACCCCCTGTACACAGACCTGAGAAGAGCATTGTGGTCCACGCCCACATCTCTGGAAGAAAAACATATGGGGCAATCGATTCGCTTAAACAGGCAGCTGACTTCATGAGAGAGTCTGGAACCCTACTCTGATTGAGTCTTGATCGCAGAGAGAGAGAGAGAGAGAGAGAGAGAGAGAGAGAGAGATTATTATTATTATAGAGTTACTCGGCGAGCTTGTTCGTCCTGGTTCACGTTGGTGATGAAGGCAACGAAAAGAGCAGATAAATAAGCTGGTTCTGCGATCATATCAAATGGTCGGTCAATGAATAAGGCAGATGCCTTTTAACTTCAGATATTGGTAAAGTTAAGGACTTTGTAAAAGGTGATATCTATGTAGACTACGGAAACAGAAGTTTGATATTGCTAGAATAAAGCGATATTCTGGACGATTGAATGGAATAGTTGTCCAATACTGAGCTGACAGTCGCTGCCTGCTGATGAACATTTTGAGTATATCGGAGCAACTGTGGAAGAGTGTAGAAATGATGATCATATCATGACATCATAACTTCTTCTTTCGTTCCTCATTTTTAAGCGTCTAAAAAAAAATAACATGCCCCGTCACGCCAAGTGGCGTATAGGGAATATGGTGTTAGTGAACATAAATTTTATAGACCTCCGGCACATGATTTTTGGGGTAATGTGGTCGATAGAGGGGCCCTTGTCGCTTTACTTTCCTATTAAAAAATCCGGTACCAATTTAAGGCTGGGTGAACCCGGAAATCGTCGATCAGGATCGAACTCGACCTCTTGTCCTTTGTAGTCCAGTTCACTAACTTTCAGTAGTTTGCTCACCTTTCCTTCATCATATGCTTTGTTGGACATGTGATGAGAAGAGATAATAACCGAATAGCAAAGCAAGCCCTCATGGCTTACGTATACGCTTACGTCTGAGAGGAAATATAATTTGCAGTCTTTTACTCCTCTGTTCGCCTCTGCAACTGTTAGGTTTCAACTGTTGTGCTTCTAATATTCCGTCAATCTATCTTTTTCGTGTTCGGCCCAAGGGTCTAGTGTTCTCGCAATAGTTTTTGAATGTTAGTTGTGTTGTGTTTTGATCTTTCTGCTTTGTCACATGGCCAATCATTTTTATCGGTTGTTTCTTTATTCTTTATATATTCTGTGGCGGAGTTTATTCCTAGATTTTTCTCTCTCCGTTCTTCATTTCTGATCTTATCCCTCAGGCGGTTTTCCTGTCACCATAACTGTTATGTTAAATATTCGTCATACCTGTTAAAATACTGAAAAGTTGCGACTGGTTAAAATATATCGCAACTGACGTTTAAGGGAGGCAAATTACGTTTGTGTGTCGCCTAATTTAACGTGATTCGTGATATCCACAACAGTCATCTCCCCTTTCCCCGTGAGCTGACAACATGCGATAGGGAACCGTAGTAGTGATAGAATTGTGATAAACGTCAGGCAGCTAGAGGAATAGAAGAGCGGTTTTTGTGACGGGTCTGTCATAACAACTGGGGGGTTTGTTGAATAGAGGCAATGCCTGACGCGATGCCGTTATGTACAGGCAGAACACTCGCTCACCTTGTTTTATCACTCTGCAGGCGGACACGGTAAACGCCGCATACTGAAATCCCGGATAACTTTCATTTTCAGACTATGTGCTTATTTTGTTCTTTTAGTTTTAGCAGAGTCGCGACACAGCATCGTATTAATAGGTATTTGTGTGTTGAGTTATTAGTGCAGGGTGACATAAATTATAGGTAATATGAGTAATGACGTAGACGCCGAACGGTATCTTTGGAGTATGAAGGCACAGTGATATTCTTTGGACATTTATATGAATTTCTGTTTACCGTTCAAGTAAGGTAATTTACGTTGTACATTTTTCAGTAGCAGCACTAGCGATTTAATTATGTGTGCGTGCGTGTCATTATTGTGTCCTAATAAAGGTAGTAGAATATTTATATTTAGTGTTATTGGAGTTTGAACTGCTCAGTAAGCCTCACACAGTGAAGGTAAATAAGCATTCTTGCTCGTTGTTGTTACTCTTACCGTACTTCACAAACAACTGTTATTTTGTCTATCAGGTATCGAACCAGCGATTTTTGTACATGAAGCCAGCGAATACGTGAATGTAGATAGATCACTGTCAGTGTTTCCCTGTGGAGATACTGCCAGTTAGATCGCTGTGGTAGCCTTATTATAGTAGGTATATTTGCTTACTTCAACCTAGATCTGGTTGGTAGTTGGTGGAGGGAGGCGGCAATGATGATGCTGACTCGCACACTCCCCCGACTGACACAGATATTTGTGCGCTTACTCAGTGCGATGACAAGTTGAATCTGTAGTTCTCCAGTCGAGCCAAACTAAAATGAGTACACGGCGTTGGCAAAGGTCTTCCTTCCTTCATCCCTTCCTTTCACCCGATGACTACTAAAGGAATTGATGTCCGCTTCATTATCCGTCATTAAAAGGACGTTAATTGGGCGTAGCTAGGTTGTGCTGTAGAACTGTGATATTTGCGCTTTTTGGCTCACATATCCAACGTCAGCATGTTATTTGTGAGCATCGTGCTCGCTTGGTCAGACTAGACAGGATAGTCTGTCTCTGGAGGTACCGCGAAGAGACGGAGTAGGCTCTGAATAGTTCAGCTTCAGCGATCCTGGTTCAAGCCATTAGCCGTGTGTCACTGATAAGCTTTCAGCTCTGCTGCTGTGAGATGCCTTTGTATCTGGCGAAGGAAATTACAACGATGTCTATTACTGGCGACTACCCCTAATCTCATATCCGGATTTTGTAGTCTGATATGATGAAGTTTAATAGTTTCCTACACCATTATTATATTTTACGAAGCGTCCTCTACTTTAGTCTTAACTATTACTATAATGTAGCTATTTAATGTAACTTCAGACATGGACCAGAGTTGTGTTTGTGTTATTCTAAAGCATGTAGGATATTATAGTTTATGAGAATCTTCGCAACACAGAATGAAAAAGGACGTTTATGTGTAGTTACGGAGCTGCTAAGATGGACATATGTCGGACATATGATGAGAAGAGACAACAACAGAATTCCACAACGGGCTTTCTATAGGAAACATCAGGATACAGAAAAAGATGAGTCAGAGAAACACTAAAAAGAACACCTATAAAAGAAGCAAAGTTGGCAGGCATAGATTATCATATAAGATCGAATTTCTCGCCCAGAATAGAGATGGGTGGTAAAAAACACCACAGGCTCTATGTGACGTCTAACGGCGTGGGAAAGATCAAGAAAATCATCATCATGTGCCTTCTCAGCAACGAAGGTCGGCTACCATGGATCGCCATTCTACTCTGTTTCTTGCTCTGATGGTGCAGGCTGTCATAGTTTGACTTGTCCATCTTTTGATGTTACTCGTCCATGTTAGTCTTGGTCTGCCTCTGCCTCTTTTACCTTGTATTTTTCCTTCCAATATTACTTTTTCAAGAGAAATCAAGAAGCTACTGAGTTAAATGTGTAAATTAATAGATGAAAGTAGAGAAAAAAAAAAGGGGGGGGGTGTACATTCCTCCTATATTTTTGCTATTCTTTGCTGATTACAAATATTGTTCTTTATAATTTATTATTACATGAATGTGGATACACTCCGGCGCCAGCCCTACACACTCACCCTTCAGCTGCTTGCTTTAATCTTAAATTAGTCTTTTAGTTTCTATCATAATAATGTTGCTACATGTATGAATTAAGATGCCCCGAGGAAGCTACACTCCACTCATTCTTGAGATTGAAAGTTTACTGAAGAGGTTCAAATTTGTGGCACTACACAAATGCGAATATTGTAACATTTATTAACAGTTAATCTTTATGCTGCTATTTGACCCCAGTAACGTTTATGAGAATAAACATGTCAACATTGGACAAATCTGGTTCTTTCTAGTGTAAAATAATATTTTAACCGCAAGTATTGTAAAGATGTAAGTTATATCGTCTCTTATGATCATTTGTAATGTGCTAAAGCAGAATTATACTGAAGTCATATTTCACTAAATTTAAGAACTGACAACATTTTTCAGGACTATTTAAATATAGAGCAACAACCAGCTGGTCTCTTCTTCCCCCCCCCCCCCCCCATATCCTTCTTCCCAAGGTGATTTGAACCTCTCCACAAATTCCTTGTCTAGTAAAATAAAGGATGCCTGAGGCGTGAACGTTCGTGCACGTCCTCGGCATGTTCATTGTTCTCTTGACTGCAGTCTCCACACGGTGCGGTATCTCTTTGTCTTGGGTACGGTCGCCTGCTTTGCCGCTACCTGAACTTCAGTCCCAGGGACGCGTGCTAGCTGAGCCTGAAAGAAAAAAGAGGGGGAAAAAATCACCCATTTGCCGGTGAGGTAAGCATTAGAATATCGGTCTCCAGCTGCTGAGCTAGCCGGTCACCCTGACATTGAAAGAGAAAGCATGTTTATGACCATGAACTCTGGACGCTCTCTTAACATGACTAGCAGATGGACCATGTGTTTCTCGTTGTTATCCATTGAACTTCTATGTAAATAGTATTTTCACCAGCATAGCTTCCATAACCGCTCAATAGATTGTGTTATTTCTCTTGTATTTGACTTATTTCCCTTCACTCTTTATGCGATTTAGGAACAATGTCGATGTGTCGCGACAGGTCTCGTGCATGCTGTTTATAGAGACGCACATTATTCTATTGATCCCCTGTCTTCAAGGTCATTTACCCTTTTATTCTGAGTGTTAATTTGCTCTTGGGGACGCCGTGTGATGGTGATTCATTTACGTGTCCAAACCATTTGATCTTTCTTACTATAAAGCAGCACTGGTGTATTCCCAGGTTGTTACATCGCCATTTCTAAGGTTATTTGTTCTTGTTATCTTCAGTAGTTCATTTTGTAGGGTGCCATACACGTTTGCGTTTATTGCTTTACGTCCAAACGTAATTGATCTTTTCAGGAATGAGAGAACTCACCATCATAATTGTCTCGTGATAAAAAAGGTAAATGCAACCACAATTATCCAAACAGATGGAAGTAATATTTCCAGGAGTTGCTTAATCAAGAAAATAGACAAGAAGGACCCTATTCACCAGTGTATACATTATATTTTAGAATCACAATTTTTAAAGTTCAAAGAAGAAAAAGTATTGAAGTATATCAAAAAGAATAAGGCTCCTGAGATAGATGACACAGAAGAGATTCTTGCAGGGAAAGAAACAACAATAGAAGGGCTCACAAAAATATTTAATAGTACTTGGGCAGTGAGAAACGTTCCAGTAGTTTAGCAAACAGCTGTTATCGTTTCCGTGTAGAAGAATAAAGAGAGCAGCCGAGACTGCGAAATGTACAGAGACATCGTCGAATTCGCAATATGAAAATCAGAAAGCAGACGGGAATTAAACCTGGAATGAATATATATATATATACACACACACACACACACACAACAGTTGAAGTGTTTCGGACACTTGGTAAAAAGAAACCGGACTAAACAACACCCAAATCTTTCTTCCGCTAAACAGCATGACAGGAAACAAGAGGGAGACCAATGATGAGATAAGTACACAGAATAAAGGACACATGCAAGTACAGCATATTTCTATTCTAACAGCGTCCAGAAACGACACTACATCTGAAAGAGCAGTGACTAAAACAACAACATAACATCTACACATATTCAATTATATTAACAGTTCCGCCCTTCTCCTGCGACTATTCAAGGCAACAGCATAAGGACAACAGAAAATAAAAAAAAAAAGGTCTTGTGTCCAATGGTGAAAGTTCCGTTTGTGACCAGAAAACGCCTATTTTCCTTTTTTTTCTTTTCAGTTTTTCTCTCTCGTGTGTTAGTTCGAATACACGTGTCTTTCTTTGATTTTCTAGGCTTGAACTTTCTCCTTAGATATTATATTACTACTATAATTTAGCTTCTAACTCATTACTGGGACATTAAATAGAGGGGACTACTTTTTACATGTGTTGGCTGTCATTTACATACTGGCATGTACTCTCTTTATTCCGAGACACAACATTGTGAGTTAAACAGTACACAAGTAGGAAAAAAATGTCCGTTCTAATGTGATAAATATAGTTTGTATAAACAGCTGTCTACTGGCAGTCATTTTCATTCCTTTCAAGCTCCTGCTGCCTTCCTTTTGAAAGAACTTGCTATCTTTAGAGCTGCCCTGAGTGGAAATTAATTGTCCTAAAATAGATTGATTGGCCTATGAACCAGCCATTAGTGATATATACGACCGTGCCGTGCGTGAAACGTGTGAATTAGATGAAAGTGATATTCGCCGGTATCGTACGTGTGGTCCTCTCTGACACTATCCCACAGTGGAAGGGAAACGCCAGACAGTGAATCATTGGGCAGATTTATCAGCAGAAACAAGTGCCGTCGTTAGTTACGAGTGACTTCGTTAACCTGTTTACTCTTACCTTGAGGATTTACTGCCACTTGGATCGATGTTTGGACTCACGAACTGTTTATTGCATCGCCGTTTGCTTCTAAGTGTGGTACTCCATAGCGGGTACTGACTGATGCTGGTGGTTTTCTATCATTAATTGAATCTGCTGGCAGCATATTAGGGAACATTCTTCTTCTTCTACCTTTCAGCTCTCTGTGGAGCATAGGTCTTCAGCAAACACTTTCCAAGCCGTCCTGTTTCTTGCTATTCTTTTAAGATCGTTCCATGTCTTCCCCATCATCTTCATCTCTGCTTCTATCTGTCTTCTCTAAGAGTTCCTTGGTCTTCCTCTTTGTCTTTTTCCCTGGTTGTTCCAAAAAGGGCCTGTTGTGTAATACTCTCAGTTGGCTTCCGCAGTGTGTGTATTAGTGAACATTACATGGGATAAATTGTGGTCTTTTATCCCAGAAAGTTAGGTGAGATTGTTTAGGTCTCAGCCCCACCATGGTGGAGGTGGAGTAGGATCTTGATTAGTTGTGGTTCACCGATTGATATAAGCACATATGTGAGTCTCACCGTCGCCCTCGATATCTCTAAGCCTGCCCGCTGAGGGTCCCCCTCCGAAAACATCCCCATGCTTGTGACGTCTTAAAGTATGAACGTCTGACTTCATTTTGCCCACAACCGCCCCTGCTCGCAATGCTGGAAACGTCACAACTTTTCGGCGCTCCTCCTTCAGCGGGCAGACTCAGTCATCGGGGGCAACGGCCTGACCTCGTTCAGACCTAATGCTGATGACGTCTCAGGCTCCAGTACATGATAGTAGCCAAACATTGCGGCTAAATGCATTACTCATGATAGGAACTAAAACATAAATAAATATGAACAATATCTTGGTCTGTAGTACTTATAGTGTTGCTAGTACATGTAGATGCAACATTTCATACGTAGAATAATTTGTTTCTTATAACTTTTTGAACCTCCGCGTGAGGTATGTTTGGTTTTTTCTTCAAAGTTACATCGCGGCATTCAAACTTTCATACAGCTTCTCCACTGCATGTTTTCTACTTCAAGAAAAAGAACTTTCGTATTGAGTATTGTATTACAAACTGTAAGCTTAAGTTTGCACTGTTTCAACACATAATTTAATGAGAATTGAGAGAACTTTAAACCAGTACTACTATTAATTCCTATTCTAAAACACAAACGCAAATTGAATAATTAAATAGAAGACTGTACTGCATAACCCATTGAAAGTAAGACTTAAACTTGTTTAAGCTTGGGGCGGGTTTGAAACAGTCAGAATTTAATGCTAAGGACTCAGGAACTGATGGTTAATAATACCATTAAGGTTTAATTTAAAGACACATTTGCAGTGATAAATCATGAGATTTTTAAGAAGAAAAAATTAAAACTTGTGCTGGAACCATTAGCAGCCGATGCTTGTAAATATCACATATTTTTTTATATTTTAAAATACTTTGTTAAATTGTTTGAAGTCATTTCCAGAATTTCTCAAGAATTGTGATTTTATGAAACAAAATATCAGAGGTGGAGGTAGCTCCAGATTGGTATTCGGCTTTTATCAAGTTTTCCAGGAAGAGATCACGTGTTAAGTAAGCTACGATTTATGTCTAGCCTTGGTGACCGTTTTTTTTTCAGAATAATTTTGAGAATAGCCCTGACAGATAAAACAGAATGTTGATGACGACTTCTAAAAGAGACCACAGCAAAAATACAACTTTTTTTTCAACATCAGAAGGGAACAATCATCATTTGTTGGCTGACGTATAATGCGAAGGGAACATCTGGAATATATCGCGACATGGGGGGGGGGGGGGAGACATACCGAAGGAAGAAGAGATAGGGGAAGACAATTCGAGAGATATACAAGATAGTTTAAGACCATGGTTAGGTAGAAAGGAAGTCAACAACAGAAGTGATAAACAATTGTAGAGATAGAGAAAGCTGTGGGGGAACATGGTTACATACGACAGCAGGTACGGCGGTACTTGGTAATGCTTATGAATTTAGTTGCTTCAAGGTGTGAACGCCTTTCTGGTAGTTTGGTGCAAGTTTTCTCTTTAATCATTTCATTTATTAAAATATATTTCTAAGTTTCTTACACTTTTGACCTTATTAAATTCATGTTAATTTATTATATTCATCATTCTTTCTTTCTTTCTTTCTTTCTCTCGGGCCAGCACATAATTCAGAAGTCATAGTTGTACACGATTGACGAAATGCTGCTGGTTGTTGTAGTTTGTGGTTGTTTCTTAGTCCCATGGATGACCTATCCCTATAGCTGTTCGTAGCGATTCCCATGGTCTTCCTTGTTTTCTTTTACTTGATGATTTCCATGTGAATTCCTGACGGGGAAGAGAAGTCTTTTCTTAATTCAATCTGTTCATTTGAAATGTAATCCCTCCAGATTATGTTTGAGATCGTGCAGAGACTTTTCTTTTCAAAGCCAAACTCTGAAGTTCGAAGCTCGCTAGTCACCGCAGTTGGAAAAAAAAAGTAGGTACCTGACGGTCAGAGAAGATGAGTCATCCGAGTAGAAAGTCCTGGACCGCGTTCCTTCAAAAGATGTGCCCATGATAAATATAGGCTGTACATTACATTCCCTTCAACAGTAAGATGCTGCAATGGGATACGTGTAGCATTAAACAAAAATATAATAAACCTTTAAAACATAAGTTGAAATAAGTTATCACCACTGTCCATCCATGTTGACATTTAAAGGTTTCTTTGATATAGGTAGTGGAAATTACGAGTCGGTGTGATGTCATTATTTTCGTTGTTGGAGGGTAGCGCTAGAATAACTACAAGATGGCGCCATGTTCCAGCCATCATTCATTAAAGTAGGCTTGTCCTCGTTTTCGGGAAATGTGTAAGTGATGAAGTTAAGAAAATGAAGGGTGACCATTGTACCTAGACAGTCGTTTTTTGTAAATTAAAAACAAGCACCAATCATCGACCGTTGACCCCGCAGCTCAGATGGAATTATGTATGCGACGAAGGGAGAAATAACTGTTATGTCAAACTTTACTTAACTGTCAATGTATTAGTGTACTTCTATTTGTCTGCTCTTTGGTCTATAATCTTAAGGTATATTGCAGCGTGCTTTATTATAGTTTATGTGTTATACCTATACCCTAACTCATAACTGTTACAGTAAATTCACTCATGCTGCCATAGTTTTATATATAGAAAAGAAAATATAATTGAGATAACGTGTGTAAATACAAATCAAAATTGTGTGCGCATGATGTTTTATATCTATGTAGTATGCTATAATCATGTAGTATTATGAATTTACAGTATTAATACACATCTGACACGTTCACATATGCTCGGATGATGTATAATATCTGAGCTCTAATGGGGTGGGGGTCTAGTCAGCATTGCGCCAGGTCGCTTGAGTGAACAGCAGTGGCAAAGTTTATGAATGATACAATCATAGATAACATCCAATTGCAACAGTTTATCTAACTATTATAAAGAGACAAGAGGAGACCAAAAAAAAAAAAGACAGTGCCGCCTACATAAGGTGAATGCTTTGTGATTCTATACCATGTTAGAGATGTATAAGAGGAGCGCGGATCTCAGGGATGACTAAGAGGAAACGACATCAAGGAAACCTGTCAATAGCATCTAATGATAATGGTTGTGGTTACTAGAGGAGCGAATGCTAGAACTTGTAATCTCCTTATACATTCGTATTTATTATGCCGTAAAAAATGACACCAACTCTCCGAAAATATCAGTTTAACGACTGAAATACATGTAGTCGGAAGTTCGTAAAGGTAAAAGTGAAGTTCGGAGAGTTGGTATCATTTTTGGAGGCATAATAAATATGAATGTCCTATTTTCTGTACTTTATTTTATATTAGCGACTTTTGTAAGATTAGTGTTTAAGTTAAAAAATGTCCCAAACATTATTATTGGGCATTTTCTAGTGCAAATGTTCACTTTAGTGGTTTCAAATACGTGCATAATTTCACAAGTATTTGATTAATGTGCCAGTAAAAATCATGTACAATTTATTATACTTAAAATGAAATAGAGTAAACAATGTGACAAACGTAATAACGATGGCAAACAACTGTTAGTGCAAGAGGTTTGTTGTTAGCGTCAGTTTGTAGTTTTCTTTTTTTAAAGAAGCAACAGTTGCCGCCGATGTCAGTAGTTTATGGTTCGCACCAGGTGAGCGCGCTGCTGCTTTACTGCACTCTTACACCACTCACGAAACAAAAAAATAACTTGGAAAATCAAGCACATAAAATCTAACCTCAGCAGTCAACAATGATATTACGGTGGAACTATATAAGCCATTTTCTGATAGCTCTCGACTAATTATGTAATTTATAATCCTCTATTAAAAATGTGTTTTGTTATTGATGTTCTTGAAAACTTCTTGTCCTTGTCTTATATATATTCTTTTTATCTTTAATAACAACTTGTGTTAATTTTTCCATGATTAATGACTTTTACAGACGACAGTTTCCTCACAGTTTTGTAGCTACATAATTCTATTTATGTTTTTATTTCAAAGCAGTAATGGTAATCTATATACAAATTGAAACATAAATAGAAGCCACAAAAATTAATGAAAGTTTTCCGAGCCATGCACTTGTACAAAATTATACCTTTTCAACTATTTTTAGGTGGCTTTATGTATCATTAGTACAAGAGAAAAAAAAAAACAACTTTCTCACGTGCTTTGGTAACGTATTCCAGGTGTTCGTTGAGTACCTGGTTGGCTGATATATCGATAGAAAGCGTTAGGCGTACTGGAAGATAGCAGATTGGGGAAAGCTATAGAGAATGTCAGACAGAAATATGCCGAGATAACGTCACAAAATGGAGACGCTAGGAGGTATTTGAGCGTCGCTGTCCGACAGTGGTATCTTAGTCTTGGAAATGCTACGGTAGTTTAGTAAATGAATGTGATATTTTGTTGTGGTGGTTTTCCCTCAAAATTATCATACAGATTGCAGTGACTGGGTGGTCCACAGGTACGATGTTGAGCCTCTGGATATGAAGATTTCGGGTTCGATCCCCACCATAGGCCGTGGGAATTTATAAAAAATCTGATCCGAGGTCTCTTCGCTTCGTGGCCTTACCCTCTCCTGGTCTCCGGGTAGTGAGATTAGATGTCTAGTTCTCTCGGAAAGCGGCGAAAGCAAGAGTGTGTAGTCGCGCACGTTAAAGAACCAGTTGAGTCAAAAATTGCGCGTTCTGGACAAAAAATTGTTGAGCAAGACCTACCCATACCGAAGACGGATGTGTCGGGCCGAAAGGCGCAGATATCACGGCTTTGCCGTAGACTAGCGACACAACGCATCAACGCCCACTTAACTGGTGAAAGCTAAGAAGAAGGGATCACCTAGATTGATGAATCGATGAGTTTCCGAATATCTGGTCTGCTGCGCAGGACATTTTTTCTTACTAACTCATTGTTATATCAGTACAACTCGTCTCCTTTACAATTGAGTGAAATCTTTCCTTACTTTTAGCTCTCCGTCCTTCATATGTGATTTTTTTTTTTTTGGCCACATGAATACATGTCTTCTCTTTTATTTACTTACACGCAATAAATCTATCCCGCAGCCTCTTTCCTTCTCGTCTTTCAACCCCAACCTACTTGTCTTCACATTCCTCCTTATATCTCTCCCGACATCTTACCTTTGTCGCTCCACACTGCCCCAATATTGGTGTATTAGAATCACTAAACCACCTATGATTTTTAACCAAATGTTTCCTAATTAAGCAGGCACCCCGATGAGCTCATGTCATAAAACAAGCTCGAGCTGGATTCTTGTTCACTACTCTCGCTCTCTCTCTACCCCACAACATCCATCAGTGAAGCTAAAAGCCATT
This sequence comes from Megaustenia siamemsis, assembly GCA_032433765.1. Lineage (NCBI taxonomy): Eukaryota > Metazoa > Mollusca > Gastropoda > Stylommatophora > Ariophantidae > Megaustenia > Megaustenia siamemsis. The sequence goes on from JAVIAB010000125.1 coordinate 25,014,985, forward strand.
GTTTTTGGATACATTTCGGGCACCACTACCTGTACAGTTATTTTCGTCACATCTAAATCTATTTACACGATCAAAACATCATTCCCGACTACATTATCCTCAAAATGATATTAGTGATGAAAATAGAAAAAGAATAGTATTCCACCTTTGAAGCTAGTTTTTACTTTAAAAAAAAAAAAAAAATCTTTCAGGTTTTCCTGCTTTAAAATCTGTGCTGTACAATTCGTTTCACGGGGTCTCTCTCTCTATTTTTTTTCGATCACATTTTTTACACTTTACATTTGACAGAAATACATACCGGCATATTTATCAAAGCCCTCCTTGCTCTTCTTATTTGTGTGTATGTTCCCACCGTGATTATTCTCCGCCATTATTTAATTTACCCTTGATAAAAATAGCGTTCAGTTGGGCGTAATTTTCGTTGTGTTGCTCCAATTGCGGTAGCTGCGCCTTTCACATTTTTTGATGGTAAGTGATTTGCCTTTATTCCTCGATCGCCGCTTTCTAGGGCAGACTAGGGGGACTGGTTGTTCTCGAGGCAAGACGCCGGCCTTGAGACAGAGAGGTTGTGGATTCAAATCCCGGCTAGACCGGTTGGGTTTTTATTTATGATTTCTCTCTGCGGCAACTAACACTGGTCTCAGCCGCGAGGCCCGACTTGAAACGTCAATTACTCATCGACGGAAAAAATTGTGAATAGCTCCGAAGTCGGAGTTATCTGCCTGTGTGGCGACGGACCCTTGTGACACGGCTGCCAGGTAAAAATGGATTAACACGCACAATTCAGTTCCTAGTCTCTAGGGACTTCGTCAGAGGTAAAAGTAGGCTAACGAAAGAAAAAAAAAAGACCAGACCTTTAGTCTATTTATTGGGCCGTCGCGTTTTGACCGGTTGAATTTTTATAAGCTCTCGTTCGCTGTTCCTGTCTACGAATCAAACTTGGATGTACACATTGTTTGGATGTACACATTGTTTGGATGTACACATCTGCTAAGAAACACTGTCTGCAAATGGGTATGGGGGCGGAATTTGTAATAATTAACGAACTTGTTAACAAAAAACTACTCAATGACATATATAACACTGGACACATACCCGAAGATTTACTAAAATCTCTCTATATATGTAGCTATACAGTAGAAGTCAGGCGCAACTGATTGTGAAGACCATCGCACTATTAGTCTCATGAGCCATATGACGAAAATATTACTAAGAATCATCATGAGACGTGTAAGAAACAAAATAAAACCAGAAATAAGTGAGGAACAATATGGATTTGTGGAAGGAAAGGGCACCAATAATAAAATATATATCTTAAGAACATTGATAGAAAGAACTATAGAGGTAAAGAAAGATCTATATATGTGCTTTATAGACTACACAAAAGCATTTGACAAAGTAAAGCATGTGGAAATAAGCAATATGCTGGAGAAATTAAACATAGATGGAAATCGACGAAACAATGATCAATTAAACATGATTGAAAACGTACTGACAACAGACAGCAGGTATACGAATTAGCAATCAAACAGGACAATTCCAATATATAAAACATGGAGTTAGACAAGGCTGTGTTCTGTCGCCGGATTTGTTTTCACTTTACAGCGAAAATATTATGAGATCAATAGTAGACAAAAAAGGAATTGAAGTCTACGGTCACATCATAATTAATTTGCGATATGCGGATGACACAGTCTTAATAGCAGAGACATAGAATGAGCTACAAGAAATGATAGACATAATAGCAAAAGAAAGCAACAAAAAAGGTCTCAGTCTGAATAGTAAGAAAACAGAAGTAATGGTTATATCGAAGAAACAATCACCACCATCATGCAGCATAAAATTAACCTGGACAAATCTGAAAGAAGTGCAACGCGTCAAATACTTGGGCACAATAATAACATCAGATGGAAGATGTACCACAGAAATAAAAAAGCAGAATACCTCAGGCCAAAATAGCATTTCAGAAAATGAAAAACGTCTTTTACTATAAATCTATGTCAATAGAAATGAGAAAGAGAGTTCATCGGTGCTATATAGAACCAATTCTGACCTATGGAAGCGAATCATGGACAGTAGACAAACAAGTGAAAAGACGGTTACAGGCCATAGAGATTTCTCAGAAGAATGTTGAAAGTTTCCTGGACAGCAAAAAAGACCAATGAGGAAGTTCTCAAAGAGGCCAACACAAAATGGGAGCTCCTAAAAAACATCAGAAAGAAACAAAGAGAGAAAATACTGGATAGCTTGGTGTCATGGCATGGGAAACAACAGAACCGATACAATGCACTGTAGATAGAAGATTGTAGAAGGACATAATCGCCTACGCCAACCGGTATGCCACATGATGACGATGAGTTAATAAAATGCAAGAAGAGTCCAGTAATTTTTTTTCTTATTTTTATCGCATAAGTAGGTAGCAAATAACAAAAAAGAAACAAATTGCGTGGTAAACCACACCCAACTATGTTACCAAGGCCCGCGGGCTGAAAGGGGTCGATGTGTGTAAAATGCCGTCAGTACTCTATATCTCGCATCGCTGAAGGCGGTATTAGATTTGGGTGATTTCGGAAGACCCTTTCAGCCCGCAGGTCGTAGTAGAAGTTGGCTGTAGGTAAACACTTATCACATGAAGCAGATATTGATAACGAAGACAACAAGCGAAGAAATGTAATTTCTTCACATAACATTGTGCAGTGTAGAGACGTGAAATATTGTCTTTTTAAAGGCCATTTATGGCTAAATGTCATTTGTGAGTATTTCATTTGATCTCTTCTGCGTGTGATAGACAATCACTCTTCTTTATCGTCTGTTCTTATAAGGTCGTTAAAGGACGTAGGTGCGTTGTGATTTACTGTAAGCTGCGATATTTTACGCCTTTTGCCAAACACATCCGACTTCAACACGTCATTTTTGGATAACAACTGGCTTTCCCTCTTCAATCCTTATTCACTTATCACGACAGGATAGTTCTGTAGGGGAGGTACTTTTGGAAGGTGAAATATAATCTTGATCAGCTCTTGCCCATAATTATAACACAAGCAGCCAGCTATGAGTCGCTGACCACTTTCAACCAATGTGCTTCTAGGTCTCTTTTCCCCAGTTTTATGTAAAAAAATGTAACCCCTCCACCCCAACCTAAAAATCTTGGTTTACTATTTTATTTCATTTAAACAAAAACAATATTAAATCATTAAATAGCACAGATGCAAATTAATGTTATGCTATGTTATCCGGATGCGTTATGATTGACCTTAACGCATTTTGCTATCCTATCCCCATGCATAAAAGTACGCTTGTACCCGTTTTGCTTTATGTCCCGCAAGTTCTACTTCAGCCTCTCACAACTTTTTGCATATTTCCATTCTCTCTTTCTGATTAGAGACCATGTCATATAGTTCCAACCATTGTCGTTATCACAGAGGGAAGTACCCACAGCAAACCCCAACCGAAATGCGAATTATGTGTTACCGACATGCATTATTGTTGGCAGTCTGTTTTATCTTTCATCCAGCACCGTTCTCCATTTGGATTCCCCTGCCTTCCCAAATTCCCCAGCTTTTCTCATCCGGTTGATGGAGGTGTAATTACTGGTGTTTTCTCTGCTAGGCAGGCCTATAACTATACCGTGGTGCCGTGATAGTCGTGTTAGTAGTAAGCTGCAGCAAGTTTATATATATATATATATATATATATATATATATATATATATATATATATATATATATATATATATATATATATACAGTGCTGTTGATCCAAGCAGCCACATCATGAATTGGGTCTCTCTCTCTCTCTCTTTCTCTCTCTCTCTCTCTGACCTAATTGCAAATTTATCCTCGCACTATTTTTAGAAATTTGTTGATTCCATCTACACCCTATAACTTCATCTTTCTTTCATTCTCTCGTTCACTCGACCACGAATACTAAAGGATGGATAGTCCACCTCATTGGCCCATAAAGGGCGTTAAGTGGGCGGAGATGCTCTGTTTTATGTTTTGCAGAGGGGCTGAGATATAACGCCTTTCGTTCCAATACATTCGACTTCATCTTGGCGTTTTTGAATACCTGGTTGCGTTCCCACACGATTCCTGCCCATTAGCACAGACAGACTGGGGTACTGCAAAGATGTGATTTGTATAGTTATGGTTCATCTGTCCTGGTGCCAGCAATTATCTAGCAGTTGGTTGTCATCATTGTATTTTGTTTCATCCCCGTTAGGTTATTCTGATATTTACTGTAGTTAGCAATAAGAGTCCACTCATCTTTTTTTTTTTCAGTAAGTGTACTCTTATTTGGTTCTTTTGTTAGCAGTAATGTACACTAATTCTGTGCATTTGTCAGCAGTTAGAGTACCCCCAGTCTGTGCTTTTGTTTGCAATACACGTACTCTTATTCTCTGCTTTTGTTAGCAGTAAGTGTATACTCATTCTATGGTCTAGTTAGCAGTAAGTGTTCTTATTCTATGCTTTTGTTAGCAGTAAGTGTTCTCATTCTATGCTTTTGTTAGCAGTAAGTGTATACTCATTCTGTGGTCTAGTTAGCAGTAAGTGTACTCTCATTCTATGCTTTTGTTAGCAGTAAGTGTATACTCATTCTGTGGTCTAGTTAGCAGTAAGTGTACTCTCATTCTATGCTTTTGTTAGCAGTAAGTGTATACTCATTCTGTGGTCTAGTTAGCAGTAAGTGTACTCTCATTCTATGCTTTTGTTAGCAGTAAGTGTATACTCATTCTGTGCTGTAGTTAGTAGTAAGTGTACACCCATTATCTGCTTTTATTCACTGAACATTAATTTATCAGGTCATTTTTAAAAAGAAAACGTGTGGTGTTTCCACACTTACAAGCCATCTGATAGTGAATGTAGTTTAAAACAAACCGACAAAACTTGTACAAAATTATTGCTTTGGTGTGTGCCACTTTGTATTGAAGTTTAATTGTAATGCTGGGCAGTTAATAGTAGAGATATTAATTTATGGTCATAGAATTGTATTGGGATGGGGAAGAGAGGGGGATAGATCATATTGCACGTACCGTGTGCGTCTCGTAATTGTAAAGAGTACGTGGTAAATGAAGTACTGGTTGTTTTATGCTTTCACGACTTCAATGAAAGTAGACAAGCAAATGTTTTTTTACAATGAGTGGGAGTGACCATCGTTATATAAATATTGTCTAAATAGAATTGTTGTGAAAATAAATAATGAATTGAAATAGTGGAGTGGCAGGTCGTTCTCTTGAGCAGTGTTACTGTACAGTATACTTTACTAGACTAGTCGTTAACTGCGAGTAATCTGGCTGTTTTAATAGAAATATATTAAAGAGATATAGATACCAACAATCGCCCGCGTGCTGTTGGGGCCCGGAGGGAGAGTAAAGAATTGTAGTGCTATTCCCTACTAGGCGTGTTCGCAAGAGGCGACAACGGACGGTTGGTCATGGGACTGGCTAACTCGTACTGTTAAAAAAAAATAAGCCACAAAATCTTGATAAACAAAAAATGACAATCGCGAAGATACAGACCTTCATTAAGGCAGGACAAAACCACAACGCTGAATTATGGAAAATTACAAGTCAAATACCAATGGACAAAGAGATACACCGATGATGATGGCGCTGGATACGATGAAGCCAACAGAGAGTATTACATGACATACACTTTTTTTTAAAATCCCCGGGGGAAGAGACACAGTGAAAAAGATCAAAATATTAATGGAGAAAACAGTGGGAAGAAGAGATGAAGATGGTTGAAGTGCTGGTCTATCTTGCATCGAACATCTAAATCATACTTAAACATTTTCATTGGCACTCTTGTTCACCCTCTTATTTAATATGATAGTTTTACTACTAAGCAGTGTTCTTTTTTGAACATCTAAAACTGTATTTCCTGGCTGAAACTTTTCTATTTCAAATGTGCTGTAAGGCAGATGCCATTGAATACCAACTATAAGGTTAAATCGATATGCATAGCTTCTAAAAGCTTGTCAAATCATCGGACAGTTATCACCACTATTGTCCAACGAGGAAATAACTCGGGAGGCAAAACGAGTACTATACAATACAATCTTCATCCCAACGTTGTGCTACCAATGCCAGACCTGGACACTAGATGCAAGAACAATAAGGAAAAAAAATCTCTACACAGATGAAATGTGTTAGACGAATGACAGGAAACAGTCTGAGAGATAAGATCAGAAATGAAGAACTGAGAAAAAAAGCTAGGAATAGCCCCCGCCATAGAATATATAAGGAAACAACAGATAAAATGGTTTGGCCACGTGACAAGGCAGAAAGAACAAAACACAACACACCGAGCATCCAACAAACGTTGCGAGAACACCAGACCCAAGTGTCGACCACGAAAAAGACGGGTCGATGGAATATTAGAAGCACTAGGAAACATAAGAGCAGCATAAGCGCACAGAAGGGCAAAAGACCGCAAATTATATCTCCCCTGGACGCTGAAAGGCAGATGAGGAAGGAAAGAAGAAGATAGCTTCGAAATAAAGTCATATTATGAGATGTTTGCGATGAACACATTTTTGGGGGTAGAATTTGCGTAATTTCAGTGGGGAGCAGAATGTATTGATTGCCCAGTCCAGTAATGATCTAATTTTTCCAGCTTAAATTGCCTTATCTTACGACAGTGCATAACTGCAGGATTGTGATACAGTTTTTATTTGTCTATCAATATAGGATTAAGTTACTCTCTACGTGGATCGTTTTATTATTCTTTGTCTGTATAGGAGTGATCCTCTTTGTTTGTATGCGGGACATGTTTTTATTATTTGTCTGTGTCGAGCGTAGGTTACTTCGTGTCTATGCGCGATATATAATTGTTATTTTTGTTAATGTAGTACGTAGGTTACTTCGTGTGTATGCGCGATATATAATTCTAATTTTTGCCAATGTAGTACGTAGGTTGCTTCGTGTCTATGCGCGATATATAATTGTTATTTTTGTCAATGTAGTACGTAGGTTGCTTCGTGTCTATGCGCGATATATAATTGTTATTTTGTCAATGTAGTACGTAGGTTGCTTCGTGTCTATGCGCGATATATAATTGTTATTTTTGTTAATGTAGTACGTAGGTTGCTTCGTGTCTATGCGCGATATATAATTGTTATTTTTGCCAATGTAGTACGTAGGTTGCTTCGTGTCTATGCGCGATATATAATTGTTATTTTTGTCAATGTAGTACGTAGGTTGCTTCGTGTCTATGCGCGATATATAATTGTTATTTTTGTTAATGTAGTACGTAGGTTGCTTCGTGTCTATGCGCGATATATAATTGTTATTTTTGTTAATGTAGTACGTAGGTTGCTTCGTGTCTATGCGCGATATATAATTGTTATTTTTGTTAATGTAGTACGTAGGTTGCTTCGTGTCTATGCGCGATATATAATTGCTATTTTTGTTAATGTAGTACGTAGGTTACTTCGTGTGTATGCGCGATATATAATTGTTATTTTTGTTAATGTAGTACGTAGGTTGCTTCGTGTCTATGCGCGATATATAATTGCTATTTTTGTTAATGTAGTACGTAGGTTGCTTCGTGTCTATGCGCGATATATAATTGCTATTTTTGTCAATGTAGTACGTAGTAAGCTAGTCTGCGTGCATGCATTGAAGTTTTTTTTATACTCGGATTATGTTGGACACCACGGTACTGTCTGTGTCTATGTGAGGGCGTGTATTTATTACATTTTTATGTTAAGGTGAACTATACCTGTGGTGTTTTAAAAATATTATACAAAGTGGAATGTTTTTGGTCGTAGGCCGTTATTTTTGTTCTGGATTTGTGTCGGTGTATTAAGCTTGATATAAGAAACAGTTGTATCAAAGCTATTGAGAATTTACTATTTTAAACGGCGAATGTGTTCATCATCTTATTTATACCTATTTATAGAAGATACGCCAGGAAAGTAAACATTTCCCACAGAGGTTATCTTCGCAGATTGCTCACAATGATGTGGCAGCAGAAAGTGCTAGAAAACTAAGTCCACATAATAGCTAACATTCATGGCGTCCACATGCTGCTGCGAAGGGTCCGTGTGAGATAGTACGGGCATGTTGTGCGCAAGTCTGTTGTTGGAAACTACATCTTGAGTAAGCGGATGGCAGCTAGTCAGAAAGAAACGCATTCAAGAATCACTTACTGCCTATACAGAGCTTGAACATGACGTCATATGCTAGGAATACGTAGTTGGACTGACGCTAGTAGAGTCGATTAATCACGGAGAAACGCCGAATTGGTTAGTTTTAAAGAAAATTCGTAGCCTGAAATAAAAAATTATTATTATTAGTATGGTTAAAACTAGCCAAACATGTATCTCGTGGCGTGGAACTGTAGAACAGAAATGGACTTATTGTCATCTGCTTAACCAGATGAGGTTCCTTCCTTCCTTCCTTCCTTCCTTCCTTCCTTCCTTCCTCCTTCCTTCCTTCCTTCCTTCCTTCCTTCCTTCCTTCCTTCCTTCCTTCCTTCCTTCCTTCCTTCCTTCCTTCCTTCCTTCCTTCCTTCCTTCCTTCCTTCCTTCCTTCCTTCCTTCCTTCCTTCCTTCCTTCCTTCCTTCCTTCCTTCCTTCCTTCCTTCCTTCCTTCCTTCCTTCCTTCCTTCCTTCCTTCCTTCCTTCCTTCCTTCCTTCCTTCCTTCCTTCCTTCCTTCCTTCCTTCCTTCCTTCCTTCCTTCCTTCCTTCCTTCCTTCCTTCCTTCCTTCCTTCCTTCCTTCCTTCCTTCCTTCCTTCCTTCCTTCCTTCCTTCCTTCCTTCCTTCCTTCCTTCCTTCCTTCCTCCCTCCCTCCCTCCCTCCCTCCCTTGCTTCCTTCCTCCCTCCCTCCCACCTCCCTCCCCCAAACACGTGCGTGTATTCGCCACTGATTTTCCCACCATAACGATATGTAAAGGGTTTACAGTTGACGTATAATTTACTGTACAGCTTAAATATATATATATATATAGTAAATGCCATGGCAACATGATTTTAAGAACGATAATGAAATGATGGTAATACAACACTCGTTACTCTCTGTCAATCACTTGCTATCAGCACGTGTGGATCATTTATAGCCATGATTCATTGGGAACTTGTGTGAGTGGTCTTCTCTCGGTCGCTGCGCCGAGCACATTTGCAATCAGGAGCCGAGAACGTCGTGCGTGAGTCGTTCAAGAAGTACTTTCATATTACTACCAATTCTGTTTGGTCTCTAGTGGTCTGTGGTGCCGTACTTCCGCTAGAAATGTTACCCTAGTTTTACAAGTTCTTTTATACGTCAGCATTTTTCTGTAGATGCTTCCCGTGGTTATTGCAACCTGTTTTTGAAGCTAGATGTAGAGGTCTGTAAGTGATCGACTAAGAAGATATGTTCTAGTCTGCAGTATTTGATCCTCGTCTAATATTAAAAAGAATTAAGGTGTTATTTCTCTTGGTCTATTTCGGTAACTTGTAGGCAAGGCCCATTCTTATATAGCTGGCGGAATCTAGGAAATCACAGTACGTGAAAACGTGAAGTAAATCATTATCTTTTTCATTTGTGAATAATCGTTAATAGTTCTTTTATTAGATAGAAGTTCTGCCTCTTTGGTTGGCTATTGAACCATCGATACTGTGCCAATTTGATATATTTTCTGTGCAAAAATGTTTGTGAATTTTCTACCCACTCAGGTTTTGCCGAGTCTGTCGCATCAATTTGAGATAAAAGTCAACTCGTAATTTCTAGTTCAAGATCTGTGTCCAAAGAATGGGTCACCGTGCTCATCCACGTCATCATTTTTTGACTACTTGTTGAGCCAAGCTTGTCTCTGTATTATGAGTTGTCACCATCCTGTTGTGCATCCATTCCTGTTGTTCTGTGCAGCGCAGTTCTTTCTTCACAAACCAAGGTGCAAAAAGGACACACGTGTGTACAATTGTGTTAATACATCAAACGTGAGGTTGTATCAAGACATGTACTATGATCTACCATAGTACGAGTATCAGATCTGAAAGGCCATGAAAGCTTCTCCAGAGTTGGTTTTTGCCACATCAAAAATTTAAAATTTATTAATTCTTGACCTGATGTATGTGCTAACTAATACATACACATCTGCTACTACTTATAAAAGGTATTAAAAACATATGCATGCACTAGCTTTTATTGGATTTCAAAAGCACTACGTTTATTTCAGAAGAAACGTTTAATATTTATTCAAGTAGAGGTTCAGTATGTGTACTGTATTGCTATTTTTTAAAACATATATTTCTTCTTTGCTTATCGTCGTCATGTGCCATACCGGTTGGCGTAGGCGATCATGTCCTTCCACAATCTTATATCACCAGTGCATCGTATCAGTTCTGTTGTTGACTGTTTTCCATGCCATGACACCAAGCTATGCAGTATTTTGTCTCTTTGTCGTTCACAATCTCTCATTCCGTTTATTTTGCCAGTTGTAACCAAGTATTCCAACTTTCCTCTTCTCATGATGTGACAACAAAATTGGTTTCTTTCTGATGTTTTTTTAGGAGCTCCCTTTTTGTGTTGGCCTCTTTGAGAACTTCCTCATTGGTCTTTTTAGCTGTCCAGGGAACTTTCAACATTCTTCTGAGAAATCCCATCTCTGTGGCCTTTAATCGTCTTTTAATTTGTTTGTCTGCTGTCTTTGATTCGCTTCCATAGGTTAGAATTGGTTGTACACAACACCGATGAACTCTCTTTCTCACTTCTATTGACATAGATTTGTTGCATAATATATTTTCATTTTCTGAAATGCTATTTTGGCCTGAGCTATTCTGCTTTTTATTTCTGTGGTGCATCTTCCATCTGATGTTATTAGTGTGCCCAAGTATTTGACGCGTTGCACTTGTTTCAGATTGTCTTGTTTATTTTTATGCTGCATGATGGTGATGATTGTTTCTTCGATATAACCATTACTTCTGTTTTCTTACTATTCTGACTGAGACCTTTCTTGTTGCTTTCTTTTATTATCATGTCTATCATTTCCTGTAGCTCATTCTCTGTCTCTGCCTCTCTATTAAGACTGTGTCATCCGCATATAGCAAATTATTTATGTTGGAACCGTTGAGATCAATCCCTTTTTTGTCTACTATTAATCTCATAATATGTATATATAACAGAACACTGCCTTGTCTGACACCTTGTTTTATATGTTGGAATTGTCTTGTTTGTTTGCTAATTCGTTTAGCTGTTTGTTGTCATTACATGCTTTTTATTATTCATAGATCCTTGCCATCAATGTTTAATTTCTCCAGCATATTGATTATTTCCACATGCTTTACTTTGTCAAATGCTTTTGTGTAGTCTATAGAGCAAATGTATAGATCTTTCTTTACCTCTATAGCTTTTTCTATCAACGTTCTTAAGATATATATTGCATTATTGGTGCCCTTTCCTTCCGCAAATCCACATTGTTCCTCACTTATTTCTGTTTTGTTAATTTTATTTTGTACCTTACACGCCTCATGATGATTCTTAGTAATATTCTTGTCATGTGGCTCATGAGACTAATTGCGCGTTCACAATCAGTGGCGCTTGAATTCTTCGGTATGGCCACAAAGATACATTTTAGTAGATCTTCGGATCTTTGTCCTGTGTTATATATGTCATTGGGTAGTTTTGTTACGACTTATAATCCCAGCTCTCATAATGCATTTATCTCTTGGATTATTATATTGTCGGGACCTGGAATTTTGCCTCTTTTCATGTGTTGAATTGCCTCCTCCACTCAACTCTGCATTATTGGTGGTCCTGTGTCCTTTGCTTATAGTTAATTATTAAAACTAGAGCGCTAATAGATTTTGGAGAGAAAAAAACCTCAGAAATGTGGGTGTTTACTTGTAATTGTTGACAATTGATAAAGCGTGCAGGGAACACATGCTTTAACAAACATCCCGAACAGCAGAGCTATAAGTTCCTGTTATTGAGCTTCTATCACAGTTCTGTATTGCTGTTCATTCATTCCTGTGAATTTATTTGTAGAAAAGAGAGTCCACGTGGCGAATATGGTTTTGGAACCCTTAATTTTTTTTATAGACTTTTGTCGCTCTATTTTTATGTTAATGTGATCAGTATTACGCCCGTGCCGCGTTTATTTCTAAGAGAAAATAAGGTACCCATTTAAGACTCGATCAATCAGGAAACGGCGCGCCTCCCAGTACCAGAGCTGGAAGTTGTCAGCGACCCACAGCTGATGGCTTGCGCCAAGATCGGTGAACCAAAACCATCCAGACCCTGTTCCACCTCTCCGTGGTGCCTCCAGTAACACACTAACCTGTCTAGTCTGGCCAAGCGAGCAGGGATCGAAGTGGGAAGACAACCCGGTACTCAAAAATGTCGTGCTGAAGTCGGATGTGTTGGGCCGAAAGGCGCAAATATCACAGTTATACTGCAAACCACAGCACAACGCAGATACGTCCACTTAATTTCCTTTTAGGGCGGATGACGAAGAGGAATTCTACAGTCTACGATTACTCTAGAATACTTTAGTTATCGGGCGAACGTAAGCAAACAAACAATCAGGAAACAGTCGATCCGGATAGAACCCAACCTGTTGCCCTTAGTAACTCAGTTTACTAACCACGAGGGGGCCTCGGTAGCCGAGTTGGGAAAACCACCCGACTGGACTACGGACGTTTGGACAACCCGTGTTCGATTCCCGCTGGGAGCAGTGTGAATTGTACTGGTTGGAAAAAAAAAATACCCCCACGGTCGACCCAGCCGTTGGCAGAAATGGGTACCAGGGTATTACCCTGGGAAGGTGAGGAATGTCGCTTCGCATCTGAGTTTCGATGCTTGAGGCGACACTATCCAGAAAATATCCGAACATTTCTGGATAGGCGGCCGAGCACATATGGGTGGAAACTCGCGTGCTAAGACGCCGGTTCAAGTCTCGTACTTTACATTTTTGTTATGTAGAGCCAGTCTTAACATATGGATGCGAATCATGGACAATATGACAACAGACAAGAAAATCACTGGAGTCTGTAGAGATGTGGTTTTATAGAAGAATGTTGAGAGTACCATGGACGGCTAAGAAGAGTAATGAAAACGTTCTGAAAGAGGTCAAAGCAAAAAGAGAACTAATTTCCAATATTAAGAAGATACAATCATCATTTTTTGGACATGTAATGAGAAGAGAACAACTGGAATATATTCTAACAATTGGAAAAATTGAGGGACGAATAGATAGAGGGAAGCAAAGAGAAAAAATAACAGACAGCTTAAGAGAATGGCTTGGCAGAAGGTCAGCAACAGAAATGATAAATAGCTGCCGAGATCGAAAATTGTGGAGAGACATGAGCACCTACGCCAGTAGGCACGGTACTTGATGATGACTTTACCTTTACTAACCACGAGCTATGAAAGCTCAGCAATGAGGGGAGGGGGGGGGGAGGAGGGGGGCACACAAAGTGACGTTATGTAAGTCACGCATAAACCGAAGTGGAATTGAAACATCTCTAAACTGGAAAAACAATCTTTTCTTTAGCTTCAGATAAATAGGCTGAATATATATTTGGATAAATGCTCTGATGACGGTAACGAGCATTCGGTTATTCCGGATTGTGATTTAGTTTTATTGAGATTAGTATTCGATTGAGAGAGAGAGAGAGAGAGAGAGAGAGAGAGAGAGACGTTGTTATTGTGTGTTCCTGATGAAGTTCTTCAAGAAAAAACTCATAAGTTCTACCCTACCTTCTGCAGAAATTTAGTCAATAAAATAGTTCAATTTCCGTAGCATTGATTTAATACTACTGATTCAGCTTTCCTAAAGGAAAGAAAAAAGTTCTTCAATAGAACGGTTAGTTTGTAACCTGTAAGATAAGAAAATTGCTACTCAGATTTATTAGTTCTCCATATATATTAATGTATTGGCTAACACTTCTGCCACACTCAATGTTTCTTTCTATCCGTTCTCCTATTTTTCGCGTTGATTCCATTAAAGAAAAAAAACATCTCTCCAGACCAGCTATTACTGCTGCTTATATAATGATTAGAAAGCTTTAATTCCAACATTTTTTTGACTTGTTTTGTTTATTTTTGCCATTTTAAATGAATGCGTAGTTAACTAGAAATAATTAGTTTACATCCGCCATCATCTATAACATGAAATAAGACAAAAAGTCATGCATACTCGTACCAGTTTGGAAATTAACAGACATAAGTAAATAGGTGGCTGATTGTAGGTATGTAAGGTAATTTAATTTAGTTAAGTGAAATTAAAATAAGATAAGTTTAGTTTTTTTAGTTTAGTTTAGCAATTTAGTTTAGTTTAGTTTTATTTTGTTTTGTTTGTTAGTCAGTCATTCAGTCGACAGATCATCCTCACAGCTTAAACAACAATTCCATAATTGCTTGGATCCCTTCCTCAATATATTTCTCTAGTATAGCAAATGACAGCCTCCGTTCTATGTTTATTTAGCAGTTTTCCTTGGCCCCCATGGTAACGCTTTTTCCTGGCAACACTTCTTATGGCGTGATCCTCTTGGGATTAAAGGTAGTAGATTCACATCCATTGCCTAAATCACTTGCTTGTACCGCCTCCTATAGTACACTGATATTGTCAGCCCTGTTCTTTGCCGTCCATTTCCCATAGTAAATAAACCAGAGAGTCTGCTCATTTATTTCCTCCTACATCCGAATGTCCTGACACAAAAATGAAGCAAATTTTAATAACCATGACCTCTTCAGATACTCCAATCACTGCCTTTGAGCAAACCCCATTTCCATCTCCTTAAGACTCACCGAAACACTGAGAAAGTATTCGTGGGTAAAAGTCTGTCTCAAACCAAGCTGCTGTCTTAGTTATCGCCATGACTTCAAACTATTCGCAGTCAAGGAAATTGTGCACATAAAACAACATAAATAAAATAGAGTGGGCACATATAGAGTTCATCATTACTGTGCCATACATGAAATATGTATACAAAATAGCAGAAATGATTAATCAATACAAGGAGCTCAACTAGGTAAGACCTCATTTTGGTTTTAAAGGGAAAGAACTGTATTGATGCCATAGTTCGACGATTGACAAAATAACGTCACTAGGTTAAAAGCAGATTTTTCTCAGGAGTAAATAAGAGCACGGTTAGTTTAGTTTATAGACATTTTAGATTATAGACATTTTAGATTATAAACATTTTAGATGATATACATTTTGTATTATAGACATTTTAGATTATAAACATTTTAGATGATAGATATTTTATATTATATACATTTTAGATGATAGACATTTTAGATGATAGACATTTTAGATGATATATATTTTATATTATAGACAATTATATTATAGACAATTATATTATAGACAATTATATTATAGACATTTTAGATTATAAACATTTTAGATGATAGATATTTTATATTATAGACAATTATATTATAGACATTTTAGATTATAAACATTTTAGATGATAGATATTTTATATTATAGACAATTATATTATAGACATTTTAGATGATAGACATTTTATATTATAGACATTTTAGATGATAGACATTTTATATTATAGACATTTTAGATGATAGACATTTTATATTATAGACATTTTAGATTATAAACATTTTAGATGATAGATATTTTATATTATAGACATTTTAGATTATAGAATGTATGATCACTTGTTGGTATTTTTTGGAGCGTTTCATTGAACGTCTCAAAAGTAGATGATGTACTAAAAGCAAGTATAAGAAAACTCTTAACTTTGCAAAAGAAGGCATAATTTGATGAAACTCAGGGAGCCATATTATGCGGATTATCAGTGTTTAATAAATACAAATGAAGAGAACCACAGCACAGTCGCACTTTATTCCATCGGTGAAAGTGAGAGAAAAAAAATTGTAAATCAACGAACCCAGGACGGAAGCGGTAAAGACTAGTCAATTCCCATCAGGTCCACTCATGTGTGGGGTATCAATGTCAAATGAGTTTGTTCCCAAAATTCTTGGAAGCGTTTTCTCACAGGATGGAAGACTCGCAGAAATAAATGTAAAGAAAATATAAGAAAGCAAATGCAGCATCTTACGATCTGTCGCTATTACGGGCATTTAAAAATGGTAACCGACAGGAGATAAGACAGTAAATTCGTGAGTTATCAGCGTCAGACATGATCCTTATCTAAGGCGCCAGAAAAAAAGAACATACATCACAACATATGAGATAAATGGTGGAGAGAAACGATTCATGTTTAAAATTTGGTTGTCATTTCATGTGAATAAAACAGCTACCACTACGTGTCTAAACCAACCAATGTTCTGGAAGGTGGCCATGCCTCCTTTCTTGTTATTTTATTAATCCTTTATTTAAAACTAGTGAATTTATGACGTATTCTTTTAATTCTGTGTAATAATGCGTTGCTGCTCATTTGATTGGCTAAGTCGGAGGTGTGTATGTGTGTATATATATATATATATATTCGTGCCAGAGTGCGAGGCAGCGACTGGCGGTACTAGGTTGCTTGAGTGGAACTACTTAGTCGAGAATTATTGATCCGCAATCAGTTGTGAAACTTAATTTGATGAATATGATGAAAGAGATGACATTGGTGTGGGGACAGTGTTTTCTTAGTTGACATGTTGCCTCCCTTCTTGTAATGTGTATCACTGGTTGGAACTTGAAGTGTTTATAACATCCACATGCCTTGGCACTGCTGACGTTGCTAGGTCGCTGAAATGAGTGTTGCAGCTGTTGTTTTGAGTTCCTCCTCCCGCGATAGTGTAGCGTTGATGATATCATGTATACTTAGAACATGGGAATCATAGGAGGAATAGGTATGTACTACAGCACTCAGAAAAAAATGACAAATAAACAACAGAAAAAAACAGAGAACAATATATGATCCGAAGCAGGATCGAACCCGTACTCCATGGTACTGCGCCTTGCCACGTTTCCCTCAATAATAATATTCATGTATTATTATTTGTCTCCAGTATAAAACTCCTCTTCCTCCTATGATTCCCTGAATTATCGCCTTGGAAGTTTTCCTCTGTAATAATATTCATTATTATTATTTGTCTCCCATACTTAGAACATGGTTGTTGAAGTAACGCGCTGACTAGCATCCACTTTGTAAGTGCGCTCCTTTTACTATAAACATTTTATACTTAATGGACACGTGCAAACGAAATGAACCTGGCACAAATAGATATAAAAGATTAAATTGAAGAAAAAAAAAACAAATGCAAAAATGCAAGTGATTCAATGTGCAAAACAAAGATTCCAAAATAATGAAATGCAGCACAAATGAGATGTTATAAGCAAAAAAAAAAAAAAAATAAAAAAAAGAAGAAAGACACAATCAAATACTGGCTGTTAATAGTTAATGGAACAGGGAACTAGGAGGGAAAGATTGAGAACATACAATCAGGAATTATTTGATGATGAATGACCTAAAGCAAACATTTAAGATAATGGGAAGGGTCGCAAAAACTCACAGAGGAAGTGGAGGATGCTTTTTGCAACGTGAAATCAGGGAAAATCGACCCGACCATGTTATATAACTAAAGAGTAGATTAATGCTATATGAGACTTTAGAATAAAAATAATAGAGCTCTTGAATGGCATCTACAATAGCGGATATATACTGGATGAGCTACTAAAGTCTGTATCCATAACTCTACTAAAGAAACCTGTGTGATGGAATGTGAGGATCACCAAACAATAAGACTTATTAGTCTTACTAGTAAAAGACTACTCAAGCGAAGGGTGAGAAACAACGAGTGAAGAATAAGAAAGAAATTCACTTCAACCTGGGAAATGGAAATAAAAAAAAAGAGTTCTTCATTGTTTGCATGGAGCCTGTCTTGACTTAAGGAAGTGAATAAGTAAAATAATACACACGCGCGCGCTCGCGCACACACACATACATACAAATCGTGGAGTCCACACAAATATAGTTTTACAGGAGGAAACCAAAACAGCTAACAAAAGTTATGAGGATATTCTAAAAGAGATGAAAGAAGAAAAAGTCAGCTAATTTCAAACACCAGGAGGATAGAGTCGTCATTCTGTTGCCATGTAAATGAGAAGGGAGAGTGAACAACTCGAGATACAATGCTGGTCCTGTGCAGGCTCTAATGCTTGATAACAGCGATCGTCAGACACACCAAAATGTCTATCATTTCTGCGCTTTGTGCCGTCTTTGAGAGGAGAGACAGATGAGAACCGAGAGAAAATATACAGGACAGTTTAAGGAATGGTTTAGTAGGAAGTCAAAAAATACATAAATTATAAGCTGTTGAAGTGATATAATGTTGTGGAGTGACATGATCACCAATGCCAGAAGGCGCGGTATTTGAAGGTGATGTAATTGTAACTACCTGGTAACGACACTTATCACCATGTTAACTCTGAAGATGACAGTAGCAAGTGGAGAGAGAGAAATTTTACATTTAATGCCAAGATTTTGTAGAGGTCGTTTGTGTGTGGGCCAAGGGTTTTTTGAGGGGGGAGGGGGGGAAGAAAAAAAAAAACCAGGGCAGGGACTCTCAAGAGGCAAGAAAAAAATTGGATTGGGACGGTGAGTTACAGTAACGTCTATTTCTTGTTATTTTTTAAAAACTATTATGAGAATAGTAATGAGGCAATCATTGAGTTTTAGGGTTAGTATAAGATACGCATGCGCAATTTCTTATGATCACAAAAATAACAATTCTTATAAAACAAATCAGATTATATGAGAGCAGCGAAGGTCGTGTGTGCTCTTGTGTTTTTTGTTGTTCTATTTGGTTAGAAAAATGTTGCTAGTTAAAACATGTGAACCTCTGATAATTGTTTGTAGTTACTACTGGTAGGGTGTTAGCTGTTACTTGACCCGTGCTGTTGTGTTTACGTTCGTTTGCCGTATTAGATGGTTGTGAGCTGTACTCTTCATAACGGTTACCGGGTTTATATTTCTTCCGAAATGTAACTTTAATATCAGAATGAACTTCATGATTGCTCGTTGAGGCAACCGACAATGACAACGGTTTGTTAAGTGGATATTTAGCGGGATGTTCTACCTGACAGTATGGTTCTTCAATACAGCAACGGAAACAACTCAAACAATATGAAGACTTCCCGATCTGATGGGGATCTGTCATTAACAGATCAAGCTCTTGGCTTGGGCTCGCTGCCAGCCAGGACCAGAGATAGCGGTGTCGGAGCTTCGACTTCCTCGGACATCGAAGGCGTAGGGACCTCGGCCAACTTGTCTAATTGTGAGAACGTAACCAGCTTCACCTTGTCCACTCCCCCAACTTTGTTGCTTGCCGATCCTGGTGGCAGTAAAGACAATGAGAGCTTAAAGAAACCCCCAATGGCGCTATCTAAACTCACGAACAGAAAACCGAAGACTGTGAATTTCAAAGACGATGTGGATATTGTAACACTGGACTCCTTCCAAGGGATGCAGACTGTCATCGAGGAGATATCTAATGAGACAACCACTGACCGCAAATCTGCTGAAGTTTACTTTGCAGACTCGTGCACTTTAGAAAGTGCTGAAATACATACCAAATTTCCGAATTCCTTCGTGGCTACACGGTCCAAGAAAATGATGACTCGGTCACTGACTTCACCATTAACTCTCTCCTACCACACCACTCAGTCTTCTGTGTTGTCAAGCACATCAGATTCTTCCGGCGTCAGTTCAGCAGCTTCCACAATCTCCGAAACCGAAGAAGCTGTAACATCGTTTCAGTCACCAGAGACTGTTATTGCTCTGCCGGGTATCCCTCTAAGCAGATCTCTCGGACAGTTGTATTCCCGGTCATCACTGAGCTCAACATCATCATCGTCTTCGTCTCAGTCATCCCGATCGTCAGGTCAGGCCTCTACATCATCTGCACTGCCCAGGCTATCGTCGCCAGTTACCTCCAATTCTCTAATGCATATGTCACCTTCACTTTCATCGTTATCATCATCCTCATCTCATGGTATCACGCTGGACGCATTGAGCCCAATTGAGGACCGCACTTGCCTATCTATACCAGAAGTGCCCGAGTACGGTGCAGTTGGTGCCTCGTCGTGCGACAAGTGCCCAGAAGGGAAGTGCCGAACAGTTTATCTTCACGTACCAGGCAGGTTTCTTGTTGTTTGTGTTGCACGTTAACTCTTTTGCCACAATACTAACACCACTGTTTTATTATGTGTGCTTGCGCCTCACCTCTTTTTTTGTAATTTTGTAATTTTCTCGCTAGCATTGTTGGAAGCTGCAAGGATGTTTCATGCGCTATTTTATGTCATGCATTCAACTCGAGAAAACTGCATATACTCTTCACTTCTTTTCATTATCATCTATTTTGTCCCTACGCCCTACATTTTATTGTTGTTTTGTTATTCATTAACACACACAAAAAAAAAAAACAGTTTTACAAATTTTTCCTGTTTCTGTTTCTCCTTATTGTTTCTTTCATCCCTTCTACTGTTTCTGTTTCTCCTTATTGTTTCTTTAATCCCTCCTCCAGTTTCTGTTTCTCCTTATTGTTTCTTTAATCCCTCCTCCAGTTTCTGTTTCTCCTTATTGTTTCTTTCATCCCTCCTCCAGTTTCTGTGTCTCCTTATTGTTTCTTTCATCCCTTCTCCTGTTTCTGTTTTTTTCTTATTGTTGCTTTCACCTCTTCTCATATTTCTGTTTCGTCTTATCCCCTTTCTTTCCTTCCATTCTAATGTTTCTGTTTCTTCTTATCCCCTCTCTTTCCTTCCATTCTAATGTTTCTGTTTCTTCTTATCCCCTCTCTTTCCTTCCATTCTAATGTTTCTGTTTCTTCTTATCCCCTCTCTTTCCTTCCATTGTACTGTTTCTGTTTCTTCTTATCCCATCTCTTTCCTTCCATTCTAATGTTTCTGTTTCTTCTTATCCATCTCTTTCTTATACTCCATTTGTTTTATCCAGTTCCTTTCCTCCTCTATCCTCCCTGTTTATAACCACTCCTTTATCTGTCAATTTCTTTTTTCCTCTTATTTTCCGTTCCTACTGTTTCATTCTGCTTCCTTCCCTCTCGTAAATATTTTTTTTTCACTTCATCATCATTGAGTGCCTTATCCGCAACGAAGGTTGGCTCCCATGGATCGCCATTCCACTCTTTTTCTTGCTTTGATTGTGCAGGCTGTCATAGATTGACTTGTCCATCTTTTGATGTTACTCGTCCATGTTAGTCTTGGTCTGCCTCTGCCTCTTTTACCTTGTATTTTCCCTTCCAATATCACTTTTAGTAGGCTGTTGTGTCTTTTAACATGCCCCCAAAAATTTTCACTTACCATCGTTAATTTTCTTCATGTTTGTTTTAGATTTTTTACATCCGTTCTCTCTCGCTTCCTCATTTAATGGTATCTTAATTTGGTTGTCTTGCCACAGCTTTTACCTTTATATGTGACCATTTCATATTATATCTATGTAAATAAAGATAGAGATTGCATGCTTATTGAAGTACACAACTGCAATGGAATATATTGTCCTACGACTGTAAGGATTTAAGATTGAACACGTAAGAAGTGCTAACTTAGTGCAATTTTGAGGTGTTTGGACAACCAAAGCGACATCTGCACGCATGCCCTTTGTTGTCTGCTAAAGGGACTAACCTACTGATTTGTTCTGAGTGCACAGATGTAGCTTCTTCGTGCTAATAATAATAATAACAGTAATAACAATTATAATTATGTTTGCATTTTCCTATCATATAACACTTCACAATTTGTGAGTGGTTTCAAAAAATCTTGCAGTAACTTCCTCTCACGATCTTCACTCCCAACCTTTTCTTACATTATTCACTCATTTACAGTTTTGCATTCTCTCTCACCCATCACCCTCAGCGCCTTTCCCTCCTTGATATTTTTCATCAAGCCACAAAGTAATACAAAAAAAAAAACACCATTTGAAGGACGTGTCTGTTATTAAATAATAAGTTGAGACAGACACACTTTTGCTAAATGATTGCTATTTATTAAATTCAGAAATAAACACTTAGGAGATGTGCCATCGAAAGCAGCATGCATTCTTCAATGCGTACAGAACTCGAGGTAACGTGCACTTTGAATCACAGCGCTTTATTCATGCGATACAAACACGCCACGCACTCTATGCACGACTTCCCTCTCATGCCGTAGTTTTATTAAAATAAACAGTAAACATCTTTCATGGGGGACGCCTTTTTCTTTCCATCTCCAGTGACAAATTGTTGTGATATGTGCGATCCTCGGCGCACGCTATATATCGTGAGGTGTTCACTGTCTTGTCACACTACAAACACGAGAGCTTTCCTCGTGTGTGTGTGTGTGCATGCAGCAACAACGATATCATTTTTTTTTTTCGCCCTTCACATTCAAATCAAATATTTGTTTATTACATTCACGTCCATTTCCTTGACTTAATTGGACACTCCCCCCCCCCCCCCCCCCCCCCCCCCTTTCCCCTCTCTTCCTCCCCCCTCCCTACCCATATTTAACAGGAAATTACCAGTGTTTTATAAATAATTTATCTCCTGATATATATATATATATATATATATATATATATATATATATATATATATATATATATATATATATATATATATATATATATATACGCACAGTACACTTGACAAAATGATGTTAGCACTAAGTCCTCGCACACAATTAGTATACTCAACAAAATACTGTCAGCATTTACACCTCGCACACAATTATAGTTCGTTCAGAAATTCATGGCCACAGAGCTTATCAATTATCTGGGAAATTTTGTGTATGAATTTATGTAATTCTTTTTTATAAAATCTTATTTTTATTCACCGACCTTAAGTCTGATTCTGTCTTCCTAACAACCCCCCCCCCCCCTTTTTCCGACTGTCATGTTTTAGGAAATATCTTTGCTATTTGTGGTATATAAAAATATGATTGTCTTGTTTGTCCTAATTTGTAAGATTTTACAATATCCACATTTGTTGTAATCAACTCACCGTTTAAGAAGGCAAATTTCACGTACTCCCCACACAATCTTAGCACCAACTCGCGCTCACTAAACCATAACTTGTAAGACGCAATCCACTGAGAGGTTTGTTAGAAAATTAACATACTTTACAGTAAAATCTAATGTTTAGAGCACACAGTTTGATATTTTCCCAAAATTATATAACCAAAAAAAAACAATCTGTGCAAAATTTAGACTACCTTTATACTTAAATGTTATAAAATCGTATGGTCAGTGTAAAAATAAAATTTAATGAAAAAGAATTACAGAAATTCATCAAACAATTTCCGAGATAATCGGTAAACTCTGTGGGCACGAGTTTCTGAACGAACTATAGTTTACTCTACAAATACTGTCAGCACCTACTGCCAATTCACAATTAGTATACTCTACAAAATACTGTCAGCTTTTACACATCATTCACAATTAATATACTCTACAAAATACTGTCAGCATTTACACATCATTCACAATTAATATACTCTACAAAATACTGCCAGCATTTACACATCATTCACAATTAGTATACTCTACAATTGTAAGAAATGTAATGAAGCAAAAGAAGCATGGATGGCTAAAAGAGAGATGCAAATAGATTGAAATGCAACAAAAAGGAGATGCTAAAGCTATATACAAACAAATTGAGGAATTAACAGGAAGAAAAACGCAATCAAAAACTGGATGTTTAAGATCAAAGAAAGGAGAACTGTTGATTGATCAAGAAAACATAAGGGAACGATGGACAGAATACATTAAAGATCTTTATAATGATGAACGAACGGAAGTAAATATTAAGGATAATGGAGAAGGACCAGAAATACTCAGAGAAGAAGTGGAAGATGCCTTGCGCAATATGAAAGCAGGCTAAGCTCCTAGACCAGATAATATAACTAAAGAAGAGATTGAAGCCATGGGTGATTTTGGAAAAGAAATAATAACAAAAAATATTGAATTATATCTACAACAGTGGGTATATACCAGTCGAGATGCTCAAATCTATATTCATAGCCCTACCAAGAAATCGGGTGCGATTGAATGCGATGATCATCGCACAATAAGCCTTATGAGTCATATGACTAAGATATTACTAAGAATCATCATGCCAAGAGTGCGAAACAAAATCAGTCCAGAAATTAGCGATGAACAGTGTGGTTTTGTTAGAGATAAAGGAACAAGCAATGCCATTTATATCATATGATCTTTAGCAGAAAGAGCCATAGAGGTGAAACAGATCTATACCTATGTTTCAAAGATTACACCAAGGCATTTTACAAAGTAAAGCACCAAGAAATAATTAACATTTTAGAAAGCATAAACGTAGACAACAAAGATCTAAGAATAATAAAGAACATGTATTTGGCAACAAACATCGGCCATAAGAACTGGAAACCAATTGGGAATGTTTCAACAAATAAACAAGGTATTAGACAAGGTTGTGTGCTGTCACCAGATTTGTTTAATATTTATAGTGAGATTATTTTAAGATCCATAAGGGACATGCCTGGAATAACAATTGGAGGTCATAACATAATAAATCTAAGGTTATAATCTCAGCTTAAGTGAATGGCTTGGCAGAAGGTCAACAACAGAAATCATAAATAGCTGCCGAGATCGAAAGTTGTGGAGAGACATGATCGCCAGTAGGCCCGGTACTTGATGATGATACTCTACAAAATACTGCCAGCATTTACACTTATATAATTCACAATTAGTGTACTCTACAAAATACAGTCAGCATTTACACATCATTCACAATTAATAACAAAAATACAGTCAGCACTTACTGCTCATTCACAATTAGTATACTCTACATTTTCTACCAGCACTTACACCTCCACATTCACAATTAGTAAACTCTACACAATACTATCAGCTTTACTCCTCTTCGGTCCCTTGTATTTCTCTCTCTCATTCCCTTCAATTAGTTTAATATATTTTTTTTCTATAACTGAAAGGAAATATTTTGTTTGAGTAATAACATTGTTAGCTTGTCTCCACGACTCACTTCTGTCATTTCCTTCTATTGAAAATGTTTACTCTTGTTTTCTGTTCAACAAACGAAATAAATTCAGAAGAATAAGCAGTCATTTCTCTCTGTGTCTGCGAATCATTTCAAAGGAGGAGGTATGTTTACAGCACTCGGGGGAAAAAAAAAAAAACATATCCCCTACTCTGAAATGATTCACTGATCTATCGCCTCGGAGTTTCCCTCTATAATAATATTCATTTATTATTATCTGCTTCCTCTCTCTGTAATCTCCTTTATATCTCTCTCACAGTTGCACACCCACCAACCCCAAATCCTCTCTGCAACATTCTTCTTCTCTCATCGTTCATCTTTGTCTATTAACCACTCTCCTTCTTTTTTGAGAATGTTAGGCACACATAAGATAAATGTGTTAAAAAAAAAGTGTGACTATTGCTAACCTTCTTGATGATTATCCCGTTACCCTCTGAGCTAACTTAAAACAAGTAGCTTCTTACGTCAGTGAAATAAGAGCCCAGCTTCCGAGAGATCACTGATCCGCGTAGATTCCAATTCACATTCATAAGGCAACGTTGGTCGCCTGGGTCATGTGATCATTAATGAAATATTCTGTCCATGACAGGGGATAATGATCATTTTATCTTCTGGAACGGATGAGCTAGCGAATTGGTGATTTTTACCTGACTGCGCTATGTCTTCTCGCTGGGAAATTAATCAACGGAGTTGTCATGACGGAAAATAGTTGGATGGCTTTCATGGTCACTCATGGTTAGTGCGGTTTTTTTAATGTCAGACACTCTGCAGACGACGTTTGTTGAAAAATGAAGATGATAAATGCGATGTGGAGCACTTCATCTAGTTGAGGTAGACAATAATTGAGATAAACACAGATATAAAATATTGAATACTAAGTGGGGCCGCAGGTAGACAATAATTGAGATAAACACAGATATAAAATATTAAATACTAAGTGGGGCCAGGCCGCAGGTAGACAATAATTGCGATAAACACAGATATAAAATATTAAATACTAAGTGGGGCCAGGCCGCAGATAGACAATAATTGAGATAAACACAGATATAAAATATTAAATACTAAGTGGGGCCAGGCCGCAGGTAGACAATAATTGAGATAAACACAGATATAAAATATTAAATACTAAGTGGGGCCAGGCCGCAGGTAGACAATAATTGAGATAAACACAGATATAAAATATTAAATACTAAGTGGGGCCGTAGGTAGACAATAATTGAGATAGACACAGATATAAAATATTAAATACTAAGTGGGGCCGTAGGTAGACAATAATTGAGATAGACACAGATATAAAATATTAAATACTAAGTGGGGCCGCAGGTAGACAATAATTGAGATAAACACAGATATAAAATATTAAATACTAAGTGGGGCCAGGCCACAGGTAGACAATAACTACAAGGTGGTGTATATATTCACTTTCAGAAATTGCGCCTTTGTGTAACTGATGTCAGTTTAATTCCAACACTTTGCTGCACCATTTTTCTTGTCCTGCCTTAAATGGTCATACAATGGGTACCAAGGCAAACAATTGTGAAGCCACCAGAAATGCGACAGCTGCCGTCATAAGAAAGTCCGAAGTTCTAGTCTGAATGAGCCATAATCGCAGAAGAAGTTCCTGCTGAAGGTCTAATGATCCGCAACATCGTTCGATATTGTGTTGTCCATTGCTTAAGTAAAGCTATACCCGTACCACTTCTTTCTTTCTTTCTTTCTTCTTTCTTTCTTTCTTTCTTTCTCCAATGCATTGTGGAGATGATGAGTTGTGCCGTAGATTACAATATGTGCATCCTTCATACCAACACAGCTTATTTCAGAATGACATTTCCAGATACCGGACTCCCTTATTTGCTTGGCTAAGCCAAACCAAATTTTCAGGACTGCGAATGAAGTTTCTGGTGCTCAGTGTCAGGATTTACAATTTTATCTATTCAATTTTAATAGTATTTAAAAAAAATATATATTTTTTTCCCCCAATTATATTTCCTTGTTTGTGTGCGTTGTTATGCTCCAGCAGAAGGTGCAGTTTATAGGTTACGCCGAATCGTCCCCATCCCCCCCCCCCCCCACACACACACACATTTCCCTACCAATATTTATCAATATTTAAGCTGTCATCATACATCTTTTTTTGTACTTTGTTTTTCCTTATTCTCCATGTGATTGTTCTCTTGATGATCAAAGGGACGTTACCTCATGTAATTGTCTGTTGCGAACACATTATCCACGTTTACTTCCCTTAGCAGCGTAAACTTTTATGGCGATACGAAGCCGCCTGTAGTATGTGAAATATTAGATCTAGTTGTACTTTATTGTCGTTGTCACGCATATTGAAGATATAAAAGAGGAGACCGGCGAAGATTTTGAGGAGGGTAACAAAGCAGGATGGTGTCAGGGTGGAGGGCTAAAACCACTGTTCCGCTGGTTGAAAAGCCGGCGCACGGTGTTCGAAACCCGCGGTAGACAGATAAAAATCCTGAGTCTCACACGTCGTGCTGACTGCTTGATCAAGCGGCCTTTATCCCTTTGGTTGCGCCCCCCCCCCTCCCCCGACATACACCAGCAATGGTACTATGTGTCGTAAAGATAGTTATTTTTTTTCCAAGTGTTTTTTCCCTTAATTTTCAGTGTGAGTGGTGGTGCGTACTGTAAGACTTTTAAATAGTTGATCAAATACGGGGAGGGAACTATGTTTAAAATACACTTGTTATCGCTGGACTATTCAAGAATGATAAATTATAGGTTGTTTGTGACGTACATATCTTTTTCTTTCCCCATTTAATTGTGTTCTGTTTACACACCATGATGTAACGTTCTTGTATGTTTTTTTTTGCAAGCACATTTCCTGGAAATGTAATCAGTTTTCTCATTGACAACCTTACAAGCTGCGTGTTTTAGAGTAAAGGTAGTCCTATAGACTTATTGCAACTTGAGTGCTAACTATTGCATTTATAACATGACAATACTAAGCTGCATCTTTGAATGTTACGGTCATCTATGATATTTTTGTTTTTTTTTTCATAACAAAACAATCTCCTTATTGGGGAGCTAAAGTTGACCAATCTTGGTCGCAGAGACGACGGCCCTTCAGCTGACCCAGTCCTCAATCTTCACTTCATCTAACTGTAGTGTCTCACTAGTACCAGTGTGAGTGAGAGTAGACTTGCTAACGAAGTGGCTACCACCTTATCCCAGTAGGGTTGCGCTATGTTGATAGAGAAGACTTAGTTTTGCAGGACACAAAAACCCATGATCTTCCAACAGAAACTAAGAAATAAAAAAAAAAAAAACAGAATTATCTGCAACCCGACTTTACTATCCCAGGCCAAAGAGCACACGACTCGCATCAACCCGTGGCACTTGATGTTATTATCTCCCTTGTCATAGGCAAAATCTCAAATTGTAACACAGAACGATGCTCACCGGTTGATTGCGAAGCTATTTCCCTGTGCAGGTTCCTATTGTAATGGCGGACAGCTTTTCCTAGCCTGTTGTTAATAGTGGTCAACGGGAGATTGCAAATATCAGCGGGATTTGCCTTCTCTCAGTTTCTTACATTATGTTTGTCCAAATAGGATGTTCTGGGTCGAAAGAGGCTGAGGAAATCTTAGTCCTTCTATAAACAGCATTTTCTCTTTCTTTCTTAACTTCATCACGTACCCACCCATTCATCATTCAGGTGTTGAGGAACATAAAAAGTTCTGTTCTAAACCCTTATGATGGCTTCAACCATTGTCATTTGATGTAGCGTTTCTTTAATGTCTGTCCATCTTACCTTGGGCCTGTCTTTTGTTACGGCTGTTTACCATTGGCATTTTCTTCTCTCCCTCCCTCTCAGCTCTCTCCATTTGTTTCAAGTATTTTAAGTTCACAACATCTGATACAAGTAATTTATCTCCATTCAAATACCCATGCTGATTTCTCTCTCATTAATTGTACCGGACGATTTCTCGCCTATTAGCTGTCACTCCTAATCTCTTTCCCATTGATTGTTCCTAATTAAAAAAAAAAAATCCCCAATTAATTATTACTAAACATTTCTCTTCCATTAATTCAGTTAGATGATTTCTCACCATTTAGTTATTCCTGGTGCTTTGTGACAATTTAGTTGCTCTAGTTGATTTCCAGCCATTTAGTTGTTTTTGGTGATTTGTGGTCATTTAGTTATTCCTGGTGATTAGTGACCATTTAGTTACTCTTGGTGATTTGTGACCATTTAGTTGTTCTTGGTGATTTGTGGTCATTTAGTTATTCCTGGTGATTTGTGACCATTTAGTTACTCTTGGTGATTTGTTACCATTTAGTTGTTCTTGGTGATTTGTGGTCATTTAGTTATTCCTGGTGATTTGTGGTCATTTAGTTATTCCTGGTGATTTGTGACCATTTAGTTACTCTTGGTTATTTGTGACCATTTAGTTGTTCTTGGTGATTTGTGGTCATTTAGTTATTCCTGGTGATTTGTGACCATTTAGTTACTCTTGGTGATTTGTGACCATTTAGTTACTCTTGGTGATTTGTGGCCATTTAGTTACTCTTGGTGATTTGTGACCATTTAGTTGTTCTTGGTGATTTGTGGTCATTTAGTTATTCCTGGTGATTTGTGGTCATTTAGTTATTCCTGGTGATTTGTGACCATTTAGTTACTCTTGGTGATTTGTGACCATTTAGTTGTTCTTGGTGATTTGTGGTCATTTAGTTATTCCTGGTGATTTGTGACCATTTAGTTACTCTTGGTGATTTGTGACCATTTAGTTGTTCTTGGTGATTTGTGGCCATTTAGTTATTCCTGGTGATTTGTGACCATTTAGTTACTCTTGGTGATTTGTGACCATTTAGTTGTTCTTGGTGATTTGTGGCCATTTAGTTATTCCTGGTGATTTGTGACCATTTAGTTACTCTGGTGATTTGTGACCATTTAGTTGTTTTTGGTGATTTGTGGTCATTGAGTTATTCCTGGTGATTTGTAACCATTTAGTTACTCTTGGTGATTTGTAACCATTTAGTTGTTCTTGGTGATTTGTGACCATTTAGTTGTTCTTGGTGATTTGTGGTCATTTAGTTATTCCTGGTGATTTGTGACCATTTAGTTACTCTTGGTGATTTGTGACCATTTAGTTGTTCTTGGTGATTTGTGGTCATTTAGTTATTCCTGGTGATTTGTGACCATTTAGTTACTCTTGGTGATTTGTGATCATTTAGTTGTTCTTGGTGATTTGTGGTCATTTATTTATTCCTAGTGATTTGTGACCATTTAGTTGTTCTTGGTGATTTGTGACCATTTAGTTACTCTTGGTGATTTGTGACCATTTAGTTGTTCTTGGTGATTTGTGACCATATAGTTGTTCCCGATTATTGTGGTCATTAGTTGTTCCTGGTGATTTGTGACCATTTAGTTACTCTTGGTGATTTGTGACCATTTAGTTGTTTCCGATTATTTGTTGCCATTTAGTTGTTCCTGGTGATTTGTGACCATTTTGTTGTTCCCGATTATTTGTGATCATTTAGTTATTCCTGGTGATTTGTGACCATTTAGTTGTTCCCGATTATTTGTGATCATTTAGTTATTCCTGGTGATTTGTGACCATTTAGTTACTCTTGGTGATTTGTGACCGTTTAGTTACTCTTGGTGATTTGTGACCATTTAGTTGTTTCCGATTATTTGTGGTTATTTAGTTATTCCTGGTAATTTGTGACCATTTAGTTACTCTTGGTGATTTGTGACCGTTTAGTTACTCTTGGTGATTTGTGACCATTTAGTTGTTCCCGATTATTTGTGGTCATTTAGTTATTCCTGGTGATTTGTGGCCATTTAGTTGTTCTTTGTGATTTGTAGTCATTTAGTTATTCCTTTGATTTGTGGCCATTTAGTTGTTCTTTGTAATTTGTGGCCATTTAGTTGTTCCTGGTGATTTGTGACCATTTAGTTGTTCCCGATTATTTGTGGCCATTTAGTTGTTCCTGGTGATTTGTGACCATTTAGCTGTTTCCGATTATTTGTGACCATTTAGTTGTTCCTGATTATTTGTAGCCGTTTAGTTTCCGATTATTTGTGGCCGTTTAGTTGTTCTTGGTGATTTGTGGCTATTTTGTTGTTCCTGGTGACTTGTGGCCATTTAGTTGTCCATGAATTGTGGGCATTTAGTTGTTCCTGATGATTTGTGGGCATTTAGTTGTTCCTGATGATTGGTGGGCATTTAGTTGTTGTTCCTGATTATTTGTGGGCATTTAGTTGTTCCTGAAGATTTATGGGCATTTAGTTGTTCCTGGTGATTTGTGGCCATTTAACTGTTCCTGTTGATTTATTGCTGTTTAGTTGTTCCTTGTGATTTCTTGCTATTTAATTGTTCCTGATGATTTTTCGCTCATTATTTGTTCTTGATGTTTGTTTGTTTGCGTTCGCCAGCTTTAGTTTTCCGGGAATTCCGTCTCAACCTGCAGGCAAAAAAAAAAAAAATCTATAGTTGGCTGTTGTTTAGAACCACTGGTCAGTATTCATATAAATATAGTGTCAATTTCAATATCTTTAAATTTGGTGTTACCTAGTCGTGGAATATGTCCTTTTCGGTTCAAAGGTTTATTTTACGTGTCGAGATTCAACTCTGGGCTCGTTTTGTCGTTTTACTCTGGTCGAACTAAACACTTTAAACTGTTCGAATCTCAGAGCAACGGTTACTGGAAATAGAAATACCCCTTCATAGAATTGAATCTTTGAAATTATAAAACAACACGTTTGACGTGAACACTTATAGCCATCTCTTGTCAGGTAATACACTAGGTAGCATACACACTGTGTGTGCTACATAGTGTATAGATAGATGTACAGAAACTCACGGGCATTACAATAAATATGCCCTGAAGCACATATGTTTTATCGGTTTGCAGCTTAGCTAGCACGCATATGTTTAGTTGTGTGTGCACGTGTATGTTATAGCCATCTAGATATGAATAGAGAAGTGGTGTTGAGAACAAAAGCAACATGTGAGTCGTGTTTCCGAGTTAAACTGGATTTTTTTAGGAGGCAAAAGGGGTGGAATGTGGGTGGGTGGTGGTGGTGGTCGCAAAATACAGAAAGGGGAGTCAAGTGTCTTTCACTCCCCACCTCTCTCCTATTATTCTCATTACGAGGACAAAAGTTGCATTGGTTGAGACAAAACTACGGCTTCCCTTCTCTTATTATGTGTTATTATTCGTGGCCTATGTTGTAAATCTAAAATCATTTTCTATATACATATGGATATATGTGTGTGTGAATGTGTGTTTATGTAATATATGTATATCTGTACTACAACTACCTTGGACATACTATAACCAGTGATGGAAAATGTAAAACTGAAATAAACAAAAAGAATATGAATGGCAAAAAGTAATTTTAATGTCATGAAGAACATACTAATATCAAAACAAATAACACCAGGGCTAAAAATAAGAATAGCAAAATGTTATGTCTTCTCAGCATTCCTATATGGTGCAGAAACATGGACACTAGAGAAGAAAACAGAACACAGAATTAAAGCCTTTGAAATGTGGATATATAGAATAGGTAGAATTGGATGGAAGGAAAAGAAAAACGATGAAGGCTTAAAACAACCAAAAATGAAAAGTGAACTACTATTGGTCGTTTCAAAATATTTTGAAGGTGTTTAAAATTCCATATCTCTGCAACCATTTGATTGATAATGCTGAAATTTTGCATATGGTCTTGTGATTTTTTGGTCCCAAGAAGTACAGTCATTTCCTCACCAACAAACGTATAGTTTTAAATATTCTTTATTTGAAGTATACAAATTTAAGGCATTTTGGTCAAACCATATATTTGGAGGAATTACCGCTTCATATGAGTGAGCACCCACGGACTTGTCATCTTGAACGTAATGCGCGCCAATTTCCCTGTTTTAAGCACTAAAAAACACATAAAACGCGTCATAGTTATAATTTTATATCCGGTGCATCCCATTTCCTGTCGTTTTGTTGTGATTTATGTGCAACGGCGTATCCTAATTATTGGGTAATTTCGTTAAATTTGTGATCTGTTAGTCAATGGGTATAAAAGTAAAGTTCCTTACATTGCAATCAGTGGCAATAAAGGTGTATAAATATTTTTGCATAGAAGCTAAGCGTGGAAAACTGTATCGAAGCATCTCAAAGCCAGAAAAGAGAACTATTCACGCATTGGGTATAAGCAAACGCTTTTTCAAACAAGTGCTTAAAGCTAACGGAGTGTCCAGTTCAATCAAGACTAGGACGCTAGGAAGAAAGAAAGTAGTAGATAGTTTTGACAAGGAAGTGATTAGAAGAGCAATTTGTAAAATGTTCGATTCCAAAGAAACTGTGACTTTAAGAAAACTGAAAATTCGACTGAGAGCAGAAAATGACATTGTTGTGTCGAAAACAACATTATGGAGAACTGTTAGAAGCATCGGTTTTACGTTTAGAAAGTACGATAGTGGTAGAAATGTCATCTGCGAGAAGCCGCACTTAGTTTCTATGAGGAGTAAATATTTACGTGAAGTACGGGAAATGCGTAACCAAGGTTATGATATTGTATTTCTAGATGAATCTTGGATAAATTCTCACCACACAAGTGCCAAGGAATGGCAGTTATCAGATGGAAGTATTAAAAGATGTGTACCCACTGGAAAAGGACAGCGTATTATAATGGCACATGCAGGCAGCCGAAAAGAAGGGTTGGTGAAAAATGCAGAACTTATATTCACCTCTAATTATACTGACAACAGGGACTATCACACCGAGATGAATGGCCATATATTTAGAGAGTGGATTGAAAATACTCTTCTTCCAATTCTAGACAGACCATCCTGTCTGGTAATGGACAACGCGTCGTACCACAACGCTGTGGCAGAAGAAGACAAAATTCCTACATCTACCAGTACAAAAGATGTTATAAAGATTTGGCTAAGAAAGGAAGGAATTCCGTTTAACGAGGGATTTTTGAAACCTGAATTACTGTCACTTGTTAAGAAATCGCAAAAGACCAAAGTATTCCAAATAGACAAAATCATTCAACAGCATGGTCATACGTGCTTGAGACTGCCCCCTTATCATCCACAATTAAACCCCATTGAACTCGTTTGGGCAAAAATTAAAGGGCAGGTGGCAGCTGAGAATACAAGTTTTAAACTATGCGATATAAAAGGACTGACATATGCTGCTCTATCACAGATTGACAAAGATTTTTGGTGCAAATGTGAAGATCATGTCTTAAAAGAAGAAAATGACTATTGGAAAAAAGATGGACTATCGTTCGTTCAGCCCAGATTAGTAATCAATATGTTAGACTCCTCTGATTCAGAATAAATGAAATAATAATGGACGTTTTTATATGTCCGCATGATCAATCTTTAGCTAAAGTTGATAACGTTTTGAAAATGTAAAGATTCTTGATATGTGTACTGCAGGCATGCAAAGAAACTAAATCACTTTCATATGTCTTGTTTACGTAAAATAATGAAAGTCACATGGAAAGACATAAAACGAACAATGTAGCTCTTTACAGTGAAGAGGATCCCGTGCTTACATCGGACTCTTTAGTCACATGCGTACCCATAAACAATAACTTTGCTTGATATGTCATGCTCGTTATCGCTCGCAACGGATAATTAATTTTTTTAAAATGTATTCTTTGTTGTATATTGTTTAAATAGTTTTCATTAATGGAACTGTTTATACGCTGATTTGTTTTAGACCGTCTGTAAAGGCTATAACATTGACATTCTCATAGTATTTTAAAGAAAGTAAACAATAGAAAGTAAACAGTTGATAAACGCCTCCAACTTTCAAGTTGTGTAGAGACGCCTATGCCGAGAAGCTGATTTCCATTAATGTACGGTAAATTATTTTCTCCAGGAGCAAAAAGATCCGTAAATTCACTGAGATCAAAGGAAAGTGCTGCTTCATGATGAAGCATACTTCCTACATCATTAAATTTTGTGAAATCGGTGGGACCTTGGAAAAACAAGACCAGATGCAAAAAATCAAGTTTGTAAGTGCAGGGAAAGAGGAGATATTTCATGTTAATCGTGAACATTTAGATTTGAAACGGCCAATAAACACAATTCAAACAAGACAAATGCGATTTTTGCGCCATGTTAAAAAGACACAATAGCCTACTAAAAGTAATCCTGGAGGGGAAAATGCAAGGTAAAAGAGGCAGAGGCAGACCAAGACTAACATGGGCGAGTAACATCAAAATATGGACAAACCAGCCTATGAAAACCTGCACCATCAAAGCAAGAGACAGAACAGAATGGCGTTCCATGGTAGCCAACCTTCGATACGGAGATGACACTCGATGATGATGATGTATTTGTTTAGTAGCAGTAGTAGTAGTCTCTGTTACTCATAGTTGACTATGGATTTTGCAACGTCCCTAGGAAATGTTATTTTTTTCTTTTCTATTCTCTTTTACTATGAATCTGTCTGCTTCTTGCTTGAGTTAGAGCTCTAGTAGTTAGTGTGTTTATAAAGACTGCGGTCTGCGGTTATCTCTTCCATCGCTACGGTGTTTATTGTGTGTGTGTGTGTGTGTGTGTGTGTGTGCGTGCGTGCGTGCGTGCGTGCGTGCGTGCGTGTGTGTGTGTTTATATATATATATATTCACACGTATATATATATATTCTATATATCGTCACATACTATGTCTGATGGCGTAGGTGATCATCATCTCTCCACAACCTTCGATCTCGACAATTATTTAGCATTTCTGTTTTTTACCTTCTGCTAAGCCATTCTCTTAAGCTGTTTAGTATATTTTCTCTTTGCTTCTCTATATCTCTTCCTCCCTCGATTTTCCCAGTTGTCGCAATATACTTCAGCTGTTCTCTTTCTCATTACATGGCCCAAAAATGAGGATTGTTTCTTCCTAATATTGGAAAATATATCACTCTTTTTGCTGTGATCTCTTTCAGAACGTTTTTATTACTCTTCTTAGCTCTCCGTTGTATTCTCAACATTCTTCTTTATAACCAAATTTCTACAGCCTCCAGTGAGTTTCTTGTCTGGTGTCCTTTTGTGGTTCCAATATTTCACATCCATATTTTAAGATTGGCTTTATATAACATTTAAGAACTCTTTTTCATGTTTTTGTCAAAAATTGATGTGTCTGTATGTGTATGTGCGTGCGTGCGCTTGCTTGCTTGCTTGCACGAGGGAGCAAAGAATAATATTATCCTCTCCCTTTGCCCCATGATGTTATTATTAAAAACAGAAACGGACACGAGTGTTGAATGAAGTTACAGCTGCTGAGTGGCTTCCTGTTGGTGTTGATTTCACCAGTGATTATCTTGTCTTTCTTTCCTGTTACACCATCGCTGTTAGAGCAGCATGTGATCAATCCTATACCCTTGATTGATATCCATTAATACAATCCATTGACCCTACTTGATCCAGCCGTGGACATTCTATTAGCTATAACTTGAGTGACAATCAGATCTGTGAACCTCTGATGTGTTATCATTATTATTATCTTTCTAAAGGTGTTGTGTGTGTGTGTGTGTGTGCGTTTTTTTTTTTACAACCTGGGTTTGTCTGTAGGGTGACAAATGGTAGGGATGGATGGATAAGTAATGAAATTGTAGCTTAAGTAGATTAGAAATATTTATGAATAATAAATTGATAAACGGATCAATAATTAGGTTTAATACAAAAATAAAAATGGTCCACTTCAATATTAAATCAGTCCTATTATATGGGTGTGAAACATGGAGAACAAGGAAGATAATCATGGAGAAACAGACTCTCATTAATGGATGCTTGTGCAGAATAAAAGGATGGAGATGGCAGGACAAATCACTAACGTTCAATTATGGGAAAGTACCAGTGGACAAACAGATACCAGGAAGACGACGAGTACGCACACTGCGGAACCCAACTGACAGTATTAGAAGACAGGCCCGTTTTTGAAATCCTCAGAGAAAGAGACAAAGAGGAAGACCAAAATATTCTTAGAGAAAACAGGTGGAAGCAGAGAGAAAGATGGCGGGGAAGGCTTGGAATGATCTTAAAAGAACGACAAAAAACAGAACGGCTTGAAATGGTTGTGTCGAAGACCTTATGCTCCACAGGGAGTTAAAAGTAGAAGAAGAAGAAGGTAAGGAGGGACAGATAAATTGCTATAGATTGCGACATCTTTCTATATGTAATATGTCATGTAAATATATTATTATGAAATCAGCTGACTATTTCTCCTCTTTTTGTTGGATTTATATGATTGGTTACAGTGTGTACATTTAAGTTTCCTTGGAATATTTTCTTTGTTGTTTGGTTTTTCCTTCCATAGTGCTAGGGGTGTTTTTTTTTGGAATTGAGTTCAACGATTGGTCTTTTACTGATTTTATTGGAAATGCGTTTTTGCAGGGCTTGTATTCTATTTTTGTGAGTCGGGGAGTGTGTTTTAAGGTGGACATCTATATAGTTACACTGACAGTATTTACAGTATTGATAGATGCTAAATTGAAATATATTAATTAACACAAAACACTCCCTGATAATGGGTACAGAAAATACATTGAATGAACATGAGTTAAACATCAGCTTTTATTTCATGAAAGTTATGAGTGGGGAGGGGAATGGAGTGATGATTGTGGGGAATCAGAGATCCTGATTGGTAACCTCTGCTCCAATCAGCTTTATGATGATGTCATAGCAGCTGGAAAACTGATCCGAATTACCTCAATAGACTGTCGTGTTACGTTGCTCGCGTTACGTGTTCATTCCCTTTCATTCGAAAGTATTTCTTTCCTGTCTTCCGATGGCTTTTTCCCCCTTTTTAGTTGTCCCAAATTATTTTTCTCCATTCGTATGTTATTTGTGATTCATCTCTTATTAGCTTTATCTTTCCATTTCTCTGGCCAACGCTCCACGGGTTACTAAAGTGATTAAAGTATCAAGTAACAATCAAATGTCTCAAAGTGTTGTCAGGCCTGTACCAAGTAATGATCATTACAAGAGACTATCTGTACCTGTATAAGTTCACATGTGTTTAATAATGCTCCAAAAGTGTATTCCAACTGTTTGTGATAATATCAACACAATGTATGACTGAAGCATAATGTGGTGGTGTCTATAGCCTGGCTGGGAGGGTTAACTTAAGTTGATCAATCTTAATTAGGTTCAGGATAATTATTTATCTGTACGGTCATTGGCAGATGAATGGTGAGAACAATCGGCATTTCGACGTGCAGCAACTGATATTCTTAGTCATTAGTATGCCCCCCCCCCGTCACCTCTTATGACATTGTTATTGCATGCACAGACTGCTTATTAAAACCAATTGTCTATAATTGTTTTTCCCTCTGTTAACCTTACGCCCAAATAGCAGGTGAAGCGATCCATTCTCCCCCATACTTTCTAGTAATTTAAAGTATGTAACAATGACTGATATATAGGATATATAATATCAGTTAATTCTCTGTCAGTGAAAGGAACTGGGAGGATCTGGCTGCAGGTCGTAGCACATAAAGATAAAAAATTAACAACGGAACAGCAACGTTCGAGGCAGCTTTGGTATCGAATACAGAAGACAAATGGTGCAGGAGAAAGTTGTCAGACACCACGAATATCTCTTGTTTATATAACATGAACTGTGAATAAGAGCATTGAAAGCCTAGAAATGAGGATTTACAAAAGAATGGAAAAGTTGGTTTGACAAAGAAAAAAAAACTAATAATAAATTGTTGAAGTAATTGGAAATGAAGAAAGAATTTCATTGAATACAATGTAAAGACAAATAATATGTTTGGATATAAATAGAGATAAGAAAATATTGGAAGTCATCTTATAATGAAAAGTAGAAGGAGAAAGAAACAAAGACAGGCAAATGGACTGGCAGTATTATTGATGGCTGGATAATCAGTCATAAATTGTACAACCAAGGCAGAGTAACATGGTGCTCCATGGTAGCCAATCTTTGAGACATCGACTACATGGCCCTCTAGAAGACGATAAAACTTTGTTAAAGTTGAACCTTTGAAGAGGAGCCTTTCGTAGTTTAAAATCGAAAATGTCAGTTGCACGTCCCTGCTCGGGCAAAATAAAACAGTAAAATTAATATCTTCATTGAAATAATGGGGACCAGCTTTGTACAATTACACCATGGTCTAATGCCGGAGATCGTGTATTATTATGTTGA
Source organism: Megaustenia siamemsis (assembly GCA_032433765.1). Classification (NCBI taxonomy): domain Eukaryota; kingdom Metazoa; phylum Mollusca; class Gastropoda; order Stylommatophora; family Ariophantidae; genus Megaustenia; species Megaustenia siamemsis. The sequence continues at coordinate 25,054,070 of JAVIAB010000125.1, forward strand.
TAGCTTTCCTTGTACAGATATGATGATGATAACCCGTTATATTCAGAGCATGGAGACAAATAATAGTAAATGAATATTATTATAGAGGGAAACTTCCGAGGCGATAATCAGCGAATCAATTCAGAGGAATTGGTATGTTTACAGCACTCGGAAAAATTGACAAATAATCAACAGAAAAAAAAATATGGACCAAAGCAGGATCGAACCCATACTCAGTGGCACAGCGCCTTGCCACGAAAAGCCAAACGCTAACGTACACTGCCACTCGGCTAACTAAAAATTAGCTTCGTAGGCAATGTCTTTCGCGCAGGTGCTCTCATGACTATAGCATAAGGCCGCGATCACAACTCGGAAATACATAGTGTATCTGTATTTTTTCCTGTTAAGACAAGTATCTCCCGGATAGGGTAGGGCTGAATACTTGCGTTGCAGATAAACATTTAAGACGAAACAGCACGAATAGTCGTTTCCAGTGGTTTAGGCTGGAGACAAATAATAATAAGTGAATATTATTATAGAGGGAAACTTCCGAGGCGATAATCAGCGAATCAATTCAGAGGAAGAGGTATGTTTACAGCACTCGGAAAAGTTGACAAATAATCAAAAACAGAAAAAAATATGGACCAACTGGAACCTGGAAACTACTATTCGTGCTGTTTCGTCCTAAATGTTTGTCTGCAACGCAAGTATTCAGCCCTACCCTATCCGGGAGATACTTGTCTTAACAGGAAAAAATACAGATACACTATGTATTTCCGAGCTGTGATCGCAACCTTATGCTATAGTCATGAGAACACCTGCGCGAAAGACATTGCATACGAAGCTAATTTTTTAGTTAGCTGAGTTCCCTAGCGTTTGGCTTTTCGTGGCAAGACGCTGTGCCACTGAGTACGGGTTCGATCCTGCTTTGGTCCATATTTTTTTCTGTTGTTGATTATTTGTCAATTTTTCCGAGTGCTGTAAACATACCAATTCCTCTGAATTTATTCGCTATATTCAGAGCATGCGTGTTAGCAACCATTATTATGTGTCGTTGGCTTTGTTGCATATGTGTTTTCTTCTATACGCATTTTGCTATGGCATTGCTGCTTGTCGCATCCATTTATGTTGGATATATTATTATACATGTTGCTGTATATTTTTTGCCATTCATGTTATCAAGTCAGCCCACATCAACGAGTCATAACTTATTAAGTTGATACATATGACATGCACGTTTACAAGCTAAAGAGGATGTGCTTTAAAAGTTCTTCACTGATAAAGTTTACTTATATAACTTGAATACACATTGTCCCTTCACTGTTTGAAACCAATCGTGTATTATGACTGGCGTGGAACAGTGCACAAGTTGGAAAATAAATAGTGGCGGAGCATTCGAAGTTTTTAGAAACTCTTCCGTCGTTTGGTTTGATTTACTTTTGTCAGCCTCCCAACTCAGCCGCGCCTATGTACACCGATGCATTGTTGAAGCGGTCACGCGGGGAACAAATGTTTTTTTGTCTTCCGGAGGCAATCCATTGTTCTGTCATCTAGAGCGCTACTGTGTTAACAGTGCTGGTTACCGGCTGATTTCCTTATGAGGACATATCACTTTGGCAGGAATTGTTGCGACCATTTTGTGGGAAATTCTTTTCACGGTGAAATATTTATTATTATAACGAGTAGTTGAAGTTATTGGTAGTTGGTGGTTTCTAAAGGATTTCGTTATAACCGCCATTCATTTTTTATTTCTTGTTCACCACACATTTTCAACAGGTGTCACAATGAGAGAGGATATCCCCAATAATGTTCGTTTCACGCTAGTTACTGTTAGTTTTTATTATTCCTAGACTCGTATTCTAACATTTTTCTACGTGTTTGGCATTTTGACACTATCAGTGTTTTATTGGCATCTGCCATGGTTAATTATGACCGACGTGATAAGTTATGAATTGACTGGCGTGACAACATAGTCATAGCTTGGCATGAAAACGTCAGGCCGACACAAACTCACCAGTAGACGGTCTAAGTAACTTATTCTGAAACAAACACAATAATACAATTTTATTACCAGCGAGTGTACTCATTTATTTATTGACCACCAGCATGAACGACCAAGCTAACTCGTTCTTAAATCCATGAGCTCAGTTACTCTGAACAACGAGTTAACTTCACTTAGACTTCGTACATAAATCAGTACAGCAAAAGAATGCAAAAGGTCATAACAAAATCTATATCCACAACAAAGGTTATATCAATAGCAAATAGACAATATATGTCCGAATAAAAAAGAAATCAGACACCTGCTGTTGTTGGCATTGTTTTATATTAGTTGCTGTAATGTTTCTGCGGGGATTGCCATCTCAGCTTCGAAGGTTTCCTACCATGGAGCGTCATTTTACCCTGTATTTTCTCTGGATGGTGTACGCTGATATAGTTTCTCCTGACCATCTCTTGAAGTTGGTAGTTCAATGTAGTCCTTATGTCTGTCTTGATCCTTCTGTTTTATCGAGTTAGTTGTCAAGTTATCATCGAGATAGGTAGAGATTTGCAACGGAATTGATTGGAACGTTGTGCACACTGAGGATCTCGTATGCCTCATGAAGCTTATATTAAACAGACCTATATTAAACCCAGTTAAACAATAAATGGCGAAATAATTTCACAACGTCCACAGCATTTGCTTGCTATATCGTCTGCCTCTACAGACATTAATTGAGCGTTACTTTATAGTTTATAGCAAGTTGCGATTTTCTTCCTTTTGGCCGGACTATCCGCCAGCGGCAAGTCATTTGGGAGTACTGGGTTGTCTCCCCGTAGACCACTCACTCATTGACCACATTGTTAAATGAGACATCGTGGAGTGGGATCTGAATAGTTTACCCATCCTGGTTCAGTCAGCTTTTTGTCGTTGATCGCTCTCAGCCTTCTTTCTGACAGGCACCTTTAAATAGTTCGATTATGTCGTAGAAAGAAAGTGGGAATAGCCTTCAAAAGTTTTCTGTCTAACGAGGAGCTGAAAAGTTAGTGATGTTTAATGAATCTAGGGAGACAGCTTTGGACTGTTTTCAGCTCCTGGTATGGAAATAATAGATTGTTGACCATATTGTTGATGACTTGCACGAAAGTGATTATGGTTTATCATCATCATCATCATGTGCCATACCGGTTGGCGTAGGTGATCATGTCCCTCCACAATCTTCTTTCTATCTACAGTACATCGTATCAGTTCTGTTGTTGACTGTTTTCCATGCCATGACACCAAGCTATCCAGTATTTTCTCTCTTTGTCGCCCGCGATCTCTCTTTCCTTTTATGTTGCCAGTTGTAACCAAGTATTCCAACTTTCCTCTTCTCACGATGTGCCCGAAAAGTGTTGATTGCTTCTTTCTGATGTTTTTTAAGAGCGCCCTTTTTGTGTTGGCCTCTTTGAGAACTTCCTCATTGGTCTTTTTAGCTGTCCAGGGAACTTTCAACATTCTTCTGAGAAATCCCATCTCTGTGGCCTCTAATCGTCTTTTCATTTGTTTGTCTACTGTCCATGATTCGATTCCATAGGTTAGACTTGGTTCTATATAGCACCGATGAACTCTCTTTCTCATTTCTATTGACATAGATTTGTTGCATAAGATATTTTTCATTTTCTGAAATGCTATTTTGGCCTGAGCTATTCTGCTTTTTATTTCTGTGGTGCATCTCCCATCTGATGTTATTATTGTGCCCAAGTATTTGAAACGTTGCACTTGTTTCAGATTTGTCTCTTTTATTTTTATGCTGCATGATGGTGGTGATTGTTTCTTCTATATAACCATTACTTCTGTTTTCTTACTATTCAGACTGAGACCTTTCTTGTTGCTTTCTTTTACTATTATGCCTATCATTTATTGTAGTTCATTCTCTGTCTCTGCTATTAAGACTGTGTCATCCGCATATCGCAAATTATTTATGTTGTGACCGTTGACTTCAATTCCCTTTTTGTCTACTATTGATCTCATAATATATTCGCTGTAAAGTGAAAACAAATCCCGTGACAGAACACAGCCTTGTCTGACTCCTTGCTTTATATATTGGAATTGTCCTGTTTGATTGCTAATTCGTATAGCTGCTGTCTGTTGCCAGTACATGTTTTTTATGATTCGCAGATCCTACCATCAATGTTTAATTTCTCCAGCATATTGATTATTTCCACATGCTTTACTTTGTCAAATGCTTTCGTGTAGTCTATAAAACACATATATAGATCTTTCTTTACCTCTATAGATCTTTCTATCAATGTTCTTAAGATGTATATTGCACTAGTGGTGCCCTTTCCTTCCACAAATCCACATTGTTCCTCACTTATTTCTGGTTTTATTTTGTTCCTTACACGTCTCATTAATATTGTTAGTAATATTTTAGTCATATGGCTCATGAGACTAATAGTGCAATGGTCTTCACAATCTCTGGCTCCTGACTTTTTCGGTATGGCTACAAAGATAGATTTTAGTAGATCTTGGGGTATGTGTCCAGTGTTATATATGTCATTGAGTAATTTTGTTATGACTTGTACTCCCAGCTCTCCTAATGCATATATCTCTTCGATTGTTATATTGTCAGGACCTGGAGCTTTGCCTCTTTTCATGTGATGAATTGCGTCCTCCACTTCACTCTGCATTATCGGTGGTCATGTGTCTTTATTTGAATTGTTTAATTCTGGTCTTTCATCATCATAGAGTTAGTTGACTGATATATTCTGTCCATATTTCCATTGTCTTCTCCTGTCCCATTATTATATTTCCTTCCTTTAGGTAGGTATCTTTAATTCTCCCTCGTTACTCTACTTTAAAATGTCTTTAAAAGAAAGTGAATATAAATGAAAAACCCTCACTGAACGCATTCGAAATGCACTCTAGCCACAAAATAGAAGTATCCTAGTTATTCATTTTCTGTTGTATGTTGTATCTAGAGTTGTGAACACCTTAGTGTACAACAGGTCCCTGGGTTGCAAGAATTGTAAAACATTACCTCAGCATGTGGCTGCTGAATGCCGCCTATGATGGCTAAATTGAACGTAATCTTTTCGTACCAGCAGCATACTTTAGCCATGTGTTGCCTCACTTGTGGTACACACGAACACGAAGACTATCGTGTACTGTAAATCTATGGTCGTCAAACCGTGGACGGCATTTACCCGTACAGTCAATACTAGCATATGCGCGTGTGTGGTTGTACCTCATGTTAGAATTATGTGTATTTAAATTGTTTTCATCAAGGACATTTATTTCCCCATTTTAAACACTCCCAAGATCTCACTGGTAAAACTGCACGCACAAATGAACTTACCGAATTGCGAGTGAAATGTGAACTTAGCAATCGTAGTACGGTCGAACATATGCCGACGACCCGTGAACAAAGTATTATAAGTTTCTCTTTGCTGATCCAATTGTTGCGCATGCGTGTAACTTGTTATTGATCTGCATATCAATTATGATGTTTCAGTGTATAATATTATATCAATTTCTGTGTGCCTTGTGTTTGAAATTGTGTTAATTTTTTGTGCTGGAGTCGTCAATTTTAAACACAGATAAACAGTTATTTTCTCTGGCGATTCGTTAAATGAAACGATTTGTGTGTTTACCAACGAAAGATAGGTAGCAATAATGTGTGCCATTCAGAATAAGACATTCATTTATGGTTAGCCGTTTGTGTCCTTTGTGTTATCTTGCGAAGTTTAATCTTATTTTTGTGTTAAATATTACAGTGCCCGTGGTGGGTGTTGTGGATATATTTATATATGTTGTGAAAAGTGAACAAATAAAATAGCTTTCCTTGTATGTAGTAGCAGTGTAATGTCCCGCTCTTTCAGTTATATTTGCGTGACAGATCAATTCCGGGACTGAAAGCTCATAAGTAGTTGGTGACATCTGGAGCTCAATGGTTTGCTCAGTCAATGCTTATCTGTCTGTCTGCTTGCTTGTGTCCCCCCCTTCCTGTAGTTAGGGAACAGGCAAATAATTCCTGTAGTTACCTTATCTGTCTGTCTGTTTGTGTCCCTCCTTCCTATAGTTACCTTATTTGTCGGTCTGTCTGCCTGCTTGTGTCCCTCCTTTCTATAGTTTGTTTATCTGCCTGCCTGCTTGTGTCCCTCCTTCCTATAGTTACCTTCTATGTATGTCTGTCTGCATGCTTGTGTCCCTCTTTCTATAGTTACCGTATCTGTCTGACTGCTTGTGTCCATCCTTTCTATAGTTACCTTATCTGTCTGTCTGTTTGTGTCCCTCCTTCCTATAGTTACCTTATTTGTTGGTCTGTCTGCTTATGTCCCTCCTTTCTATAGTTACCTTATTTGTCTGCCTGCTTGTGTCCCTCCTTTCTATTGTTACCTTATCTGTCTGCCTGCTTGTGTCCCTCCTTTCTATAGTTACCTTATCTGTCTGCCTGCTTGTGTCCCTCTTTTCTATAGTTACCTTATCTGTCTGTCTGTTTGTGTCCCTCCTTCCTATAGTTACCTTATTTGTCGGTCTGTCTGCTTGTGTCCCTCCTTTCTATAGTTACCTTATCTGTCTGCCTGCTTGTGTCCCTCCTTTCTATAGTTACCTTATTTGTCTGCCTGCTTGTGTCCCTCCTTTCTATAGTTTGTTTATCTGTCTGCCTGCTTGTGTCCCTCCTTTCTATAGTTACCTTATCTGTCTGCCTGCTTGTGTCCCTCCTTTCTATAGTTACCTTATCTGTCTGCCTGCTTGTGTCCCTCCTTTCTATAGTTACCTTATCTGTCTGCCTGCTTGTGTCCCTCCTTTCTATAGTTACCTTATCTGTCTGCCTGCTTGTGTCCCTCCTTCCTATAGTTACCTTCTCTGTCTGTCTGCTTGCTTCCTTGCGTCCCTTCTTCCTATAGTTACCATCTCTGTCTGTCTGCTTGCGTCCCTCCTTCCTATAGTTACCTTCTCTGTCTGTCTGCCTGCCTGCCTGCTTGCGTCCCTTCATCCTATAGTTACCTTCTCTGTCTGTCCTGCTTGCGTCCCTCCTTCCTATAGTTACCTTCTCTGTCTGTCTGCCTGCCTGCTTGCGTCCCTTCTTCCTATAGTTACCTTCTCTGTCTGTCTGTCTGCCTGCCTGCTTGCGTCCCTTCTTCCTATAGTTACCTTCTCTGTCTGTCTGCCTGCCTGCTTGCGTCCCTCCTTCCTATAGTTACCTTCTCTGTCTGTCTGCCTGCCTGCTTGCGTCCCTTCTTCCTATAGTTACCTTCTCTGTCTGTCCTGCTTGCGTCCCTCCTTCCTATAGTTACCTTCTCTGTCTGTCTGTCTGTCTGCCTGCTTGCGTCCCTCCTTCCTATAGTTACCTTCTCTGTCTGTCTGCTTGCGTCCCTCTTCCTATAGTTACCTTCTCTGTCTGTCTGTCTGTTTGCGTCGCTCCTTCCTGTAACTGCTTTATCTGCCTGTATGATTATGTTACTCTACATACGACTTATATAAATATGTAAACAAAGGAACACATTCAAACTTTCTTACGGCCTGCGTGTTTTTGAACCTTTCATTTCTAATGAAACCATTTGTAGCTCCCATCATTCATCGCATGAATCATCATTACGCACACGTGCGTGTGGATATTTGTTTGTTGTGTGTGTGAGTGAGTGAGAGAGAGATGCACGCCACCCCACCACATATCAGTATAAGTTAGAGCAATGTTTTGTGCTACATTTAAGCTGCTAGTTATCTGTGAGTTATCACTCGCTGCTGGTGTCAGAGTCACTAAAACAAAGCTGACCAAGAGCTACTTCACATTTCTAATTTCTTCTCACAAGGTAGGAGATTATCAATTTGCTGCTACATGTGCTAGAATAGTGTTGGAAATAGGAGGACAAACAGACACAGTTTTAAAAAAAGTTGATTTAGATTTAGACTTCAAGTCGGAAGATTCTCTCTGTATACCGCTTTATTTTCATTTTAGTCGTAAAAGGTAAGAAGTTCATTAGGCGCTCTTTTAAAGCCAATTAAGAGGATGTTGATAATGACATAATAAATACATGCATCATTTTCATTCTCATTTTCTCCATCTCATAGTTTTCTTTCTTCCTTTCTCTCTCTCTCTCTCTCTCTCTCTCTCTCTCTCTCTCTCTCTCTCTCTCTCTCTCTCTCGTTCATCGTTTTTGAAATTTCCTTCACATTTTCTCCCTCTATCATTCTTCCCTCACCCACCCACTCACTCTGTTCCTCCCTCTTTCGCTTCCCCAATTTGTATTCCATTAGTAAAATATCTGTCTAGCTACGTTGACACCTGTGACGCCCATTGACATTTAGAAATGTTAGTCATTAGTAACCGCGGGCACGTAGTGCACATCCACTTCTAGCTTCTGTAATTTGAGGATGAGGGAAGAGACAGAAAGAGAGGGAGACAGAGTTGAAAAGGAAAAACAAATTGTTTACGTTGTTATTATTGTTTGTCTAAATACTTGGTCAATTTTGTTTTTTCCATGAATACTATGACATCTGCTCAGTCTTCTCAATCCCCATTGTTATTTCTCCTTTTGTTTTTGATCACTTGTATTTTCCTATAGCCGAGTACTTTTTTGCTCTTGTTTATTTTTATTTAACACTAGCCAATCTGCATTCTCAGCGTTTCTGTTTCCATTTTGTCTCAAACGTGAACAAGGCCTGCTGATTGGAAGGGTAAGCACAGTTAAGAGATAGGCAAACGGTGAAAAGCTATTTAAAACATAAAATTATTCCCATCAACTGCACATAAAAAGATCATTTTCCCCAACTATAACTTTTGTGGCATGTTCAAATTTTAGTCATTCCTTTGCCCTAAAGCCATGTCTCTGATATTGTTATATAACTGTTTCATAAAGCGACCCGCCTGCACAATACTAATTATTATTGTCAACTGAGAATTGTACGTATGTTTTTTTTTTATGTTGTGACAGTAACTGGCAGGAAAAAACGATTTGGTTGCTGTAAGCACGGAACTAAATTTGTAAATAATATCAGCACTATAAATTGTAGTTGTTCGTTTGCGATTAAAGCTTTAGGTTTATATAAAAGGTTTTCTCTCGGCGACAACGTGTAAAATGTAAGTACTTATTTTAGCCCAACTGGTACTATCAGTCTGTTAAAAATGTGGTAATTAAAAAAAAAAAACTTTTTTATAAGTACATAATAACATACGTCTGAAGAGATGAACACTGTTAAATCATTGTTCACTCGTTAACCTTCAAATATGCGATGACGAAGAGGCTAGGGGATGACAGATGGCCCTGGTTTTAATTCAAATTGTCGCGATTTAATTTTCTATCTAAACGGCTTTAGGATTTTTTCTGTGTCTAAAAATGGGTACTCTGGATTTTCTCGATGAAAGTAGCGACACCTGGTATTGACCACGTCCATAAACATGGTCACATTAAATCTGGACGCTATCATCACACGCCGCGGAGGATAACATTGACTTTCTTTCCCTACTTGTTGCACAGTAAGTTTAAAAGTTGGTATTCTTTGAACCATTTTCTTCTCTAAGTCTTTAACACCAGGAAGCGAAGTAGTATTGGCTGCTAAATTATAAAACCAAGAAGATAGTAACTGACATAAAAGTGAAAAGTGTGCTAACGATACTATTTGTGTGAATGTTACACCCAATAAAGCAAAACATAATTGGAAAGGTGTCTAAGGCTCTCACATCGAAAGGAGCAATTATGCAAAAACCTATAATTCTGGTCATCATCATGTGCCATACCGGTTGACGTAGGCGATCATGTCCTTCCACAATATTCTATCCACAGTGCATCATATCAGTTCTGTTGTTGACTGTTTTCCATGCCATGACACCAAGCTATCCAGTATTTTCTCTCTTTGTCGTCCGCAATCTCTCTTTCCTTTTGTTTTGCCTGTTGTAACCAAGTATTCCAACTTCCCTCTTCTCATGATGTGCCCGAAAAAATGTTGATTGTTTCTTAATGATGTATTTTAGGAGCTCCCTTTTTGTGCTGACCTCTTTCAGAATTTCCTCACTGGTCTTTTTATCTATCCCAGAGAACTTTTAACATTCTTCTGAGAAATCCCATCTCTGTGGCCTCTAATCGTCTTTTAATTTGTTTGTCTGCTGACCATGATTCGTTTCCATAGGTTAGAGTTGGTTCTAAATAGCACCGTTGAACTATCTTTCTCATTTTTATTGACATAGATTTGTTGCATAAGATATTTTTCATTTTCTGAAATGCTATTTTGGCCTGAGCTATTCTGCCTTTTATTTCTGCGGTGCATCTTCCATCCTAATGTTATATTGTGCCCAAGTATTTGAAACGTTGCACTTGTTTCAGATTTGTCCTGTTTATTTTTACACTGCATGATGGTGATGATTGTTTCTTCGATATGACCATTACTTCTGTTTTCTTACTATTCAGACTGAGACCTTTCTTGTTGCTTATAATCCTTATATACCAGAGTTTAATACAACAAATGTCTAGAGAAGCTACGACGATCGAGATCTAAAGCTCCAAAAAAAAAAAAAAACAGACTCACTTGAAACTCTGCTTCATCCTGTTACTACTGCTACGGTGTCTAACAATACAAGAGACAACAAGATAATTAAAGTTAAAAAGTAAAGCGCCCCGTCACGTTAAGTGGCCTATAGAGAATATGGTGTTAGTGACCACAATTTTTTTTACAGACATTTGACACATACACTCATACACTTTATAATAATGTGGTCGGGATTACGCCCGTGCCGCTTTATTTTTCCAGAAAAAATCGGTACCAATTTAAGTCTGGGAGAACCGGGGCCGTCGATCAAGATTGAACCCGCCATCTTGTCCTTTGTAGTCCAGTTCACTAACCACTGAGCTAACGCGGCTCCCAAGAGATAACAGGGTGCTTTAGAAAAAAATCTCCTCGACAAAAACCGCCAAAGGATCTCATGTTGTAGAAACATTTGAGGAAATATACAGAAGTAAATACACCGCCCCCTTTGCCATCTCCTACCAAAGACCTCCACCAACCACAGCATTGATATCCACCCAGAGACATTAAGTCTAACGTGGGGTACCCACAAGTCCGTCTTTAGCTAACATAATCCATTTCCGGGTCAGCAGTTAGTCTACCTATAAAAGGGCATACGCTTTCCACTAAGCAACAAAGACACGGTGTGAGGTTGAACAGAGATCGCTTTACTTTAAGCAGCAGTTATCATTCTCAAACAGACGAATGTATTACAGTTGATGGGGAAATGTACTAGACTGCGATAGACCATCCGAAAACTGTTCTGCGTTGGGTTGCGAATAATTGACAATCTATGTGCTAGACTACGATAGACCATCCGAAAACTGTTCTGCGTTGGATTGCGAATAATTGACAATCTATGTGCTAGACTACGATAGACCATCCGAAAACTGTTCTGTTCTAAGAAGGGAATAATTACTAATGAAGTGAATATTCATATATTTGGTTTGATAATATGAGATTATACTACCTAATTGTTATTGTACTCTCCTTCAAATCTCTACGTTGTAAGTTAAGACGGCGATTACTTTTACCATTCGCGATGGCATACCTGACATTTGTGGAAACTTTTCTCTAATGATTGTACTGATTGCACCATGGCTGGGTGGTCTAAAAGGGTAAGAATTTGACCTTGGGTCAGAAGGTCTCGATTTCTGATCTTTTCGAATTCTTGTTTGCGAATCCGGTGTAGTTCTCTTGTAACCCCCCAACCCCCCGCGCATTACCTTCTTAGTGAGAGCTATCCCTCTCAGACAACGCCTAAATTCTATTCAACTGAATCCCCGACCGTGGGACCAATTTGGCGTCCGTGGGTAGAGTATTCTCCTCGAAGGTTTTCTTCAACTCGAGAAGATCGAAATACCTTCGGATATGTCCAAAATACAGTGATGCTGATCATAACAAAACTTAAACGTTACGTAACGTAACTGTATTCACTTCAAAAATAACTAAAGGGAGCGAGATTGTAAGACCCTGTTCTCTTTGTGATTTTACCAAATTATAATTTTTAGTGAATACTTTTAGTGTTTCAAAGTGGGGCAGATATACTTGTTTGAGCTGACTTCTTATACATTGCTAAACAAAGCAGGTGCGATCTATTCATTTATTTAAGAGCCTCGGCTGTTCAATCCTTATTGATAGGGTTATAGACGTAGTCCGTAAACAGGGGTCTTTCTTTACCGTGAATGTCAGCGTAACATTGACGGCTTAGCTAAATGCCTTCACTGGAGCGCTTTATCTCTTCAGGCTACACCCACACGGACACAGCGTGGGAATCTTTATTCAAGCATTTTCTCCCCAGCGCTGGCAGACATGCTAATGCATGTTGTATTGTATAGTTGAAAATAAATTAAAAAAAAAAAAAAAAAAAAAGAAAACCACTTGTAGCCACACCCCCAAAAGACTACAAGGAAAAATTATCAGTAGTTTGGTGAAAGTGGATTCTTCACTTAGACTTCGCTCACTGTGCTGTTTTGATAAGTGTTGGTGTTTAATTATAAGTAGCCCGTGTGTTGGAGAAATACATTTATGTTAAGTAATGTGCGTTACGTAATTATATTTGTACAAATAAATTCCAGTAAATTAATCGCCCGCAGCTTAATTCTTCATATTAGGGGTGGAGACTTACAGATTTGCTAACTTAGATTATGTCGGATAAGGGAACCTCGACGGCGAAGTGATTAGTGCATTGTGTCTGCTGACGAGGTGGTGCTAGTTCAACTCTCAACGATGACGGATTTTATTTCATTGACCACATAATTGAAGTTCATCTGAAAATGGGCAGCATAAAGTCTGCGAGATAATATGTAACTTGGCGTGACGCTGGTCACATCACATATAAATGTGTATATAGTGTTTATAATCAATATTGGCACTAAAGGCACATTCGCCATACGATGTCAATTGGTATTCTTTATTTATTAACTAATATATCAACACAGTGAGTAGTTTGGATAAAAAATCTAGATGTATTTTGTTTTTCTTCCTCGTTATAGTTCCTGTGGATATTTTCATCGTTAAGAATATGTGTTCAGCAAATCAATTTGACCTATATTATAGTTATAATAGCAGTTAAACAGTTCCAGAGGTTAAGCATCATATCGAAAAATAGTTATAATTTCAAAGTAAATAATTGTTTTGGAACTACTAAATATATCACATTGTTTCCCATTTCAACAAATGCGTGAATATTAAGTAAACGTTAAACACATTTTTAAAAATGCATTCTTAAATTATCGAAATTTTTAAATCTGCTTTTCGCAGAATTAGTACACAGGGGACTGAAAATCAAGTATACAATTATTTATGTTGTAAACAAAACATACTGTCGAATAAAAGACGACAATAAACTTTTAGTAAACAAAGAAAGCTGATAAGTGCTACTAAGACGTTTTCTTATAAACTGTATTGATATTTTTTACACATTTTTTAAGATTTTAAAGATGCTATTATGAAGATTATCGGCAAGGGGATACAAGTAAAGAAATTAAAATCACAATAGCTAAAGCAGCAATGTCTTTCAGAAGCCTTGAAAAGTTGTGGAAATCAAAACTCATCAGCACAAACACATAACTTAGACTATTCAAATCAAACGTACTATCCTGCCCTTACGTATGCATGTGAGAGCTGGAAAACAGCAAGAGACATAGAAGCAAAGTTGAACGCATTGGAAAATAAATGTCTAAGGGAAATACTTGGTATAGCGTGGAACAAATTCAAAACAATCGAAGAAATTAGAGAAATCGACACTCAACCAATACGTTCAGTAATCAAGAAAAGACGATGGTAATGTGATGAGGAGAGATCATAACCGAATAACGAAGCAAGCCCTCATGTGGGAAGCTACACGTAAGAGTAAAAATCGGCCGACTCAAAGAGACGCTGAGAAGAACATTGATCAGAGAGGCAAGAGCAGTAGGAATCGGCTCCCTCAATGAGATAGAGTTGCTTGCACAGAACAGAGACAAATGGCGAGATTTGATAAAAAAAAAATATTTTGAAGGATTGAAAACTGCTAGAATAAAAATTTAGATAAGAGAAAGAGTATCTGGGTCTATGCCCTATGGGCCGGCTACGGCTCTAATGGTCAATAGATAGATAGAATTATGAAGACAGTGCAACACTTTAGTGTTGACTACACGCATCAGAAGAGAGGTGGAATGCTCCTAAAGAGAAATGTTTGCGTACAGAAGTTAGAGTACAAAATATATAAAATGGAAATATGACATAGGGGAATTTAATGACCATAATGATTCTAGAACAATAAGAAAGATAACGACCACCGAAATGAAATGTGCCAGAAGAATGACAGGAAACGGCTTAAGGGACAGAGTAAGAAACACCGACCTGAGGAAGAAACTCGAAATCGAACCAGCCATCGAATACATAAAGAAACAACAGATAAATTGGTTCGGCCACATAACAAGACAAAAAGAACTAACAGAGACTCTCAAAGAGCCATAAACAAACGCTACGAAAACGCCAGATTTAGAGGAAGACCGAGAAAGAGATGGATAAAGGGAGTACTAGAGTCACTAGGAGGCACCAGAAGAGGCCAACAGAAAAGCAAAGAATCGCAGATTGTATCTCCCCTCGACGCCAACGGCAATGGAGGAAGGATAGAAGAAGAAGAAGAAAGAAGAATGATTCAGTTGACAGGAAGCTGTGGATATGAACCGAGTTGGCGTACTTTTGCAAACATGATGGGTGGAAATCAAGCAGAAAATCCTAAAGACCTACAACAATTGCTTAATGTGATAAACAAGCAACAAATATGGACTAGAAATGAATATCAAAAAGACTAAACTATGATCATAAACAAAGACAATTCTCAAGAGCTACAATTAAATATCACAGTTGAGGGAATACATCTGGAGACAGTCCAGAGCTACAACTACCTGGGACATACTATAACCAATGATGGAAAATGCAAAATTGAAATAAACAAAAGAATAGGTATGGCAAAAAGTAATTTTAATGCCATGAAAAATATACTCACAACAAAACAAATATCAACAGGGCTGAAACTAAGAATGGCAAAATGTTAGATCTTCTCAATATTCCTGTATAGTGCAGAAACATGGACAATAGACAAGAAAACAGAACCGAAAATTGAAGCCTTTGAAATGTGGATTTATAGAAGAATAGGTAGAATTGGATGGAAACAAAAGATAACAAACGCTGAAGTTTTAAAACAACTAAAAATAAAAAGAGAACTACTAAATACAATTAAGACAAGACAAATGAAATTTTTGGGGCATGTTAAAAGACACAACAGCCTACTAAAAGTAATATTGGAAGGAAAAATACAAGGTAGCAGAGGCAGACCAAGACTAACATGGACGAGTAACATCAAAACATGGACAAGTCAATCTATGACAGCCTGCACCATCAAAACAAGAAACAGAGTAGAATGGCGATCCATGGTAGCCAACCATCGTTGCGGAGAAGGCACTCGATGATGATGATGATGATGGGTGGGAAAGAAAAACGCCACAACAAACTTGAGAGCAAGTGTCCGCGACAAATAGAATCAAACTATTTTCACTCGTGGAGTCCGTCGTTCTCAGTTGTTGGCATGTCTGGTGCCACCACAGACTATAATTGGTCGACTTCGTTCATGACACCTGCCAAGGTTATCTGTTGATGAACCAGGTCGTCCTACTCTCAAGGCCGCTGTGTTACGCTAATAATGAACATCTTTGCCCTTTGGCCCATATTTCTGTAAGCACCAGCACATCTAATTTGATACTCGACTCCAAACGACACGCACGAGTTGTTTCACACAAATGTCCGTCCGTGACCGGCCTATTGTGATAGCTGAGTGCTTGGTGTATCTATGTGATCTTTTGTCAATCTGAGAACTGCGCTCGCAGTGCCAACTTTGATAACTTGAGGGCCATTATGATCGTCACTAACATGAACAGAATGATCACCATGTGGTGGGTGGACAAATAATAAGGATGCTGATTTTACTATTGGAAATCCAGGTTTATACATAAGTTCAGACATTCTGGTTGCATGTTTGTATTTTACGGAATTCATTGTACCTCACTTAATCATATCAGTATTTCAAATTGAAATCTCAACACATATACCATAGTCCTCTAAATGTCCCAGTTCGCAACTATCTGTCGTGGATACTTTAGTTGATTATTTTCTCATTTATGTCTTTCCATGAAGATTACATACGCGTGTTTCTTCTTTTATGCATTCACAATGATTAGAAGAAATACTATATTAGAATTTAACAGCTTTGGGGTGAAACTCTCAGATGTTTACATCTTTGATATTTTTGTTACGTGCATTAACTACTAAAGTATCAGTGACACATACATTTTGACTAGCCCCAAATCTTACGTTTTGGGTGTGGTGTCACAAATTGAAATCACTTCCATCAAATTTCAGTTTTTTTTTTTTTTTTTTTTTTGCGTTCGCCAGCTCTGACGAAATCCTTTGGGAACTGAATTGTGCGTGTTAATCCGTTTTTCCCTGGCAGCCATGTGCACAGGAGTCCCTCGTCACACAGGCAGATCACTCCGACTTCGCAGGTACTCATATTTTTTCCTTGTATGAGTAATTGACGTTTCAAGCCGGGCCTCGCTGCAGAGACCAGGGGGGGAGTGCCGCAGAGAGAAATCATATAAATAAATATCCCAACTAGTGCAGCCGGGATTTGAGCCCACAACCTCTCTGTCCCGAGGCCGGCGTCTTGCCTCGAGACCAACCAGTCCCCAAATTCCAGTTTTAGGAATGAGAGAAATGTGCTGGACTCTTCATCCTTAAACGATGGGAAAATTTCCAAGATTATAACTAAAATGTCACTTTGAGGTGACAACGAACAGATGTGTAGACTTTAGACAACAGGCAACTTTCGTTGATTATGAGCAGAAGAAGATGTCTTCAGAATTAACAAGTAATTTTATTTTTTGTTTTGAACTCATTTAGTCTAAGCTAACTGCAACACTTTATTTTAAATTCCTGTATAGTTAGTGTTATTGTTGTTACGGATCCAGAAGCCCGTGAGCTGACACCCTTCGGCCCAATGCAATGTAATGATATCTGCATGTATTTCTGAGTTCCCTTGTATTTCGTACAAGTTGTTCCATTTATCAGGTCTTTGAGGAAATAAAGTTGGTTTGATGTTAGTGAGCTTTGGACAGTCAAAAAGGTGTTCTACTGTTTCATGTGAGTGTTCATAGTGTGGAGATGCTGGAGTTTGGTTTCTTGTATTCTATTGATGTGGTTGTTTAATGGTACAAGACCAGTTCTCTCTCTGAAGATGGTGTCTTGGTCTCTTCTTTTTAGGAGGTTGTTAATGTTATCATGAGGGTTCAGCCTTAACATGTATTTAAAAAGATCTCTCCCTGTTTTTGCCCATGGCCCATCCATTCAGCTAATCTTCTCTACTGTTAGAATTTATTATTTGTTTGACTGTGTTTAGTGAGATGTCGGTGTTTAATTGTGTCTGTCTATAGTTGTTTATATTCTGTTTTGTTTCTCTTGCAATAATGTAAAGAACCCTTTTGAAAATGTTAACTTTATCGTGGAGATGTATTGTGACCACGAACTTTAGACAACAATAGTTAAATAGTTTATGTTAGAAGTGAATTGTTTGTGGTTATAAGACAACCAGTAGAGAGTTGCCGCTGAATGGTGTTGATGATGTGTGGATATTACCATTATTGTGCACTCCTGCTGTGTCATTCAGTTATGGTTTGATTCGAACAACGACGAGTGGCTTCCTGCACGTGCGTTCATTTACCACCATGTCGTTTTCTCGGAGAAAGAGTAGGAGTTTGCTGCTTTTGTTTTCAGGATTATCCATGAGAAAAAGACACTCAGTTGCAGGTAGGTAGAACTCGGAGAATTTTTAGTCTGGAGAAAGGCAGAATGGAAAAAAAAAGAGAAAGCCTGAGCGAGAGAGAGAGAGAGAGAGAGAGAGAGAGAGTGTGTGTGTGTATGAGAGAGAGAGAGAGCCTCTAGTATTTTCAGGTTCAGAAAAGGGGAAAGGAAAAGATTTGTATATCGCTTGAGAGGGGAGAAGAGTAATATTTAAATAAAGATATATATTTATATAAAAAGAGTGGGAGAGAGAATAAATTCGACCTGGTATCACTTGGGATAATGATACATAGACCAATCCAACAAATGACGAAGTGCATGCATACCGATAATTAATTTTCATCGCTGGCGAAAGTTATCTATAAAATGTTTTCAATCTTTTCCTTTTCACGAACCACGCTTAAATGTAACATTCTCCAGCCTCCGAATTATAGTTTCATCAATCTCCGTATTCTTGTACTGGTGACGATCACATGATGGCCTCCCCTGTCGCCTTTCTCCATAATCAACGTCCCTGTTGTGTATGCCAGGAAAGCTAGCATGGCAGCTTTCTAGTTACCGCTGCATGTCAATCAGTTCATGATTGCTTGAACCTTTTTTACAATCTATTGTCGTACAATGACGGTTGCTGTTACTGCCCCATTCAAATTGAACATGATAACTGGACGATCACTAGCATAAACATGTAAAGTTTCATTTTGTTGCAGTGTAAATTTTATTTGAGAAAATATATTCCAACAAAGAATGAGATAAAGAAAGAATGTTCTTACCGAAAAAAAGTATTCTCAGCCACATACACACACACGAATAGACACGGGGAGGAAAGGGAAATGGAATGTATTATTTGATTCCATATTTAATAGTTTAGATCTTTTCGTTGCATGTGATACGTACAGTTGTCAATACACACTTTTTAAAAAAAATTGGAATGTCCTGTTAGACTGATCCTTTTTGGGCACTTTTGATTGCAAGCCCCACCCCTTTTCTTTCTCCTTACCGCACTTCTCGTGACTTCTTCGTTCTTTTAATTACAAGTCTGTTTGAATAAAGCGTTTCGTAATGGTATATTGTGTATCTGTACCGATCCAATTTGGATTTGAGTGCTTCATGTAATTAATCTCTCTAGTCGAACATTTTGATGTTGGCTGCTTAATGGAAGAGATATACTTTTAGTAGTGTACGTAGTGACATTACATTTGTTTATGCGGCTGTCCCTATGAGATAAGTAACTGCTAGTACTTGTTGTTGGTGTTGCACAATACAAATAAAAAACAATGTCTATATGTTTATTTTTTAATACTTTTTTTTTTACTATAAAGCTGATGATCACAATTGCAATTAAAAAGGGGAGTTTGGTTACATATTTACAAAAGTCATAACAAAGTTGTAGCCATACCTCCCTCTTTTTCCTTCTCTCCCTCCCCCGTTTGTTAAAAATTATTTATTATTATTTTAACTCACACAGCACACATTTATAATACGTGTCCGGGATCTTGCAGTCTGATAAGACGCGAAACTGGAGAATGTATCAGTTGAAGATATTGTGATAATAAGATATTAAAAGAAAACTAACTTCATATATAGATAGAAATTGCACTATCACCTTCAATCACTATTTGGACATTTAAATAACTTTCACAAACATTGCATTTTAAGTTAGAGCGAGACGACGAGCGACTGCTATTTTGATCTCAACCGTATACAACGCAAATAATGTATTTTTGTAATCAGTCCATGGTGTTAGTGCCGAGGTTTTTTTTAAACATATTTTGTCATTGGCACATTTTTTGTTGGGAATATCGTCAACATACGCCAGTGCTGTCATTCTCTCGGATAGCGTTAGAACTCAACCGTTTAGAGACCAGTTCATTAAACACGTTCTACCGTATTTCCCAAAATAAAACATGTAGTTCATGTGAGTCTAGCAAGAAAAGCAACGCCTGGGAGTCGATATTTATCCAAATGTATTGTGCGGTTACGTCCCTTAAAAACATGATAATTTTGTGTACTCCTTTCGACTCTAAAAAAAAAAAAAGTGTTTTTCTCGAAGAATGACAGGCAGACTTATAACAAGGGCCAAGATAGCTCAGTCTCACCTGGAACAAAAGAAATCCTGGCTTGGAGTGAGCCCGGGGTGTTTGTGTTTGGTCATCAGAAGAGATAGACGAGGGTGTTGCAACACTGTCACTTCACTCCCTTAAAATACATAGTCCCGTGGAAACATTGGGCTATTGCCCGGAATGCTGGATTGGTTTTTGTTTAAACTTAACACACCGCCAGGTGGATTATGTCCCTTTCTATTTCTCTCCCTCCCACCCTGTTTCCATTATCAAATTCGCACTCTCTTCTTCTGTATTTTCTCATGTTCCTTCATGATTTCTTCTTCCACCTTGCGGGTATACAAATATTTAAGGTGTCAGTGTATACTTGCTCGTGTGTTCACGTTTACAATTCTGTGTAGTTTTGTTTCTGTGTCGTGAGCACGTGTGTAAATTGCTTTTGCAGTACCGCCAAATGGGACTGGCTATCCTGTACTGTAAAAAAAAAAATAAGCCGCAAAAACACAAACATGGATAAGTCAAAGAAAAAAAAAATCAAATCCGCCATCCAGGACAGATAAGTGCTCCCTTTCTAAGAGGTATATGACGCAATCCGGAGAAAGCCTCAAAGATCTTTTGCAGAAATCAGATGGAAGCAAAGATGAAGATGATGGGGAAGACATGGAATGATCTTAAAAGAATAACAAGAAACAGAACGGTTTGGAAAGTCTTTGTTGAAGACCTATGCTCCACAGGGAGTTGAAAGATAGTAGTAGTTGTAGTAGTAGTAGTTGTGGTAGTAGTAGAAATGGTGGTAGTGGTTGCGTCGGCAGCCACGTGTAGGTGGTAGTAGTGCGTACTGGCATTAACTGTTGTTTCGTGAACTCGAAAGTCAATCCAGCAATAATAATGATGGATGTCAAACTCACAGAACTGGGGGACGATAATAATAACTTGGACGAGCACATACCATGTACCTCTGAAATCTTGTAGCAAAGTCTTGTGAAAGTTATAATAACTATGTTGATTGTTTTTCTTTCACTGGGTTTGGCAACTTGAGAACACCGCCTCCTAACTTTTTCTCCCAAATCGTGTCTGTTTGAGTTTTGCATCTGTGAGGCCATGCTAACCTGGAATGGTTTGTCAGGCTAGAGATTAGACACGAATGTGCACTGGTCCAGCAGGTTAGGTGGAAAGTGGAGGCGTGTGGGACTAGACGGAATGGATGACTGGCGGTAGTACAAGGCATTACTAATCTATCTAACCTATAAAAGAAAACATCAATGTCACTGATTCAACGCATCATTTATTGTTTATGGCTGGACATTATGGAGATCACAGCTCGTAATGGTTTCTACGTGGGCTAGACTGCGGGCAACAGACGAAGAAAGGTCATGCATTCATATAAAGGAAGTTATTTTGTTGTTTACATACACTATGATAATAAATACTTCGAGTTCACCGACTGCATTGTCGGTCTACAGTCAACAAGAAATAATATAGTAATAGTAATCATCGTCAGGTCGAATGTCCTTTGCAGAACGTTGCATTCACCACAGCCAGTCTGAAAAAATCTCTTTCTCTTGCCAGACCTCTCACTCCCACTGTTATGTTCAAGGTTTTCTTGATGTCTTGAAACCACATCCTTCTTGGCCTACCCTAAATGCGTCGTCCATGAACCATGCTTTCCAATATTGTTCTTTCCAGCAACCTGTGTCTTTTTACATGGCTATAGTGTTTTAATTTCCTCTGTAGCATGGTGTTTACAAGCCAGTTCTTTTTTAATGTTTAAATCTTTTAATATGTTTTCATTGCTCTTTTTCATTATCCTTGGTATCTTAAGGAGTTTTCTTGTGGCATTTTGTTTCCAAGGAATCGATTTTCTTACTTCATCAATCCCCGTGTAATTGTAATACTAATTATACTCCTATCTATTAACATGTATTTCATTTGCATTCTGTCTGTTGATTTATCTGCCCAAATATTACAAAATACATACTGGTTCGTTGCTTATTGATCCATCAACCTGTGGAGGACCCTTGCTATTTAGCCCAATGCCTTATATTAATATCTAATATTTACAAGCGTTTGTGCAGTGCTGTTCTGTACCTAGAATGCTCTCTGCTTCAGCCTTAAGTTTCCATCGTGTTCACACCATCAATGGTCGTGTATTTACAAAAAGGTATATATACATGGAGTCTCATTCTCTATCAAACCAGACATTCCCTCAACAAATTTAACACCATTTAAGATATTGCAACGAAATTAGAACAAAAAAATAAATAAAGAAAACATGTGCATGTAATGTTTGTGTGCGGGCTTAATTGTTGCGGCACTGAGTAGCGCAGCCTGTCTGGCGCGTCTCTCTGCTGATCTATCATGTGGGTAAAAGTGCCTAAATAATACGGTGATTGTTCGTGACTGTTAGTGTACATTGCTTGTGAATTCACACAGGATAGCTGGAGAATGTGTTGGCATGTGCTGGAGGAGTGATTTGTTTTCAAAACCAATTAAAGTAGCAAATGCCCGGTTCTTTTGCGAGTGAGACACATTGTATAACCGGTGTGTGTGTGTGTGTGTGTGTGTGTGTGTGTGTGCGTGCGTGCGTGCGTGCGTGCGTGCGTGCGTGCGTGTGTTCTTGTCTTGTCTTGTCTTGTCTTGTCTTGTCTTGTCTTGTCTCGCGTCCACATTTCACGACGTCTCTTGTCCTGATAGTATACACTGTTGTTGCAAGATGTCCAATTAATCTCTCTGTGTTGTCAGATCACGTCATTTGTCTTTCTGCCTCTGTAGGATTTATCCTCTATGTACATATTTTGATGGTGAGTTTATTTTGAACATTAAAAAAAACATGTTTACAAAAGAATGTCAAAACTTAGCGAGGACAAGACACAGTTTGACGCCCTGTCCTACTCACACCATATCTTTCTTTCTTTCTTTAAATGGAAGGCCCCGGTATCAATGGAAACGAATTAAAATCCATAATTGCTCAACCGCCCGTGCCTGCGTAATCATCCGAATTAATATCTCATCTCCCAAACAAAGAAAAGTAACTGTAGTCCCCATCGTAGCAGTCTCAGCACACGCCAAAAGACATAGGCGAAACCGCACAGAAAGTGAACACAGCCAACTGTTCTCTGTCATACGACATTATCATTCATCGTAAACAAATGGAAAATCAAAACATGATCAAAACGGATGAGACACACAGCTCACGGTGTGCACAGAGCACCTAACTCTGTAGCTTCTGCAACAAGCCGGAAAAAACTCACACCATAAAAACATACAAACAAACAAAAATATTGCAAAGATCGATAACCAACGATATGTTGCTATATCTTCTCTTGATAAAATTTTACGAAAAATAAGGGGGGGGGGGATGCGTTTAAATATGTCGATCCTGATGACATTACACCCTGACCGGTGTTCTCAGAAACCGTATGTGTAAACATAGAAAGAGAAATGAATTAACTAAGACTAACTAGCAAACGGCGGACACCAAGGCAGACTCAATTGTACAAGTTTGTCGAGCAAGCCCTCTTGGCAGATATCTATAAATATGGTTTTATATATATATATATATATATATATATATATATATATATATATATATATATATATATATATATATATATATATATACACATAAAGTAGACCTATATGCTTGAAAATACCAATGCAGTCTTCAAGTAGAACTTTCATTTTATTCCGTCTGTGTCACCACACGACTACTAATCTTTATTGTCCTCCTTTGTATAAATAAGTTGTCATTATTTACAAACTATAAGCCGTGATATCCGCACCTTCCATCCCAACACATCCGACTTCAGCATTTTATTCTCTCCTATCTACTCACACATCAGACTAAATTAGTCTGTTACTATGCCCATCACGGGGAGGTGGCTTTGATCAGTTTTCTTTATCTGATCATGAGGCAAGCAGTCCTGCTATGAGTCGCTGATATTTTTCAGCCCAATTGCTGTTGGGCGTTTTGTGCCCAAGTATAACTAATTGGATATAGGTTGAATGAAGCGTGCTTCGCCACACGAAGACCAAAACCTCAACCAAACAAAAACATAACCGAACGAGCTTTATAATTAATTCCCTCTTCGTGGCACTGACTGAGCCCACAGCGAGATTTGACCGAGATACTCTATTACGTATGTCTCTGTAACGATGTCTCGACCATCTACTTTAAACTAATTAGTACTCGCTGGTTCCCTGTTAGATCCAGTGACGAGTGATCTCTGGGGAAGGGACGTACGTCCATGCATTATTTGTTATCGTCTACATGATAACACCTAGTTACACTCTCTTGGTGGAGATAACTAGGGTAATAGGGATAAACAAAAATCCATCTCAAGTTGCAACGATCACTTAGTTCAGTCTCATATTTGGTGTTTACAAGATTCTGGAGAACCAGCACTCTACTACGTTCTGGACTTTACATTCGTAATTAAAATTCGAAGTTGGGTTTACACATTCTTCTTCATGGCAGACAAAGAGCACACTGAGACTCCGCCCTCAGACAAGCAAGAGAAAACTGGTAATGTTGGTGATTTTGCTGAACGTTTGAATCGACTACTCTTTACCGTATTATCATTGAATGTTGCTATGCTTATGTTTATATTTTTGTGTTTCCTGTTTCTTGTACCGCGCCTTTAACAAAATGTTCGATAGTCATGCCGCGTTTATATATTGCAGACATCCAATTTGACGTATTACCACATTTACATAGACAGAGTGCGGAAACGACTAGACGTCGCTCGTGTACATTACTGTCAAGGTTCCGGTGATGCCCTCCCCTCCCTAAAAAAAAACAAAAAACAAAGACAAAACAACTTTAAAGTAGGCGCACGGTCAACTGAGAGTTCCTGTTCCTGACGTTCACCGGAAGTCTACTAAAGGAATTGAAAGACCTCTTCATCATCTATCCTTAAATGGGCGTAGATGCCTTGTATTTTGCTTTATTTGCACATTTTGCCCATTCGACTTAGCACTGATTGAAGTACCGTGTTGCCTTTCCTCTTTCATCCCGCACTCTTTGCCAGACTAGACTGGTTCGTTTCTTTCAAGAGACACTGCGTAGAGACGGAGTAGGATCTGGCTGGTTTTGGTTCACCGATTCTGTCTTAAGCCGCGAATCGTTGACAGCTTCCAGCTTTGGTGCTGCCAGGGGCCATGCCTCCAACTGAGAGTTTTCATGAATTCGTGTTCGAGGTGAATATTCATTCACACTTCTTCGTTGGTAAAGCACTTGTAGTTGTGAATGCTAAGCTTGGGTTACTGAATTACTTCCTTTGTCAACTTCATCATCATCATTGAGTGCCGTCTCCGCAACGAAGGTTGGCTACCATGGAGCGCCATTTTGCTCTATCTCTTGCTTTGATGGTGCAGGTTGTCATCGGTTGATTTGTCCATCTTTTGATATTACTCGTCCATGTTAATCTTGGTCTGCCTCTGCCTCTTTTACCTTGTATTTTTCCCTCCAGGATCACTTTCAGTAGGCTGTTGTGTCTTTTAACATGGCCTAAGAATCGCATTTGTCTTGTTCTAATTGTGTTCAGAAGTTCTCTTTTCATTTTTAGTTGTTTTAAGACTTTGTCGTTTGTTTTCTTTTCCTTCCATCCAATTCTACCTATTCTTCTATATATCCACATTTCAAAGGCTTCAATTCTCTGTTCTGTTTTCTTGTCTAATGTCCATGTTTCAGCACCATATAGGAATATTGAGAAGATGTAACATTTTGCTATTCTTAGTTTTAGCTCTGGTGTTATTTGTTTTGATGTTAGTATGTCCTTCATGACATTAAAATTACTTTTTGCCATTCCTATTCTTTTGTTTATTTCAGTTGTACATTTTCCATCAGGGTCTATTCCTTCAATTTTGATATCCACTTGTGGGTTTTGAGTATTTTCTTTGTTTATGATCATAGTTTTAGTCTTTTTGATATTCATATCTAGTCCATATTTTTTGCTTGTCGTGTTTATTTCATCAAGTAATTGTTGTAGGTCTTTAGGATTTTCTGCTAGTAGTACAGTATCGTCAGCATATCTTAGGTTATTGATTATTTTACCATTAATTTGTAGGCCTGGCATCTCTATGATGTTTTTAAAGATTTGCTCAGTGTATAGATTGAACAAGCTTGGTGATAGGATGCATCCTTGTCTTACTCCTCTTTTATATCAATGGGTGTAGAGAACTCTTTGTTATATTTACACCCATTGATATAAAAAGAGGAGTAAGACAAGGATGCATCCTATAAGGATATATATATCCTGTCAACTTCAAGGATACTATTTTCATGTTCATTGTTTACTATTACCAGTGAATGTTTTGATTGGCGTTTGGCCGATCACATTAAAAAGCTCATCTTTCTGTATTTCAAATAAGGCGCTCATAGGTTTGAATCAAGCGTTTAGAAGGGGGCGTTTACCACTTGTATCTATTTCCAGGACTATATTAAAACGACCAATTTACGGGTCCACAATATTTCTCTCATACACAGCATTCATTCCATCACCAGCATTAGATACTTTCCAATGTCGTAATGTTTCAAGATAAGAGGTATGGATCACCCAGAACATGAGTACAAATGCCTCTAGCTGTTGTGATTTCACTGGAAATACATGGCCTATATGAAACTGAAAAATTGTTGATGAATAATTCTTTTTGTTTTTTAAACTACACCAAAGACCTCTGTCTGTCTCTCTCCAAACATGAGACAGGCATGTTCATCGACCTCGTGTTGCCGCCGTGAGATCATCCAATACTCTCGAGGAACTGAATAATAGAAAACTAAAAACGTAATTTAATCGTCAGACCAGACCAATGTTTTCCACCACTTGTTATCGATCCTCGGTAATTACATATACTTTATGTATGCACAATATGTCCATCATTTTACTGCTTCTTTTTCTCCTCCTCTTCTTATTCTTCTACTTCAGCCCTCTTCTCGTCATCCTCTTATTTTCTTCTACTTATCCTCCTCTTGTACGTACTTTCTGAGAGCATTGATCAGTTCGAGACTTGTGACATCTTCATACAGCTTGTCTTAGTATAGTACAAATGGAGACCACAAGAATCTTCTCTTTTAAAATGTTGGCTATGATTGTAGCCGATACGTTCATCATACATTTGTCAGCGACAGAGTCATAACCATCATAATTTCCCATAATTTGGGTGTTGAAAAATGATGCTTCGATGAGTTATGGCCTGCTCGGAGTCTAAAAATTTGTTCTTGTTCTTTCTACTGAGCTGGTAGTTTGCTTCATTTTTCTGGTAACCCTGACGTTCTTTATTCTTTTGGCTATTTTTTGTTCCTGACAAATCTCCGATTCCTCACATGCTGTCCTTGTATCTGCCTAGTTTACCGTACTACATTGCACTCCTAGTCGTCTTCTTATCTTCCTGATCCAACTATAATTTGAGAATGAGCTCTTTCACCTGACGTTATGGCAAATAAATGCTCGTCTAATTCAATTTCCTAGTTTGTCTAACTTTGTCTGATTGTGGCTATTTTGTGACAGCAAGCGAGGGATAGACTGTACTTAGAGAAAAATTAATTTAAAGTAACTTCATAAAGATATGGACTGTTTCTATTACATAGAAGAAATGTTTTTTAAGCACCCTAGCACCTGTTTTGAATACCAGTCACTGATAGACTGATGTATATTGAATGTTTATTTGTTAATGAGCTTGTTGCAGTTGTATCTCGATATTTGTATGGCATATTTGTTAATACTTTATTTCTTGTTAACTTTTTTTTTTTAAATCTCTTGTTGACTTTCACTCAACCGCCTCTCTGTCTTTTATTTCTTTTTATGATTCTAGCCCTAAATCCTATATTTGTGTACCAGTCTGCGCCCTTGTTAAACAAACCACTAATGGACTGCAGGTGTCGAAAATTCTAGAATTCTGAACATCTGTTCAACAATGAAAGATCGGTAATGATTGACCTGCGATTATTAATTCCGTGTAGCTTCTCTGGCCTGTCTCTGGATTATCCCAGTTTCGGCACATCTGACAACACCTGCAGGTATAGCATGACCAATTTCACGTTTAATTAAACCGCCAGTTTACATCTGTCATTGACCAAGCTGGCTCTTGTTTACGTCTTATTTCAATATTTATGAGTCCCTGTTCGCCGAGAAAAAGAGGCGACATTGTTATTTAGATAAAACAGGAAAACAGGGAGCCGCTTGAAAAGACATTCTAAAGAGGTTGCCTCTTTCTTGTTTCTGCAAGTCTTTTATTTTAAAGTTATCATTGCCTGCCTTGTGGCGAATGCAAGAATCTGTTTCAGATGGTAGGGATTTTGTTGCAACGAGGAGAGGAGGGAGGGAGGGAGGGAGGGAGAGAGAGAGGGAGAGAGAGAGAGAGAGATTGGATGGTCGGGGAAATTAAAAGGACACCTAATGTAAATATCTAATATAATCTAATAAATATTTAAACGAACACCCCCCCCCCCCCCCCCCAAACCGTCATCATAAGCATATGCTGCGACCGAAACTCTTGTGGCTTCACAGGCGACAATGGTATTCTCCTGTTTTTTTTCAACTCTATTTCTATTTTGTGTGAGCTTTTTTTTGTCTATAGAACTACAGTTAATAATGAAATTTCACGTATAAACATTTTTTCACAAAGTTACATAACTGCTTGATTTATGTATCTAGTTTTTTTCTTCTCGCTCCTCATTTGTCTTTCTTGTAGTCAGGTTAATGCTGCATCAGTGTCTATTATTTGCTCTTCTTGTGTCATTTTCAACACCTGCACCTGTTGTATTTTATTTTGGTTGGTTTTATTTGTTTGTTGTTGAGGTTATAGAATAACTTGTTGATTTGCCATATTATTCTGTGCTGTGGATTGTTTTGAGTTCTCTCCGTCTTTGAAGTTGCAGTGTGTTTATTTTTATATGCGTTTTTTGAAACTCGAAGCCGACCGTTATTTTGTCTGCCCCTTGCCTCGTGTTGAGCCATCTCCATTCAGAACGGGTTGCCAATGTCTATTACAATACGTCATTGTGAGGCTGTTCTTCAGGAAGTATTTGCTTGCCGCAAATCTCGGCGTTAACTATATTGTGTATCGCAGAGTTCCGAGAGGTTTCTCATTTTTTAGTTACTACTGAAGTTAGTTTAAAGTATGAGTCCCTTCCTTCCTTCCTTCCTTCCTTCCTTCCTTCCTTCCTTCCTTCCTTCCTTCCTTCCTTCCTTCCTTCCTTCCTTCCTTCCTTCCTTCCTTCCTTCCTTCCTTCCTTCCTTCCTTCCTTCCTTCCTTCCTTCCTTCCTTCCTTCCTTCCTTCCTTCCTTCCTTCCTTCCTTCCTTCCTTCCTTCCTTCCTTCCTTCCTTCCTTCCTTCCTTCCTTCCTTCCTTCCTTCCTTCCTTCCTTCCTTCCTTCCTTCCTTCCTTCCTTCCTTCCTTCCTTCCTTCCTTCCTTCCTTCCTTCCTTCCTTCCTTCCTTCCTTCCTTCCTTCCTTCCTTCCTTCCTTCCTTCCTTCCTTCCTTCCTTCCTTCCTTCCTTCCTTCCTTCCTTCCTTCCTTCCTTCCTTCCTTCCTTCCTTCCTTCCTTCCTTCCTTCCTTCCTTCCTTCCTTCCTTCCTTCCTTCCTTCCTTCCTTCCTTCCTTCCTTCCTTCCTTCCTTCCTTCCTTCCTTCCTTCCTTCCTTCCTTCCTTCCTTCCTTCCTTCCTTCCTTCCTTCCTTCCTTCCTTCCTTCCTTCCTTCCTTCCTTCCTTCCTTCCTTCCTTCCTTCCTTCCTTCCTTCCTTCCTTCCTTCCTTCCTTCCTTCCTTCCTTCCTTCCTTCCTTCCTTCCTTCCTTCCTTCCTTCCTTCCTTCCTTCCTTCCTTCCTTCCTTCCTTCCTTCCTTCCTTCCTTCCTTCCTTCCTTCCTTCCTTCCTTCCTTCCTTCCTTCCTTCCTTCCTTCCTTCCCTCCTTCCCTCCCTCCTTCCCTCCCTCCCTCCCTCCCTCCCTCCCTCTCTCCCTCCCTCCCTCCTTCACTTCACTTCACCTCCCTCCCTTACCTTCCCTTCCCTTCCATCCCTCCCTCCCTCCCAATCCTATCCTATCCTATCCTCCTCCTCATTGGGGATGCATTATCTGGACGACTGTTCCTCAACCCGCCCTTAAAATTACGTGAATCTGGCGTATCTTGCGTTGTGGTTTACAAGTCTGTGACATATTTCAGCTAGACATTGTTGGGTACAGAGTTACCTTCCATCCCTATACCTGTTCCCTGGCATCTATGCCCTGTACGTTGTTATTATAGTGGGAATTCAGAAATATTAGATTACCATATCTCTCCTATCCCTTACTTTCATGTATATTATGTCAAAGAAAATGACACAAATAACGGATTTTGTAATGCAACTTTCATTTAAAAAAATAAATAAATAAGACTTGGTTTGTCTACCTCTTGTTTAAAGCTTCTACCTCTTATTAAAAGGGGGAATGGTTGGTCTCGACGCAAGATGCCTGCCTCGAGACAGTGAGGTTATGGGTTCATATCCCGGCTGCACCAGTTGGGATTTTTATTTATGATTTCTATCTGAGGCTTCTATCCCTGGTCTCAGCAGCGATGCCCGGCTTGAAACGGCAGTTACTCATCGACGGGGAAAAAAACATGAGTACCTCCGAAGTCGGGGTTATCTGCCTGTGCGGCGAGGGACCCCTGTGCACGCGGCTGCCAGGGAAAAAATGGATTAACACGCAAAACTCAGTTCCTAGTCTCTAGGGACTTCATCAGAGTTGAAAGCTGGCGAACGCAACAACAACAAATATAGTGAGTGTCAATGATTGCACGCTCGTTTCGCGATCTAACGATTGTTGGTTCAGTTCCTGGGAGATACGATAGTTAGTGAGACTAACAAGTGGCTAATCCGTCATTACCTCAGTAAGTTGCAGTGTTATAACATCTCTCTCTCATTCTCTGTCTCTCTCTCCAAAAACTTGTACGAGTATGATTTTTTTGTCGGGCTGTGCTGGGTACACGTAAATGTGCGTTGCGACTCTATTGCCGCGGTCCATTCTCTCGGTGTAGGCGTTTTTATGTTCTGGTGAATCACTTGGGGGAGGCACAAGAATATCAACTGCCGGATATTCTTACCTCCTGCGATGTTGATATCTTTAGCTTAGCCTTCTCGCTAGAAGGCATATGCCGTCGTGACGTCAATCCATTGATTGTGCGCATTTATGTTCTTTAGTGTGAGTACATCCGGGAATTTCTGCCAAGGAGGTCTATTTGTTTGTCGAGTAGAGATACACTGCCTGTTGTTCTAATTGGTGGCGTGGGTCTTGATTTTTAGTTACGGCACACAAGTAGTGCTAACTAACTATCAAGTAAAGACTACATTTTTGTTTTTCATTCGCCAGCTTTCACCTATGACGAAGTTCGAAGAGACTAGAAACTGAATTTTGCGTGTTAGTTCGTTTTTCCCTGGCAGCCATGCTCACAGGGGTCCCTCGCCACACAGACAGATAAATCCGTCTTCAGAGGTACTCGTATTCTTTCTGTCGATGAATAATTGACGTTTCAAGCCGAGCCTCGCTGCTGAGGCCAGGGTGGTTGCCGCAAAGAGAAATCACAAATAACAATCCAAAATGGTGCAGCCGGGATTTGAACTCGCAATCGCTCTGTCGAGACTGATGTCTTGCCTCAAGACCAACCAGTCCTCTATCTGATTAATGATAGCGACAAGGTGTGTGTATAACTGATTGTGCTAGAGCATAAGCTAATTGTGATTACCTCACATGAACCTTTTGTGCATACAAAGTCCGACTTGGCTACGTTGTGTTTAGGTATTATATACCAAACATAGTGCGAACCTACAAGCACAATACGGCAGGAGCGATGCATGGGAGTCATCACCCAGGTGGGGTCATCTCTTCCTCCCAACCCGCTTAGTGTCAAGGAGCTAAAGGGCCGAATCGCTAGCTCGGCGGGGGACTCTTTGGATGACCATATTGCTTCCAGCTGGGAAGCTCTGTATAGTTTCCTATTACTGTTTACACTTCATTGAATCGTAAAGAATGACTCACATCTATCCATTTTTTTTCTTCTATATATCTTTCGTTTTTCTCCTCCCATTGTTATTTCTTCCCTCCTCCTCCTCTTTTTTTTTTCTTAAATGTTTCTATACTTCCTCTTCTTTTCGTTTGCTATTTTCATTTTTCTTTAGTTACTTCAACAAGAGAATGTATGTGCCCTGTATGGTATGTATGTTTTATATGGCCTATTGATACTTTATTTACTTCGTTTACATTTATTATCGATCTGCCATCATTAAAAAGTTATTGGCTTATTTATTGTTACCATTAGACAGAGCAGAACGCTTGGAATATGTATTCTTTTTTTGTTTTACTTGACACACACCGAGTGAGGTTGTGCGAAAATGTTTAATTAAGAAAATATACGTGGAGCGAACTTCTGAAAATCGTGTTTTAATTAACGCTCGGTGGCAATGATCTGAAATATGAAGCATGGCTGCAATTAAAATCTATATGAAATTAAAATCTATATGAATTAAAACTGTATGAAATTAAAATCTATATATACAATTAAGATTTATCTTCATGTCTTACGGCGTATGGGGAGTATAGTTTTAGTGCCTATATGTTTTTTTTTTCAATTATCAGCGGAACAGAAGAACGCGGGTATAGATCATAATAGCGTCAAACTGCGTCAGTCCTTCTTATCGAGGGTGAAATAACAATTCTTATCTGAACACTTCGTGGCGACTGCAGTCTTGTAGTTCTGTAAAATTCCTCCAAGACAGACCTCAGAAAGGGGATAAATTCCGTAAAAAAAAGTTGTTCATGTAACGGCACATTTTGATGGTGGTCGCTACAAAACTACACCAGACCGGCCTACTTTCTTGGAGAAAAAGAAATCTGATACCCAATCTGCTAGGCCCAGCTGTTCCTTTCGGGAGAAAAAAGGGGGAGGGGGAAAATCAACGAAACTTTCATTTAGCGCAGAGTGTAAACTTGCTCACAGTAAATATCATGTTCCTTTAATACATTGTTGAGACACACATTCTTCATTGTTTGTCTCCCACCCCCTTTCCAGCGCTTGTTGTGTTTTTATTTAACAAAAAAGATCGTTCATGCCCAATCAAAGTGTATAGCCCCTTGAATGTGTGTTCTTTAACTGACAGCAGTATTATTCACACGATAAAACGCCAATCTCAGGCGAGGCTGCTAGACAAAAACATCTGTACAAGCCGTTCAACAAAGACTTGATTTGGCGATAGAGAGAGAGAAAAAAAAGGGGGGGGGGAGGAAAGGTCAGCACTACACGGTTGCACCATTCATCTCTCTCTTACACTGAATCATTACACTGTTTTTCTTCCATGTTCTTCCTTTGTATACAAAAAATCACGATCTCCCCATCTCTTCTTTCTTTTCATCTCTCGTTCTTGCCTACGCACCCTACCCCTCCCCTGGCATAGCACTAGTGAACTGTGGTTATACTCTTAGCAGCCGCACCTCCATCTGTTTGCTTGTCTCCCCTGCCGTACGCCATTCTGTGGCATAAAAGGCAAAAATGAACCTTAACTCGAGTCTCAATTTACTACCCACTTCCTGTGGGGAGTTCAGAACGTCTATAAAAATGTTCTCACTGTTTCATTGTGAATTACTAACGACTGCTCATCGTGCTAATTACATCTCTCTCATTCTCTATCTCTATCTCTCTCCTCTCTATATCTCTTTATCTGTCCTTCTCTTTCTTTGTCTCTCCCCCCTCTCTCTCGCTATCTCTATCTCTCTCTATCTATCTCTGTCTCTCTCTCTTTCTATCTCTGTCTCTGTCTCTTCTCTCTCTCTTCTCTCTGCCTCTCTCTTCTCTGTCTCTCTCTTCTCTGTCTCTCTCTTCTCTGTCTCTCTCTTCTCTCTCTCTTCTCTCTCTCTTCTCTCTCTCTTCTCTGTCTCTCTCTTCTCTCTCTCTTCTCTCTCTCTCTTCTCTCTCTCTCTTCTTTCTCTCTCTTCTCTGTCTCTCTTCTCTGTCTCTCTCTTCTCTCTCTCTTCTCTCTCTCTCTTCTCTCTCTATCTATCTATGTCTCTCTCTCTTCTCTCTCTGTCTCTCTGTTCGCTCTCTCTCTCTTCTCTCTCTCTCTCTTCTCTCTCTCTTCTCTCTCTCTCTGTCTCTCTCTCTCTCTCTAGCTCGAGCATGTATACGCGAGGGAAGAGATAAAAGGCAGGGGAAAGACGTTCGCTATTTGTGCTTGTTTAAAAGATAGCTAAGTTGATTATTGTAACGATGGGTAAATACAAATATTACGATGTTAAAAATACAATTTGAAAAACAAATCAACTTAATTTGTCTGTTTTAGTTGAAAACATTGCTTTAAAACGCACGGCGGTTGCGCGATGATTAGCACAATGAGGATAGTAGAGAAGTACACGATCCTTATGCGACGGTTTCTAGGTTCACTCAATCTGAAATAGAAATTATTGTTGTCTTTTGAGTAAGAAA
Source organism: Megaustenia siamemsis (assembly GCA_032433765.1). NCBI lineage: Eukaryota > Metazoa > Mollusca > Gastropoda > Stylommatophora > Ariophantidae > Megaustenia > Megaustenia siamemsis. The sequence goes on from JAVIAB010000125.1 coordinate 25,088,366, forward strand.
TATGATACTGGCGTAATTCTGTCCACATTGTGTAAAAAAAAATTAATTAAAATGCATTGATGGTGAAGGAAATGTGGGCACTAACACATTTCGTGTAGGCCACATGTAATATAGTTCTTCCATGTTCTTCCTTCTTTTATTTTAAGTCTCAGTCTCTTATGTTTCGATTCCCACGTCCACGGTTTCTGTGTGTACCGTTCGGTCATGATACAAACAAGCAAAACATGTTGATGTTGCTACTGGCACTGTCCCAAAGACAATGTTTAAAATCTTCTTTATTGACTTTGTGTTTTTGGCCGCTGCTTTGTTTTATTTTATTTGGAATTTATAGCTCAATAAGTGTCATATCGTTCCTAAAGCTCATTCAGTGTACAACACTGAGTTTTTTAAATTTTCTTTACAAATATATTTATATTATACGATCTATAACAGTTTTAACAAATCAGTCTTGTCTGTGCTTGCTGTCTATATAGAATTTGTGCTCGTGTTTCATATAACCTTGTAGTGTCCTTAGTAGGTTTTCATTCAGTATTATTGAGTTTTGATGTATTCATGTTATTATTGATGTTGATATTTTCCTTACATTTTGTATTTAAATTGTCGTTTCAGAACTTCCATTTGGATGGGAGAAGGTGGAGGATCCTCATTATGGAGTATATTATATCGAGTAAGTTCACTGTTTTTTTTTTTTTTAAATATTTGATAATTAGATTGAGGCGTGAAGCGCTAAGTAACATTAGAAGGAACGTGAGTGCTTCTAAATTTAATTAATTTGCTTTTGGAAGTGAGTACGCATTACTTGTATTTTTAAAACATTTTTCTCCCTTTTAACGTTCAAGTGATTTAGCTTTGAAGGCAAGATGACATTTTTTAAAGTGAACATTTTAGATTAATTTTATTTCAAGAGAACTTTTGGATACGAGATGAGAGGCGTTGGAATCGGAGTAGGACGAGAGAGGACTGTTATCATGGTATCGAAAATTTATGGTAAAAAAAAAAAGTGAGGATTTCAAGAATGAAAAAAAAAAGTTTAAAAAAAAAAACAAACCCTTTGAAATGAGGAAGATTGGTAGTCAAAGAAGGGCTCCTATATAGTTATGGGAATATACAGGTAAATATCAGCAGCATACTTACATCCATCGTTATAAATGGGTATTTATTGTGGCAAAACTGATGATCCGAAGTGAAGGTAGCTGGAGCGTGTTAGGACAATCGACAGCAACCACAATCCAAAACATATATTGCGTAGGTAGCTTATAGAGTGGAAGCTGCCTGTGATTAGATGAAAGCTGAGATACAAAGATGTTTGCAAGACCCCTTTATTAATGTGTGAACATAAACGGAAATATCAGACAGAAAATCGCAGCACACAGAGAGAAATATAAAAAAGGGCAACATTATGGAATCAACAGCAGAAGCCAAGAGAGATAACGAGAAGGTCAACGTAAAATACAGGACTCAAATCGGCGTCTTAGCACGCACGTTTTCACCCATATGTGCTCGGCCGCTTATCCTGAAGTGTTCGGAGACTTCTAGATAGTGTCACTTCAAGCATCGAAACTCACGATGCGAGGCGACATTCCTCCCCACTTTCCCAGAGTACTACCTAGTACCCATTTCTGGCAGCGGCTGGGTCGACCACGGGGGTATTTTTTTTCCAGTCACGAGTACAATTCACACTTCTTCCTGCAGGAATCGAACACGGGTTGTCCGAACGTCGGTTGCCCAGTCGGTGGTTTTCTCAACTATAGCTACCGAGGTCCCCAGGCAAGGAAACAAGAGGTGAAAACTGATATTCATGTAATAGGTAGTTTAAACTTGTTATTTTTTATTTGTGAAACTAGGAAAACAAATAAATTATTATAAATAAAGGTATAAGCTATGATATATTTACTGTTGTCATCTAAAATTATGGAACCACGATAGAAAGAGGCCACGTTACGACCAATAGCCCTTCGTCAGAATCAACAAACATTTCCAAATACATTTTCTTTCATTGTGCAAACACATTACCAATGGTTCTCACCAGATTGACGTTCCTAGAGAAACCGTATAAGGTTTCATTCCTAATGGATGAATGAACACCGAGGCCGTGTTGGTATCGCTCACGCACGTATCCCAGGAAACAACTTGGCCAGCAGATAAATGTACAAGCTGTTTCACCACCTCTCCACCACAGCGGTTGCGGTATCGGATATTGTTTGTTTATACTAATAGAGAAAACAAATGGACGGCAATTTTCCATTATACATAAACCAAAGGAAAAAAATAATATAATGAAATAAGGTACCGTATCTCTGTTATAACAGTAGCACAAAAGCTTCAACGTGCAAGTATACATAATGAATATAAAAGTACAGCACATGCACACAAAAGTAACAGCAGTATTATATATATATATTTTTTTTTTTCTGACTGACAAGGCTCTGAGGTTCACCCAGCCAATGTGACCCGATATTTTTTTTTTCCGGTCACTAAAAGCGGCCTGGAGTGACACCGACCACATCACGCACAAATGTGCCGTGGTCATGGAAAATATGGTCACCGACTCCATATCCCCACAAGTGTTTTGCAAGTCGTGGAGGGAACTTTTACTTGGGGGCGTGTAAAGGTGGCATGGCATGGATGACATCTAGGCGTTTGGAGAGAAGCTGTGAGAGATTTCCTCACGGTTCATTAATCTCTACTTAGAGGTGTGACAGTAAGGATGTCAATATATAGGGAGTAACATCACAAGGAATGTGAAGATTCTAGTTTGATTTGTGTTTATGTTTTGTTGCTTTCATGTGCCTTTTTTTAATATGTCAGCATTTGCGCGAAGAAGTGACGTAAACTGTCTCATTTGAAACTTGTTATAAATAAGTCGCTCTGAAATATTTCTAGAATTTGTGCACAAAAGTTCTGCTGAACACCAACTACGTTGAACAATTATTATTTGAGTGTCAAAGCAAATAATATATAATAAGCAAATACGATATCAGTTGTCAACTACGTAAATAATTTTTACATATAAGAAATAATGTTGTAGAGGCATATATCTGTATATTTTTGGGTGTTCCATTGAAACATAAATATGTGAGACAGCATAATCAACATACACGAGTTTAAGCACTTACATACGAACAAATATGTGTGTAAAATTACACAAGTTTCTATTAATACAGACACATGCCTGAACAAAGATATATCTTCCGTAACTGCACTAACATCGACACATCGTCTACATAGTTTATTTTTTTTTCGTCAGAAATGATTCTTCAGCTCATTAGTTTTTGTTCTTACAGTCACGTAAACAGACGGACACAGTATGAGAACCCAGTTCACTCAGCCAAGAAACAAGCAGGTATGTATAATACATTTTAAATGCGTGTTTTTCTTTTGTGTGTGTGTGTGTTTTAAAATCTATCTTTAAAGATAAATATAATTTTGTGTATTGTATTCAGTCTATATATCTACTGTCCTTTCGAGCGGAAGACGGCACATAGGGCAGAACCAATCTCAAAAACAAACCTTGCGAGCCAAAATGGCACATATTGCAGTGCAGAGATCACTGCTTCTCTAATATATGACCCTGTTTCCATAACAATATTTGTTACAATGGCAGCTTGTTAAGCCATCGATCAACCTCCTTAGTCGCCTCTTACGACATGCTTGGACGGTCACAGTGTCTCTATTCTTTACTCATAATGAGGCCCCGGTAACACACAGGACAATGTATTCAATACGTTTTGTTAATGCTTAATAAAAAATGCGGTCAATTTCATTTTCAAATTAAAAAACACACACACACACACACACACAATAAAGAGTATCCATTTATGAATAAGCACGTTTAAATACAAATGAATTGTGGTAATACTTGTTACTGGACCCTAACTGTTGTGCCCAGAATGGTCTGCTTTGGAGACGGTCACGTAAGAATTATATAGAGTTAATTTTAATTAACTCTATGTAGCTAGCTAAACCTAGCGATCCCAGTTTTTGTAAGTCGCTATCTGCCGTCTTCTTGATTATGTATCTCGGGTAGCAAAAACAGAATTGAAGTGAAATAAACAATTTTGAAAACGTTCTACAGAGGTGTTCAATATCTGATGAAACAAAGAAGACTTGTAGATATTTTTCTATGACAAGCAGTGTGGTAACGTCAATAACTTTTGTTTGACTAGAGACGTTAAGCCATTAACTGCAACATTCGTGCGATGAAGAGAACTTCAGTAAAGAAAAATGTGCAGGTCCAGCAATGGACATTGAAAGATTCCAAGTTTGATTAAGATGGTCGCTAGAGTATCAGTGAACTTACTAGTATGTATTTCCACAATTACAAGTTGCATGAAATAAACTTCCGATGATTACATTTGGTATTCTTTTACTTTTGTACCTGACTAATGAGGTGCGCGTTTCGTCTTGGTTACACCATAGAGCAGCTCAGTTGCTGATTTTGTTTGGTAAAAAATATTCACATCATTTCCCCCATGAAATGTTGGCAGCCTTGATGTTTATTTTTCTGTCGTTCTTCCGCAACTGCACAAAAACACGCAATGTTCGCAGCTGGAATATGTCGTTAGTTTGGTGTTTGTGTTGTAGTGTGGGGGTGTTGGAGGCCAAGTGGGGAAGAGAGAGAGGATGGGATCTGAAAGTTGTTCAAGTCCTCGCTGGCTACCTCATCAGGTTTTACTGCCCTGCCCAGGTATACAAATTTAATTGCGGGTGCTAGCCTCTGTTTGCCTATTTAGACCAGTGTGTGATTGTTTCATTTTTTTGGGGAAAAAAAGGCTATTTATAACAATTCCTGAAAAATCTGAGTACCTCCAAAGATGGATTTATCTGCCTGTGCGGCGAGGGGCCCCTGTGCCCACGGTTGCCAGGGAAAAGCGGATTAACACGCAAAATTCAGTTCCTAGTCTCTAGGGACTTCGTCAGAGGTAAAAGCTGGCGAACGAAAAAAAATATAATAATAATAATAAAAGAAAAAATATATACAAAAATAAATAATTAACAATTCCTTGAAGTAATTATTTGTTTTTGAATGTTGATGTAGCGTTTAGGTTAAAATACACACCTAGCAACCAGAAAGCAAATTGCTTAGTTTGCCGTGTGCTCTAGCGCAGGTTTCTCGTGACGAGACGCAGTGTCTATAAATGTGGGTTCGATCCTGCTTCGGATTGCCTATTGTTCTTTTTTTTTTTTTCTTTTGATTATTTGTGAATTTTCTTACAGTGTTATAAACATACCTCTTCCCCCGAATTGAGTTGCTGATCTGTCGCCTTGGAAGTCTCCCTCCATAATAATATTCATCTATTTTATCTGTCTACAACCAGAAAGCACTCTGTTCGACCCAAATTTCGAGCTATCAGTTTTTCTGTAGTGATAAAAGGCGAGGTCAAACTGAGTACCTAGTGCTCTCGGCAACAGACAATAAAGGAAGCCTGTTGTTTACGCTGAGCGATAAATTAACCCTTGGCATTTGAACATAAAAAAACGTCAAAAAAAAATCCTTGGCATCTGAACATACAAAAAAGAGTGTGCCGTATGCCGCTGCCCAAGCGAAACTTTACGTAAATTAAAGTATAATACCAACATTTGGTACATTAATTATGTTATTACACAGACTCCAGCTAATTGACTTGCAATGCCAATATATTGCAACACATCTAACCATGGATATCGCTACTTAACGAACCTGTAGAGCTAATATATTACAACACATCCATCCCTTGACAACACATGCACCTTCACACACAAGAACAGTTAAGGAGAACATGTACAGAGAGCAACCAGCCTCATAGCTGAAGGGGATTAAGTCAAGTGCAATCATTATTCTGCTTTTCTGAATTTAATCGAAGGGAAAATGCGGTCCTTACCGATGCCACGATTTTCACGCCTTGTGCAGAGACCGCCCTGTCTTATCAGGAGAAAGAAAGAATGCTTATGGGCATTAATTAGGTTTTATGGTGCTGGTTTAAAAAAACAACAACCCATAATTTGTTTGTTCGTAAAGGTGCACGCGTCATTTAGTGTTTGACGTTGGCTTATGTTATTAATTAATACCACACATTTGAGTTCACAGTCATTTTCTATGTTTAAAAAAAAAAACAATTACAGATTTTGGAAAGTTAACTCACAGTGATGTTAAACCATTTTAACTACAAGTGTATACGCTGTGTGTGTCCGTTTTCGAGAAATTAAAAAGAAAACGTTTACTTTCTTTGTTGATAAGAAGTTAATTTGTATGACTTTAGTACTCGCAAATAGCTAGTACATAACATCAACAACATGACTGCTTACTTTCTGAAACGTATTCACTTAATTTATTAGTACACCTGTCTGTAATGCAAAGACATGTATTAGCGTTGCGATCAAGGAAAGATGTGAAACACACTGATTTTGTTAGCACAATTCAACCTTTCCCTGTCTTGTTCTCACTTCTTTCTCATGTGCAAGTTCCCAACCAGAAGTGCACGGTAAAGAGTTGGCGCCGTTATTAGATTATGGAATAGGGCAGGAAGAAAGCAATCATCTAAATGCTTTGGCTGAGAGAAACAATCACGCTATTTGTCTTTCCCCCAGTGTTCAGAACTGTTTGTCTCTTGTTTCGTTTATTATTTTTATAAGCCAGTGTATCGGAACTGTCTAGGTATTAACTTGCACACATTTTGGGTTTCTAATATTGTTTGTTGAAATGCAGCCGCAGCAGAAACTTGACAAGTCTGCATGTAGTAGTGTGTGTCTAACCAACGAGGGAAAGCAGCTATGATCATGCGCTTGTTTAAGGGGATTTAGCATAATTCGATGATGACGAGTAAACAGTTAAAGCTATCCTTCCTCTTGTTTAAGTGGTTTGAAGAAAGCCCCTATTTTTCTATCTGTGTTCAACAAAGTACATCAGACAGCACCATGGTTTGAAGCAAGCCCCTATTTTTCTATCTGTGTTCAACAAAGTACATCAGACAGCACCATGGTTTGAAGCAAGCCCCTATTTTTCTATCTGTGTTCAACAAAGTACATCAGACAGCACCATGGTTTGAAGCAAGCCCTTATTTTTCTATGTGTTCAATAAAGTACATCAGTCAGCACCGTGGTTTGAAGCAAACCCTATTTTTCTATATGTGTTCAACAAAGTACATCAGTCAGCACCGTGGTTTGAAGCAAACCCCTATTTTTTTTTTATATGTGTTCAACGAAGTACACCAGTCAGCGCTATAGCTTGAAGCAAGCCCCCATTTTTCTATCTGTGTTCAATAAAGTACACCAGACCGCACCTGGGCTGAGTGTGAAATTGAACAACTTAATTCACCGCCGTCATACCTGTCTGTGTCTTGCGATTCATTGATGGTTTAACATATCAATGATGGTTTTTGTAATAACATATGTTGCACTGTGAGCCAGAGTTCCATAAAAGGGGAAAGAAAAAAAAAACAGGTATTCCTCATCAAAGTCATCGCAGTGGACCAGACTTGTGGGTTGTGAGACTGGAAAATGTGTGTGTATTTTCTGGAGGTTGGCAATAGGGACAGAAATAACTATCTTGTGAAACAGAGCAGTACAAGAATGATTGCAGTTGTCATAATACTGTCGACCTCTTTAGCCTGTTCTTGTACGTAGTCATATCACACCCAGGCCATGCCGATCAACATTTCGATCACTTATCTGATCTAACAATAAAAGCAATGTACACGCACTCTGTAGCACCGCCGAAGCTCATAAAGACAGTTATCTAAAGCTCATTGATAATAACTGTAGACAGTTTGTTATTTTATAAGTATTTGGGGAGCCGCGGTAGAACAGTGATTAATGAACTTGTCTACTGGGGACAAAGCTTGTTAGATTCACCCAGCTATGGGCACCCAATTTCTCCTTGGAAGATATAACGGTGCTGGCGTAATGCTAACCATATTACTAAAAACATATAGCATTTGTTTTTTTTAAAATGGGAAGTGACTCCATATTCTAAACACGCTAAACGGCGTGACGGGACTGTTTCTTCTTTTCTGTAAAGTTTGTGCACAGACAGTAACATATAACCTGTTCTTTTCTGTAAAGTTTGTGCACAGACAGTAACATATAACCTGTTCTTTTCTGTAAAGTTTGTACACAGACAGTAACATATAACCTGTTCATTTCTATAAAGTTTGTGCACAGACAGTAACATATAACCTGTTCTTTTCTGTAAAGTTTGTGCACAGACAGTAACATATAACCTGTTCTTTTCTGTAAAGTTTGTACACAGACAGTAACATATAACCTGTTCTTTTCTGTAAAGTTTGTACACAGACAGTAACATATAACCTGTTCTTTTCTGTAAAGTTTGTACACAGACAGTAACATATAACCTGCTCTTTTCTGTAAAGTTTGTACACAGACAGTAACATATAACCTGTTCTTTTCTGTAAAGTTTGTACGCAGACAGTAATGTGCAGCCTGTTCTTTTCTGTAAAGTTTGTACACAGGCAGTAACATATAACCTGTTCTTTTCTGTAAAGTTTGTACACAGGCAGTAACATATAACCTGTTCTTTTCTGTAAAGTTTGTACACAGACAGTAACGTGCAGGCTGTTCTTTTCTATTTTGAACATCCAAGATTTGCTCTTGGACTTACACAGCTTGTACACAGAGACTACTTTTTATCGTAAACTACGAGAGTGATACGCCAAGGCACTCGATCTCATCTTGAAGTGTTTCATCTTTCTAAAAGTAAATACATCATATCACGCAGAAGAGTTAATTCTGGTGGTGAGAAAAGTAGAATATCACATTGACAGAAGCACATACATAATGCGATAGAAGCTACCATTGGGAGCTTCTCAACAAAGTTCGTTCTGAAACATAAGTTTAAAGTTGGCGACGAGATCATTTGTCTGGAGATAACGATTTAACGGGAACAGAGTAGTTGTAGCTAGTCGAAGGCCTCGGTAGCACTGCAAACGAACTAAAATACATAATTGCTGTGCCAGTGGAATTATCCGAATTAACATCTAATCCTATTGAAGGATCCAGACAAAGAAAGGTAGCTGCAGTCCCCATCATAGCAGCCACAGCACACGCGAAAAGACATAAGGCATAGCCGACCCGAAGGTGAATGCAACTATATGTGCTTCATTCATCGTAAGCAATCGGAATGTCGAAACATGATCCGGATGAAAAACATACTTCACAGAGCACTAAACTCAGTAGCTGAGTAAACAGAGAAGTTATGAGTTGGAAACTAATTCGTGGTAAATAGATCACATAAACAACCAGACAATAACCTACATAGTAAAAAAAAAAGTAAAGAGCCGCGTCACGCCAAGTGACGTATAGGGAATATGGTGTTAGTGACCATAATTTTTACAGACTTTCCACGCATGATTTTTGGGGTAATGTGGTCAGTATTACGCCCGTGCCGCTTTATTTTCCCATAAAAATCCGGTACCTATTTAAGGCTGGGTGAACCCGGAAACCGTAGGTCAGGATCGAACCTGATCTCTAGTCCTTCGTCCATCGCGGCTCCCAATAACATACATTGGAAACAGAAAAGAAGTATCAAAGGCCACTTGACCGCAAATAATAAGAATGTCCGATCATGCAGTTTCCTAGATGAAGTTCATATGTCACTTACAGAAGAGAACATCTGTTGCAAGTTTTTGTATTTGCTATTATCTTTCGTGTTTGTTTGTGGATTTTTCCGAGTGTTAAAGAATGCCTGTGTTCCTGTGTCAATTATTTGTTGCCTTTATTCCACAATACACGACGTACCTTTTTTGGAACTCCATTGGAAGAGACAAAAAGGAAGACCAAAATATTCTTGGAGAAGACAAATGGAAGCAGAGAAGAAGATGTTGGGGGAAGACATGAAATGATCTTAAAAGAATGGCAAGAAACAGAACTTATTGGAAGGTGTTGGAGACCTATCCTTCACATGGAGTTGAAACGAATAAAGTGTTCTGATATAAAATGAGGTTTTATGCATTACAATTTTACCAGTAGAACACCTGTACACATGTTGCTTCTCTGACGTGTACAAAATAGCAGACTGTGCCCGTAATCCCCAAGATCTGTTCTAGTGGTAGCAATGACTCACCAAGCTGAACAGGGCAAAGGGCTGGGACCAGGAAGAGACCAGACACAAGCATGCTGAAATAGGATATACTGAGCTACATGCCTAACATAACAGTGTAACGTAATTCTCACCATCTGGCTGCAGTAAGATCACATAGGTAAGTTCATGACCACTTTGTCCTGGAAACAGAGTTCATATAATATTTAGTTGATATCTTTAATTACATTTGCTAATCAGTCTGTTTTAAATGCTATTGTTTTTCCCCCTCTAAATATTGTATTACTTATTTTTTTTTAAACTAGTTTTCTCTGTGTTCTAAAATTATTAAAACTGTTCTATGGTGTTACTTGTCAATGACTGCAGTCAACATACACAGATGGTAACAGTTTATGTATTATATGCTTAACATATTGGGAGCTTTCTGGCTCAAACACACCAGGAGGCCGACCCCTGTGAGTCATGACTCAGACAGCCCCGCGCGGCCCTTCCACCTTGAGTGTCAAGAAGGGCCGATACACATGCTTGACGATCAAATTGCCTCCTTTGCCAAGCTTTGTAGAGTTTCATATTATACTTGTGATATTATCTTTCAATGACTGTAAGAAATCAGGGCTTACATATCTCTCTTTTGTTGTGTATCACTATTCACATACATATTATATTCATAAGGATTCACATTACAAGGATACATTTTTTTAAATCACAGAGAGCCTCCACAATTTTAGCGAATTGGCCGATCGTATTGTCCTGATCCGGCACATTTTGCAAGCCTAGTCCAAGGTCAACCACGGAAACCGTTCCGCCACCTTCCCTTCCCTTCACCTGTGTTTATGCCTTCACGTCTGTCTAGCATTCGTTACGTGTACCCACCGTTCAGCTCACGATGTGGAACCAGCCCTTTCTTTCACTTTTTGGATTGCCTGCAACTGATGGGTACCTGTTTCTTTGGCTTGATTTGACTGTATTATAAGAAGGGAGTTTAACATCGTTAGTATTTCATGTTTGGTTATTTCCTACTTCTAGCTCTTATCTTCGTTCTGGCAGGACCGAATTACTTTCATAAGAGTGTGAAATAGATAAGTTAAAATAGTTTCACAAGAAGGTGAAACATGTCATAGCTGTAACCTGAAAGTATGATACCCACATGTTCTCATGTTCTTCTCTTTTGTAATACAAGACAATACTCGTGTTAAAATTATTCTTGCACGAAGAAATGCGTGTGTTATTTTTATAGTTCCTGGTGGAAGGAAAAACAATAGTGAGTGTTAATTTTATTGTTCTCGGTAGAAAGAAACAAATATTTACGTTCATTTTATTGTTCCCGGTAGAAAAAAAACAAATATTTGCGTTCTTGTTATTGATGGAAGCAAATACTCTATTCATTGTATTGTTTCGAATACGAGGAAAAAAACTCGTGTTAATTATATTGTTCACGGTAGGGGAAATAATACTTGTTAATTTTTTTTCTTTATTTGTGAAGAAAATAATACTTGTGTTAATTACTTCCTGGAGTTAGGGGAAGGGAAAAGGGGGATTACAAGTGTTAACTTTATAGTTCCTTTAATCTGGAAAATACATGTGTTAAATTGTAGTTGAGGCGGGGGGGGGGGGGGGGGTGGTATACTATTGTTAACTTTATTGTTCCTGTTATCTGGGAAAATGCTTGTGTTAAATGGTGGATGAAAAAAGGGGGGGGGGGTATACTAGTGTTAACTTTATTATTCCTGTTATCTGGGAAAATGCATGTGTTAAATGCTTTATTCAGCGTTGAGAAACTGTATAAATCATATGCGTACACGATAGATAGTGTTAGTTGTGTTTTCTAGAATGCATATGTTAAATTGATATGCTTAAATGGTTCAGATTATCTATGTAAATTTATACATTGTGTGTTATACGCCCAATATTCTTGAATGTGCAAGAAAATACCTGGGGAAAATATTTCCATCATAATACGGAATGGAATAAGAATCCGGTAAGTTGAAACTGGATTATCACTCTACCCTGTACGGCCGAGTGTAGAGCTTTTATGCTTTCTTCCCGGCTAAACAAACTGAGAGTGTTCAGCATAACATGTGAAATGGCCCGGAGAAATGGCTTCTATCCAAAAACATCACATTCAAACCGTGAACTTTCAACAACAGATACCTCATTCACATCCATTTTATCGAGTCAGTTATGAAAACAACCATCTCTAGAAGAATCGGAGATGAGTTGTCATGTCGTGTTAGCTATTTCCCACAACTACTGCCTGTCTTTTGAACGCTGCATTATTTCACACTTCGTTTGTTTTTCCTAGCACTTTGAAATTTACCTCCCATATGGCTGCTTTCTTTCTTCCATGTCTTCCGTTACCCTTCTTCTTACCTAGTGCGTTCTTCTAATCTATCTTCGTAATTGTGAGGTCATGGATTGGACGATCTTTGTGTCTATTGTCATTGGTGTCCTAGCTCCTTGCACCGTTGTGTAAACTATTGATTTATCACAAATCTGTTCACTTCTGGTTCTTAAAATCTCATAATTACGCCCTCATTAATAACCGTACCACTCTGTTGAAAAGTTAAATGTAATTAATTGAAATACAAGCGAGCGAATGTCAGAATAATTTTACCGCATGAAATAAACAAACGATAACAGTAATAGTATTACCGGAATGAACTAGAAATAAGCATGTAGGGATTAACTATATACTTTACAGATGAAGAGAAGAATGAAGAAAATAGTACAATTCTTCATATGAACAGAAGAGGGTAGCAAAATTTAACAGAATATTATTCTATCATATTATTTAACACATTAATAAAGAAGGAAGTTACAGGCATATGACTAAAAGAGAGAGATAGTAGCTAGATTCAACGTGTGAATAGAAAAGGAAGATAGTAGCTAGATTCAACGTGTGAATAGAAAAGGAAGATAGTAGCTAGATTCAACGTATGAATAGAAAAGGAAGATAGTAGCTAGATTCAACGTGTGAATAGAAAAGGAAGATAGTAGCTAGATTCAACGTATGAATAGAAGAGACGAAGGTAGCAGGATTTCAACTTAGAATAGAAGAGAAAAGATGTTAGATTCAATCTATGAGTACAAAAAAGATTAATATAGTAGCTAGATTCAACATAAGTGTAAAGGAGAAAAGAAAGTAGCAGGATTAAACATATTAAATTATATGAATAGAAGAGAGAAGAAAATATAGTTTTAAGCTTCAACATCTGAATATAAGGAAGACTTAGCCACTAGACTCAACATATAAATAGAGAGAAACGATAGTAACTAGATTAAACTATGCATAAAGGAAAGAAGATAGTAGCTAGATTCAACATATGAAAAAAAGAGAGAAGAAAGTAGCAGCATTGAACATATGAAATTCTATTAATAGAAGAGAGAAGATACTCGCTAGATTCAACATATGAGGGAGAATTGTGTGAGAGATTAACTGGAATCAACAGCGAAAGATAAAGAGATGAAAGGAAAATAAATATCAAACATTCAGATGGAAGAAGCAAGTCGTTTAAGAAAATATTTGTCCAAAATAGAAACCTCTAGCAACTCACAGCACCCTTGTGTCCGCAAGACTGGGACTTGATGAGCGAGCTTGTTTTGTTTATTGCACTCTTGACCTTCGTGGGTTGTAAAGCAATGATTTCTTATGCACAGGCCAATTAGCTTTTTTATATTTTTTAACGACGACTTAACGGCGCCTTTGAAACTCGAGACGTGGCAAGTTTTCAGATGAGAAAAGTTGCAGTTAGTGCAGTGTGCATGAATTTGTTTTTAGATATCTGGCTGGTGATCTGTGAAGATTCTTAACATAGAGCGCAACTGACGGATAACTCACTATAGCTGCACACAGCGTTATTTGCAAGGTAACTTAAATTAACGATGATGTTTAAAGACAGACTTTCTCTCTCTTCCCCCCCCCCGCCCTATTTGCCCAAATTTCTGCCCCCCCCCCCCCCCCCCGATCTCTGATTTCATGGCAAGTAAGATTGCGTGCCCAATTGTTTCATGAAGCGAAGAACAAATCGTTGGTGTCGATTTCAAATTGAGCACATAAAAGAACCGTTAATAGTTTACGATTTAAAAGGTTGTATGTTGCTGTCCGGGCAGAGTTGAAAAAAAATATGATACATGTATAAATGAAATGTTACGCATATTCTGTGGCAGGATAAAGAATAGGATTGGCAGAAAATCCACTTAGCCTCCAGCAACAAAGTGAAATGAATGAAACTGAACAATGACTAGAGCCCACAAGCTTCTGGAGAACAACGTTACAGAGGCTGAACGTCGACAAGTAGTGGGTGTGTGTTTGCACCCAGTTATCTGTTTATGGCTAGTATGGATTCATGGAATCCGGAATTAATTTGTGCATTGTGACAGTACTTCGTATTATTTATTCTTTTTTGACCTTTTTTTGTTATTAATTTTTTTTTGTTCCTCTGTACTTGAAGTCCTTCTTCTGCATTGTGAAGGAATAGACGTGCGAGCTGTTGACAACTTTTGGAGTTCTAGCTTTCATTGATTTGTGATCTTATAGCCTATCTAGTAGAGCTTAATATCTGAATCGGTGGGCAATTTTAAAAGGCATATGTTGCTTAGTCGTAGTCGTTGTAATCTTTACTATGTATAACGTCCAGAGTTCCGCTGCTAAATTTGAGAACAATTTGTTTCGAACGCTGTTTCTATGAAACAATACCTTCTGTAAATGCATTCCATGACTTTGTTTTGCGTTCAAATCATTCATCCCCCCCTCACTTATTTCCAATACGTTTGCTTATTTATGAGTTTTATCTGATTAACTATAACATTCAAATAGGCGTGGAAGCATCTAACTAATAAACCTAATAAGAAAATGTATCCATGATTCCAATGAAAAAGGAATTTATTGCAAAGCAATGGTATACGTGTGGCAGATCTAGAAACTAACGGGAACCAAAACCCGCATCAGTAGTAGGCAGGAAAGAGAGAGAGAGAGAGAGAGAGAGAGAGAGAGAGAGAGAGAGAGAGAGAGAGAGAGAGATAATACACCAGAAGTACAGTTTTAAAAAATGTGTTATGGAACAAAATTGCCTTTCCAAATAACCTTTCTCTTCCTCTCCACCAGTCACGTAGGACATCACCACTCCTTACTATTTTATAGTAAACGCAATCTTAGTTTTATTTTTTGTAGCATTCACGTATTTTTTTTTGGTCTTTACTATGTTGTAAATGTTCGTTAGAGCATTTAATTGTGTTATCTTCTACCTTTTAGCTCCCAGTGGAGCATAGGTCTTCAATAAACACTTTCCAAGTCGTTCTGTTTTTTGCCATTCTTTTAAGATCATTCCATGTCTTCCCCATCATCTTCATCTCTGCTTCGATCTGTCTTCTCCAAGAATTCCTTGGTCTTCCTCTTTGTCTTTTCCCCTGGGGATTCCAAAAGGGCCTGTTGTGTAACACTCTCAGTTGGCTTCCGTAGTGTGTATCCTATCTAGCGCCATCGTCTTCGGTGTATCTCTTTATCCACTGGTATTTGACCGGTACATTTCCATAATTCCACGTTAGTGACTTTGTCCTGCCATTTCCATCCCTTTATTCTGCGCAAGCATCCATTAATGAAAGTCTGTACCTTCGTGATTGTCTATTTTGTTATTCTCCATGTTTCACAGCCATATAATAGGACCGACTTAACATTTGAGTTGACA
Organism: Megaustenia siamemsis; assembly: GCA_032433765.1. Taxonomy (NCBI): domain Eukaryota; kingdom Metazoa; phylum Mollusca; class Gastropoda; order Stylommatophora; family Ariophantidae; genus Megaustenia; species Megaustenia siamemsis. Next base: position 25,104,083 of record JAVIAB010000125.1, read on the forward strand.
ATTTTTATTTTTGTATTTAGCCTAATTTCTTTGGATTTCCATATGTTTTCCAGTGCAATGAAAGCTCCTCTTGCTTTTGATATCCTTATTTTGGTATCATTTTCTGTTCCTCCCTCTTTATATCTATATTACTGCCCAGATATATGTAAGATTGTACATCTAGTAGAGGTATTTCTCCTAGTTTTATTTGGTTATTGCCAACTGCATTAATTCTCATAATGTTGGTCTTATCTCTATTAATCTTTAGTCCTAGCTGTTGCCATCTCTCATCTAATATACTCATTTTATCCTGCATCTGTTGATGGCTGTGTGATAGGAGGGCTATGTCATCAGCAAAGTCTAAATCATCAAGTTGTTTGGTCAGTGACCACTGGATCCTATTTCTGTTGTTTTGAGTTATTTTCATAATTCAATCTATGGCCAATAGAAAGAGAAATGGAGACAGAAGGCATCCTTGCCTTACTCCTGTTCTTATTTCAAATGCTTCTGTAAGCTGTCCTTCATGTACCACACTACATTTTGTTCCTTCATACATTGTTTTTATCAGGTTAATAAACTTTATGGGGATTCCGTAATGACTCAGCAACTTCCAAAGCATTCTTCTGTCTAAACTATCAAATGCCTTTTCGTAATCTATGAATCCAATATAAAGTGGGGATTTTAGTTCTAAACTTGGAATTGTGTTATATGTACTTCAAATTATGTGTAAGGTCAAAAATGGGTATTGTTTAGGGTCTGAGAATGGATTATCTCGATTTTTATTTATACATAATGAATTCTAATTCCACCTAGACTGAACTGAGTTCCCCACTTATATATATATATATATTTACACACACATGCGTGTGCGTGCGCGCGCACACATACTTTTTGTATACCATTGCGACAACAGGTGCTTGATTACCTTAGACGTGCAGTGCTACTGCACTGCTCCATATATTGTATTCAGACATTATTCTCTCTGTACATGTGCACACAAATCGCTACAACCAGATGCGTGTCATTCCCATTCGTTTTTACAGGTTTGATTTCAAGACCAGACGCCATCATTATGTGTAAAGTTGGTTGTAATGGATCTCCACATTTCTCTCTTACTTTTGAAGCACATTCTATTATACTTAATCATACATCTTTTGATGTATCTCTCCCATGATGTTTTCCTCTTACCCATTAGCCTGCAATTTTTGAAGTCTTTTACAGTTGTTGGAGGGCATATTTTGTTTAACACGTGAAATGTGTTTTTAATATAATAATTTTCGGTCTCATCCCTTCTCTGCCATAAATGACGTTAGGTGGGCGTAGTTGCACTGTGTTGTGGTTTACAGCAACTTGTGATATATACACCTTTAGACCCAGGCACATGTGACCTGCTCATGACGTTATTGGTGACTGAGTTTCTTTCTCTCTTGTCTCTACTCTGTTGGCCAGAGTTTTGGTCTGTTACACTAGAAGGTTTTTATAAATCTTAGTCAGTTTTTGGCCTCTCATTTTGACTTTTAGCGTCAGATTGAGTCATTTAGCATTTTTATAATCTTAGGTGTTGTTTGTCGTTATATAATATTCCTCTCTCTCTTTCTCTCTCTCTCTCTCTCTCTCTCACTCTCTCTCTCCCTTTCTTTAAAAGAAACTTGTTCTCTTTTATTTATAAAAAAAAAAATTGTGTCAAGTAGATTTTCAACTTGTTTTTATTTCCAGCACTGAAATATGTTTAAGTTACCCTAATATAACTTATAATCACACAACCATCTACAGATGCAGGATAAAATGAGCATACTTGATGAGAGATCACAACAGCTTGGACTGAAGATTAATAGAGATAAGTCCAACATTATGAGAATTAATACAGTTGGCAATAACCAAATAAAACTAGGAGAATTACCTCTATTCGATGTACAATCTTACATATATCTGGGCAGTAATATAGATATAAAGAGGGAGGAACAGAAAATGATACCAAAATAAGGATATCAAAAGCAAGATGAGCTTTCATTGCACTGGGAAACATATGGAAATCCAAAGAAATTAGGTTAAATACAAAAATAAAATTTTCAACTCAAATGTTAAGGCGGTCCTATTATATGGCTGTGAAACATGGAGAATAACAAAATTGACAATCACGAAGATACAGACTTTCATTAATGGATTCTTACGCAGAATAAAAGGATGGAAATGGCAGGACACAATCACTAACATAGAATTATGGAAATGTACCAGTCAAACACCAGTGGATAAAGAGATACAGCGAAGACGATGGCGCTGGATAGGACACAAACTACGGAAGCCAACTGAGAGTGTTACACAACAGGCCCTTTTTTTTAAATCCTCAGGGGAAAAGACAAAGAGGAAGACCAAGGAATTCTTGGAGAAGACAGATCGAAGCAGAGATGAAGGGAATGGGGAAGACATGGAATGATCTTAAAAGAATGGCAAAAAACATAACGACTTGGAAAGTGTTTGTTGAAGACCTATGCTCCACTGGGAGCTAAAAAGGTAGAAGAAGAAGGATATAACTTATATGTTAACATATGTTCATGTTTATTTCCACACCATTCTCTGTTTTATTCTTCTTCAAGTATAAGTCGCCGTGTAATGTTCACAATTACAGATTGCATTGACTAATGTTTCACCGAACACTGCCTGATGCTCATGTCACCGCGGCACGTACTCCCAATTTCTGGCACACTTATCGACCGGCCTGTACTCATGTTCTCCTGCTAGTTTAAGATCCTTATTTATGTGCCGTGTTTTTACAGTTTGGAACTGTATCCAGGCAGATTTGTTTTATTATTTTGTGTCACGAATAGGGGGAGATGGTAGGTTCTTCATTCGTGGAGTGACGTTGACAGTTTCAACCTTACGGTTTTAATTTCAGATTGATGATAAGTGAATGAATACAACAGAAGGTAACTGGTTTTTCTTTGTGCTAGTGTCAAGATAAGTGAATGAATACAACATAAGTTAACTGGTTTTTTTGTGTGTGCTAGTGTCAAGATAAGTGAATGAACACAACAGAAGTTACTGAGTTTTTATTTGCTGTTGTGAAGCTTGATATTGTACACGTCATGGTGTTGAAAAGACAATATTAAATATTCTGTGTGAGTGGGTCGATTAATTTTGTTTGTGTAAACGTGACGGGTAGGTACGCGGTATTTATTTGGTTGGGAGCAAGTTATTAGTTCTAGTCCAATGGCTTCTTGTGATGAAAAAATAATAGTTACGTGAGCGCGTGTTGATGCTTGGACTGAGATGAAGGATGAAACATTGGAGGCGTTTCTAAGTTTGGCATTGTTCATTATTGTTAGAGGTGACATTACAACATTCTGGGCAAGCCAATACGTGCTTCACTAGCTTTCAGAATATGATAAATTGTGCACACATTGATGGTTCCAATAGAGAACATTGGTTGTTCTTACGACGAGTTCGACTTTAGAGCTTGTCATTCCTATATGTTTGACCTTATGCACCAAACTTGCAGCTTGAAGACTGTACCATTTTTTATGTCCATCATAGAAAAAAGTTTGAGGACTTTGTGTGTCTTTTAACCTTTCTATAATCGTGCCCGAGGCCAACTTATCATCTCTGTCTTTGTCACGAAAAAACGCATGTCTAGAGTAGTATTTTCATACTAGATTGTGTTTTTGTTTAAAGATTTGAGGCTTTTTATGTACGTCATCTACTTATCCAAGAGCCATTAGTTTTGGACTTTGGAATCTTTCACCACGATTGTAGTTCACAAAAATTGCGTTCTGTAGTTGCATGGTTGAAATCCGTTTGAGGACTACAACTTCGAGCTTCACCCTCTATTCTCATGCTGACACTTGTTAACTAAGTCTATTTTCCTTTATTCCATTGGACAAGAAAAAGCTTGCCTTTTAAAACTGTATTTAAACACAACATCTGGCATCGACTGTTACTGTATTAAACACCCAGTGAGATTTGTTGTGCAAACTTCATCATCATGAAAATGTAGATCTTTAACATCCACTGCTGTGCCATTGTGTTTAGAGATTGAGAGTTTAGTGTAAAAACCTCACAGTGCTAACATTAGAAAGTTTATGCGCTCGTTTGCCCAATCAGTGGTCGTTGGTTCGTTTCTCTGTCATACTTTCTTCATGCAATGTATATGTTGTGAAAGTAAAATATCAACATATAGATCGCAGAGTGCAAGAATGTATTGACAGCGAAGACTAACATAGGTTGTCCTCCACCTCCAGATGTTGCGATTTACTACTTTGAAGGAAACATATCTCCTATAACTTAGTGTAGCATATTATCATCATGTGTCATACCGGTTGGCGTAGGCGATCATGTCCTTCCACAATCTTCTATCCACAGTTTATCGTATCAATTCTGTTGTTGATTATTTTCCTTGCCATGACACCAAGCTATCTAGTATCATCTCTCTTTGTTGTCTGCGATCTCTCTTTCCCTGTATTTTGCCAGTTGTAACCAACTATTCCAAGTTTCTCCTTCTCATGATGAGTCCGAAAATTGTTGATTGTTTCTTTCTGATGTTTTTTAGGAGCTCCCCTTTTGTGTTGGCCTCTTTGAGAATTTCCTCATTGGTCTTTTTAGCTGTCCAGGGAACTTTCAACATTCTTGAAAGAAATCTTATCTCTGTGGCCTCTAATCTTCTTTTCATTTGTTTGTCTGCTGTCCATGATTCGCTTTCATAAGTCAGAATTAGCCCTATATAGCACCAATGAACTCTCTTTCTCACTTCTATTTAAATAAGACTTGTTGCATTAGACGTTTTTTTTCATTTTCTGAAATGCTGATATGTCCTGAGCTATTCTGATTATTTTTTCTGTGGTGCATCTTCCACCTGATGCTATTATTTTGCCCAATTATTTGACATGCTGCACTTGTTTCTGATTTGTCCTGTTTATTTATATGCTGCATGAAAGTGTTGATTATTTCCTCGATATGACCATTACTTCTGTTTTCATACTATTCAGACTGAGACCATTCTTGTTTTCTTTAATTATTACGTGTATCATTGCTTGTAGTTCATTCTCTGTCTCTGCTATTAAGGCTGTGTCATCCGCATATCATAAATTGTTTGTGTTGATATAATTGACTTCAATTCCTTTTTTGTCTGCTATTGATGTCATAATATGTTCGCTGTAAAGTGAAAACAAATCCGGCGACAGAACACAGCCTTGTCTGACTCCTTGCTTTAGATATTGGAACTGTCCAGTTTGGTTGCTAATTCTTATGGCTGCTGTTTGTTGCCAGTATATGTTTTATTTATAATTCTCAGATCCTTGCCAACAATGTTTAATTTCTCCAGCATGTTATTTCCACATGCTTTACTTCGTCAAATACTTTTGTGTAGTTTATAAAACACATATTTAGATCTGTCTTTACCTCTATAGTTCTTTCTATCAGTGTTGGCATATACATGTATATATATATATATATATATATATATATATATATATATATATATATATATATATATATATATATATATATATAATGCCAACATTTTATAGACGGAGTGAGCGGTCAGTTCTCGTCTTCTTTTTTTCAATGAGACCAGATTTTGCCAATGTTATGTCGATTGAAGCGAGTCCCCACAATTTTGAGTTGTCAGCCAGCATGTCAACAGCTACGTTATTCCCACGCCCCTTCAACGCCTAAAAAATGTTAATGAAAGTGTGTGTCAACACATACGAGACTTTATTCTCTCTCTCTCTCTCTCTCTCTCTCTCTTTCCCCTACCCCCTTCCATATTAGACAAAATGGACACTTCATGAAATACATTTACTACGAGGTGTCGTTCTAATGTATTATTATAATACATACATTTCAAAATAATGTTTATCTATTTGACTCTGGTATTATGTGTTATTGATACAATGTGAGCTAATTATTAAGTCGACCTTCTAAAAATAATTTCCGGTGTCATAAATGTTCATGCTAACCGATCAAGGAGTAGAAAATATAACCGATTCCCCATTAAGACCTATGTCGCGTTTCACTTCGTCTGAACATTTACAGAACACTTCAGGGCATTTACGGGCATGAAGGAACTCTTCCTTCATGCCCGTAAATGCCCTGAAGTGTTCAGTAAATCATTCACATTTCGTGTCCTCAAACACACTTTTCAGTGCGATTTTTATGTTTCAGACACAGTATGAAGACACATCCCTACTTCAGAGAGAGCACGTACAATGTCGCTTATTATATCTGTTTGCTAGCGTTACATGAATTATACCGATTTTGTTATTATTATTATTTTTACAAAAGTCCTCTTACGTGTGTACTGTATAAATATTGTTTGCGTACCAATTATGTTGCTACTTGGTAGAAAACGGAGCTGGTTTTCTGTTTGCTCAATATTGTGCTCATTTGTTAATTTCAAAATATAGAGGATTGTTGAAGTATTAAATGCCTTTAAATGTCGTTGTAGTACATAAAATAATATATAGGAACAAATCACCACGTAAATCGCCCGTGGATAAAGCTGAATAAGTCATGAAGTAGAAATAGGCGACAGCTCTAATGCGGTTCTTCTCTATCTATATAGCACGAGTGGTTTAGGTAACGTTGATGGACTCATCTGATACTTCCTCTCCGTTCATCTGACGGATCTTCTCTCCATCGCCTGTGTTTAAAAGGACTTTAAGAAGGCGTTGGTGTGTTGTGCTTACACAAATGTGGCGATATTTGCGCTTCTGCCCACAGCAGATCATTTTCAGGCGCTGGGTTGCCCTCCGTCACCGCTCTATACTCGCTTTGCCAGACTAGTTAGTCTGTGTCCAGGAGCAACACTAGAAAAAGTATACTATATGGGACTTATAATCTTGGTCAACAGTTGCCGACAACCCTGGCACACACACACACACACACACGCGCAGTCAGCTGTGAGTTGCTGACCACTTTCAGTGCAGGTGCTTGTGAATGGTTTGACCTCCATTTTGATATTGAGATGATGTTCAAGTCCCAGAGTTGCAGGACATCTCTTTGCCTTATATAATACAAGTCGTGTTGGTACATGTTACACGTTTTATTTGTAATTTTTCTATTGTATTATTTTTTTTACAAATATATATATATATATATATATTTTACTTCCTTCATTCTCCTTCCTTCTCAAGAAACGCTTTATTGATATTTTTTGTTGGCGAACATACGTCTTTACATGTTGAATATAATATCAAGAAATAACTTTATAGTTAAATTAAAAAAAAAAATAATCCCATAACGTCATGAGGGTGTGAAAACCTCGGGACGTTCTGGAATTATTTTTTTTAATGGAGTATGGCGTTAGTCCCCTATACTTGTATATGACCATCGGTACATTAGTATTATGATTAACAATACGACAGTATCGTCATCGTACCTATTAAGGCTGAGTATACCTAAGTTCTGGCCGCTCCTGAGATCGAACCCGCCTTATTATCTTCAGTAGATCAGTTTACTAACCACTACTCTATCGCATCTTCATTTGTATTTTAAGGCGTTAAATAGATGTTAACAGCACGTATTACGGAAATTCAAACTTGAGATAATGATCTGATCTCTTATAAGCCTTCAGAAAAATGAACTTATTCGCAGCATGCACAAATCAGTTGGAGAAAAACGTTGGCGAAAGGAAGAATACGAACTCGGCACTCTGGAAGAACTTTAGATCACACTGTAGCAATGGCTTTGATGTCATCACAGGTACCAAACGTTCTGCAACAGAAAAACAAGTGACAGAAGAAGAATTAAAATTAGTGAAAAGGTTAAAGCGGGTTGTTGTCGGTACACATTTGAGGAAAACAACCAGGCCCGGTAAAATACAATGAAACTTTAATGTCATGAAATTAGATGACAGGATCATGGTTGTGGATTTAATGAGATTTAAATGTAGCATGAGCAACATAGGAGAGAGTGCGTGCGCCACTGAAAGTACTGGTTGAGTATAACTTGTAACGGTGGGATTATTGAAAAGCGACGCAAAAAGAGCTATATATACATTTGGTAGCGAATATCCAGAAATGAGAAGATATCGGTTGATTAGGAATATCAGAGGAGTCTGGAAGAGAGTGTGTTGTCGTTGACACGAAATGGGGGGGGGGGGGGAAGAAAATGTAACAACACACACAATATAGTTTGTAGACGGCAAGTCTGCTTTGTGTGTTTCCATTTGATAGTACCCTGTGGCATGTGGTGAAGGCTATTCTTTGTTAAAATAGTATCGTCGGACTTGGCTTCTCAGACCAATATTTTCTGGTTCGCTTTTCTCTTAACACTCGATCGAGTTGTAAATTATATACTCTTATGATTTTATGAGTTAGACATTCTTTCCATATCGTGAATAAACAACTGCGAGTGTATTGTCGACTCTTTCACTGTAACTTTGATGGAGGGAACTAAATATCGTTGAGAGAGTTATGATATACACGTCAGTTCAGAGACAAAAAATTGTGTATATTGTTTCTGTAGAAATAAAAAGTCCTCAGGAGCGCGAAAAGTAGCGTAAGTGTTTAGGGGTGGTACAACGACTCTAAAAGCAGATTCGTTCCAGTAGATCCATCAGTTAAAATGTGTACTAAACTATCAGATGTTATCATTATCATTGAGTGCCGTCTCCGTATCGAAGGTTGGCTAACATGGAGCGCCATTCCGCCCTGTCTCTTGCTTTGATGGTGCAGGTTGTCATTGGCTGACTTGTCCATATTTTGATGTTACTTGTCCGTGATAGTCTTCGTCCTCCTCTTTTACCTTGTATTTTCTCCTCCAAGATTACTTTTATTAGGCTGTTCTGTCTTTTAACATCACCCCCAAAATCTCATTTGTCTTGTTTGAATTGCATTTAATAGTTCCCTTTTCATTTTTAGCTATCTTAAGTCTTCTATAAATCCACATTTCAAAAGCTTCATTATTTTGTTTTCTTGTCTAATGTCCATGTTTCTGCACCATACAGGAATGTTGAGAAGATATAACATTTAGCTATTCTTTGTTTTAGCCCTGGTGTTATTTGTTTTAATTTTAGTACATTTTTCATGGCATTAAAATTACGATTTTGCCATTCCTATTCTTTTGTTTATCAGATTTTATAAGAATTAATAACAGCGAACACTTAAACCCATGACCACAAAATGCATTGATAAAGTATTCAGTGTCAATGCATTTCACACTCATTATCTATTATATGTAAGTGGATACCCTCACGTCAGTTTATCTAAATACTTTTTAGTAGTCTTCACATTTATTGGGTGCCAGATTGAACGATTATATGATTGGTCAGGATTAGTTTTGTTTAGAACTGTCCATCAGTTGCTTCATACCTGCTCCAGGCGGGCGTCCGTGGTATCTCTCTTTAGCTAGCACTTGACTAGACACTCTGCGTTGGGTTTCGGTTACCAGCAGAGCCAGGCCAGTCTGTTGTAGCACGTCACACTTCTGTCAATTAACACGGGGTCGAGCTCAGTTGGATATTGGCGTGATTATCTGGGAGATCTCCTGGGAATCCAATTTGACGGCGAGATTGATTTCGTCATGTTCGCGTCGGTGATATCGGTGTGGAGAGGCGATGGAAGTAGGTAGGTGGAAGATGGGGTTTGTGGAAGTTAGTAGGTGTCAGTGATGATTGAGGATAGGTGTCGGTGATAGTGGGGTAGATGCCAATGTTGGTAACGGTTAGTGTCAATGTCTGTGATGTAAATATCAATGCAATGAGTGGTGTGAGGGTAGATATCAGTGATGGTTGGATAGATGTCTATGTTGGTGGGGTAGGTATCAGTGATGGTTGGATAGATGTCAATGTTGGTGGGGTAGGTATCAGTGATGGTTGGATAGATGTCAATGTTGTTGGGGTAGGTATCAGTGATTATTGGATAGATGTCAATGTTGGTGGGGTAGGTATCAGTGATTATTGGATAGATGTCAATGTTGGTGGGGTAGGTATCAGTGATTATTGGATAGATGTCAATGTTGTTGGGGTAGGTATCAGTGATTATTGGATAGATGTCAATGTTGGTGGGGTAGGTATCAGTGATTATTGGATAGATGTCAATGGTGGTGGGGTAGGTATCAGTGATTATTGGATAGATGTCAATGTTGTTGGGGTAGGTATCAGTGATTATTGGATAGATGTCAATGTTGGTGGGGTAGGTATCAGTGATGGTTGGATAGATGTCAATGTTGGTGGGGTAGGTATCAGTGATTATTGGATAGATGTCAATGGTGGTGGGGTAGGTGTCAGTGATGGTTGGATAGATGTCAGTGATGGTTGGATAGATGTCAATGGTGGTAGGGTAGGTATCGGTGTGGTTGGGTAGAGGTCTCAGTGATGTTTGGATACGGATAGATGTCAATGCTGGTGGGGTAGGTATCAGTGATGGTTGGATAGATGTTAATGGTGGTAGGGTAGGTATCAGTGATGGTTGGATAGATGTCAATGGTGGTAGGGTAGGTATCAGTGATGGTTGGATAGATGTCAATGGCGGTGGGGTAGGTATCAGTGATGGTTGGATAGATGTTAATGGTGGTAGGGTAGGTATCAGTGATGGTTGGATAGATGTCAATGGTGGTAGGGTAGGTATCAGTGATGGTTGGATAGATGTCAATGGTGGTAGGGTTGCTATCAGTGATGGTTGGATAGATGTCAATGGCGGTGGGGTAGGTATCAGTGATGGTTGGATAGATGTCAATGGCGGTGGGGTAGGTATCAGTGATGGTTGGATAGATGTCAATGTTGATGAGGTAAATGCCAATGGCGATGAGCTAAAATATCAATCGTGGTTGTTTGGGTAGGTGGTAATTAATAGTGGTGAGGTGGGTGTCAATGGTTGTTTGGTAAGTGTCAACGGTGCGGTGGGCGGGGTAGGAGTCATTAGAGTTGACATTGATCCAGTGATAGTAAAGTGTAGGTGACAACTGTGGTAGGGTGGGCTTTGGTAGTAATAGAGGTAATTGTAAGTTAGTGATACTAGTTATAGCAATAATGATAATCATGTGTTGATGATAGCTAAAGCGTTATATGTCAGTCATAACAATAGCGATAGGCATGTGTATGTGTTAGCAATAGAGATAGAGAATTAGTGGAGAAAGTTATGTTGGGTAATAACAATATAGAGTTGTGTGTTTGTAATAACTATCATCATCAAGTACCGGGCCTACTGGCGTAGGTGATCATGTCTCTCCACAAGTTTCGATCTCGGCAGCTATTTATCATTTCTGTTGTTGACCTTCTGCCAAGCCATTCTCTTAAGAGCTGTCTGTTATTTTTATCTCTTTGCTTCCCTCTATCTCTTCGTCCCTCAATTTTTTCAGTTGTTACAATATATTCCAGTTGTTCTCTTCTCATTACATGGCCAAAAAATGATGATTGTTTCTTCCTAATATTGGAAATTAGCTTTCTTTTTGCTTTGACCTCTCTCAAAACATCTTCATTACTCTTCTTAGCTGTCCACGGTACTCTCAACATTCTTCTGTAAAACCACATTTCTACAGACTCCTGTGATTTTCTTGTCTGTTGTCCTATTGTCCATGATTCGCATCCATATGTTAAGACTGGCTCTACATAACATTTAAGAACTCTTTTTCTTGTTTCTATTGTGAAAAATGGATGTAATAACTATAGTTATATGTTTTAATAGCAATAAGTGGAGAGAATTATGTTTGATGACAGCCATACAAATATAGAGGGAGTTATGTGTGGTGATAGCAGTAGAGAGAGAGTTATGTGTCCTGGCAGCAATAGAAGGAGACAGAGTTATGTGTGGTGATAGCAGTAGAGAGAGAGTTATGTGTCCTGGCAGCAATAGAAGGAGACAGAGTTATGTGTGGTGATAGCAGTAGAGAGAGAGGGAGAGAGAGAGAGAGAGGGGGGGAGTTATGTGTGGTGATAGCAGTAGAGAGAGAGGGAGAGAGAGATGAGAGAGAGAGGGGAGTTATGTGTGGTGATAGCAGTAGAGAGAGAGGGAGAGAGAGAGAGAGAGGGGGGGGGAGTTATGTGTGATTATATGAATAAAAAGATAGGGAGAAAGTTGTCCGGTGACAGCAATAGAAAGAGGGAGAGAGAGACTTGTTTGTTGATAGCAATAGGAGAGAAAGAGAGAATTATGAGAAAGAGAGAGAGAGAGAGACCTATGTGTGTTGGTAGCAATAGGAGAGAGAGAGAGGGGGGGGGGAGTTATGTGTGATTATATGAATAAAAAGATAAGGAGAAAGTTGTCCGGTGACAGCAATAGAAAGAGGGAGAGAGAGACTTGTCTGTTGATAGCAATAGGAGAGAAAGAGAGAATTATGAGAAAGAGAGAGAGCTATGTGTGTTGGTAGCAATAGGAGAGAGAGAATTATGTGTGATGATAGCAATAGGAGAGAGAGAATTATGTGTGATGATAGCAATAGGAGAGAGAGAGAGAATTATGTGTGATGATAGCAATAGGAGAGAGAGAATTATGTGTGATGATAGCAATAGGAGAGAGAGAGAGAATTATGTGTGATGATAGCAATAGGAGAGAGATAGAGAATTATGTGTGATGATAGCAATAGGAGAGAGAGAATTATGTGTGATGATAGCAATAGGAGAGAGAGAGAGAGAATTATGTGTGATGATAGCAATAGGAGAGAGAGAGAAAATTATGTGTGATGATAGCAATAGGAGAGAGAGAATTATGTGTGATGATAGCAATAGAGAGAGAGAGAGTTATGTCTGGTAATAGCAGTAGAGATAGATAGATAGATAGAGAGAGAGCTATGTGTGTTGATAGCAATAGGGGAGAGAGAGAGAATTATGTGTGATGACAGCAATAGAAAGAGAGAGAGAGAAAGTTATGTGTGGTAATAACAGTAGAGATAGATAGATAGATAGAGATAGAGAAAAGAGAGTTATGTGTTGTAATGACAGTGGAGATAGAAAGATAGAGATAGATAGATAGATAGATAGATAGATAGATAGATAGATAGAGAGAGAGAGAGAGAGAGAGAGAGAGAGAGTTATACGTGATGATAGCAATAGAAAATCAGAGAGAATGTTAAGTCTGCTGATAGTTATGTGTGATGATAGCATTAGAGAGAGAGAGAGAGAGAGAGAGAGAGAGAGAGAGAGAGAGAGAGAGAGATATCTATGTGTGAAAGTATCAACAAGAGTTATGTGTGATGATAGCAGTAGAGAGAGAGAGAGAGAGAGAGAGAGAGAGAGATATCTATGTGTGAAAGTATCAGCAAGAGTTATGTGTGATGATAGCAGTAGAGAGAGAGAGAGAGAGAGAGATCTATGTGTGACAGTATCAACAAGAGTTATGTGTTATGATAGCAAATAATTCATTTGGTGCTGTCTCTACATAGAAAATTAATTAACATGGAGCGCCATTTTACTCTGTCTCTTGTCTTGATGGTGCGGGTTGTCAAAGGTTCACCTGACCACCTTTTGGTGTTATCAGTCTACCTTAGTTTTGGTCTGCCTCTGCCTCGTCTGTCTTCATAATAGCATTAGAGAGTAATACTATACTTATGTTTAACGACATCACAGCACGATAAGTTGAGAGGAATCCGGAAGCACGTATCTGTGAATGTTGAATACTTAGACCATTGTTGTTAGGATCATCATCACTGACACCGGTAGGATCATTATCACTGACACCGTTAGGATCATTATCACTGACAACGGTAGGATCATTATCACTGACAACGGTAGGATCATTATCACTGACAACGGTAGGATCATTATCACTGACACCGGTAGGATCATTATCACTGACACCTGTAGGATCATTATCACTGACACCGGTAGGATCATTATCACTGACACCGGTAGGATCATTATCACTGACACCGGTAGGATCATTATCACTGACACCGGTAGGATCATTATCACTGACACCGTTAGGATCATTATCACTGACACCGTTAGGATCATTATCACTGACACCGGTAGGATCATTATCACTGACACCGGTAGGATCATTATCACTGACACCGTTAGGATCATCATCACTGACACCGTTAGGATCATCATCACTGTACATCGGACGTATCCATAAGTGCTCCGACATCCCCCTCGAGAAGATCCGAGGAGAATCCTGATCCATGTGCACGAACTCCGTAGTACAGGTGTGTGTTTGTGAGGCAGTTATAGACAAACATGTTTCTCTTTTATTAGTTTGCATTGTCAAGCGTGCCGGATGTTAGATTTGTCCCGAATGTTTCTTAACAGAATATCGTTTCAAATAATGAAATGTACACGTTTTATTTATACGTCACGTCTTCATATCGAATGTCATTGAGCGGGTGGGGATGAAAGAGTGAGAGAGAGAGTGAGAAAGAGAGAGAAAGAGACATAGAGACAGACAGACAGAGAGAGAGAGAGTGAGTGAGAGGGAGAGAAAGTGACAGTGAGAGAGAGACAGAGAGAGAGTTAGAGAGAGACAGAGAGAGAGTGAGAGAGAGAGACAGAGAGAGACAGAGAGAGAGTTAGAGAGAGACAGAGAGAGAGAAAGAGACAGAGAGAGAGACAGACAGAGAGAGTGAGAGAGACAGACAGAGAGAGAGAGTGAGAGAGAGACACAGAGAGAGTCAGAAAGGAGGTCTAGAACTAATTTATATCTGAGATATAATCCATAAAAATTAATTCATATCCGGGATATAATCCATTTCCAGGAGATTATCGTGAGTTTGACATTTCAAGCTCGGTTATAATCTGTTGTTAAGCATGCCTCACGTTCCGCAATGTGATAGTGCAAACACATGAACCTAATGACTTGATAGTGTCTCCTTGATCATTACATCAGTTCATTAGGCATTGATAACACCGACATCGTAGCCCCATTGCGTGCCGCCTAGGTACCATTATTGTTGGCACGTACTCAAGCTTCCTCTTCTGTTGCCTTCAGTGTTCGCTTGCTTCAGCAGATTATATAAAGAGAAGAGTTTCCTCCCATGAATCTACTCTATAATAAGAACTTAAATACTTCATAATTTGTATACCACCTTTGTTACCAAGAGCCAGATTTTGGTTTACAATATACATTTGCGTGACATTTTTTTCCCCCCATTGAAGACATTTAGAACCGAAACGTTGATTTGTCCAGTTATTTTAATATTGTTGACCTATGCAGGCTATTATTTTGGAAGTGCGCAGACTATCTTTTAGTTCTCTATAGGAACACTAAGTATCAAATAGATAGTAGAATGTCACGGCTGTTTATCATTGATGCTTTAGTTGATTTGCTTATTTGTGACTTTCGAAGAAGATAAAATACAATTGTTTCTTCTATTCATAGTCATTCATCATCATTGATTGCCTTCTCCGCAACGAAGGTTGGCTACCATGGAGCGCCATTCTGCTCTGTCTCAGGCTTTGATGGTGCAGGTTGTCATAGGCTGATTTGTCCATCTTTTGATGTTACTCGTCCATGTTAGTCTTGGTCTGCCTCTTTTACTTGTATTTTCCCCTCCAAGATTACTTTTAGTAGGCTGTAACATGGCCCAAAAATCGCATTTGTCTTGTTTGAATTGTGCTTAGTAGTTCTCTTTTCATTTTTAGTTGTTTTAAGACTTCATCGTTTGTTTTCTTTTCCTTCCATCCAATTCTACCTATTCTTCTATATATTCACATTTCAAAGGCTTCAATTCTCTGTTCTGTTTTCTTGTCTAATGTCCATCTTTCTGCACCATATAAGAATATTGTGAAGTAACATTTTGCTATTCTTAGTTTTAGTCCTGGTGTTATTTGTTTTGATGTTAGTATGTTCTTCATGACATTAAAATTACTTTTTGCTATTTCTATTCTTTTGTTTATTTCAGTTGTACATTTTCCATCACTGGTTATAGTATGTCCAAAGTAGTTGTAGTTCTGAACTGTCTCCAGGTCTATTCCTTCTATTTTGATATCCACTTGTGGGTTTTGAGTATCTTCTTTGTTTATGATCATAGTTTTAGTCTTTTTGATATTCATATCTAGTCCATATTTTTTGCTTATCATGTTTATTTCATTAAGTAATTGTTGTAGATCTTTAGGATTTTCTGCTAGTAGTACAGTATCATCAGCATATCTTAGGTTATTGATTAACTTTCCATTAATTTGTAGGCCTGGCATCTCTATGATGTTTTTAAAAATTTGCTCAGTGTATAGATTGAACAAGCTTGGCGATAGGATGCATCCCTGTCTTACTCCTCTTTTTATATCACTTTGTGTAGAGTTCTCTTTGTTATATTTTATTATTGCTGTTTGCTCCCAGTATAGATTACGTATTAGTCGTATGTCCATGTCATCTAGATGTATCTCTTTTAGGCATTCTATAAGTTGTTTGTGGTGTACTCTATCAAAAGCTTTGGTGTAGTCTATGAAGCATGCATATATTGGATTGTTTACTTCTGTGTATTTTTCGATTAATGTTCTCATGCAGAATATGGCTTCTTTTGTCCCGCTATTTTTCCTAAATCCAAATTGCTGCTCATCTAATTCAGTATTGATTTTATTCTGAATCCTTCCTTGTATAAATTATAGCAAGATTGATGTAACATGACTCATTAGGCGTATTGTTCTAAAGTCACTGCATTCAACTGCACCATTCTTTTTAGGCAATGCAATGAAAGTTGATGTTTTTATTTCATTTGGTATGTATCCTGTGTGGTATATGTCGTTGCTTATGTCTGTAATCACTTCAATGCCAAAATCTTCTAGTGCCTGTATCATCTCTTTCTGTATGCTGTCAGGTCCTTCTGCGTTTCCATTTTTCATTGTTTATATAGCTTTTTCCACCTCAGATTTTATAGCCCTATGTACATTTTATAACTGGTTTCTTGTCTCTTTGATCCTGAAATAGTTCTGTTATATATTCCTGCCATCTATCTATGATATCCTTATTGTCTGTTAGCATTTTTCCTTTTTTGTCTGCAATGCATCCACCTTCTGTGGCTTTTTTATTTTTATTAGTCATTTTCTTTATTTCTGTGTGCATTCCTCTTAAGTCTTCTTTGCTTTCCATAGTTTCTATTTCTATACATTTTTGGCTGAGCTATGTCTTCTTTTGCCTTTTTGCACATTTTGCGTATCTCATTATCTATTTTATTGTATTGGGCAGTGTTCTTCGCTTGCCTTATTTCTTCCATTTTTTCTAAGATGGTGTTAGTTATCCATTTTTGTTTTTGTTTTTTTTCTCTTTTGGGTAATTTGTCGCAGGTTTCTTGTATGCTTTTCTTTATGCATTGCCATTTGGTTGTTACTTTTTCATCAGGATTTTCTCTTCTGTATTGTTCAATTCCTTCTTCTAGCAGCTTCTGGTATGTGTTCTTTACTTGTATTGTATAGGTATCTTTAATATCTTTTTGATTTAAAGCTGTTATATCTAGTGGATTCGTTGATGAATTAGACTGTTGCTTGTTTCTCTTTAGTTTGATTTTCATTTTAATCATTACAGGATTGTGATCTGAATTAATATCTGCTCCTGGGTAGGTTTTGGCTTTCTTTACGCTGTTACGGAACCTTTCTTTTATCATTATGTGATCTATTGCATTCCTCTTCTTATCTCCAGGGCTTTTCCATGTGTATAGTTTCCTTTTCTCTTGCTCAAAGTAGGTGTTACATATTATCAGCCTGTTTTTTTTTTCACAGAATTGTATTAATCGTTCTCCACTGTCATTTCTTTTTTCCTAAACCATGATTTCCTATAATGGTATTATATCTACCTTTTCCTACTTTAGCGTAAGATGTCTGAAGATTTCACTTGCTTCATAACTTTATTTAGGTCTTCATAGTATGCCTCTATTTGTTCATCTGTGTAGTCTTGAGTAGGTGCATATGTCTGTATTATTGCTATGTCGAATGATTTTGCTTTCAACTTCAGTAGTACAATCCTATCACTGTATATCCAGTGGTTACTTCTATATTTTTACTTCTCTTTTTATCAGTATTCCTACCCCCCTTTGATGTTCTGTTGTGTTTCCTGAGTATATATATATATATATATATGTATATTTTTCGTCCTCTATGTACCCACATCATAGTCATTAGAAAAAGCTATATTTTACAACTGTGTCAACTATTGTAATATTGTTGAAAATATCGCATCACCCGAAACATTTCAAATTTGCCAATTCTAGATCTTTTTTTTATTACGAACATTAATTAATAAAATATCGTTACATACACACTACAACTAAAAGATACTGCACGTTTTGCGTGTGATGTTACACATTTAAACCACTTCCATAATTAATCAATTTAAAGAATGAGTGAAACGTACTAAACGCAGGGCATTTGATTCCATAAAATGTGCTAACTTTCTAAGGTTAGAACAAAACTACCCTTTTGAAATGAAGACAGCTTTGAAGTTATTCAGTTATTTACGGGTTATCATCATTACACTCCGAACATGTCCATAGGAGTTCAGATCCCCTCCTCAGCAAGTCTCGCAATATGCAACGACTGACGACTCCAGTTCAATTTTGGTTGATAAGTCTTCTTACACGCCCACTAAGTTTCTCGTTTCTGACTTTGCCCATCTTAACTGCCATCTCTTTCACCCGAAGGAGTGACGTGGACTCATGGTTGTCGAAGTCCTGTGCCGTTCCCACATCACGGAAGGCATTGATGATGTCCGCCCGATCTATTGGTTGACCGTCCTCAACGACAACGCAGCTAGACATCCTGTCTGCTCTTTCATTTTCCCGTACTCCCACATGTCCAGGGACGTAAACAAAGATTTGAAGTAATCATTGTAGCATGTTCAGACAACACATACTATTGACACGACAAATAAATATCATCCGATAGCAATATCATTATAACACCAAGTTGGCCCTTTGTTGACCCCCTCATTCAGGCGCAGATACCATGCGTCACATCGTAACCGATCTTTTTTATTTATTGCATTCCCTTGTGTATGTCATGTAATATTTAAATTATCACTACATTACTTATCTTACCTTTTCGGATGTCGTATACAAGTGGAACAGTTTAGAACTAAAATCCCCACTTTATATTGGATTCATAGATTACGAAAAGGCATTTGATAGTTTAGACAGATGAATGCTTTGGTAGTTGCTGAGTCATTACGGAATCCCTATAAAGTTTATTAACCTGATAAAAATAATGTATGAAGGAACGAAATGTAGTGTGGTGCATGAATGACAGCTTACAGAAGCATTTGAAATAAGAACAGGAGTAATGCAGGGGTGCCTTCTGTCTCCATTTCTATTTCTACTGGCCATAGATTGGATTATGAAAATAACTCAGAACAAGAGAAATGGAATCTAGTGGTCACTGACCAAACAACTTGATGATTTAGACTTTGCTGATGACATAGCTCTCCTATCACACAGCCATCAATAGATGCAGGAAAAATGAGCATACTTGATGAGAGATCACAACAGCTAGGACCGAAAATGAATAGAGATAAGACCAACATTATGAGAATTAATACAGTTGGCAATAACCAAATAAAATTAGGAGAAATACCTCTACTAGACGTACAATCTTACATATATCTGGGCAGTAATATAGATAAAGAGGGAGGAACAGAAAATGATACCAAAATAAGGATATCAAAAGCAAGAGTAGCTTTCGTTGCACTGGGAAACATGGAAATCCAAAGAAATTAGGTTAAATACAGACTTTCATTAATGGATGCTTACGCAGAATAAATGGATGGAAATGGCAGGACAAAATGACTATCATAGATATATGGAAATGTACCAGTTAAATACCAGTTGATAAAGAGATACAGCGAAGACGATGACGCTGGATAGGACACACACTGCGGAAGCGAACTGAGAGTATTACACAACAAGCCCTTTTTTGAAATCCCCAGGGGAAAAGACAAAGAGGAAGACCAAGGAATTCTTGGAGAAGACAGATAGAAACAGAGATGAAGATGATGGGAAAAAAATGGAATGATCTTAAAAGAATGGCAAAAAACAGATCGACTTGGAAAGTGTTTGTTGAAGACCTATGCTCCACTGGGAGCTAAAAGGGTAGATGAAGAAGAAGAAGATACAAATGGAAACAGGAAGGAAAAAAGGGGGAGGGGGCGGGGAGAAAGAGGGTGTAATGGGAAAGGTGTCTGTGGAGCTATGAATAAAAAGCTGTATGGCCAGTTATTTTTTGGTCTTTTTTTTTCTGCTACTCAATGTTCTGGTCAGTTATTTTGTTTGTTTATTTTTGCCACTTAATGTTCTGGACAGTTTATTTTTGGCCACTTAGTTGTGTGGACAGTTTTTTTTTCCCCACTCGGTGTCTCTCGGTCAGTTTTTTTTTCATCCCTCAATGTTCTGGTTACAGTTGTTGTTCAGGTCAGAGGTTGTATTTAACTTCCGGTAGTAACATTTGTGTCCATGCCTACAGCGATTCGAACCTCCTGGCACATTATTGTGGGAACAGCGGGTGTTAATACATATGGCTACCCAAGCTGTTATGTGCAACGTTGATGGCGACAGCCTCTCAAAAGGAAGATCCGAAGACTAGTTTGGTAATGAATTGAACAAATTCATGTGTTTTCATGACTTGGCAACTTGAAACCCACTACACAACTCGCTCACACAGTTAAATACCATATCTATCTGTCTATTGACCTTTCGAGCCGTAGCCAGCCCATAGGGCGTAGACCAAGATACTCCTTCTCTTATCTGAATTTTTGTTCTGGCAGTTTTCAATTCTTTTAAAGATAGTTTATCAAATCTCGCCATTTGTCTCTGTTCTTTGCAAGCAGCTCTATCTCAGTGGGGGAGCCGAATCCTGCTGCTCTTGCCTCTCTCATCAATGTTCTTCTCAGTGTCTCTCTGGGTCTTCCTTTTTTTCTCTTACCTGTTGTTTCCCATATGAGGGCTGGCTTTGCTATTCGGTTATTATCTCTTCTCATCACAAGTCCAACATATGTATTATATTAATTCTCTTGTTTTCTGTTGTAGGTGAAAAATTAAGTTGTGTAAATTACCGATGTCTTCTTTCTCAATACAAAAATGTTTGGCCATGTCGTGATTGTGTCTGCGTATAAGGACTATATTATCTTTGATAACATCGGTAGTTGCGTGAGTGATTGTCGCACCACGCCCTGTCAAACGTATGGTCACGGTGATACGCTTAAGAGGCGTTTATGAGTACGTTAGAAGAGAAATGGATAGAAATATAGACAGATTTGCAGGGAGAGATTACGAGAGGCAGTAGCAAAATGTATATCTTCCTCTTTCATTTAGGAATGTATACATATATTATAAGTACATTCCTTTGAAACACACACTATCTTGAAGGTATGACTGCAATGAACTGTGTAGGTGTCATTTATACTTGCAATCAATAAATGATTGGTTATAATTGGCGAATAATGAATTCCACCCAGTCTGATTCTGTCAGTTTTGTAATTGTGTTTTGCTACCTATTCATCTGCCGTGAAGCGTGCTATTGTTGAGACATGGGGTGGAGGGAGGCCCTTGAGATGCACAGCGCGTCGGCTGATAATTGTGGCTCCGTAGTTACATATATGACTAATGGCCAGGCTGGCCAAGAATTACTGTCAGTGGTAACAGGCTATTAATTCTAACCTAAGCGAGTTTGCTTCACCAGGAAAAGTAAATACGATAAATTCGCACCCATGAAGTTTGTTTGGGACAGAAATGAACCTGATATCACTCTCAACTGAGAAACAATGCAATAAACGCTCTTTGAAACATCGAAAGACATTACACGGAATACTCGGGCGGTGTTTGTAAATGTATCTTGGGATAACCGCTCCTTGATTCTAAAAGAAGATGCCGTAGGTTTTGATGTTGGTAATAAAGGATCTTCATTCATCGTGTTAATAATGGTGTCACGTCCGTACAGATCTGCTGTGTCGGTGTGGGTTATACACAGTTTGTGCTTATATCTCAATTGTAGTAATACATTGCATAGAAAAGATGATTATATTGAAAACATGAGATCAATAGAATAAAGAATCACGATTTTGGGAGATTCGGTAGAGCAATGGTTACTGCATTGTCTTGTCTGAGGTTTGATCCCTGCCTGATTCTTGTTGATGAAGCTGCTTAAAAAAAAAAAAAAGTAGAATATCTGTTCCATTAATCTGGGAAGCTGATACTAGCCAGGAAGTACACTGGCTTTCTCACTCCCAAACACGGTGGCCCAGTACAGTGAAGTTTGATACCCCTTTCACTTATGATGTTAAAGGTAGCAGGAAAAGTAGTTAGCGTTTTATGACCGTTGCTGAGATGCACACATGCCAAGATCGATTTCTCAGCATTTTATATTTTACAGACAGTTTCATTATTCTTTTAAAGACAACGATTAGATGATGTTATACAGGTTGTTTAAGAATCAGTCATTGCTGCATGCCGCTCAGACAGGGATTTTTAGGCTTTTACCTGTAGTATGCGATGCTGTAGACGACAGTTAGGTCGTCTCGCTTAGCTGCGCGATCAAAATATATGAATAATTTATGGAAGTGCGTTCGTCGACGAGTTATTGCTGTGGATGAAAAGGGCGCGGGCGATCTAGTATATTACACGAGAATACATTATAACAGTTGCATGCTCGGCACGACAGTTTAAAGTGGTACAGAAAAGTGAATGCAGAGATAAGTCGACAGTGACGACAGGGTGGGGTCTTTGTAGCCAAACAAGTTAGAGCCCATCTGTGCATCAAAGAGTGGCCAGCGTATGTACATCACGACTGATTGCCTTCAGTGTTGTCATCAGTTGACTTGTTATTACTAGTAACTGACATTTTTGATGGGATCAGTGACAGTGTTGGAAGTCATTAAAAGACAATGATAATCAAGCGTTATCTAGTCGATCTCACTAAAACAATAAACGTATCACAGCAATACTAATGAGACTCTTATGAGCGGATCTCTCAATCTTTAACCAGACTGTCGGATAGACTGTTATCGAGCCTTGTATATACGTAGCTTAATAAAATATAATAGATAACGTGCAAGGAAAATGAATTATATAAGAATTGAGACAACATTGTTATAACATGCTCGTTATTAAACTGTTAGTAAATGATGTAATGCCTAGTGACGAGAGAAACCTGAGGCAGTCCGCCAACTTTATGAGAAAAGTTAATGAATTTCTATTAATAAAACGGAGAAAGAAAAAGTGCTAAGTGTGATTTATGTGCATCAATTTCAGTGGTTCCGCCAAATCCTCTTGAAATTTAACACGGCGCTCGCTTTACAACATTTGGAGACTCCAGGTCCATGTTTTGAACCTGGCTGTTCACACCCGCCGCCGTTGCCAGGACCACCTCCAGGAAAATTTGGCTGCTCATCAAGCACAAGTGTAAATGTGTAGGAGAAACAACTTCGATAACCACTGCTTAATAAATCGAACTCGATTCTGGCCAAATGATCAAATACATTCTCCGCCCAGTACAGGCTAATGTTTCATGCAGCTTTACTCGTGTTCCACACTGCAGCAACAGAAAAACGAGTGAGGGAACGGAAATAATAGAGTTTATGGACGTTCTTTCCAGGTATATTGCTAGTTATATGTTCGAGTCTGATTTTGGAGATAACAAATTCTCATGAGCTTATTGCAAATTAAGTTAACTGGTAACTGTCCATCAATTCCTTTGTGGCATGATAAGTTAGGCATGCTCGATATCAGATTGTGCGTATTGTAAGGTAATACAGTTGTGAATGGTGAACAATATACTAAGGTAATGTGATGTTTGCTCACTGTTTTGGCTTCTCAGTTGTTATAATATTGTACACACATATGTAGCAGTAAATGTAATAGAAAAAACATGTTCATTAAGAATAGAGCAAAGTTACATAAGAACTTTGCTTGAAAAAAATGTGACATTTTATATCTTTTTGTTTATATAGTTGTTAGATTCTGTCGTATTTTGGCAGGACAATTGAGAGGTTTTGATTAAAGTGACAGTTGTTTCTTCTCGATATTACCGGACCTTACTGACTAGTTATAGCCCGATGGGATTCCTTGTGTTCATTCTATAGTATTGTATAAACGTTTTATAATGATATCTGTAGTGAAGTGTTTGAAGTCATAATGTTCAAGGTGTATTGTGTAACAATCTGAATGTTCAATGTGTGTCGTGGTGAACAATGTTTAGCGTTCACTTTGTGTAGTGATGCAAATGTCATACTATTCAATCTATAAAGTGTTATAAGTCTTGGTGTTTAATCTGTAGCACGAAATAGTTCGCAGCTGCTTGTCACTGACAGTTTAGTTGATTTGTTCATTTTGTATTTTTCCAGGAAGATAAATTACACTTGCTTCTTCTATTTATACATTCAAAGTAGTTAGTAAAAGCAGTATCTTAAAATTTATAAACTTTTGTGGGTAAAATAAAAAAAATGGAATTTTGAGCCCCGTAAACTATCAGATTTGCCTGCCTTGGCTTTTTTGTTACGTGCATGAACTACTAACATATCATTCACACATATATATATATATACACATATAATATCGTCAAAAATTAAACCAATTTCATAAAATGTTAATTTAAATATGAGTACAGTATACTCAAGAGAAAAAATACAGGATAGCTTGGTGTCATGGCATGGAAAACAGTCAACAACGGAACTGATTCGATGCACTGTAGATAGAACATTGTGGAAGGACATGATCGCTTACGACGTCAAGCGGTATGGCACATGATGATGGTGACAGTATACTAGGCTAATGACACCCACACCCATCAATACTTTACGATTTCCAAGATTATAACTAAAAGGCTACTTTGAGATGAAAACAAGCAGCTGTGAGTTTTACGATTCATTCTATCATCATAATCATCTTCATGTGCCATACCGGTTGGCGTCGGCGATCATGTCCTTCCACAAACTTCTATCCATAGAACATCGTATCAATTCTGTTGCTGTTTTCCATGCCATGCCATCAAGGTATCTAGTATCTTCTCTCTTTGTCGTCCGCGATTTCTCTTTCCCTGCATTTTGCCAGTTGTAACTTAGTATTCCAACTTTCCCCTTCTCATGATGTGCCCGAAAAATTTTGATTGTTTCTTTCTGATGTTTTTCAGGAACTCCATTTTTGTGTTTGCCTCTTTGAGAATGTCCTTATTGGTGTTTTTAGTTGTCCAGGTTTCAACATTTTTATGAGAAATCCCACCTCTAATAGTCTTTTCATTTGTTTGTCTACTTTCCATGATTCGCTTCCATAGGTTAGAATTAGCTCTATATAGCACGAATAAACTCTCTTTCTCACTTCTATGTAAATAAGACTTGTTGCATTAGACGTTTTTCATTTTCTGAAATGCTGATTTTGTTTTGAGCTATTCTGATTCTTATTTCTGTGGTGCATCTTCCATCTGATGTTATCATTGTGCCCAAGTATTTGACGCGTTGCACTTGTTTCAGATTTGTCATGTTTATTTTTTTGCTGCATGAAGGTGATGATTATTTGCTCGATATGACCATTACTTCTGTTTTCTTACTATTCAGACTGAGGCTTTTATTGTTGCTTCCTTTTATTATTATGTCTATAATTTCATGTAGTTCATTCTTTATCTATGCCATTAAGACTGTGTAATCCTCATATCGCAAATTGTTTATGTTGTAACAGTTGACTTCAATTACTTTTTTTTTTGTCTATTGTTGATGTAATAATATTTTAGCTGTAAAGTGAAGCGAATCCGGTGACAGAACCACAGCCTTGTCTGACTCCTTGTTTTATACATGGAACTGTCCAGTTTGATTGATAATTCTTATGGCTGCTTTTTGTTGCAAGTACATGTTTTTTTTTAATGATTCTCAGATCCTTGCCATCATCAAATGATTACTGTAGTCCTGTGTAAACATCTTAGTCTTTAGCTTGTTTCGTAATATAACATTCTTATGCTTCAACGTTGATAAATGCTAGTCTTAGTCTTCAGTCTGTAGAGTAGTATAAAATTCCCAGTGTAAATTCTGTTGCGTGGTATAAGAGCATTATGATTCATTCTGTAGCGTGATATAGAAATCACAATTTTCCTTCTACTGCGTGTTATATAAGTATAAGGGCGTTTTATGTAGTATGATAGGAAAGTCTTGTTTTGTTTTCCTTCCATGTCCTGCAGCTCAATGTAGTCCTCTAATGCATGTCCCCCTTGACATGAATATTTGAACCATGTATTAAAAAAAATTAGACGTCTTCATTACAGAGAAGCATTGTTTGACTATGTCGTTACTATGTGCTTTCTTTCTGTGCATAAACTTATCGATTTATTTAATTGATTTGTGCACCTATCGTTTCTATTGCTGTTTTGGTCACAGCAGCGTTTAGTATGAGAAATGTATGATTTCAGGCACAGACGATGAGGTGAGCGGAGTGTCCCACCGTCAGAAACCTGTACAAGACACTGGCACGAAACGATCAGCTAGTGAGAACAATATGAACGGGCAGTTGACATTTTCACGTAAGTCCAATGTTGGTTATATCTAAACATTATCTAGAAGATTTGCTCCCGTCTGCCTGAGACATCCGTGATTTTGTTTCGTTTTTCTAAAGTTGTGCATTTCTACTCGGCGGTAACGAACAATACTTCTAAAACCTTTACAATACGACACCACAACTCCTGCATTAATTCAACGATTCTTATCCATGAAAATGGCATTATGCTGACAGTTAAACCACATCTTCCGCTGTTTAACCTAACTTTAAAAGGCTGTTTCTATTGCTGAAACTCTTAGTCAAAGACTCGCATTTGTCATTTTGAGTTGTTCTTCTCTTTAATTAATTATATGTATTCATCTGATTTTAAAGTGAAACATTAGGTCTTGTTATGCTTTAAACGATCATATACGTGCTTTACGAAAACAACTCTATAACAAGTAAAAAGTAAAGTACCCCCGTCACGCCAAGTGGCGTATAGGAAATATGGCGTTAGTGACCATATATTTTACAGACCTTCGGCACATGATTTTTGGGGTAATGTGGTCGGTATTACGCCCGTGCCGTTTCACTTTCCCAGAAAAAAAAAAATCAGGTACCCATTAAAGGCTGAGTAAACCCGGAAGCCGTCGGTTGGGATCGAACCCTACATCTTGTCCTTTGTAGCCCAGTTCACTAATCATTGAGCTATCGCGGCTTCCTAAAACAACTCTATACCGGATCTAAAATAAAGAATGTCAGCACTTCTATTGGAAAATTAAAACATTTTAGCATGGGAAGATTAGGATGGTCTCTTTGCGTAGAAATGAATAAATAAGTGTGGGTTGTGAGTGCGTGTGGGAAGAGAGAGAGAGAGAGAGAGAGAGAGAGAGAGAGAACAACCTTAAAATACAATAGATAGTAAGAGTAAGGAATAAGGAAATGGAATGTTTGTAATAGTTGATTGTCCATAACCCGGTGATCAGTTTAAATTAACTTGTGATATAAGGTGCGGAGACAGACTTGGAATGAAGATATACCTGGAAGGAACGGGAACATTTCCCGCAAAGCTACGGGTTTCCTTATTTCCAAAGGGAGGGCGGGAAGGGAACTGTCGAGTAAAACGTCATTTTATTGAAGAAAAAAGTCGAATGAAAGAGTTGTTTACTTTATTAGCTTTTGTTTCATTATTTGCGTAAAGAAAAATCTATGGCATAGAGAATCAGTGGAATACAGAGTGAAAATATATGGAGCTAAACAATAGTTGTTATGTAAGCAAATCTTCTTCTTCGATCATGGCTTATTCAGACTAGGATTTCTTACTCTTATGAAGGCACCTGTCTGTTTAAGTGATTCGATTGCCCCGTATAGTTTCTCTTACAGGAAGGTGGGTGTGGACCACAATATCCTTCTCAGATCTGTGTACTGGTGGCAATCATGTAGAACATGTTTTGTTGTCATGTTATCCAGTGTACAGTGGCATAGGCTGGTAGTTCCTATTTTGAGTTTGGTGAACATGTGGTTTGTAATTCTGTTGTGGCCAGTGCGTAGGCGAAGTATGATGACTTAATCCCTTCTTGATAATTGGAGGTATTCGCCCCTCTCGTTATACTTTGGGTGTTCTTGGTTACATTTTTCATGATACTGGCCTTTGATCATGGATTTGGCTTCATTGTAGCTGACCAGGTGGTTCTCTTGTGGTAATCTCCCTCCCTCTTTAGCTAATTTGTCTGCGCGTTCGTTTCCGTGAATATTACAGTGTGATGGTATCCACTGGATGACCACTCTCTGGAAGTTATTGCACAGTTGGTCTAGGGTTGTTCTCAAGTCATCTAGCTCACTGTTCCTGGGTTTTTTTTTTTAGAGCTGTTAGGACTGGCAGTGCATCAGTCAGTATAACCAATTTTTTGTGCATGTTATTTTTGTTGTTGGATAGCCAGTTTTGCAGCGTCTTTGAGGGCTTCACTTTCTGCTTTATAGTTGTTTGAGAATTTCCCAGTAGCTATTGACTTGGTGATCTCTTCCTGGTTATTCAGCCTCAAGAACACACCTCCATTTTTGGTAGCGATTGTAGCATAGCCATCCGTGTTTATGTGTGACCAGGAGTCCTGTGGATAGTTGTCGTTTATGTGTTTTTCTGCTTGTGTTTTCTCTCTGTGACATGTTTGGGCGCCTTTTTTCATATCATCTTTAAGTTCTGGTATTTTGTGTTTCCCATGAGGAGTCATATCAGGTAGGCTTATGGGTTTCGGCATTGTTTGGGACTATACTGGGTCACTAGTTGCCA
The DNA here is from genome assembly GCA_032433765.1 of Megaustenia siamemsis. Classification (NCBI taxonomy): domain Eukaryota; kingdom Metazoa; phylum Mollusca; class Gastropoda; order Stylommatophora; family Ariophantidae; genus Megaustenia; species Megaustenia siamemsis. Next base: position 25,132,644 of record JAVIAB010000125.1, read on the forward strand.
GTTCTTTGGAGATTGTAGCGAAGTTGCTCCTTTTTAGTCTTCCTTTTCCGAAACCAGTTATTCTTTGGTGTATGGGGTGGTTAGTGAGCCTTTTATATTTCTCCGCTTGTTGCATTACTTTAGTTTTTCGTCTGTCTTCTAAGGGTTGTAAAACCTGTTACTGTTTCTAGAGTCTCCGTAGGTGTAGATTTCATAGCACCAATGATGATACGGGAAGCCTGGTTTTGTGTTCTTTTAATTTTGCTAAGCTGTGATTTGGACGCTGTAGCACAGGCTGTGACTCCATACTCTAGGACTGGTCTTACTCTTTCTACGTATAGTCGTTTCAAGAGATTGCTGTCTACTCCCCAGTCCGTTCCTGCCAATTTCTTCATAATATATGTTCGTTTTCTGGCTCTTTTGTTTGCTTTGTCTGTATGATTTATCCATGTCATTCTGCAATCCATGGTGACTCCAAGATACGTTGGGTTTTAGTCAATAGGAAATGTACGGTCTTTTTATCTTCAATTTTGCAGAAAGTGTGTTTCTTGATAGGCTGAAAATTGTGTATGTAGTTTTTTTTTTTTCGTTAATTGGTAGTAACCTGGTGTTCCTTCCATTTTTCAAGTTTTCCTAGGGCATTTTGCATTCTGGTGCTAGCCACTGACATAGATTCTTCACGTGCCCATATCGCCAGGTCGTCTGCGTACATTACTGTGTGTATTCTGGGTGGGATGTCCATTACGATGTCATTTATAAAATTAAAAAGAGCGTTGGTTATAGGACTCCACCTTGTGGGACACCTAGTTCGATTACGACTTTTTTTTACTTAGTTGTCCATGTACTTGTACTCTGGCCGCTCTGTCTTGTAGGTATTGAGATATCCAATTTAATAAACGGCCTTGGATGCCTAGTCTGAAAAGCTTGTTCTTTAATCCTTCTCTCCATACCCTATCAAAAGCCTTCTCCATGTTGACCCACACTGTGTGTTTCTTTTCTTGTAGAGCATCTTCTATTTTCTGTGCGATGTAGGTAATCAGGTCTTCAGTTGATCTGTGCTAACGGAAACCACTTTGTTGTGGTATGATTTGTTGTTTTGTCTCCACATGCCACATGAGTCTTCTGTTGACCAGCCTTTCCATGTGTTTGCTCAGGCAGCTCAGTAAGCTAATTGGTCTGTAGCTACTTGGGTCCAGTGGGTCTTTTCCATGTTTGAGGATGGGCACCATAATGGCTTCTATCCAGGTTGCCGGCATTTGACCTCTCTTCCAGCTGGCATTTATTATCCTTTGAAGCTGGCCCTTGGCTTTCTGTCCCAGTTTTACGAGCATTTCGTTGAAGATTCCATCTTTTCCAGGGGAAATCATGATTTTCAATCCTTTGAGGGCTACTTCTAGTTCTGTTGGTATAAAGATGGTCGTCTGGTGTTCTTCAGGTGCTAAAGGCATGTGTTTTGCATCTCAGTTTTCCCTTCTTGCAGCTTTCTGTTGGTCTTTTGGAATGTTTATCCTACTTATGTTTTTGTAAGTGTCTATCAGTATGTTTGCTGACCTTTTGCCTGTGTAGAAGTTCTGATTGTGTGCTAATGTTCTTGAAGGTCGGCTGTTGTTTTCATCGCTCAGAGCTTTCGCAAGTTTCCAGAGTGTGTGTCCATTCTTCTCTAGATTGAGGCTATCTGTTTTGTTTTTCCAGCTCTGTATTGCTGATATCTTGGCCTTTATTCTGTATTGGGCAGAGGCTACTTTATAGGCTATGTTGCTCTCTGTGATGTTTCAGCTAGTTCTCTGGTAGAGTTCAGTTCCTCTTCTAGCCTTTGTATTTCCTTGCTCCAGTATGGCTTGTAGTTTCTTTTTGCTCCTCTATGAATGGATTCTTTAGCAGCTCTCATGATTCCCTTTGTTAACTCCTCTATCATATTATTGATCTTCTTTTCATGGGTGTTAATAGGTGCAGTGTAGGCATCTGTGAACTTGGCAAACCTTTCCCAGTCTGCTCTCTTGTAGTTCCGGCGATGAAGTGGAATTTACATCTCCTGTTAGTGAGCAAGATCCACTGAAGGTTTGACTGTTCTGTGGTCACTGTCTCCAAGTTAGTTCAGTACTATTCTGGCTATTTTGATGGATATGTCTCCTGTTGCGAATGCTAGGTCGGGAGTTGATGTTGTTTTCTATCTTCTTGAGCAGAAGGTTGGGGGATCCTCTCTAGAGTTTATGAGGAAGAGGTTGTTGTCTATTTCCCATTCTTCCACTTCTTCACCTCGAGCATTGGATTTCTTATATCCCCATCTTTCAGAGTGGCTGTTAAAGTCTCCTACTACCAGACACTTTGATGGTGTTATTTCCATTGACTCCAGCTTGAGCAATTTGTCATTAGGGCAGTATATGTTAAATATCCTTGTGCTAGTGGAGTTGATGTATAGGTCTGTGCCAATGATCTGTTTTCCTGGGATGGTATTTTTAATAAGTATAAGGATTCCACCCTTGTGGCGTCTAAATGTTTGGTAGCCCTAATCATAAGTCTATGCTGAGGATTAAGGTGAGTTTCTTGGATGCAGGCAACGTGTATCTCCTCCTCTGCTAGTCTGACTGTTAGGGCTTGTTTTTTTGTTGTTGTGATATATGCCCTCCGCATTCCAGTGCATTATTTTCAGGTGTCTCTTGAAGCTTTTCGGACCAATTGTAGTTTCCCTCTGGTCCCATTTCCTGGCTCTCCAAAATGGGTTAGAGTGACCACCTGTAGCATAGAGTGGACCCCTACGAGGCATAGGGCCCGGCACTCCATCTTCCTGGGAGGGGAGGGGACTCCACAGACAGAGCACTATAATTAAAATCCGTTAGATCCACTCTGACCAAGTATATGTTGGAACGGTTTGCTTTCCTTAGCCTTTGATTGTCCCCAATCTTCCTGCAAGGCATAACATTGTCTTTTCTGTAGGGGGTTTCTGCCCATAGATGGTCGGCCCTCCCGGGTTTACGAGCACCATCTTCCCGAGCTTTGTGGAGAGTTTTCTCTCTCATAGGTGTTCTGGTCTTCTGAGCTCTTGAGCACCACCTGCCTGTTTGAGACAGAAAGAGGAGGAAAGACAGTGAAGCATTTAACCCATGATGTGGGAATGGATTAGTTCAGACCAGAGCGTGTACCACTCGTCGGTGGGTTCTGCGTCTTCACTTAAAGGCTTCCATCTACTCCTGGCTCCTTTGTCTGGCCCCTCACCAAGGACCTGTACAGCTTGTGTGACCCTGCCAGGAGCTAAGCTCCCACTGGCATAGCGCCTTGGATCCCGAAGGCGCACAAGTCCTCCAACCACAACGAGGTGAGTCTAATGTGGAGAGATGTAAGCAAATGGTTATCGACGTACTAATATGTTTACTAATATGATGTGTGCTACGTCATCGTAATGGCTCATCGTAAATCTTTAGACCGGCCGTACGCTAATCGTACGGTCTGTTGTTTGATGTGCGACGAGGATAATCTAACGACTAACTGTGTGTTTATATGTTCGAAATTGGGGTCAACAACGATGGCCTAACATCATCAAGCGCTATACATTTAAAAAAAATATGACGATCATCATTTTCAGGAGGACGTGAACTTCCGGTATATGGTGGATAGGTAGCAGGAACCATTGAAGGCTATGCATGAAAAGTGTTCCTTGTTGCAGTTTCCTCATATTTCAAGTCCAAGGGGGACTGGTTGGTCTCCAGGCAAGACGCCGGCCTCGGAACAGAGAGGCTGTGGGTTCAAATCTCGGCTACACCGATTGGGATTTTTATTTTTGATTTCTCTCTGCGGCAACCACCCCTGGTCTCAGCAGCGAGGCCCGTTTTGAAACGTCAGTTACTCATCGACGGAAAAAAGCATCAGTTACTCATCGACGGAAAAAAAGCATGAGTTCTTCCGAAGTCGGAGTTATCTGCCTGTGCGGCGAGGGGACCCCTCTGTACATGGCTGCCAGGGATAGATAGATTAACACGCAAAATTCAGTTCCTAGTCTCTAGGGGCTTCGCCAGGGTTGAAAGCTGGCAAAGGCAACAACAACAACAACAACAACATATGTTTAAAGAGAAATGGATATTAACCGACTTGATAACCAACTATGCTTAGTAAAACATAGGTCAGTGAAGCTTAGCAAGCATCGTCCTCTAATTTGTGCTCTTTTTCTTAAATACATGTACAGTTAAAAGTACGGGACTTCCCGTACCTTGCAATGCCATAGAGGTGTGAATGATTAGAATCCAGTACATTATATCACGGGAGCCGCGATAGCTCAGTGGTTAGTGAACTGGACTACAAAGGATAGGGGTAGGGTTCGATCCCAACCGACGGCTTCCGGGTTCACCCAGCCTTAAATGGGTACCGGATATTTTTCTGGGAAAGTAAATCAGCACAGGCGTAATACCGACCACATTACCCCAAAAATCATGTGCTGAAGGTCTGTAAAATATATGGTCACTAACACCATATTTCCCTATACGCCACTTGGCATGACGGGGGTAATTTACTTTTTTTTTTACATTATATCACAACAAGGTAGAGATGCAAGGGAGCACTGCAGTTCTTCGTTTTTATTACTGTCGCTATCTCAGCGAGTCAGGAAAACATTTCCTTTTAAGAATATTAAGGTAGAGTGTCGGGTCTTGATTGAAACACGATCGATTTATCTCCAAGGTATCGATCTAATCACTACACCAGTGACCCTAATCGATGTTCGTGTGTATCCTACAGTTAAAAATAATTGCGGTAAAGTACACTCACGCACAGACACAGAGAGTGAGTGAGAGAGATAGAAAGAGATTTCGACTGTATGGAAACAAAAATACAGCTTTTATATATTGGAGAAAGGCATATGCTGTAAATGTAAAAATGATAGATGCTCAACAAATATTGTAGTTTTGTGCCATTTATAACATTCATTATGCGTTTATACATATTATGGGCACAGAAGATAAATTAGAATTGACGAAAGAACACATCGATCGCTGCTATAGAACGAAGACGCCAGAACGGGCACATGGGTGTATATGGACTGTGTGTGTGTAGCTTCAATAATCAGGGAGCATGATCTTAGATAAAATCGCTACATCGGACATTCAATATGAGGGTGACTGACGGGCTGGTATGTTATTAATTTGTTACATATTATTGTTATCGATCGATGCTCTCCTTTGTGCCCACCTCAAGCTTCCCCTCTGGGATGGACTTTTCAGTGGATTTTATTGCAGTTTGTTGTGGTTCCTTTCGGCCCAACAGCACTTCCGACATCAGCACGTCATTTTGTGGGTAGTGCGTACCGTGCTTATTCGTTTTCTCGGCACGACTGGTTAGTCTGTTTCCAGGATCTTGACCAGTTGTAGTTCACTGGTCTCGAGGCGAGTAGTCTGCTATATGTCCATTTTAACCCAGGTGCGGTCTTATGTCTCCGTCTCTTACGCACTAACGAGTTTATCGTTTCAAAGAGTATGCCGCTTTAGAAAGGTTGTCTTTGTTGTGTTAGCATAAAGCATATATCGATTTACATGGTTGTCTGTGTTAGTATATGACAAATGTCGATTTACATGGTTGTCTGTGTTAGTATATGACAAATGTCGATTTACATGGTTGTCTGTGTTAGTATATGACAAATGTCGATTTACATGGTTGTCTGTGTTAGTATATGACAAATGTCAATTTACATGGTTGTGTGTGTAAGTATATGACAAATGTCGATTTACATGGTTGTCTGTGTTAGCATATGACAAATGTCGATTTACATGGTCGTGTGTGTTAGTATATGACAAATGTCGATTTACATGGTCGTGTGTGTTAGTATATGACAAATGTCGATTTACATGGTCGTGTGTGTTAGTATATGACAAATGTCGATTTACATGGTTGTCTGTGTTAGTATATGACAAATGTCAATTTACATGGTTGTGTGTGTAAGTATATGACAAATGTCGATTTACATGGTTGTCTGTGTTAGCATATGACAAATGTCGATTTACATGGTCGTGTGTGTTAGTATATGACAAATGTCGATTTACATGGTTGTCTGTGTTAGTATAAGACAAATGTCGATTTGCATGGTTGTCTGTGTTAGTATATGACAAATGTCGATTTACATGGTTGTCTGTGTTAGTATATGACAAATGTCGATTTACATGGTTGTCTGTGTTAGTATATGACAAATGTCGATTTACATGGTTGTCTGTGTTAGCATATGGCAAATATCGATTTACATGGTTGTCTGTGTTAGCATATGACAAATATCGATTTACATGGTTGTCTGTGTTAGCATATGACAAATGTCGATTTACATGGTTGTCTGTGTTAGTATATGACAAATGTCGATTTACATGGTTGTCTGTGTTAGCATATGACAAATGCCGATTTATATGGTTGTCTGTGTTAGCATATGAGAAATGTCGATTTACATGGTTGTCAGTGTTAGCATATGACAAATGTCGATTTACATGGTTGTCTGTGTTAGCATATGACAAATGCCGATTTATATGGTTGTCTGTGTTAGCATATGACAAATGTCGATTTACATGGTTGTCTGTGTTAGCATATGACAAATGCCGATTTACATGGTTGTCTGTGTTAGCATATGACAAATGTTACATGGCTTGCTGGTGGTAGCACAAGAGCATGTCATGTGAAATAGTGTATCGCTGTTACAATGTTATCTGTGTTAGCTAGTTTATCGTATAAAAACTAGATCGGTTTACATGGTTTGCTGTGTTAGCGACTTTGTATAACGTACCATGACGTAGCTTTTCTCATATATCTTGGGTCTTATATAAATAGATAAGCAGACATTAATACTTCTACTGATAAGTTTGAACAATGAGACCGCGTTATCGAGAAAGCATTAATTGTTGGGAGAGACAATGAATGAATTAAGAAAATACCAGGCTTCATATATTTATGATTCAATCATTTACAAATTAACAAAGAAGCTGACATGCCTTCCTACGCAAAGGTCTATGAAGAGGGTAGCAATGTTACAAGAAACATATTCCTGGTGAGCTAGACAACCTGACAGAAATGCCTGCTGTAATCGTATATACTGGAACAGCCCAAAACTTTAGCACTTAATTGACATTATGACGTATGCTGACTGCCACACTGTTTACCCAAATTTGTTATGAAAGATGGAATACATTTGTTGAAGACATGTACTCAGTCAGAAGCTGAAAAAAAGTAATTCATTTAATTATCTTTAATAATAATAATAATAATCTCGTCTTCTTTTTTTCACTTAAACATTTGACATATGAGTAATTCACAGACCAGAAAAATAATGAAAGAATGAAATGAAGTTGGGGAGGAAACGAAAGCTAAAAGATCCAAAATATTAAGTAAACATATTTTATTTTTTACTTCATGATTTGGTGAATAAACAACGTTATGTTAGTACCAAAGTGTCGGACAGTGGTGAAGAGTATACGTGTTGTTGTAATAACGATTGGAGAAACAATTCGTTTGATATAATAATGTTTTTAGACTCACGCGCAGCGCACCGTTGGTTCTCTGGACGTTCATATACCCGCTGGTGTCCAGTGGTGCTGTTCTTTGCATCCATAAACACTGACGTAAGGTCCATGCTGGGTGTACACCAGAATGGTTTATTTGCATGCTTTTCTCACATTTCCCTGGAGAAATTAATTGTTTTCATGTTGTTCTAAAAATACGCTCTGCCATCAAGCTAATGAATATGTTGTAATACTTATTTTTTTTGAGAATATAAAGCTTGTAAAATAATAACACACAGAAGTAGATTTGTAATTTAAAAAAATAATAGGGATGTAATGAATATGTTGTGATAAAATATATTGAGAAACATAACAGCAACTATTATCTTTCTGTTTATCTTTTCCTTTGTGCAACAATTCTGTGTAAATATAAGTGAGAAAGAGAGTTCAGCGATGCTACATAGAGCCAATTCTGACCTATGGAAGTAAATCATGGCCGGTAGACAAACAAATGAGAATACGATACGGTGCCACAGAGATGGGATTTTTTTAGAAGAATGTCGAGAGTCCCCCCTGGACAGCTGAAAGGACCAACGAGAAAATTCTCAAAGAGATCAACACAAAAAGGGAGTTCACAAGAAACATCAGAAAGAAAGAAACAACATTTTTCGGACTCATCATGAGAAGAGGAAAGTTGGAATACTTGGTTACAACAGGCAAATGAGAGGGAAAGAGATCGCGGGCGACATAGGGGGAAGGTACTGGATAGCTTGGTGTCATTGCACGGAAAATAGTCAACAACAGAATTTCTACGATGTATTGCGGATAGAGAATTGTGGAAGACCATGATCGCCTACGCCAACCGGTATGACACATGATGATGATTATATTGTATGCATTGCCTGTACAATATTAATCAAGGACGAATGGGTCGCAAGTACATAGGTAAAATACATTAGAAGTTCAAGTTATACAGTAAAAAGCAGGCTTATAGTAAGTAGTATACTGGTATGCTTTATAATGACGGAAAACATAAATGATGAGGCAGAACGAGTTAAAAGCTGACGTCCCAATGCCACATATCATGTCAAGTTGCATGCTACACAAAGAAACACATTCGGATATCTTGTTCATCTGTCGACGTCGCTGAAGACCATATTATCATTCTTTGTTGGAGTTTGGTTCAGAAATTACTGCTTTTTCAATCCCTCTCTCTCTCCCTTCCTCTATCTTTAAACAAAATAAGAGGTGTATGTGTGTGCAACAAACAGTGAAGACAATCGTGTACCACAGCTGTTAGCCGGTCGAAGAAGCAGAGTACTCATTAACGATCAGACCTCTCTGGGGAATCATTTCAGTTTTTGCTCAAACTTAACAACAGTAACTCTCTACTACGTCACACCATGTATTCAGCAGCGGCATTCTCTACACTAAATAAGTACCTTAATTATGTATCTAGAGTACTTCAGACAGTAGGGCTACAAAAAATGTTCAGGTAATAATACCAAGGCAGTGACTTACAGACGAGACCGTGTTGATTTAATTGACGCCTGTGAACAAATAATGGTACTGGCCACACTCTTTCTGTTCAACTACTTTGCTGTGGAGATACTTCCTCTCACGTAGAATCCAATAATTACAAAATTCACCATACTCTCAAACATATCAACATTACACATCATTACATCACATTACTGAATGGATATTTCTCTCTCTCTCTCTCAATCTCTCTCTCTCTCTCTCACGCACGCACACACACACACACGCATATATATATATATATATATAATATGTATAGCTAAAAATACTGTTGATGCTTTAGAAACAACTAGGATAAGACACTTCATTTTACTAGTTCATTTTGGACAACGGTGTCTTGACTATGGTCAATAATAGCCCAAAAGCTTGAAATGGTAAAGTACGGAGACTTCTCCTCTGCGTGTCCTACCGCCTGACTGGCGAAAGGCGGTAAAATGACTCAGTGTCCCTCCCAATTTATGATTGTCCTAATGTTGCTGTGAAGAACCGACCTTCGTCCTTGATTAACATTCTTGTAAAGAGCGTCTCGTTTGTTTTCTCATTAAAATTATCTGTAGATCTTGTGAACACCACTGTAAACTGTCGGCACCTCTCTCTCCCCCTTACCCCAAAGGGGAGAGGGGAGAGAAATTGAGAGAGGGAAAAAGGAGATCAGGTCAATTAGTCAAGTTTTCTCTCTTCTGCTTGTCCCGATCAAATTAATTCTCAATCTCTGGAATCTAAACATCTTGAAACATGTGGCGTGTGCAGAGAATTAGGAGAAACTTGATTGTGGTCCGCCAGATCAATTTCCAGTATAAACTTCGGGGTACTTATGATAACATTTCTAACGACTAAATTAATAGTAGTGCTTCGACTTTATCTTGGATATGCTGTTCATAGGAAACTGCTGAAGAAGAAGCCCGGCACCACATTCCTCAGAATTGTGCAGGAAAAATACTTCAAAAGCATTCTTTGCATAACAATGTGAGATATAAGAATATGTGTTATCTGAGATTAATTAAAAGCCCGAACTGGTGAACTCAGGGAAGCAGTCTTCTTTATTGCAGAACGAGGAGAGTTCTTAGAAATTCTTGGCGACCCGTTGTAATAACAGTTCTTGGGTAACTATTCCCCTAATCTGTCTGATCCTTCGCATTTAAGTTGGACGCTGTTACAACAGTGTCAACATATGAACAGCTACCACATGCTTGATATATAACTTACTAACATCATCAGATATTAATTAAAAGCACAGCTAGATGTTTACTTTTATATCGCGCTGCAGATTGATATATTCATTTTATTTCATAAGATCCATCGTATAATACACAATTTTCTTTGTTATCATGCACCCTTTTAAATAATAAGCACACATCAATCCACATTATACCAACTTGTGTGTATTTAATATTAAAAGTGACCGAGATATATTACAACCTTTACATGTCTTTCTCATTTCTGTTTCACTTTTATACTTGCCACTTTCCCCAGATGTATGTCTTCTCATTTTTTTTTTCACTTTTAGACTTGCCACTTTCCCCAAATTTATATATCTTCTCATTTCTGTTTCACTTTTATACTTGCCACTTTCCCCAGATGTATGTCTTCTCATTTTTTTTTTCACTTTTAGACTTGCCACTTTCCCCAAATTTATATATCTTCTCATTTCTGTTTCACTTTTATACTTACCACTTTCCCCAAATTTATATATCCTCTCATTTCTGTTTCACTTTTATACTTGCCACTTTCCCCAAATTTGTGTCTTTTCATTTCTGTTTCACTTTTATACTTACCACTTTCCTAAAATTTTTATATCCTCTCATTTCTGTTTCACTTTTATACTTACCACTTTCCTAAAATTTTTATATCCTCTCATTTCTGTTTCACTTTTATACTTACCACTTTCCTAAAATTTATATATCCTCTCATTTCTGTTTCACTTTTATACTTACCACTTTCCCCAAATTTGTGTCTTTTCATTTCTGTTTCACTTTTATACTTACCACTTTCCCCAAATTTGTGTCTTTTCATTTCTGTTTCACTTTTATACTTACCACTTTCCCCAAATTTATATATCCTCTCATTTCTGTTTCACTTTTATACTTGCCACTTTCCCGAAATTTATATATCCTCTCATTTCTGTTTCACTTTTATACTTGCCACTTTCCCCAAATTTATATATCCTCTCATTTCTGTTTCACTTTTATACTTACCACTTTCCCCAAATTTATATATCCTCTCATTTCTGTTTCACTTTTATACTTGTCACTTTCCCCAAATTTATATATCCTCTCATTTCTGTTTCACTTTTATACTTGCCACTTTCCCCAAATTTATATATCTTCTCATTTCTGTTTCACTTTTATACTTGCCACTTTCCCCAAATGTGTCTTCTCATTTATGTTTTCACTTTTATACTTCTCACAAAGTTTCTCCAACTCTCCATATCTCCACCTTCGAACATTATAATATTTTACTCTAATCTGCCATTCCTCATAAAACCACCCCATCCTAAAATCTGAGGATTCCCGCCTCCCCGACGTGTTCTGCTAATATAACTAAGACCCCATACATTTCTCCACAGAATCCCCATAACGGTACTCATTTTCTAGTACCGCCTCAGGCCGTCGCACGTCAGTCTTGCATGAGCCCAGAATAGAATCTCGTACACGCAAAATGTGTTGTGGATTTATCAGCTCCACTAAGGTTTCATGCCGTAGGGCCGAGTCTACCATTCTGCTAACGGCCTGCCTGACAGATCCGCGCTATTTTTGTTAACAAAATAAACACTCCCCGATGACGATGACAGCCTTCCTCCACTTCTTGATCATGTTGTCTGTGTAGCACATTCCAGTTTATATCATCGCGGTACAACGTTTTACAAATATCATGTGCTTTACAGGCGCATGTTTGTTTTTTTAAATCATATCTTATCGCTCCGATTAATTTATTCAATAATTATCTTTAAATCATATACGTTCTCAATCACTCTTTCTCTCACACAGGCTCACTCGGTATCTCATATCTTTTATCCATTATTTTCTAAAACGGATATTGTTTTAAATTATTGTTGTCATAATATTTTTTTGCACATATTACTCGTCTGTAATGTTCTATCTTTTCCCATACTCATATGAGACAGATTCGGCTTTACTGTGGTCTCTTTCATCACTTCCATTTGCAAACTCTAAACATTGAAATTACATATAGTTTACGTCTAACTAGTAGAGGGAACCTCTACTTTCACTTGTCATGTATATATATATATATATATATATATATATATATATATATATATATATATATATATATATATATATATATATATATATATATACCCCACGTGTTCTGTTTGCTATTCCCTATCTTCCCACTTGCTTTCTGATTTTATCTTCGCATTCTCTTTTTTGCCCACTTCTTGATTTTAGCATTTCAATTTCTTTGCTAAAAAATATTTTATCTAATTCTATCTTCATGTTTATTATTTCTCCAATTATTTGTATGTTAAAATCTCGCTCTCTGCCTCTCTCTCTCTCTCAACAATTTTATTACAGCTACAGCTAATACATCTCATTAATTTTTTCTATTTCACCACCCACACAGTGACTTCCGATGAATTATCTCTGTCTGTCAGCCTATTAGTTTATATGATTATATTTACCCTTCTTTCATATATTAACCCTTTTCTGTTGCTATGTTTACCACTATGTGTCTCTACTGTTCTCTTTTATTGCCTCCCCTTTCTTCTCTCATGCTCATTCCTAATATTTATCTCTCTGGCTCCACCCTAGATTGTGAAATGAACAAGTTATAGACCATTAAATTAAATGTTAGAAAAGCATTACAAGACTCAAAGGGGAATGAAACTTATCACAAAGACAGTAAATCAACGAATGACGCATTTTAGCACACATAAAATAAATAATATAGGCAGTGGGGGAAAAAACAACAACAACAAACAGATGCATTATATGATGCCAACACATGAAAGCATATGCAAAATGCTAAAACATGATGACTTAGTCTCTAAAACATACATAATACAACAGCTGTAATTTATATGTAAGAGAAATGGGGTAGTTGGGAGGAAGGAGAGCGTGAAAGAGAAGTCACATGATGGAGAGTGCAAGGTATTTGAATTCTTCTACTTGTTTTAGTTGTCTGCCTTCTATAGTTATGTTGATGTTCTGTTTATTTTTGGCGACATTCATGACTTCTGTTTTGTTGATGTTGATTTTCATGTTGTATTTTGTGCCTGAGATGTTGAGTTTAAGTGTTCTTGTAGGTCTTCTATTGTTTCATGTATTAGTGCCTGGTCGTCTGGAAATGAAAGCTCGTTGATCTCCTCTGTCTCTGATGGGTTGGCTAGCTTACATATGTGGTCCATGTATGTAATAAACAGTAGGGGGGATAGTACGCACCCCTGTCTTACACCTGATCTAACTTCGAAGTGGTCTGTGTAGCCTGCTGCTGTTCTGACCATGCAGCTGCTGTTGATGTAGAGACTTTTATTAAGGTTGGTTAGATCTTGACTTACTCCGTATGTTGTTAGTATCTCTCACAGTTGTTCTCTGTTTACTCTGTCGAATGCTTTTTCCTGGTCAATGAAGGCTATGTATAAGTTTTGATTGTGTTCTGTCGTTTTTTCTGCAAGCTGTTTTAATGTGAATAGTGCGTCAGTACATCCTCTGTTTTTCGGAACCCCATTTGAGAATCGCTTAACTGTAGTTCTATTATTGGCCTCAGCCTTTTTTCCAAGATTTTGACGTATAGCTTTCCTACATGGCTGAGAAGAGATATACCTCTATATTGATTGCAGTCTCTTTTGCTACCTTTCTTTTTCCATATTGGTATGATGCTTGCCTGTTGTCAGTCTTCTGGGGCTTGTTGTTGGTGCCATGCTGCATTAAATATTCTGTGCAGCCATTGCACTCCTGTTTCTCCTGCTGCTGCTGCTGCTATTATTTCAATTGGTATATTATCTATCCCCGGTGCTTTATTTCTTGGTGCATATTTGATTACTTCTTCGATTTCCTCTTTCACATGTTGGGTTCAGTATTTGTGAGTTCTAGCGTGGTTTTTGTTTCTTATTGGTAGTTGGTATGTTTAACAGGTCTTCAAAATATTATTTCCATCTCTGTTGCATACATTGGTTATTTGATATTGGCTGTCCGTCTTTGTCATTTATCAGCTCAGTAGGATCATGGTTTTCTTTTCTCGCTCTTGACCCTACTGAGCTGATAAATGACAAAGACGGGCAGCCAATATCAAATGGTTTTCTAGGTCTCCAATATTCCAGCCTGTTTTCTCATTGAACAGGTTTCCAGCCTGCTTTCTAGCTGACCAGGTCTCCAACCTGTTTTCTCATTGACCAGGTTTCCATCCAGTCTGTATTCTAGCTGACCAGTTTCCAGCCTGTTTTCCCATATGCTTTTATAGCGAGACGTTACCATGACGTATTCCACCAAGCAGTTCTCTCCCTGTAATTCGTCTACCTCCACATGTTTACTTATCGCAGCCATCGCGCCAAAACGCCCATAGTTTAACTGGACTTGACCCCCATAAACCGTATAACTGCCGTTACACGTATTCGTTTGTTCAGCATCACGTGACACTACAATTTAGCTAACCAGTTTACTAGGAATGTCATGTTGTCTCATCTAAAATATAGTTTAATCCTGTAATTACACGTGTACGAAGTCATAAGATAATTGAAAACCACAATAGTCGCTGCATGAATATACATTCTGCCCACACACCTCAAACGAGAGCACAATTGTCGTCAGTAAGCCAGTACAAACGTGTTCATGGATCCTTACATGGGAAGTCTTCTTGTAAGTCATCATATTATGATATGAGTTTGCATAGTTTTATTACGTTTCCCGTGAATTTATGTACTTAATATGCATTCATATTTTGAAAGTTGAAGTAATATTGTGTCTTTCGACGATAAATGGTTATATATAGAGAGGAGAACACACAATTCGGCCTATTAGCAGGTGGTTATAACGATCTTATTTCTTCTAAATCACTACTTGCTATAGGACCGTAGAGCCAGACCCATACAACCCATAGAACAGTTCAAGCCCCGTTCCTCTTTTTTATCGAAGACCAAGGACTCAGTTCCAAATAAATGTGCATCAAAGACTGATGCGCTGGGTATGGAAAAGTGACACAGCACATAGCAGCACCATCCTCTACTTTTACTAGAATGAGAACGAAGATTTGTGTGTTTCTGTACACTGTTTATTTTTTCCATTCCTCTCCCCCACGCTTTCACGGGAAGACGCCCTTGATAATTTCAAAGCCGGCACAGCTTCTGTAGGCAAATAAATTATCAGATGCAGAAGAAGCGGTTTATTAGACAAGATCTGATCTGAGAGCTATCGTAATGCATAAACATTACCTCACGCCACAGGTACTTGTGAAATGAGAAGGCAACATGGCGAGTACTAATCTGGGAGGGACAAAGGTAAACAATACACCATATACATAAGTACTTCTGCGGTTATTTCCCCTTTGATATGTCCGGACCTGATACAAAAACAGATGCCACTAAAAGTGATATATCACACTCATGTTTACCCAAGCCCACACTATCTTCCACTTTCGACCATAAAACAGACGTTCTGGAGTGTCTTGCCAGCATAAATCTGGCCTGTTGTAAAAGAAATTGGTCTGAAGTATAGACCATTTATATCATGTCATTTTTACAACGCTGATTTAGCATTTCTTAACTTATATACATACACCCACGCACAGGCAGTTTTATCTTTGTGGATGTGTATGCGCGCGCGTGTGTCGTGCAGAATAAATGTAGCTTTCATAACGCTCATACATACGTTATGAAAATGAGCAAGGAATCAAGCTGATGACTGCTTTAAAGGTTTATGTTTGTACAAGCAGATTATATAAAACACAATTTTGCTGAAACAGAATAAATAACTAATGGACGTTTCTGAAACATAACAACAGCATAACCATATATAAAATGTAAAGATGAAAAGCTTGGTTTGTTTACCTGAAATAACCTGTTTTGTGTATCTGAGATATAAATGTACCCAATTTGTGTATCAAAAATATAAAAGAACTGAGACTGATATCAATCAATCATGTTTCTGCCCTGTAACAGAGTCATCATTTGATACATGAAATTCAAAATACTCCTATTTGTTATCTGAAGCAATTTTCTCTGAGTTTATATTATGATTTGCCATTTTTTATTTTTAGGACGACCATTCTTTACCAAAAACCCAGAAGAGTTAAAAGGTGACTTTACACATACAACCCTTGTGAAGTCAGTCAGAGGCCTTGGGTTCACTATTGTTGGAGGTAACTACAGGGACTCACAGTTTCTGCAGATCAAAAATGTGGTAGAAAATGGACCAGCTTATCTCAGTGGCAAGCTCAAAACTGGTAAATCAATGATCATGTTCAATTCATTTGAGAAAACATTCTGCTGATATGTGGTTAGTTTTACAAATTAAAGAACAACACAGAGGTGTAGCCCACATTATATGATCAAGGTAAACAAAATAATCATATTTATATAATTCAAGTATCCTCCTTGGCTGCACAGAATATTCAATGCAGCATGGTACCAACAAAAAGTCCCAAAAGACTATCTATCTATCTATTGGCTTTTTGAGCTGTAGCCGGCCCATAGGGAGTAGACCAAGAAACTCCTTCATCTGAATTTTTGTTCTAGCAGTTTTCAATTCTTTTAAAGATATTTTATCAAATCTCGCCATTTGTCTCTGTTCTGTGCATGCAGCTCTATCTCATTGAGGGAGCTGATTCCTGCTGCTCTTGCCTCTCTCATCAAAGTTCTTCTCAGCGTCTCTCTGTGTCTTCCTCTTTTTCTCTTACCTGTTGTTTCCCACATGAGGGCTTGCTTTGCTATTCGGTTATTATCTCTTCTCATCACATGTCCAACATATGAGCATCGTCTTTTCTTTATTATTGAAGATATTAGTGGTTGATTGGCGATTTCTCTAATTTCCTCGTTTGTTTTGAATTTGTTCCACGCTATACCAAGTATTTTTCTTAGACATTTATTTTCGAATGCGTTCAACTTTGTTTCTATATCTCTTGTTGTTTTCCAGCTTTCACAAGCATACGTAAGGGTTGATAGTGCATTTGATTTGAATAGTCTAAGTTTTGTGTTTGTGCTGATTGTGTTTGTGAGATCATTTTATAAGTTCTTGCCTACTCTAATGAGGTGTTCACTTACTCCATGTGGATCTATTATTTACTGTTATCTGTTCAGTCTGTCAAATGCTCTATTTTGTTTTTACAAATGTAATAACTAGGTTCTTATTGTATTCTGTGTTCTCATCTATCTGATTTTTGAAGGTAAAGATTCTGTCTCTGCAGCTTCTATTTTTTATGAAGTTCTTCTGTTTTTTTACTGAACTGTAGTTTTGTAATTTTCTTTATCTCTTTTCCAGCTATTTTGGGTACATTTTGTCTGCCATTGTTGAACAGCGAAATGTTTCAGTATTGTGTGCATTCTATGCTCCATTTATTCTTTCTGCAGTGTTGTTAACAAATGTTAGCTACCAATCAGTTAGCGTTATTAACCTTCACTTCATCTTCATTTATATCTTGTGATAGACCATCTGCATAGGGAGGGGTGGTTGCTTAATGTATTGATAAATGATCAACAATCTTTTCTACTTTGGACATTAATATTTCTGGTGTTAGCACTGTTATTTCTAACATCTTGGATCATTCTTATTTAATAATCTATTAGTAAGTGAAGGAGCACTATAAACAAATATTTACATATGTCTTCTGTTATTTTAATAGAAATGATAATTTTAATTTTCGAGTTTCACAATGGGAGAAAGTATATGTGAAACCATTTATATGATACACACATAAGTTTAGAAGATATAGCTGAAATACTGCATTTTCACATTCTATTTTACAGGTGATGTGATTGTGCGGGTGAATAATACATGTGTTCTAGGATTTACACATCAAGATGTTGTACGGCTGTTTCAGTCCATTGCACCAGGAGAAACAGTTCACTTAGAGACATGTAGGGGGTATCCTTTGAACTTTGATCCAGATGATCCCAACACAGAAATTGTCACAACAGTAGCAGTCACCTTACCTCAGGATGCTGGCACAAACAACAGCCCTTCAACTGCCAGAAATAATGGTCTCCTGGATTCTTTGAGTCCCCACAATTTGAGAGCTGGCATGAAGTCCCTTCCAGACCTAACTAGATCTGTTGTTGGACATGGTCTGAACTCAACCTCCAGCCTCTCTCCTTCCAACAGCCATGATGACACAGGGATAAACACCATGATGAACAACGATGACACAATACCTGACTTAGTTTCCCTCTCCATCAATGGCACACTTGAAGTTTTGACCATCCCAATAGTGAAAGGACCTATGGGTTTTGGGTTTACAATTGCGGATAGCACTTATGGTCAGCGGGTCAAGCAGATCCTTGACCAGACTAGATGCAAGAACTTGGCAGAAGGCGATCTCTTGGTGTCAATTAATTCTGTGAATGTCTCAGAACTGCCTCACCAGCAAACAGTGCAGGTGCTGAAGGAGTGCAAGCAGGATCAGGAGACTATCATTGTTGTCAAGAGAGGAGGTACGTCTCTACATATATAACATAAAACATAATGTGTGATTGAATTGACAAGAGTATTTGTTCTTAAATAAGTTTTATAAGAATGATGTGATTAGACTCCTTTGTGCAGTTATGTTTTAGAAACCTCTTCGCTAATCATGAAGGTTTTCTTTTTTCTTTTTGAAACTTGGCCTCATCACACCACGTGATGTATAGGATGACATATGGTGTTAGTGACCATCATTTTTATAGACCTTCAGCACATGATTTTTTTAGGTAATGTGGTTGGTATTACACCCATGCCATTTTACTAGTACCCATTTAAGGCTGGGTGAACCTGGAAGCCATCAATCAGTATAAAACCTGATATCTTTTCCTTTGTAGTCCAGTTCACTAACACTGAGCTATCGCAGCTCCCAACCTTAATGTGTAGTAAAAGTTTATTGATGAAGCAGAGTGTTGATCCAACAGACCTGCCCATTCTCTCATTTCCATATTGTACTGTGTTGACATGTTCTAGGTTGAGCTGCCTGTAAATGTTCTCTCTCAGAGCTGGAGTCAGAGAAAAGACTGCAACATTAATGTGGAACATAGGTCAGAATATATATTCTCTGTTCCAGCTGATTGTAGTCCAGGCAAGGTTCAGTGCACTTATTCTCCACCAACAATTACCTGCTGGTTGTACCAAGTTTGTCTGGAGTTCCAAACATATAAAAGAATTATCTATGCCTCTGTGTGTCTGCCATAGGATTCAGTCACAAGAATACAATGCAGTTTGCTTCCCTGCCTCTAATTTTATGCATTATAATTTTGGCTTATCCGATAAGATAAAGAGAGTGCATGCTTATTACATACTAGTGCATTAATTTATACTGACAAATAGCCGGTAAGATTTTAGGATACAAACCACAATTTTGTAAAATATATAATAAATTATACTACAATTGGATCTGACCCATAGGAGAGGCAATCAGAGCTGACTTAATTATAAAGGATATAACCTTGTGTTATATAATCGGACTAGTAATTAGATGTTAACAAACCTAATACATTGTATGAAGGAAGGCAAAACGTATCTGTGATGCTTTTTAGCATTTATGACCATAATTTTTCTTGACCATTGACATTTATTGGTTGGTATCATGCCAGCTGCACTTCTCTTCTAATTATAATATCAGGTACCAATTTTTTCAAGCCTGGGTGGACTCTGAAGGCATGTCAGTCATAAAATGTTTTATCACATTTAGGAATTGAAACTGAGCCTCCAGGTTTTCAGATGTGGAGTGGGGAATAATAGAACAAAGGAGTATGTGTTAGCACTCGGAAAAATTGACAGACAAACAACAATAGAAAAAAACGAAGAACAATATATGGTCCGAAGCGGGATCGAACCCGTACTCAGTGGCACCGCGCCTTGCTACGAGAAGCCGAACGCTTGGCACACTGCCACGCAGCCAACTAAAAAAATTGGCTATTGTAGCAGTGTCTTACACGAAGGCGTACTCAATGACTATAGCATAGGGTAACGATCACAGACCGGAAATAAATTGTATATTTGTACCTTCCTATTAATGCAAGTATCTCCCAGTAGGGCTGAATACTTGTGTTGTGCACTGCAATGTGTGTATTATTAAATCAAACAATGCAGATGTTGATTCTATTACCTTCTATTCCTACACCCAGGCATTCCTCTTTCAAGCAAAGGGAAGAAGCACATCAAGATGGTAAGTGTTGTAGATGCTTTTTTTTGAAATGACTGTTTAGCATCTTTATCATTTAATGAAAATACACATTTTAAATTATTTTATTATAATTTATATAATGTTTGTTCATCAGCAAGGAGAGAAACAGATAATGTAGAACAGTACTGTCCAAACCTGTGCCCACATGGCACCCTCACCTTACTTTCCTAGTTCCTGCAACATACTTAATGCTACTATAGCTAAATTTTGCTCAGTTTTCTTTAACACTAACTAGATTTTAGAAATTTAGTAGAAAGTAGTGGCGCAATTTGCTCAGGGCTAATTTCAAGCGAAAAGCTCCCACTGCCTATAACGGGATCAAAACCCAGTATCTTATTTTTTAGATGCCAGTCTCTTATCTATAGACCACTCAGTCCCCTCCTCTAGACCACTCAGTCCCCTCCTCTAGACCACTCAGTCCCCACCTCAAGGCCGCTCAGTCCCCACCTCTAGATCACTCAGTCCCCACCTCAAGGCTGCTCAGTCCCCACCTCTAGATCACTCAGTCCCCACCTCTAGATCACTCAGTCCCCACCTCAAGGCTGCTCAGTCCCCACCTCTAGTCCGCCAGTCCTTTGTTTATTTCTGCTTAACTTTGTGCTCAAATGAAGGATTATCTCGCTGAAATCTGCTTCTTTGTTAATAAAGCTAAATGATTTGATATATGAAGATCAAGTCGTAACGCATTGTAAGTTTTATTACTTTTAAATTCAAGTACCAGCTCATCACCATATACACAAACACATTTTCATATAAATTAAATGCACACACAGACTTTTTAAAATGTAATTTTGTTTTTCAGTCTCAGAGTTTTGATGAACGACAGCAGCAAATAGAGAATGGTCCAGTTCCCAGAGGGCCCTATTTCTTTCAAGCCAAGATCAAAATTTTACTGGTAAGTCTTCAATTTTAAATAAAATTAATGAAGTATTGCCTGATAATTTCTATATTGTGTCAATTTATGTGATATTTATTGCCAGTCTGTATCTACCTACACAGTAGTCAATAGTACCATATGATTGTACGTTTTGTGACAATATACAGGGTGTTTATAAAGTCTCACTACACTTGGTATCTAGGTCAATTTGAAAAAAAAATGTTTATGACGTCATCACAATATGTGCTCCCACTGTCAATGAAATTTGTTGAATAAGTTTATTGCTACTGGAAATGTGGAAGATGCTCCACGATCTGGTAGGCCTGCTGTGAATGATGAAATATGTTTAGATATCCAAGACAGAATCCTTAAAAGTCCAGACAAGTCATTAAGAAAACTGTCGCAACAAGTGAACTTACCATTGAGCACATATTGTGATGACGTCATAAACATTTTTTTCAAATTGACCTAGATACCAAGTGTAGTGAGACTTTATAAACACCCTATACCTTCATCTTCAGGTAAATACTGTTTTATGATAACAAGTTTCCATGACAGAATATATTTTTGTACACATTCAAACGTCAGTTATTCATAACTTATTCATCACAAACATTGGAGTACTCTTTGATTTTTGATAATTTTTCTGAGGATGAAGTAGTCATATACACAGGTGGGTCTGTTGTTCAGCATAGTTGGAGCTCATGAGTCTTCACAACTCATCTCGAGGGGATTGTTAAGGTAGACAGCTATCTGTTTGTCTTGACTAAAAGTAGATTGATTATGGAAGTTATGACAGTAATAAGGTAATAGCTGGACATTCAGATGTAGGAGAATGAAGAAGCAAACAGGGTAGTGATTGTATTAGCTGTTGTGGAGAATTGATGAGCAATAGATGGGGCTGACATTCTCAGAGCTCTCAAGGAGGCAGGATGAGTGATTTGGGCAATGAATGTGAATCTGCAACCTTGAATAGATTGTAAGAACATCATGTCAAAAGGGACAATGTCAAACAAGAGTGCCATGGAGACAGCCACAAGTGACTGGTATATCAACACAGAACTGGAGTTGTCAGCCACTACATGCTGAAGGAGTACTGAGGAAGAGAAATGAAACACCTGAAAAAAAGTAACAGGAAAATTGTCTTATATCTCTTTATTTTTACTTTCTGTGCACACTTTTCAAATATTTATTTTAAAATATTCTATGTTTTATGCATTATTCTTTGTATTATATTGTTTGTAATTCTTCATGTTGGTAAATTGGCGTGTGTAAATGGCTGATTGTGCTGCTGGCTTCAGCTTTTGGAAATTATCATAAACTGTACTTTAGGTTATCATCATCATGTGCCGTTGGTTGGTGTTGGTAATCATGTCCTTCCACAATCTTCTATCCACAGTCCATCGTATGAGTTCTGTTGTTGACTGTTTTCCATGCCATGACACCAAGCTATCCAGTATTTTCTCTCTTTATCGTCTGCGATCTCTCTTTCCTTTTATTTTGCCAGTTGTAACCAAGTATTCTAACTTTCCTCTTCTCATGATGTGCCCAAAAAACTTTAGGTTGTAGCAAGCCAATTTCTTAATTAGGATGGCTGTCTTTGCAAATGCTTAAATTATTGCTTTAAATAATGTACCAGGTATGTATCTCATACTGTTTGTATCATTACTGAGTTCATAATCAAGTACCATGCCTGCAGGCGTAGGTGATCATGTCTCTCCACAGCTTTTGATCTCGACAGTTATTTATTATTTCTGTTGTTAACTTTCTGCCAAACCATTCTCTTAAGCTGTCTGGTATCTTTTCTCTTTGCTTGCCTCTAATCTCTTTGTCCCTCAATTGTCCCGATTGTCACAATATATTTCAGCTGTTCCCTTCTCATTACATGGCCAAAGAATGATGATTGTTTCTTCTTAATATTGGAAATTAGCTCTGTTTTTGCTTTGGCCTCTTTCAAAACGTTTTCATTACTCTTCTTAGCTGTTCATGATATTCTCTTCTTCTGTAAAACTACATTTCTTTAGCCTCCAATGATTTCTTGTCTGTTGTCCTATTGTCCATGATTCACATACATGTGTTAAGACTGGCTCTACATAACATTTAAGAACTCTTTTTCTTGTTTCTACTGAGTTTTACTGAGTTTCCTGTTTGATAAATCACCAGTGGTTATAAGTTTGCTTTCACAGTAGTACTCTACACATCTTCGTGCAATTAGGACATAATGTTCTTACAGTCACCTTTGGTTTATGCTTTCACTGCATTTCTTTCATATCTTTCTAAACCATGAACATACTAATAGTTTCATGCATGCTCTCTCTTTTCATTGCTGTACCTTGCAACGATCTGCAGGTGTATTTTTTTTTTTTTTTAATTGTGACCTCTTCTCAAGGTTTCATCCCGTTTGGCCTAGGTTTTCTCTGTTTACCCTTTCTTTGTGGGTTCCATGTGAGAGCTTGTCTGGTAATGCCTGTAGTTAGATAAGGATTTAGTGACTATCATCTTTAATAACTGCTGGTACATTTATTTCTTATGGGATCAGTATCGTACCAGGCGGCCTACTTCTGCTGAGAAAAAATCTCTGGTACCATTTCTCAGACTTGGTGAACCCCGAGCCTTGTCTGTCAAGAATACAGTTTAAGGTTAACCCAATTTAACTGTTCAGCATTGAAATTTAATAAACATTTCATCACATTGACTTCTCATGAAGTGAGGTCAGAAACAAGTTCTCACATCTTTATTTAGTACATGTTCATTGTATGTTTCTTGTCTCTAAATATTAAGACGTTAATGTCCTTTGAGGTTAAGGCCAAGTCAAGTCTAGAATCTGTTTGTCTGTTATGCTGGGGCTCTTTTTTTTTGCTTACTAAAATGAGCAGTTGTTTATTAGAATTAAGGACCATTTAAAATGCAGTCAATGAAGAAGTACTTTGCAAGTGGTTATTATGTATGGCTGGGTGTTGTTGGAACTGATCAATAGCTGTCTGCTGGGAAACACTGCTGTCTTAGATCAAGGTGTCTCACGATTGTTGCCCCTCCATTCATTCTGATTCAAACATTGCAACTCGACCTTTCTGGTCTCCCACTTACAGAGCAGTTAGATGACAGCTTTGTTAGCAACAATGATGGTGTTGGCGCTGACAACGAGATTGTTGATCCTTCGACCGATGTGCTTCCTGCACTAATAGAAGAAACGGATGAGGGTAAGACATCTCCATGGACCAGCTTGCATTGGCTTCTCTATTATGTTAAGAGAATTGGCTGATTCCTCATGCTTTTGGCCACTCATGTTTGATATTGCATGATGTTAGTCTTCAGAGATCTCCTTCCCCAACTACTTGCTTGTGAACCCCATTTCCACTAAAGCATGTTTCATTTTAGAATCTTCAACATCACAGCTAGTGAACTCTGCTCAACACAATATAGTATGTGTTACCCATAAAACTGATATTTGATATAGCATGACACTTTTTTCTTGCATGTTTAAGTTACTATTTGATGTTTTGTGTAGAAAATAAGACATTTTGACATTATTGGTAGGGTAATCATGATCTGAGACTACTTACTACATTTCTCATGTCATTAAAATTTATATTTAGTGCCAGTGGCTGTAGTTTACACAACAAATGTGTTCTAACTTATTTAATCTTTATGCTGGTGATCTGTTCACAAGTTAGTGATTATAAAAATAACAGTAATACATATTGAATGTCTTGACACTGGTGTCAGATGTTCAATTTTAACCATGTGTTATTGAAATTAATAACATAGAAGAATCAAAATGGTGCTTATAAAATTATATTTCTGAAATGGGTACCACAACTAAAATATCAGTGACAAAAGCAAGTGTTGTTACAAAAATACAGTTCACTATGAACATTTCTAAACAAAAAAAAAATGAATTAAAAAAAAATTAAACAGATGTAAATATCAAGAATTTTATAAGATGCTAAATCGAGTTCTAGGGAAATAAATTTTGCTAATAAATATGTCCATGATTTTTACAGTGAGATCTTACTATATATATTTATAATATTGGTTTATGGAGGTGAATCATGGATAATAGACAGTTTTAAAGATGATTATTACTCATGAGAGCTTAGATTTAATACTTTAGGAGTGTGTGTAACATGAAACCTCTGGAGAAACTATCAGTGAGCACACATTGTGCCATTTGCTGGAGTGGACATATGCATAAACAGAGATTTAGCTTTCAAGTGAGGTGCTATACATTCATTAAACTATGAGATAACTAAATAAAGAGTAACATCACTTTTCCTGGTTAACGAATAAATGCTACAAGCAAATTGCATGACTAGAATAATGAATGCTGCTTAAAATGTCCACTGAAAGAAAAAGTAAAATTCATTGTTCACTTAATTAAGAAGGCAGGCAAAACTTTCTAAGAGGGAAAATTGATGAAAAGAGAAGTTGAGGAAGACTTATTGGAAATATTTAGCGTGGATTATTAAAGTAGTTGGAAACATAGACATTACAATACATGCTGAGAAGATAGTTGTTTGTGAAAGGAATTCAGCTTCACCTACACCCAACAAGTCATCTAGTGATTGACAATCTTGTTACTGTGGAGTTTTAGTCATCATCATCAAGTACCAAGCCTGCTGGCATAGGTGATCATGTCTCTCCACAACTTTCGATCACGACAGTTATTTATCTTTTCTGTTGTTGACCTTCTGCCAAACCATTCTCTTAAGCTGTCTGGTATCTTTTCTCTTTGCTTTCCTCTATCACTTTGCCCTCAATTTTCCCAGTTGTTACAATATATTCCAGCTGTTCTCTTCTGATTACATTGCCAAAAAATGATGATTGTTTCTTCCTAATATTGGAAATTAGCTCTCTTTTTGCTTTGGCCTTTTTCAGAATGTTTTCATTACTCTTCTTAGCTCTCCATGGTATTCTCAACATTCTTCTGTAAAACCACTTTTCTACAGACTCCAGTGATTTTCTTGTCAGTTGTCCTATTGTCCATGATTCACATCCATATATTAAGACTGGCTCTACATAACATTTAAGAACTATTTTTCTTGTTTCTATTGTCAAAAATGTATTGCATAGTATCTTCCTCATTTTTTGGAAAGCTGCTTTTGCCTGAGCCATTCTGCATCTCACCTTTGTTGTACGTCTTCCACCTGAGGCTAACAAAGTTCCCAAATATTTAAACTCATTTACCTGTTTTAATATTGTTCCACTTGTCTTTATTTTGCACTGATGTCTTTTTCTTTGTTGTTACCAATACTTCTGTCTTTTTTGCTATTAAGGCTGAGTCCTTTTTTTTTTGCGTTTTTTCACTATAATGTCTAACATTTCTTTTACTTCACTCTTAGCGATAAAACTGTATCATCAGC
Source organism: Megaustenia siamemsis (assembly GCA_032433765.1). Lineage (NCBI taxonomy): Eukaryota > Metazoa > Mollusca > Gastropoda > Stylommatophora > Ariophantidae > Megaustenia > Megaustenia siamemsis. Next base: position 25,159,181 of record JAVIAB010000125.1, read on the forward strand.
ATATCTTAGATTATTTATATTATGACCTCCGATTGTTATTCCAGGCATGCCCCTTATGGATCTTAAAATAATCTCACTATAAATATTAAAGGAATCTGGTGACTGCACATAACCTTGTCTCACACCCTGTTTTATTTGTTGAAACATTCCCAATTGGTTGCCAGTACTTATGGCCGCTGTTTGTTGCCAGTACATGTTCTTTATTATTCTTAGATCTTTGCTGTCTACGTTTATGCTTTCTAAAATTTTGATTATTTCTTGGTGCTTTACTTTGTCGAATGTTTTGGTATAATCAATGAAACATAGGTATAGATCTGTTTCCATCTCTATAGCTCTTTTCACTAAAGATCTTATAATAAGGCATTACTTGTTTCTTTATCTCTAACAAAGCCACACTGTTCATCACTAATTTCTGAACTGTTTTTGTTTTGCACTCTTCACATGATGATTCTTAGTTATATCTTAGTCATATGACTCATAAAGCTTATTGTGCAGGAGTTTTAGTAGTATGATCTAATATTTTTGTTAAATATTGAAGTTTGAAGCAAAACACAGAAAGGAATCAAGAAAATTAGTCAAATATTGAAATGGGAGATTAAATCTGTCATGAAGCAGATGAAGCAGAAGGTGGTCAAAGAGACCTTGAACATGACAATAGAAGAAGTGGGAGATCTTGCTAGCGAGAGAGAGAGAGAGAGAGGTTTTTCAGACAGGCTGTGGTGAATGCAGCGTTCTTTAAAGGACATGTGACCTGATGATGGGTAACAGCGATACATTGTTTGAGACACGTTGAAATGCAAAGACTGTTTTACTTGCTATACAATGAAAACAGTTACTTACTTGGGCCTCAGTTTTGTAATCCTCAGTTGTCACAATATGCTGTGTTTCTTCTATACAGTGATCTATTTGATGTTTATGATCCTCTTGTAATGAACTTAAAGCTGCTATTGAATATAAAGATTTCGAGACTTAAGTTGTCCTTAACACCTGCACTTTTAATAACAAAAGAAACTACAATTACCACCAGAGCAACTATGCACGCTTTGAACTTTCCTAATTATTTGTATCAATTACTTTGTACTTTGACCTCAACATTGACCAATACCTGTGCTCTGTCCATACAAAGTACAGACCTGTTTCTGATGTTAGTACTCAATATAATCATCAAGATATGCTGCACCTTGTAGCATTAACAATCAGTTTCAACAACAATCATTTGTCACTACTGAGAACATTTCATATTTTCTAAACTGTCTAATGTTTTCTGGCATCATGTTTTTATTTTTATTTTATGTATTTTCTGATCATGACAGAGATGTAAGAAACCATTAGCAATATTAGACCTTGTTTGCACCCTTAAAGCATTATTGGTCCCACATACCAGGCTATTTTTCACACATCAAACGCAGACACAAAAATACCAGTCTGAATTATATTTCTTGTTATGTGGATGTTAATGTTTCATTTTGTACTACAATGTATCTTCAATAACGTTATGAGAATTCATAGTGATTGGGATCACTGTGCCATTATTTGAGTGCTCTCCCTTTTGTCGTAAGCTCTTCTCGCTCACAGATACTTTTATGTTAATCCTCCATGCACGCTCAAACAAGTCAACAAGAATTTGTAGTTTTATTAAGTCTGCCCAAATTCTAAGTAACGTTTTCACATTGTTGCCTCCCTTACTGTGTATTCAAATATTGCTTTTGTTACCTCCCTTGCTGCCTGCCATGTACATGTATTCTAGATCAGTTTAGTGTATGTATACCCTGCAGTAGGTTTGCCTTTTTTTTTCAATGTCAATATGCTGTCTTTTTATTGCATTATTTTGCTACTTGAAGCATGCAGTTTTATTTTTAAATTTTACTCTTGAAAATTAATATAAATTGGAATAATTAAGTATTTATTGATTCTTCGTTATATCTTTTTTATTGCATATTTCTCTGTCTGTCTCTCTCTCTCTCTCTCTCTCTCTCTCTCTCTCTCTCTCTGTCTATCTCTCTCTCCAACTTTCTGTCCGTGTGCTGTGCAAGAGATTTGGAGAGCATTTGTGCCATCTGTTCTATACATAGAATATGTACTATACTACTGTTATATCCAACAACTGGACACAACAGAATGAGAAACCACATGTTCACCAAACTTAAACTAGGAACTACCAGCCAGTGCCACTGTGCCCAAGATGATATGACAACAAAACACATTCTTCAGGATTGCCCCAGACCAGAAGAGGTCAATGTGGCCCACGCCTATCTCCCAAGAAGAGAAACTCTAAGGGTACCCGAATCACTGAAACAGACTGCTGACTTATAAGAGCCTTGAATCCTAATCTGAATGAGCTATGATTGCAGAAGAGGAACGATTTCCAACAACTGGTGTTACTATTGCTGTCTGCTGCGTCTGCTAATACCAACATTATTGTTTTACTGCTGCTATTGTAATTTCTGCTGTAGTTTTTAATGTCACTTTTGTTATATCATTTACTACTATTACTACTATTATTACCACTACTGCTACTACTACTACCACCACAGCAGCTGTTGTCACTAATGCTGTTCTTCTATAGCTTAAGCTATTGATATCACTGCTGTTGCTATTGTTACAATTTGCTATCTCCCATTACTTAATATTAGACTGCTTCTGTATGCTACCACCACACACAACATTGATGCTACATCTGCTACCACCACTACCACTATTTGATATTTAATAAGAACAGCCACCATAACTTCTACTGTTACATATAATTCTGCTACCACCACTACGTTTACAACACCCAACACCATTAATTCTGCTACCAACACTACATTTACAACTCCCAACACCATTAATTCTGCTACCACCACTACATTTACAACTCCGAACACCATTAATTCTGCTACCAACACTACATTTACAACTCCCAACACCATTAATTCCGCTACCAACACTACATTTACAACTCCTAACACCATTAATTCTGCTACCAACACTACATTTACAACTCCCAACACCATTAATTCTGCTACCAACACTACATTTACAACTCCCAACACCATTAATTCTGTTACCAAAACTACATTTACAACTCCCAACACCATTAATTCTGCTACCACCACTACATTTACAACTCCCAACACCATTAATTCTGCTACCACCACTACATTTAAACCTCCCAACACCATTAATTCTGCTACCAACACTACATTTACAACTCCCAACACCATTAATTCTACTAGCACCACTACATTTACAACTCCCAACACCACTAATTCTGCTACCACCACTACATTTACAACACCCAACACCACTAATTCTGCTACCAACACTACATTTACAACTCCCAACACCATTAATTCTACTACCACCACTACATTTACAACTCCCAACACCATTAATTCTGCTACCAACACTACATTTACAACTCCCAACACCACTAATTCTGCTAGCACCACTACATTTACAACTCCCAACACCACTAATTCTGCTACCACCACTACATTTACAACACCCAACACCACTAATTCTGCTACCAACACTACATTTACAACTCCCAACACCATTAATTCTGCTACCAACACTACATTTACAACTCCCAACACCATTAATTCTACTACCACCACTACATTTACAACTCCCAACACCATTAATTCTGCTACCAACACTACATTTACAACTCCCAACACCACTAATTCTGCTACCAACACTACATTTACAACTCCCAACACCACTAATTCTGCTACCAATACTACATTTACAACTCCCAACACCACTAATTCTGCCAGCACCACTACATTTACAACTCCCAACACCACTAATTCTGCTACCAACACTACATTTACAACTCCCAACACCACTAATTCTGCTACCAACACTACATTTACAACTCCTAACACCACTAATTCTGTTGCCACCACTACATTTACAACTCCCAACACCATTAATTCTGCTAGCACCACTACATTTACAACTCCCAACACCATTAATTCTGCTACCACCATTACATTTACAACTCCCAACACCACTAATTCTTGTACCAACACTACATTTACAGTTCCCAACACCACTAATTCTGCTACCAACACTACATTTACAACACCCAACACCACTAATTCTGCTAGCACCACTACATTTACAACTCCCAACACCATTAATTCAGCTGCCACCACTACGTTTACAACTCCCAACACCGTTAATTCTGCTATCACCATTACATTTACAACTCCCAACACCACTAATTCTGCTACCAACACTACAATTACAGTTCCCAACACCACTAATTCTGCTAGCACCACTACATTTACAGCTCCCAACACCACTAATTCTGCTAGCACCACTACATTTACAACTCCCAACACCACTAATTCTGCTAGCACCACTACATTTACAGCTCCCAACACAACTAATTCTGCTAGCACCACTAATTCTGCTACCACCACTACATTTACAACTCCCAACACCACTAATTCTGCAACCACCACTACATTTACAACTCCCAACACCACTCATTCTGCTACCAACACTACATTTACAACTCCTAACACCACTAATTCTGCTACCAACAGTACATTTACAACTCCTAACACCACTAGTTCTGCTACCAACACTACATTTACAACTCCTAACACCACTAATTCTGCTACCAACACTACATTTGCAACTCCCAACACCACTAATTCTGCTGCCAAAACTACATTTACAACTCCTAACACCACTAATTCTGCTACCAACACTACATTTACAACTCCCAATACCATTAATTCTGCTGCCACCACTACATTTACAACTCCCAACACCATTAATTCTGCTACCACCACTACATTTACAACACCCAACACCACTAATTCTGCTACCAACACTACATTTACAACTCCCAACACCATTAATTCTGCTAGCACCACTACATTTACAACACCCAACACCACTAATTCTGCTACCAACACTACATTTACAACTCCCAACACCATTAATTCTGCTAACACCACTACATTTACAACTCCCAACACCATTAATTCTGCAGCCACCACTACATTTACAACTCCCAACACCATTAATTCTGCTACCACCATTACATTTACAACTCCCAACACCACTAATTCTGCTACCAACACTACATTTACAACTCCCAACACCACTAACTCTGCTAGCACCACTACATTTACAGCTCCCAACACCACTAATTCTGCTAGCACCACTACATTTACAACTCCCAACACCATTAATTCTGTTACCACCACTACATTTGCAACACCCAAACCACTAATTCTGCTAGTACCACTATATTTACAACTCCCAACACCAGTAATTATGTTACCACCACTACATTTACAACTCCCAACACCATTAATTCTGCTAGCACCACTACATTTACAACTCCCAACACCGTTAATTCTGCTACCACCATTACATTTACAACTCCAACACCACTAATTTTCTACCAACACTACAATTACAGTTCCCAACACCACTAATTCTGCTAGCACCACTACATTTACAACTCCCAACACCACTAATTATGCTAGCACCACTACATTTACAACTCCCAACACCACTAATTCTGCTACCAACACCCCCACATTGCAGCTACTGATGCTAACACCACAGTATCTAAAGCCAATGCAACTGCTGAACTATTTTACCAATGGACTTTCTAACCTATTTCACTCCGTTAGAAACCAGTGGCTTACATCATGAACCATGTAGTTTGTTTTTATTGGACTTAATTTCTTTGTTTTCTCAGTAAAAGCTATATGTCACTTCCTGTGACTTCTACTGAAATAATGGTGTTAGTGCCCATATTTTGTCATTAATTTATAAATTGTTATTTTGCCAAAATGACTGCAGCTGTTGTCTAAGATTCAGATAATAAAAAGTCTTCAGCTCACGATATGCAAACACAATAAGTGAATAAGATCAAAGTGGACGACGCCCTAGTGGTGCTGGGATATCTAGTGAACATCGGACACAATTTTCAGCCTTAAATTTCATTACTGATAATTTGTCCTTCAACTCTTGTCCATTTTAGTCTCTCCTGTGAGTCTTGCCATGGTGTCATTATTCTGAGGTACGCTATTTGTTCCCCAGCTGACATGTTTTAATTAACACCTTTAAAATGTGGTAGCTGACTCAAGAACGGTTGTACGTGTCAGGAGGAAAGACCACAGTCTTGGATTAAGTGGTTCGGCTTATTGCTGTAAGGATAAATCTACTTTCTCATCCCTGCTTTATTGCACATGCTGTGAGACTACCTTTACCGTGAGGTTAATTCTGGTTGTATATGTAGACGTAACGTCATTTCGATCAATCTTAACAGCATGAATGGGATCGACGTACTTGAGCATCCCACAGTGGCATGGCAGCTAGGATTATTTGGCGTGTAAGTGAGACAAGACAGCGCCGAGTCAAGACCAGTTAGGCTGAAAGGGTGTCAGTCGGTGAATGACGAGTTGAGCCAACTGGTGTAGACAGAGTACGCTATTGGTGCTCGCGGGTTGATTCCGGCATCAAGAACTATAGTATCACTAAGAGTGCAGGTATCAATGCAAGTAATCCGTTGTGACTGTTGATAAATATTTGGCATCAATATCAAGAAGAATCTAGGATTGTTAATGTTAATGTCGACAGATCGTGATAACTTTTCCAAGACACTAGACAACTGTGGGGCTTGAAGTAATCTTCTTTTTATTGATAGGAGTAATAGATGTGTGTAGTTGTGGTAGAACTAAATAACACGATGTGGTTTGGACATGTCATACAAGGGGGAGAGATTCAAATCTTAATGGTATGTGATCACCCATGGATTTAGTTTGAACGAGGAAACCCTTTCATCTGCAGCTTCTAAAACATTCAAAGACATAAATAACTGACCTATGTGTCATTCCTGAAAATGGACGGTCTCACAGCTGACTTCCAATACTTCCAATTCCAACCTTTTAAATTCTATGAATTAACAAATTAAAATTTGCAGGATCCCTATGCTTTAAGTAAATAAAAGGAAGGATTGAGATACTTTTGTTCCGCTCAGACTTAGCTATGATTGTTAAGTTTGATCATTTCAGTCGAATCCCTTTGCGCCAAAGATCAAAATTACAAGAGAACTAGTCCATGCACAATCAGGCGAGGTTATTGAGAAATCGTAGCTATCCTTTATCGACGTTATAACATAATATGTACATGAGTATCGGGTCATTGACCCAACACAAGACTTGGACAACATAGTACGTGAATAGCGACTATAATATAAAGAGCTGCCAACAATATACATGTATATACCAATAGAGATCTGCTAATGCATTGGATTTGACATCAATTTGACGAAACGTGTGTTCATAATTATTTTTTGTATGTTATCAGAAGAGACTGAACGTTCCTATAATGTCCAACATAACCGTTGCAAAGAGTTTGCGGTTCATTCTGCCCATGAAATCATATTCACTTCAGGCGAGAAGTCCTGGAAGATGGCCTCCATGTTTGTCAGGCGTTGTAGAGAATAACATCACAAAAACAGTTTTTCAGTGTTTTCACAATATTTAATGCTGTGTTTTTTAATTTAGTTGTTCGAGTGAATTGAAGTGAGAAGTGACTGTAGTTCCTCGTTTTTCGGTGATGTCATTAAGTTGTCCCCCACGCAGCCGACTTGGCTCACACTGGAGTCCGACCATGCAAAATGGCTAAATGTCGCCGTGTTTTTGCACAGATCACACAAGAAAGGTGCGCGTGACCGTGCGGCTAAAACCACTGTTCCGCTGGCTAAAAAAACCGACGTTCGGTGTTCGAAGCCCGCGGTAGACAGAAAGGGGTTTTTTTTTCTATGGGGGGGGGGGGGGGGGGGTAAATAAAAATCCTGAGTCTTACACGTCGTGGCGACTGCTTGACCAAGCGGCCTTTATCCCTCTGGTCTTATCGTTGCCCCCCCCCCCCGTCATACACCAGCAATGGTACTATGTGACGTAAAGATAGTTTTTTTTTTTTTTTTTAGGATAATCACGTAAACCTTTTCGATTACTTTGTAGTAAACGTGTGTTTTCGAGGAAACTGGAGTTAGAGAGTGACTGTGCACTCTCTTTTCGACTGAAGTCGTTTGGAATTGTCGCCTGTGTCACCGGTTAGGGCTGCAGGAAGATAGTCGATCTTGCCAACGAGTTTGCTATGTTTGGTTAATTAAAATATATTTTGTGTGTGTTAATGGTCAGTACACACTTGAACGGGTACACACTTGAACAATTAGACTCCTGCTAATAAGCATTAGCACAAACACAAAACTTAGGCTATTCAAATCAAATGTACTATCAACCCTTACGTATGCGTGTGAAAGCTGGAAAACAACAAGAGATATAGAAACAAAGTTGAACGCATTCGAAAATAAATGTCTAAGGAAAATACTTGGTATAGAATGGAACGAATTCAAAACAAACGAGGAAATTAGAGAAATCGCCAATCAACCACTAATATCTTCAGTAATAAAGAAAAGACGATGGTCATACGTTGGACATGTGATGAGAAGAGATAATAATCGAATAGCAAAGCAAGCCCTCATATGGGAAACAACAGGTAAAAGAAAAGAGGAAGACCCAGGGAGACACTGAGAAGAACATTGATGAGAGAGGCAAGAGCAGCAGGAATCGGCTCCCTCAATGAGATAGAACTGCTTGCACAGAACAGAGACAGATGGCGAGATTTGATAAAATATCTTTAAAAGAAAACTGCTAGAACAAAAATTCATATAGGAGAAGGTGTATATTGGTCTACGCCCTATGGGCCGGTTACGGCTCGAAAGGTCAATAGATAGATAGATAATAAGCTGTAGAGTCCCTCGTTAATAAGAAAGTATGAGTTTATGTATTATTGTTTTCGTCACGCAAGGCAGGGTTCTAAGATCAGCAAGCTCGTAGCTCAAAGTGGTTAAGTCATTTTCATTCCCGGGACAACAATAAAAGCGAAAATACGAGTAAAATTAGAATTGATGTTTCAAGAATTGTTAACTTAGTAAAAATTATGTACAGATAACGTATTGTTGTCTTGAAAAGTATCAATAACAACACAACTCCTTGCTCACATGTAGAAAAGAGTGCTCAAATAGCGAACGGGGGACTGGTTGGTCTTGAAGCAAGACGCCGGCCTCGTGACAGATAGGTTGTGGGTTCAAGTCTCGGCTGCACCACCCCTGGTCTCAGCAGCGAGGCCCAGCATGAAACGTCAACTACTCATGGACGGACAAAATATGAGTACCTCCGAAGACTGAGTTATCTGCCTGTGCGGCAAGGGACCTCTGTGCACACGGCTGTCAGGGAAAAATGGATTAACACGTAAAATTCCAGTTTCTAGTCTCTAGGGACTTCGTCAGAGGTAAGAGCTGGCGAACGAAAAAAAAAATAGCGAACATATTCGAAGGGGTGCAGCACAATTTTTACTTGATACGTTAATAATGAGCTCTCAACAAATGTTGACCATTGCATCACTTCCATGAAATGGGCTCCTGCGCTGTCACTCGTAATGTAACCCATATCAGTAGCAGTCGTGAACTTGACCATTATCAGAGGGCATCGTATTGCCAGGAACTAAACTGAACAACTCGCCGCCATCTCGTTCAAACGCAGAATTCCAAACCAGAATGCCATAACCTTTCTAAACCCCAAGGGTCAGGTGGTTTGCAGCTCTATAACGTGCATTTGAGTAGCTTTCTTCCCCCCTCCATAAAGTAAGAAATCGTGTTTTTATTGTTGAAGAAATCGCGTCTCGCCACGCGAACGCTCAATCTTCAAACTTTAAAGAAAAAAAAATCATTTTCAGGTTGTATTTTTTTTTTTTTTTGCAAACTAAAGGAAAAAAAACATTGCTTTTCACGACGCACGTTCTCCTCTAAACAACCGTATTTATTTATCTTTTCAATCGAGAGCAGCCGCTACTGTTTGCTCCAGAGGCATTCTATTATTAACCTCCATTTGGCAAGGCACCTGATTAATTACAGTTGAACCAGCAAGTTGCTATTGAAATGTTGGAACCGCCGCACTTCGGAATGGCAATTACCCCAATCTAACTTAAAAGAACAAGTTGTTTCCTTTTTAAACGTGACTTATTCGCTTCGGTTCCTGGCAGAACTGTGAGAACACATATTCCGGGCAACAATTATCGAGAGAACTCTATTAAGTGCTCATCTGTTTGTTCCTTAATTGTTCCAGAATATATTTTCCATACTCGCTTCATTTTCCAATGGTCTGTTGAATGCTTATTTTACACATTAAAAAATGCGTTTTGTTTTCCCTTCAAAATTACACACAGCGGAAATATGTAAAATAACGATATAACACGTGCAGCAGGTCTGACAATGTTTAAGTTACGACCAGGTGGTATTTCAACGATTCCAAGTCCAACACATTAAACAATAGCGATAGAGTCTGGGTATTGGAGAGAAACGTTCCACAAATTTCATGCGAAACGAAGAATGACTCACGGGCACACGCGTGCTCGCACATACATAAACATACATTTACATGCCCAAGAGGGACGAAAGCGATTTGATAACAATACATTTAACACTACAATACATAAAATGGTGACTGATGTCTCGGAATCTATAAAGACATAAGATTTATAGAGATGGGGTATTCATCGTGTTGTGTCACGTATTTCATACAATGCAGTCCGGTACAATGCAACATAACACAATACAATACTTGAAAGAGTAGTAGATATTTGCTTGTATGTGTGATACTTCCGAGAGCAAAAGTTTTCTATCAAATAAAGACAGAGGTATGAGGTGCCATTGGAGATTTTGCAAACATTCGTTATCCCATCAGCCCCGAGTGGCTTTTCGCTAACCATACGATCTCGATTTTCTATAATTGACCTCCTTAGTCGTCTGTTTGACGTGGTCATTGACAACAGCGATGTGGTAACACCTTGGTGATCAAGCTGCTATAACCAGCTGTAGATCAGACAAATCATACAACTGTTCATTGCATATGTCGTTGTTCGTCGAAATAGATAGCGAAAGATTTTGGGATTGTTAACAGCATTTTGGATTTAGGAAAAATAGCGGGACAAAAGAAGCCATATTCTGCATGAGAACATTAATTGAAAAGTACACAGAAGTAAACAAACCAATATATGCCTGCTTCATAGACTACACCAAAGCTTTTGATAGAGTACACCACAAACAACTTTTAGAATGCCTAAAAGAGATACATCTAGATGACATGGACATACTACTAATATGTAATCTATACTGGGAGCAAACAGCAATAATAAAATATAACAAAGAGAACTCTACATACACTATTGATATAAAAAGAGGAGTAAGACAGGGATGCATCATGTCACCAAGCTTGTTCAATCTATACACTGAGCAAATCTTTAAAAACATCATAGAGATGCCAGGCCTACAAATTAATGGAAAGATAATCAATAACCTAAGATATGCTGACGTAGCGGGCCTCGGTAGCCTAGTTGGTAAAACCACTCGACTGGACTACCGACGTTCGGACAACCCGTATTCGATTTCCGCTGGGAGCAGTGTGAATTGTACTCGTGGTTGGAAAACAACAAAATACACCCACGGTTGACCCAGCCGTTGGCAGAAATGGGTACCAGTATATTACCCTGGGAAGGTGAGGAATGTTGCCTCGCATCTGAGTTTCGATGCTTGAGGCGACACTATACAGAAATCTCCGAACATTTCTGGATAGGTGGCCGAGCACATATGGGTGGAAACTCGGCGTGCTAAGACGCCGGTTCAAGTCTCGTACTTTACCTTTATGCTGACGATACTGCACTACTAGCAGAAAATCCTAAAGATCTACAACAATTACTTAATGAAATAAACACGACAAGCAAAAAATATGGACTAGATATGAACATCAAAAAGACTAAACCTATGATCATAAACAAAGGAAATACTCAAAACCCACAAGTGGATATCAAAATTGAACCAGTGATGGAAAATGTACAACTGAAATAAACAAAAGAATAGGAATGGCAAAAAGTAATTTTAATGTCATGAAGAACATACTAACATCAAGACAAATAACACCAGGGCTAAAACTAAGAATAGCAAAATGTTAAATCTTCTCAATATTCCTATATGGTGCAGAAACATGGACAAGAAAACAGAACAGAGAATTAAAGCCTTTGAAATGTGGATATATAGAAGAATAGGTAAAATTGGATGGAAGGAAAAGAAAACAAACGATGAAGTTTTAAAAAAAAACTAAAAATGAAAAGAGAACTACTAAGCACAATTCAAACAAAACAAATGCTATTTTGGGCCATGTTAAAAGACACAACAGCCTACTAAAAGTAATCCTGGAGGGAAAATACAAGGTGAAAGAGGCAGGCCGAGACAACATGGACGAGTAACATCAAAAGATGGACAAATCAGCCTATGACAACCTGCACCATCAAAGGAAGAGACAGAACAGAATGGCACTCCATGGTAGCCAACCTTCGTTGCGGAGACGGTACTCGATGATGATGATGATGATGATGATGAACTTGGATAACGATACCACAGGTTTATGCTGAGACACCACTAGAAGTCGCTTTAATTTCGTCTGAAAGTGTGGATGTTCAGAAAGTAAAACGCCCAGTTTAAAGAAAACCAAATATATAGAACAAATGGCAGATGCACTTCTACAGTTTAAAACATTGTTGTGATTAGATCTGCGTAGATTCGGTCTTGGCTTTATAGGTGAAATTGAACTTTTGTATTGAAGATTCAGTTTGACTTTTCTAGATAACATTGGATGTTTCTATGTGCAGTTAATCTTCAAAGATGCGGTTAGTTCTTTCTAGCTGCAGTTTTGAATCGCAGCATAGATATCGAGTCTAGTGCGTTGTATTTCTCAATTATGAGAAAATAACGGTGTGAACTATTTTAATAATACACCTGAGTTAATAACCTTATTTTAAACAGAGATTGATCTAACTCACTGCTTTCAATCTTTAAAAATCAGCGTTCCTCTTGTAACTTTGTAAGCTTGTAAGAGACCAAATTTCATTATCATCCACTAATGTTTACATCAGAAATGACATTTCCAGCGTAACGACTCAGGGCAGCGCGTGTACTAAAAGTGATGATTGACTCGTAGCTCAGGAGCAGCGGGTCGGAACTGAATCGCTTCTACTCCCACCTTCCTTGAAGGGCTTGCAAACCGATTAACAAGTTTGGGCTGTAGGGATCGAGGAAAGCAATCCGGCGCAAAAAAAAAAAAATTCATAATAAAGTCGCGTGTGTTGGAGCGAGAAAGGCGCAGACATCGCAGTTTGCTGTTTACCACGATCTACACACTTGACCCCTATTTCAGTAATCATTGGGCGAACACTCGAACGGAACCATAGCCAGTATATCATCATCATCATGTGCCATACTGGTTGGCGTACGCGATCATGTACTTCCACAATCTTCTATCTACAGTGCATCGTATCAGTTCCGTTGACTGTTTTCTATGCCATGACACCAAGCTATCCAGTATTTTCTCTCTTTGTCGTCCGCGATCGCTCTTTCTTTTTATTTTGTCAGTTGTAACCAAGAATTTCCAACTTTCCTCTTCTCATGATGTGCCCGAAGAATGTTGATTGTTTCTTTCTGATGTTTTTTAGGAGCTCCCTTTTTGTGTTGGCCTTTTTGAGAATGTCCACATTGGTCTTTTTAGCTGTCGAGAGAACTTTCAACATTCTTCTGAGAAATCCTATTTCTGTTGCTTCTAATCGTCTTTTAATTTGTTTGTCTACTTTCCATGATTCGCTTCCATAGTTCAGAATTTGTTCTATATAGCACCGATTAACTCTCTTCTCATTTCTATTGACATACATTTGTTGCATAAGATATTTTTCATTCTCTGAAATGCTATTTTGGTCTGAGCTGTTCTTCTTTTATTTCTGTGGTGCATCTCCCATTTAATGTTAGCTAGTATATAGCAATCACATTATTTGTTTTTCATAAGATTCTTTACCCTGGTGTTGAGATACAAAATTCTCAGCTTATGATTCGATATAAATGTACTAAAGATACTAAAGCGATACATTCATTATAATGGTTTATTCATGTTGTAATATATTGTGGAATTTACTGAAATTACCACTTGTATGATGATAAAATAAATGTATCTATATTGATACTATTTTAATAGTATCTTTACGTTGGTTATATTATCTATGTTCTATCTAGTATAGATTCTATGGTACATTACAATAAGTTACATGGTAAAATATGAGTGTATTTAAAAAGAAGGAACAAACAAATAATTGTAATGCTGCGATAAAGCTGGTGTGCAGTGGACAAGTTAAACACAGTGTATGATGACAGCTTTGCATAGGAGGACTATACACAACTATTGACGTTTCGGTCTACATACGGCCTTCCTCAGAAAACGACAACAGAAACAAACGGACACACAAGGGAAATATAACCGAACTACATATATATGTCGATATATCCAATATCAAACAAACATGAAACAAGAAGACATTACACAGCAGGAACATAACGTTGTTAAGTTTCAGATTATCTTCGCCTGACTGCGTATGCCATGAGTAAACATTTTGAAAAATACACTTATAAATGTTTGAAATTAAGAACTACAGTTTCTCAGCGAATCTGATCTATCCTGCTAACGTTTCAGTTACCTAGCGTGTTATCTTAGAGCTGTTTATGTTCTGATTTCTTTACCTTGATCGTACCTGCTGATGCAAGTTAAGCATGCACGCTGCTCTTTCTTCTATCAGCGATCTCTCCACTGAACTTTCTTCCTAGAGAACAAAATGTCACGGGATGGGAACACAACAGCTAAAATCATGACCAGTTGGCAACATCAAGTGCTTTAACAAACGTACACTTATTTAGAGATTTAGCAATCATGCAAAACTCACGACTGTTAAACTCATGTGTGATACCAGTACCAACATATGCAGAACTGGAGGTTCTATACAGCTGTAGAAAAGAAACTGAATGTCTTCAAAAATAAATGCTCTTCCGAAGACTCTTGAACATAAACTGGAGAGACTTTACACAAAATGAAAGCACAGGAGCGATAAGAGAAGCAACCAATAGCACGTGTCATGCTATATAAGGAGATGAGGCTGGAAGTCACGTGCTCATAATGGACGAAAGATGATTTACGCAGCAAGTCTTTATGTTGACACTGGTTAACGAAAGAAAACATGGAAGACCAACAACTTTTTGTTGAACAATTAACAGAGAAGTCTGGACTAAGAGCATAAGAACCAAACCAGAGCTATAGGATCAAGTCATGAGTAGTTGCATAGTTGAGATTTCAGCCCCTAGGATCTAGTCTTGGGTGGTTACAGAGTTATGATTTCAGCCCTATAAGATCTAGTCTTGGGTGGTTACAGAGGTATGATTTTAGACCTATATGATCTGGTCTTGGGTGGTTACAGAGCTATGATTTCTGGCCTATAAGATCTAGTCTTGGGTAGTTACAGAGTTATGATTTCAGCCCTGTAGAATCTAGTCTTGAGTGGTACCAGAGTTATGGTTTCAGCCCTATAAGATCTAGTCTTGGGTGGTTACAGAGTTATGATTTCAGCCCTATATAATCTGGTCTTGGGTGGTTACAGAGTTATGATTTCAGCCCTATATGATCTGGTCTTGGGTGGTTACAGAGTTATGATTTCAGCCCTGTAGAATCTAGTCTTGGGTGGTTACAGAGTTATGATTTCAGCCTTATATGCGACTTCGGCCAGAGAGGAACTCACGGTTTACGTATTTACTCAATGGAGACATGACATAGTGTAATGTTTTCATATGTTTGATCTCAGTAGAAGATGTAATATTTCACTATGTGCCATCTTATAAGACTTAGATGAATATGGATATCAAGAATTGTCTCTATTGTTGTCAAGCAATTCTCTAGTCGATATTCTTCCATGACACGTGTTCAACATTCCATTATCTTCTCTTATATATATATATATATATATATAATCACTTTTTGTTTGCTACTCATGTTTTAAGATTTTGTTTTTGTGTCGACTTTGCTTCTGTTTTCTTGCTAAATTATGCACTCCGTAACGCGCGGGGGAACCCCCACCTCCTCCAAAAAAAAAAAAAAAAAAAAAGCGATAGTGCATCTCAAGTGTTGCAGTTTACGTTAAATGACAAATTATACGCAGTTTATACGCTGCATACGGCGGGAAGTGTTGCACTTTTTCCCTGATATAATCTATATCTCTCTCTCTCTCTCTCTCTCTCTCTCTCGCGCAATGAAATTCCTGCAGTTTTAAGTTCGATATCACCCGTTTTATATACCGTTCTCAGTATCTAAACACAATGAACTATTATTGTTTATTAGATCTCTCTCTCTCTCTCTCTCTCTCTCTCTCTCTCTCTCACACACACACACACACACACACTTGAACTTCAATAGATTTGCGAAGAAGCACATTGTCAGTGACCTTGCACTTTTAGAAGTATGTCACAAACTGTATTATTGAACGCTATGTGGCAGCTCGTTGAAGTACAAAAACAATATTTTAACGCGGGTAACGAAGTTCTTCTGTGATTCTTTCAGGGCTGTGCTATTATACGAGAAAGTTCAATGCTCTTGATACGTTTTGATTGTTAACATTTGTTCACATCAATTTCTGGAAGTTTCTGTTTCTTGGTTTAAATAAAATCCAAATATTGAAGCTCATTGCGGCATATTGGCTATGTTTTGTATTTTGACGTCTTCGTAGTTTGGTTCATTGTTCTTTTTGGGCAACACATCATTACCCAATACACATTGTGGAAGTTGTGTGTCTTCTGAACCTGTGCATGAAACCAGACAATTGAGGCACCTCCATCCTCTAGGAATGATCTACATTGATGCATTTTGCCGCAGAAAGAAGGAGGTAAACGAATAGGGAAAGAAGAGTCCAGCATGGCCTAATGACAGGCAGTACAGCAACATCTATGGGGACACGACGAAGTAGTAGGATCCTCGATCTTCATGCTGACGACAGGGAAAAGAAGTGGACAAAAATCATGACCAAAACGTATCGAAGAGAGAGAGAGAGATGGCGAGATGCAGCTGTTTGATGTGTGTGTGTGTATATATAATAATAATAGTGCAATTTTAAGAAAGTGAAAGAAGCTCCTAATTGCACAATTCAGCGTCATTAGTGACGTTATATATGTATATGCATGTATATGTGTTTATATGTGTATATATATATATATATATATATATATATATATATATATATATATATATATAATTAATAAAAACCAGTGAGCAATCACTTTCGTAAGTTTCATAAATTCAAACGGATAAATAGAAAAGCTATAACAATCAAACACTGGCTTCCCCTATGTCTCTCACCTAATAGACAAACCCAACATCTATTTGTCTGTTTACTCATGTTACGTTTAAACGGTAAGTAATGGAAAGTTCTAGAACAAGTGGCTATGCGTTTCTTGTTTAGTTTACTCGTAAAATTCCATTATAACGACATGGTCAGCAGACCCAGCCTTTGTGAGTCTGCCAAAAGCTCATGCAAATTGTCTAAGGTTTGTCTAGTCATCTCTTGTTGTCCTGTGAGCTTCACTCCTCGTGCCAGACATAGTCGTATTTTCTCGAATAAATACCTACCTGTATTAGTCATCACTTTGCATCAAGCTGGAAAATAAAGTTGGCGACTCACTGGTCACCTCAATTACATTTAACATTCGGAACTTTACTAGAGGTTTATTTTAAGAAGAGTTATTATTTGTAACTATGCTAAAGTAGTGCGTATGAAAGTCCTACGTTGTCAAGGTTAGGATATATTAGTTTGTAGTGACTCAGTTCACAGTAGTAATTAAAGAGCTCAAAGACACTCTCATGGTTATGTAGGCTTTAGAATCTGAAATATTTACCAAAGCCTCATTTTGATTGCTTATCACAGAAAGACAAATTGGGTAGTCAAGTAAGGTACATGTAGATTATGATAATTGATAGTCTGTATAATGAGCAGAATGCTTGAAATAAGATCGTGTGTATTTGCCTCATCTGTTGGAAGGACCTGTGTATCTGCTGGTGTGTCTTGACCGCATTTAGATCCTTGTAATCATAATTGTGATCAGATTGACGATTGTTTCTAAAAATAGACATTGCTACATTTCTACCAGTCAGCGGACAGGCATCATGAACTTTTGAGTATTTGACAAATATGTAACTTACTGTAACACCTCACAAGAGTTTCCCCAAAACGTAATTGAAACATAAACTCTTATTGTTCATGGGCAGAATATTTACATTCTTTTTGTGAGCTGAAACATAACGGAACATTCTTCTATCTTGAAAACTCTCAGTGTAAATATATATTCATACGTTTCCAATCCATATGAAATGTAAATCATATCCGTGTATCATTTATTTACCTTTGCTAAACAACAGCTCTGAAGTCGTATATCAACATTTGCTATTCTTACTCTTCGCTGTTTCCTTTTTGATAGCAATGCATCGCTGCGTGTTTGTCTTGTACTCTGTTCGTTCCAGTTTTTTTTAAGCTGTTCCAAAACGGGCGCACTATTCTCACACCTGACAAGACAGATCTATATGCCAGCGCGTTCTAGCGGCAGAATTAGTGGTGTATACACAACCGCTGTTCTCTCTCGTCGTAGTCGACGCTGATCGTGCTGCTGCTGGTGGTGGTGGCTGTTGTACTACATGTTGCTGCACCTTTTAATGAAATATTTACTATATTTCTTATTTGGATAACCTTTCTTGCAAACCGTGACGAGTGTCTCCTTTCAAAGTGTGTTAAATATAAATGTAAGGAAATAAGTGCCGAGGATACTTTAGTATGAGCTGCAGCAGGAATACTTATGATAATGTGCTTTCTCAGGATATCAAAATAAAGTAGTTTTCTGGATTTATATTTTGTTATTTGAGCGTGATCAAGAATGTTTCGGTTGATTCCATCCAAATCTTAACAGAGATTTGGATCAGACTGGATTACGTGTTTTTGTCCTGATGGAGTCATTGACGAGGTTATCACTTTGGCAGGCTCGTCGTCATTGTGCCAAGAATGTGGTGTATCCAAGCAGCCAAAGCAATTGATGGATGCTACGGTACACTCATACACCTGCATGTTTCTACTACATTGATGTTCGCCTCATTGTCCCTTATCAGTCTGTATTCATGACCTCTGATCTAGTTGCACACGTCACTTCTCGTTACATATTTAGCTCGTTACAGACTTAAACTATCGTTACGGCTTTAATCCACATTTCTCGCTTGTGCCGGCTGTTTAAAAAAAAAAATAGAACTGGAGAATAAAGGTCGCATATCCACTATAACAACTACGACATGTTCAGATCAGACTTCAACTCCCTAGGAAAGCTTTCATGTTATTGTTATTATTTTTTTGTTTATCCTGCCTTTATTTAAACTCTGTTATATAATCTTCTCTGTTATATAATCTCTTATAAAGTTCCATGGACAGCTAAAAAGACCAATGAGGAAGTTTTAAAAGAGGCCAACATAAAGAGGCAGCTCCTAAAAAACACCAGAAAGAAACAAACATTTTTCGGGCACATCATGAGAAGAGGAAAGTTGGAATACTTGGTTACAACTGGAAAAATAAACGGAAAGAGAGATCGCGGACGACAAAGAGAGAAAATACTGGATAGCTTGGTGTCATGGCATGGAAAACAGTTAACAACAGAACTGATACGATGCACTGTAGATAGAAGATTGTGGAAAGACATGATCGCCTACGCCAACCGGTATGGCACATGATGATGATGATGATATAATCTTATTGAGAGAACAGCGTGGTTGTATTTATTCTCGTTCCCTCACCCCTCCCCAAACTCACTGGCTTATAACAACCTGAAATGTGTTCCCCTTCCTATTCCCAACTCAATAACCAATTAAAAAAAAAAAAATGTGTAACACGCGTTGACATCTAATTGGACCAACCGCTTAGACCTATTCGAAGTAAGCTTCACTTTTCGTTGTCTAAGGGTCACCAT
The DNA here is from genome assembly GCA_032433765.1 of Megaustenia siamemsis. Classification (NCBI taxonomy): domain Eukaryota; kingdom Metazoa; phylum Mollusca; class Gastropoda; order Stylommatophora; family Ariophantidae; genus Megaustenia; species Megaustenia siamemsis. The sequence goes on from JAVIAB010000125.1 coordinate 25,179,117, forward strand.
TACTGAACTCAGATAGTGGTCAATTAGCACTCGTACTTCTTACTTGATCACACATACCGCTTTCTGAGAGTTAACTAACTCCATAGAACCGACAATGGCCCATCATCGCATCTCGTATGCCAAATACCATCTCTTCTCTCTCATATGTCAAATATCATCTCTCTTCTCTCTCATATGTCAAATACCATCTCTATTCTCGTATGCCAAATACCATAATCGTACTTACATTCCCCTCTCCCTTCCGTGCAGCATATCGCCCGTCTTCTACTTCCTTTCAACACCCTGTGAAGTATAGGTCTTCAACAAACACTTTCCAAGCCGTTCTGTTTATTTCCATTCTTGTAAGACCATTCCATGTCTTCCTCATCATCATCATCATCATCATCTCTGCTTCCCCCTGTCTTCTCCAAGAATATTTGGTCATCCTCTTTATCTCTTCTCCTAGGGATTCTGAAAAAGGGCCTGTCGTGTTGTAATACTTTCACTTGACTTCCGCAGTGTGTGTCCTATCCAGCTCCATCGTCTTCGTTGTATCTCTATGTCCACTGATATTTGACTGGTAGTTTTCCATAATTATATGTTAGTGATTTTGCCCTGCCACTTCCATACTTTTATTCTGCGCCAGCTTCCATTAATACATGTCTGTATATCGGCATTGTCGTTTTTGTTGTTTTTCTACAGCCGTGTAATATATGGCTGACTTAACAATGGAGTTGAAAATATTTATTTTTGTATTTAACATATTTTCTTTTGATTTCCATGTTTCATAGTACAACGAATGCTCCTCTTGTTTTTTTTTTTTTTGTATTCTTATTTTGGTATCATTCTCAGTTCATCCTTCTTTGTCTATATTACTGCCCAGATATATGTCAGATTGTACGCCGCATATGCTTATCACATTTTTCTTTTCTTCATTCCTCGTATGCCAACTATAATTCTTTCCCTTCTATTCCATGTGCCATATGCAGTTTCCTTTCCCCTCCCGCATATACGCAATACCATGCCTTCTCTGATAATAGAAATCTTCCATTTCGTCTCTTTCATCTAATCATTGCACTTTTTTCTCATATATCAAATCGCTTACGTCCCATCAGCTCATAAAAGCCGCTTTCCCAATCTATCGTCTGTCGGTTTTATGATTTTATTTATTTATCTGTGTGTGTTTGTGTTTGTCTGAGTGATGGGGGTAGAGGTCTATCCCAACATACAATTTATAGTCTTATTCATTTCCGTAGCACACATTCCAGAAATCTGGTAGCTTGCTAATGGATATATTTTTATATTAGAGGAAATCTTAGGATATTTTTGTTTCGCATTGTCGATATACAAATAATATGCTAAGAAATGAAGCAATTTATATACACACATACATGTACACGCGCACGCACGTACGTACCAAATTGCATATACATACACAAATATGTTTGCATATACAAGCCTTTACGCACAAAGATATAAAGATATTGCAATAAAACTTTGAAGAACCATTGTTTAATATAGAGTTGAAAGCCTAATGTTTGTTCATGAAATAAACTACTATAATATACAAACGACTACATCTGCCGTTGTTGTTTTTTTTTTTTAAAGACGTTATATTGAACAGAATTGTTTCTTCACTTCTACTTTTCATCATTATGAAGCTGTATTTATAAAATTGCACTCGGAATATATATATATATATATATATATATATATATATATTCGTTGATGGATGAATGCAGTGTGTAAACAGGCTGTCAGTTTGGTTCTCAGACATATAGATGGATGAAAGTGAGAGTATATAAAAGACGGAAAGAAAGATTAACATAACATTAAAGATATATTTAGTGAGATAGATTGACATGGGAATTGAATATGAGAGAGAAAGTGAGTGAGTGAGAGGTTTGGTATATATGTATACGTTTTGACGAGTTTATTTTCAACAGATTTTTCTTTTAATTGGTGATCTTTGACAGTTTTATGCCTTTTAATTTCCAGTTATGGTCGGCTTATATCGGTTTTTTTTTCGTTTTATTGGTGTGGGGCAGCAACTGTTGCTGTATGTTAATATCTCTCTCTCCACAGCAACGAGCAGGAGGGTCATTTTGAAATTTCTCTTCTTATTCTACCTTTCAGCTCCCTGTGGAGCATAGGTCTTCAGCAAACACTTCCAAGTCGTTTTGTTTCTTGTCATTCTTTAAGATCGTTCCATGTCTTCCCCCTCATCTTTATCTCTACTTCTGTGTCTTTTCCAAGAATTTCTTGGTCTTCCTCTTTGTCTTTTTCCCCGGGGATAAAAAAAAAGGGCCTGTTGTGTAATACTCTCAGTTGGCTTCCGCAGTGTGTCCTATCCAGCGCCATCGTCTTCGCTGTATCTCTTTATCCGCTGGTACATTTCCATAATTCTATGTTAGTGATTTTGTCCTGCAAATTAAAAGGTATATAACAGATTGAAACTTGGTCTACATTAATAATTGGTCTTGAAGTTACACGCTACAGACGATGGAGTGTTATTTGTTGCAGATACCACTCATGTCCTCCTTTTTATTTTAAACAAAACGGGCATTCAAATAATAATAATAAGAATAAAACGTTTTCATTATGCCATTTGTGCTGTTTCTTGTTTGTTTTATTGGGGAGAGGGATGTTATGTGGGCTGGACAATACAAATCATTGCAGTCACCAGAAGATGTACAAGCCCCGTGTATAGCTAGTTCGTTGCCTAACGATTAGCAGCCTGATCATATGTTCCCCTAGTGGAATGTAATACTGACAGTCTGTTTATATTATTGTGGAGATCTGAGACTTGAGGTATTGTCTGCGGGCGCGCGTGTGCCTTTTATCATTTTGTTTTTCTTCGCCCGCTCACTCTCAGCACTAATGTATAGCACTGAGAAGTCGATGGTTAAAACATGAATGTTTTTGTATACATGAACCATATTTGGATAGCTTTCTGATTCTTACTTTAGTGAAGATACAGGGTGTCTCACTCACTACCAAACTCGAAATTGACTCAATAATTCTAATATAAATGAAGGTATTGCAACGAAATGGGAATAGTAGTACTTTCATTGTGTGAGAAATGTATCTGTAGAATGTGTGTGGCGCTTAATTGTTGCGACACTGAGTAGCGCAGCCTGTCCGACGTGCCCCTCTGCTGATCTATGCCATTTTATTGAGGGTTGCTAAACAATAAAGTAACTGTTCGTGAGTGTTAGTGTACAGTGTATGAGATCACACAGGATACTCGGAACATATGTTGCTATACTCTGGGTAAGCGAATGTTTAGTGGTCAAATCTATTAAAGAAATTCCGGGTATGGTATCTAAGGAGACGTCCTGTATATCATTAATAAAGAAATGCAATTCGACGTCAGCAGAATTTGGAAAACAAGCGTAGGACTGGAAGTATATGATTATTGAGAGGACTTATGCGGGTACTTGTGACAAGCTTTACATTTTGACTATCTTTATATGATCGTCAAAGCTACTACACTGTAATTATCTCGCGCTTCGTACTTTTTGTTCAACGCCACAGTGATACATGATTGTTTCTTGTAGTGTTATAGTTATCGTATTCAATCACCTAACCCTAACTTACAAGAATATATGATTATTACCGATGTCACCCACTGGAGGAGACTGTTGCTAGAATGTTTCTCTTCAGTTCATTACTGTTAGGGTTTAGCCCAGCAACTATAGACTGAGATGTTTGTCAGATATTAGTTACTGAGATCGGTGATGTTTAAATATACGCTCGCTTGTTTCCATAGGGGTGCTGTAATAAATCTACTTGGTGACTATTGCCTTTGTTTTAGTCTCCACTTTGTTAATTTCAATGTAGCTCTCCTGCAATCTTGACATTGTCAGTATGTCTATCCTCGTATTAAACAATTCAGTGGTGTCGAAGGAGTGAGAAGATGAATGAAGGTTGGTCAATAGAAAGACGATTCGTCTATATATATATATATAATTAATACTGAGACGACGTCTTAGCCGTGACGTGCTAATGTTTGCGTAATTTCTACGGACGTGATGTTTATTATAGAATGTGTGGGAACAGTAAATGTCACCCAATCGACTCACATAGTTGGCATTGTGATCCAGGGCAGTTCTCTGGGAAGGTGAGGAATGCCACCTCACATCGTGAGTTTCCATGCTTGAAGCGACACTATCCAGAAGTCCCGAACACTTCTGGAAAGGCGGCCGAGCACATATAGGTGAAAACTCACTTGCTAAGACGCCGATTCAAGTCTTGTACTTTATCTTTGTCTTTACCTTACTAACCTTTTATTAATGAAATAATAATCTTACACTTAGTTATCAGTATGACTACCTATCGAACCTCTAAGGTTTAATACCATCCAAGGTGGACGAACAATCTTTAGATTATTAAACTATCTTAAGTGAACAGTTATCAGGGTCTTGTATTGTTAACATCTTCTTGGGGGTCTATCACGCTAATTATGTCTGTATCTGGATGTTGTCCAATTTGTGGGTGGTGACAATCGTCTCGCTGAATTTTTCTTCTTAATCTATCCATGCCATCGTTCCCTTCGATGTGTGGCGAGCCTCTATAGATGTGAAACAAAGCTTGGCTTTCGGTCGTAGTCACCTGACTAACTGGACATGATTTGCAGGAGATATCATTGAACTGTGGACTGATAACTATTCTCTATGTCCTTCAGTCTACAAAAGTTACTCCTCTCTTCTAGTGGTCTCTTAACTTCTTTTTTTTTAAAATTCAAACTATTCTAATTTCTGAATCACTACATCACTCACCATATCGGTGTTTATCTTCCATTCACCACTTCGTCAGTGTGTCTCTCCTCCAGTATTCACTTTGATGGTGTGTCCTCTCCTCCAGTATTCACTTTGATGGTGTGTCCTCTCCTCCAGTATTCACTTTGATGGTGTGTCCTCTCCTCCAGTATTCACTTTGATGGTGTGTCCTCTCCTCCAGTATTCACTTTGATGGTGTGTCCTCTCCTCCAGTATTCACTTTGATGGTGTGTCCTCTCCTCCAGTATTCACTTTGACGGTGCCAATCTTCCATTCGTCACGTTTCCACTGTGTGGCTGTCCTCTTTTATTCACTTTGACGGTGTCGATCTCCCTTCCATTCGTCACGTTGCCAATGTGTGACTGTCCTCTTTTATTCACTTTGACGGTGCGAATCTTCCATTCGTCACGTTTCCACTGTGTGGCTGTCCTCTTTTATTCACTTTGACGGTGTCGATCTCCTTTCCATTCGTCACGTTGCCAATGTGTGGCTGTCCTCTTTTATTCACTTTGACGGTGTCGATCTCCCTTCCATTCGTCACGTTGCCAATGTGTGACTGTCCTCTTTTATTCACTTTGACGGTGCGAATCTTCCATTCGTCACGTTTCCACTGTGTGGCTGTCCTCTTTTATTCACTTTGACGGTGTCGATCTCCCTTCCATTCGTCACGTTGCCAGTGTGTGGCTGTCCTCTTTTATTCACTTTGACGGTGTCGATCTCCCTTCCATTCGTCACGTTTCCACTGTGTGGCTGTCCTCTTTTATTCACTTTGACGGTGCCAATCTTCCATTCATCACGTTTCCAGTGTGTGGCTGTCCTCTTTTACCCATTTTGTCGGTGTCACTTTCTATTCATCACTTATATCAATATGTCTGTCTTCCAGCACTCCTTTTGTCGATGTGAGACTTCCATTCATCCGTTTGTCAATGTCTTTGCTCTCAAATTATTGTGCTCAGTGTATTTCTCTTCCACTTGTCTCTCTCCATTGCTCCACATATCATGTTATCATATCCTCTCCTGTTCTCCACTTTCTTAATGTTGTCTCTCCCCATTCTTCATTACTTCTATTTTGCATATCCGCACCGCTTCAGTAGGTCTTTGTTTCTATTCTTCATTTTGTGAATGTAGCCCTCCTCCTCTCAATACTCACACGCGTTTCCACATACTTCATTAGATCACGTTTGTATAGTGTGCTCTCCATTCTCCACTTAGTGAAGGTCCATGTTCTCATGTGTCAATGTCCGTCGTTAACACTCCGATTATTTTGCTAGTCTCATCAGGTCGGAATATATCAACACAGTAGATTAATTAATCTCATAGTGAGCTGCCCTATACCATGACTTTCTTTGACGATTAATTCTTTTGTGTGTGTGTTTTTTTAAAGATTTCCCCGGCCCTCAGTTCTATAATCTTCATCGTCAGAGTTTGTATTATATTCTTCGTATTCGTCATATTTCCTTACATACATGTCGATGTACACTAAACTAATACGATTGGCAAGATAAAATATGTTTTATCTTCATGTTAACAATGCATGTTTAATTAATTTTGCTATTCACAAATTGCCATTTTAACGTTCACGATTTACCCTTTACTTATTTCCTCCACACTTATATTAACGCTTTACTTTTTTTCTGAACAGTATCTGTATTTGTGCCAGCAATAGAATAATTGTCAGTGATCCACACATTCGTTTCTGCTAATAAAATAGCACAGTAATAAGAATAGCAGTCAAGTGTTTTTACTTGAGAGGTTCTGCTGTAATGTAATAATACATTCAGTTTGCTATCTATTGTCCGCACTACCCTCTAATTTACTAACAGAGGCCAGCCAGGATGGCAGCACGTAGTGTTTGTCTGCCTCAATCTTTAGTCGTCGTACCCTTCTATAATTATTTCTACGCCTGTGGTGAAAACAGAAAGCAACTATCTTCTGTAGCTTATCGAATAGCCTTCCCCTGTAGCCGACAACGCCTCTTACAGCTCACGACTTCCCCTGGCAACCCACATGCTGTGACTGTGACATTCAATGCGCGAGTGGATTGACATTTAGCCTTCATCTATTGTAAATTGAATGCTTTTAGCTGCAACTGTTGTTCTTGTCTCTTAGACATTTTATTTTTTTTTATATATTTTTATTTACGTGTTTTAAATATTATTTTGCATATTCGCTTGTAGATAGAAGTAGAGGTCGTAGGTAGTTTTTAATTTTGTTTCATAATGCTATAACCAGTTTGTTTTGAGTATTAGAAATCATGATTTAAGCATTATGTCACGTGTATTTTTTTTAAATAGCCGTGTAGTCCATCGATAGCTCAGTGGTTAATGAACTGGACTACAAAGGACAAGGAGTAAGGTTCGATCCCAACCAACGGCTTCCGGGTTCACCCAGCCTTAAATGGGTACCGGATTTTTTTTATGGGAAAGTAAACCAGCACGGGCGTAATACTGACCACATTACCCAAAAATAATGTGCTGAAGGTCTGTAAAATATAGGGTCACTAACACCATATTTCTCTATACGCCACTTGGCGTGACGGGGGTACTTTACTTTTTTTTTTATAGCCTGCATGCCAGGTTTTTTTTTTTTAAGAGAGCTAAGCATCTGTATTTCTTTGCATTTTTAACACGGTCCTCGCCGCCTTTTATAGCCTGAACTTTTCAGAACACATGGTCTCTTCTACGTTAGCCTCTTCGTTATCAGCTCTTACAAGTAAATTAAAACAATGCACATTGTGTCGTTTTTAAAGTGGTCTACAATATTTGCGCCTTTTCGCCTCACACACCCAAGATTTTTTTTTTCGGGGGGGGGGGGGGGGGGGGGGGGCTGTCGATAACAAAAGAGATGAAAGTGGTCAGGGACTGATAGCTTGCGTGAGGATAGGTGAATCAAAACTATCCAGATTCTACTCTACGTATTTGTGGTGCCCTTAAGAACAGACTTACCAGTCTAGCCTGGCCAAGTGAGTAGGGGTCGTCAGAGAAGGCAAACATGCGTTCAAAACTATTGTGGTGAAGTCGGATGTGTTGGGTGGAAGTTCGCAGATATCACAGTTCTGCTGCGAACCACAATACAACGCATACATGTTCACCTAACGTCCTTCTAATGGTGGATGGCCAACTCATCGGTTGAACGGAAGCGAATAAAACCATTTTGGGGTACCGGGTTTGATCTCTCTTTACTTGGGAAGCCTGGTGGTCCATCCAGTCTGTTTCATCTCTCTATACTTGGGAAGCCTGGTGGTCCATCCAGTCTGTTTGATCTCTCTTTACTTGGGAAGCCTGGTGGTCCATCCAGTCTGTTTCATCTCTCTTTACTTGGGAAGCCTGGTGGTCCATCCAGTCTGTTTCATCTCTCTATACTTGGGAAGCCTGGTGGTCCATCCAGTCTGTTTCATCTCTCTATACTTGGGAAGCCTGGTGGTCCATCCAGTCTGTTTCATCTCTCTATACTTGGGAAGCCTGGTGGTCCATCCAGTCTGTTTGATCTCTCTTTACTTGGGAAGCCTGGTGGTCCATCCAGTCTGTTTCATCTCTCTATACTTGGGAAGCCTGGTGTTCCATCCAGTCTGTTTCATCTCTCTTTACTTGGGAAGCCTGGTGGTCCATCCAGTCTGTTTCATCTCTCTATACTTGGGAAGCCTGGTGGTCCATCCAGTCTGTTTCATCTCTCTTTACTTGGGAAGCCTGGTGGTCCATCCAGTCTGTTTCATCTCTCTATACTTGGGAAGCCTGGTGGTCCATCCAGTCTGTTTGATCTCTCTATACTTGGGAAGCCTGGTGGTCCATCCAGTCTGTTTCATCTCTCTTTACTTGGGAAGCCTGGTGGTCCATCCAGTCTGTTTCATCTCTCTTTACTTGGGAAGCCTGGTGGTCCATCCAGTCTGTTTCATCTCTCTTTACTTGGGAAGCCTGGTGGTCCATCCAGTCTGTTTCATCTCTCTTTACTTGGGAAGCCTGGTGGTCCATCCAGTCTGTTTCATCTCTCTTTACTTGGGAAGCCTGGTGGTCCATCCAGTCTGTTTGGTCTCTCTTTACTTGGGAAGCCTGGTGGTCCATCCAGTCTGTTTCATTCATTGGCGGAAGTTGAACAGGATTTTGGTCAGTTTTTTTTTTTTTTTTAAATATAAACTGATATAACCCATCGATAGGTTATGAGTGGCTGACCGCTCTACTTGTTCGTGCCTTGTTCAGCAACTTCGGTCTCATCAATTATTTGTAAAAGACATTAACAAAATAATAATAAAGTAGTTTCGCTTGTGCTACCAAACACAGTTTCGCTTGTTTTATTAAAGACATGACACAAAACTACGCAAATAGTTTCGTGTGTTATCAAAGATATTGTGTGTGTTTTTTTTTAAATAACAGAAATAATTTCGCGAGTTATAAAAGACATTTTAAAAAATCATATTTCACAAATAGTTCCGTGTGTGTTATCAACGATATATATATATATATATATATATATATATATATATATATATATATATATATATATATATATATTACACAGATTCGCGTGCTGTCAAATACATTTTTCCTCCTTATATATTACACACATAATATTGCGTGTTGTCAAATATGTTTTTTTTTTGCCCTTAAAAATAACACTAATTGTTTTGTGTGTATTATCAATGCCATTAACAAAAATGCACACATACACAATTAGTTGAGCGTTTTATCACCTAAGACATAAAAAATAATTACATAGTTTCGCATGTGTTTCCAAAGATATATATATATATATATATATATATATATATATATATATATTTTTTTTAAATTTATTTTTTTAAATCACACAAATAGTTTCACTTATGTTATCAGTTACATTTTTTCCCTTCAAATTTCACAAATAGTTCCTGTGTGGTGAGTTAATGGAGTCTAAGCCCTCAGTGAATGTTGTACTTGTCTGTACTGTAAATTTGGATCATCAGTGTTGAGCAAATAGAAAACTATTGCTTAAGCAGATACTAGATAAGTTTAACAGTTCAAATATTTAAATTTGGTTTTGCTGCCCTTTCACCAATTCATCATCCTTTATATCTCTCCTCCCCCAGCATAAATTACAATACATTAGTTTAATGCTACATGTGTTTATGTGCCCATTAACTGGACAGTCGTTGACTTGGACAAGGCAAATACATTGACTGATGAACGGTATATTGTGTAATCCACCATGATTTGGGGAGTTATCGTTGGGCTCATACATGTTTACCGTTTTGTTCATACTATAAGTGTGTTCACCATTTCTTGGGTAATCTGCCAACACACAAACCGAGTTACCGTTGTTTGAGAAATGAAACACACAAACTGATGTACATGGGTAATCTCCTATACACAAACTGATGTACATGGGTAATTTCCTATACACAAACTGATGTACCATTACATTTGTAGTCTACCACACACAGACTGACGTGCCATTACATAGGTAGTCTCCCACACACAAACCGATGTACCATTACACAGGTAGTCTCCTACACACAGACTTATGTACCATTACATAGGTAGTCTCCCACACGCAGAATGATGTGCCATTAGATGGCTAGTCTCCTTAACACAGAATGATTTACCATTACATAGCTAGCTAGTCTCCTACACGTAGAATGGTGTACCATTACATGGTTAGTTTCCTACACGCAGACTGATTTACCATTACATGGCCAGTCTCCAACACGCAGACTGTTGTACCATTACATTCCTAGTCTCCTACACGCAGACGGATGTACCGTTAGATTGCTAGTCTCCTATACGCTGACTGATGTACCATTAGATTGCTAGTCTCCTATAAGCTGACTGATGTACCATTAGATTGCTAGTCTCCTATAAGCTGACTGATGTACCATTAGATTGCTAGTCTCCTATACGCTGACTGATGTACCATTAGATTGCTAGTCTCCTATAAGCTGACTGATGTACCATTAGATTGCTAGTCTGCTATAAGCTGACTGATGTACCATTAGATTGCTAGTCTCTATAAGCTGGCTGATGTACCATTACATGCCTAGTCTCCTACACGCAGACTGATGTACCATTACGTGGCTAGTCTCATACACGCAGACTGATGTACCATTACATGCCTAGTCTCCTACACGCAGACTGATCTACCATTACATGCCTAGTCTCCTACACGCAGACTGATGTACCGTTATATTGCTAGTCTCCTATAGACTGACTGATGTACCATTACGTGGCTAGTCTCCTACACGCAGACTGGTGTCCCATTACGTGGCTAGTCTCATACACGCAGACAGATGTACCATTACATGGCTAGTCTCCTACACGCAGACTGATTTACCATTACATGGCTAGTCTCATACACGCAGACTGGTGTACAATTACGTGGCTAGTCTCATACACGCAGACTGATGTACCATTACATGGCTAGTCTCATACACGCAGACTGATGTACCATTACGTGGCTAGTCTCATACACGCAGACTGATGTACCATTACATGGCTAGTCTCATACACGCAGACTGATGTACTATTACGTGGCTAGTCTCATACACGCAGACTGGTGTACCATTACGTGGCTAGTCTCATACACGCAGACTGATGTACCATTACATGCCTAGTCTCCTATAAGCTGACTGATGTACCATTACGTGGCTAGTCTCATACACGCAGACTGATGTACCATTACGTGGCTAGTCTCTTACACGCAGACTGATGTACCATTACGTGGCTAGTCTCATACACGCATACTGATGTACCATTACGTGGCTAGTCTCATACACGCAACAATTGACTTGGTAAAACATTTAGATAGTGCCGAACCGTTGATCCTGGTAGTTTCCCTGCACTCCCCCACAAAGTCTGCCAGGCCTAGCGATCGCTGTAGATATTTAGTTAGCTCCCCTCCCCCAGTACTCCGTTGTTTGACATTCTCTATCCCAAGCAGCTCTCCCATGTCATGATTAACTTTCCTTGCCACCGGTTACTTGTAGCAGGAATTCTACGGACGTGTAATCTGTCGCTGATGACTTCTCTAACGGAGGAGGAACCCGTGGAGGCTGATGTTACCGTGTTTGTTCGTCTGCACCTGTTTTTCTTCTGTTCTCATTAATGTCGTGGCTATATATAACCGCTAGGTTATTCAAGTGAGCCTTTCCACAGGCATGCTTAATTGTCTGTTTGTGCTCAAACAAAACGATTGTTAATACCAGAGATTAAAGCCTGACCTGTCGTATTTAAATGTGAAATAGTTCACGACGCGAACACACACACCATTACGCATTTTTCAGGTAAACATTACCTCATCATATACGTGCTACAATACAATCTTGCCTTAATTTGTGCCCATCAGTAATCACTTGTGACAGTAACGTACATTGTATACTGGATGAAGATTAACATTTGATGGAAGCAGGTAGAAGGTTAATTACAATAAATGATAAACCTTGCGTCCTTATTAAAAAAAAAAACAAAACATATTTTTAATGAAAAGAAGTTGTTGAATTATTTACAATGCCTTTAATATTATTTTATTTTTGTTACTATCTCTGACTAGTATACATGTCGCTTCACATCCTCTCCAAACTCTTTTCACCGCCAATCTCCCTCTGTGTTCTGTAAAGACAAGATTGGGTCACATGAAAACAATGTTACATAAAAAAAATAATAATTTATTAAAGGAATGTCTGTGCGCATTAGAATCAATTTAACATAACCTGCAATTTTCAACACAAATTCTTTAGAATTCACAAAGTGTTTGTATTTCTGTAGAAAACAATAAAATACATTATTTGGAATTGATGATGATATACTAACCTCACTTTTATGTATGAACACTTTCATTATAAAAAGAAAGTTACATTTTGTTTTTAAAGTAACATCAGATGGTTAAATCACTGCGTACTGCGTACAGTTTTGGAACACATGTACTTTATGCCGACTCTAGCGAGCCACACTCAGGTATTTTGGCTCTCAAAGTGCAGTATATCTCGTGTTTCTAGGAACATAAATTATCAGCTGTAATCATGAGTTCAAAGCGAATTGCTTCTAGTGCTTCTGAAAGTGTTCCCAAGAAGCTAAAGAGAAAGTGAAGACTTTTTAAGAAAATATTGATCTATGAAATAAGTAAGCTTCATGCTGTGGTTACAGCAGTAACGAGTTTGCCTCATTATATCAAGAAATAATGATCTGTAAAGCTATTTGCTCAAATCAATTCTGTGTTCAATATTGAGTTATTACACAACAGCTTCTCTATTTTGAATAGACTCAAGAATTAATGTGAAAGTCGCCGGCGCTAGCGATGTTCCTGTGTTTTCAACGCTCCTGTGACCCTAACGACTTCAAATGTTAAGCCATAAATATAGCGTGTGTGCGCATGCATGCTATATCTGTTGTGTGATATTTATTTTTCAATATATGTTCAATCTATACACTGAGCAAATCTTTAAAAACATCATAGAGATGCCAGGCCTACAAATTAATGGAAAGATAATCAATAACCTAAGATATGCTGACGATACTGTACTACTAGCAGAAAATCCTAAAGACCTACAACAATTACTTAATGAAATAAACACGACAAGCAAAAAATATGGACTAGATATGAATATCAAAAAGACTAAAACTATGATCATAAACAAAGAAAATACTCAAAACCCACAAGTGGATATCAAAATTGAAGGAATAGACCTTGAGACAGTTCAGAACTATAACTACCTTGGACATACTATAACCAGTGATGGAAAATGTACAACTGAAATAAACAAAAGAATAGGAATGGCAAAAAGTAATTTTAATGTCATGAAGGACATACTAACATCAAAACAAATAACACCAGAGCTAAAACTAAGAATAGCAAAATGTTACATCTTCTCAATATTCCTATATGGTGCTGAAACATGGACATTAGATAAGAAAACAGAACAGAGAATTGAAGCCTTTGAAATGTGGATATATAGAAGAATAGGTAGAATTGGATGGAAGGAAAAGAAAACAAATGACAAAGTCTTAAAACAACTAAAAATGAAAAGAGAACTTCTGAACACAATTAGAACAAGACAAATGCGATTCTTAGGCCATGTTAAAAGACACAACAGCCTACTAAAAGTGATCCTGGAGGGGAAAATACAAGGTAAAAGAGGCAGAGGCAGACCAAGATTAACATGGACGAATAACATCAAAAGATGGACAAACCAACCGATGACAACCTGCACCATCAAAGCAAGAGATAGAGCAAAATGGCGCTCCATGGTAGCCAACCTTCGTTGCGGAGACGGCACTCAATGATGATGATGATGATGATATTTATTTTTGCTTTAAATAATGACGACTTTTATACACTACATCAGTCAACAATCAGATCATATTACTAGAATGACATATCTTACTCCGCAGGCTTGATTGTATTGTATTGCTATCATACCTCAGCCACCAAACCGGCTGAGGTTTGGGGGGGGGGGGGGCGCCGCTGACGCAAAAACATTCTCTGACATAACTGTCTATCCATTTGAAAGTTATTTTTCAGTTCTTTTTGTTTGTTTTTTAATGGGAATTCGTCTGTCACGAAGTTAGAGAAAACAAAATATGTGACGGAAAGAAAAGAAATATCTTAATTTACTGTTAAAAAAAAAATAAAACTTGAAAACACTTATAATACATAAGATAAGATCATTTTTTTTGGTAGATTCACTTTAAAAAAAAATGCAATATGTGTTTTTCTGTAATATAAAGCTATGTCTCAATTGACTATATTCTGAGACTAACATTTTGTGCTGTGTGATATCTATTTGTATCATGTCACTGTGCGAGATGCTATTTCACAGCAACTCCCCTCAATCTGTGCTATATTGGGTTTTAACGATTATAGGATCTTTCTAACTAGCTTTATCTCCCTTTCGTGTAATATTTGCTACGCTTATGTCTGGCTTTGGTGACAAGAGCGTCTAGTAGATATATACAACCACACATTTTAATGAATGCAATAGAGTGACATGTATACCGAGTGCTAATTGCGAAGTACTCGCAGTGTGGCACCATTAACATCTATGTCTAGTCTTTCTGTTAGTTTAGTCGAAAGATTATCTTCATTGCACATCGGACAACTCCATAGTGACCATACCCTCTCCTAAGCACGTCCACCTCTATGAAGTGCGTTCACCTCTATGAAGTGCGTTCACCTCTATGAAGTACGTCCACCTCTATGACATACGTCCACCTCTATGAAGCACGCTTACCTCTGTGAAGCAGGTTCGCCTGTATGAAGCACTTCAACCTCTATAAAGCACGCATGAAAAACTATGACTTTTGCTGATGATATTCTGGTATATCGACAGGGAAGAGACAGACGGGGAAGCCTTCACAATGCAAGGCGAACTCGATCGCATTTCTTCCCGGTGTGGGATTTCAGGTGCCTTGGTTAATCCTAATAAAGCATCAGTTTAATGGTTCTCCCTTAACAATCATATCGTTAATACGACCACACCCGCAGTACGAATGGGAGCTGATGAGGTGACCAGGGACAAGTTGATGACATACCTCGGAGTTAAGTTTGATCGCAGCCTGTGTTTTCCGGACCACGTCGGCTATGTGATAACAAAATCCCGCAAAGGATTAGCCGCCTTGAAGGTCATGGCAGCTGCCAACATCGAGCAGAGGCTACTTACTATTCTGTTCTAGGGATTAGTCCTCGCACCAATCGAGTATGCCCTGGCAATTCTTACTGTCAGTACGACTCAAATTGATAGGCTTGAGAAAATACAAAATGAAGCCATGCGCATTATCTTGGGATGTACAATGGACACTCCTTGTGTAGCAATGAGGTATCTTCTTGACTTTCCAACCATGGATGATAGAATCAAGATCTGGAGAGCACGAGCATACCTGATGATTAGTACAGATAAAGAGCACCCATTGCACCACGTACTCAACACAGGGAAAGGTGCCAGGCTAAAAAGAGGCAAATCATGGGTGGGCCGAGCAGAAGATGTCATCAAACAGGTCTGTGGGCTTACCAATATCAGCGTTGGTGAGGAGGGGATACGGTGCCTACGTCGTTCAAGGGGACATTCTCGTGTATTCTCACACTCGACAGGAAAAGTAGGGAACAGAACCCGGTCGTGGTTAATGCTGAGGTCAACGGTCTCATCTGCGATAATACCGATGAGAAAGATGCAGTCATCTATATAGATGGATCTGTAAGACGACAATAAAGAAGTGCATGGGCATTTACAGCACGCTCAGCAGGCAGATTAGCCAAGGAAGACAGTGGTGCATACGCCATGACCACGAGTAGTATGACAATGGAGGTGATCGCAGTGAACAAGGCATTCAAATGGTTAGAGTCACAAGACTACATCCACGCATGTATACTGAGTGATTTGATGAGCATGATAAAAAAAAAGTGGAGGCGGGCTCTATACGCATGCAATGGGTAAAGTCGTTGCAGAAATACAAAATACGTAAGGTCACCTTTGTCTATGCCCCTGGACATGCGGGAGTACGGGGAAATGAAAGAGCGGACAGGTTGGCTAGCAGTGCTGTCGTTGAGGACGGGCAAGCAATGGATCGGTCGGACATCATCAATGCCCTCCGAGATGTGGTAAGAGCACAGGACTTCGACAAACACAGATCCCCGTCACTTCTTCGGATGATGAAAATGGGAGTTAAAATTGGCACAGCCAGAAATGAGAAACTTAGTGGCCGTATAAGAAAGAAGACTTACCAACCAACATAGAACTGGAGTCGTCAGTCGCTGGACACTGCGGGAATTGCTGAGGAGGGGATCTGAGCACCTATGGACATGTTCGGAGTGCAATCATGATGACCCGCAAATAACTCAAAGCACGCATACCTCTATGAAGTAGGTTCGTCATGCGCTAGCGAAAATACTGAAGATGGCTTCAGATCAGATGCACGAACTCCGTAGCACTAGCGAATATCTTGTAGTCTTCTAGCAATGTTTTATAGTGACTAGACCTTAGGTGCATGTTTCCATGTAGTCTGTCAGTGGTGGACGTAGAGTCGGGCCCGATAACTAAAAGATTGTGGTCATTTCTGTTCAATTTCGCATTGCACCTCTCACACGAATAATTGATCAATTTTCGTCAAACACAATTTAAACATGGGCATTTTAAAAACATTATATTATTCTAAGCTCTTTATTTTTTTTTAACTATTTAAAATGCTCGCGCTAACCATTCGCATTTCTGATTTTGTCACCACTTTCACTAGATGTGCTTGATGTTGTGTGCGTGAGAGGGCTATATATATATATATATATATATATATATATATATATATATATATATATATACACACACACACACACACACATACATACATACAATTTTCTTTTAATTCTAAATTGCTACCCTCGACTTGAATTTTGAAGTGTATGACATTGTGTTTTGTTGCATATTTCTTGATATAGATTATATGACATGTTGATTCCCTACCGTTAACTTTAAACCTTATGGGCTCAAAAAATAACACGTGAAATCTTCAACACTTTAAAATAATCAATGTATGTTACTGCTGAAGCGACGACCTCATTCATCTTGGCGATGGTGAAAGGTAGGACAGTCTGTCAGATGTTACTGTACGTAGGAGTGCATTTGCTTGATACTTGTATTAGAAAGTATCATTCCCTCCGGGCGCCCCCTACTTAAGTCATTTCTCACATCGGCAGCATAGATGGAAAAATCGCCCGACTGGACTACCGATGTTCGGACAACTCTTGTTCGATTCCCACCGGTGTGAATTGTACTCGTGGTTGAAAAAAAAAAATCCCCGCGGTCAACCCAGCCGCTGGCAGAAATGGGTACCAGGGTATAGTACTCTGGGAAGGTGAGGAATGCCGCCTCACATCGTGAGTTTCCATGCTTGAAGCGACACTATCCAGAAGTCTCCGAGCACTTCTGGATAGGCGGCCGAGCACATATGGGTGAAAATTCGCGTGCTAAAACGCTGATTCAAGTCTCGTACTTTACCTTGACTTTATCACATATATCATACTCTAGAATACTTTAGTCATCGGGCGAACGCAACCAATCAACCACCACATATCACATATTTATATATTGGTCTCATGGCCTAAGTTTAATCAATTGAATTATCATCTAACGTGCGTTTACTAATGAGGTTAGTAGTTTCCTGAAGTGAGTAAGTATTAATTACATCAACTGTGACTTAAAAAGAAAGACCATAGTTTAAGATCAGTAATGCGTTTTGTTTATTTGTTCTTTCTTTTAAAAGAAAATTCATTTAACTTTAGAAGTGACATTTTTAGCTATAGATGTAAAATCAATATCTCTTTCTTTCTTTCTTTTTTTCTTTCTTTTTTTCTTTCTTTTTTTCTTTCTTTCTTTCTTTCTTTCTTTCTCTCTCTCACCACAAAATGCACGTCGTTAATGACACGTGTATCATAAACTAAAAAAATAAGACTGCTGGCGGCAGTAAACTAGAGCTGACCAAGACAAAACTCTATCCCTCTTGGCAGCCTATAACCAGACTAACCAGTTAAAACCAAACAAAGAAATATCAAACAAATAACAAAAGCCTATCAGGATATATGCAAATAAAAACACGTAATTCTGTGCTAAAGTCTGATGGCATAATCGTCTTTCCTTGCTCGTTTACCTTTCATGGTTGGCATAGAGGGATAGAGGTCTTTTGCTCTTTGATTGATCTCTTCTGTTGACACGTGTCCGAGTGTTTCTGTCGATCCGTTTATTTTTTTTAAAGATGTGCTATAGACCTGCTCTCTTTCTATCTCTCTCCTCTTTCCCCTCCCGCCTAGCGTTTGTTGATAGGTGTTTGCATTAGTGTTTTATATTTTTGTCTCGTTGCGTTCCAAACACATTTAGTGTGTTCATTCTTTACATTTACTGCTGGGTTGGTCGTCCTAGTTCTTCACCTCAAAGTGCCTCTCATGCATTACTTCTTCCATCATGTTTTTGAAACATTTCTTGTCAATAGCACTTATCTTTTTGATTGTTTAGAATCTAAAGTGCATCTTTGGCACTAATAGAAAAGTGGTGAGATATTGTTTTGAAGTGTCTGTTTTTATGTCCAAAAGTGATGGAAGCAGAATAGTAGTCGACAGTGACAACGTCAACAACTCTACATCCGTATCTTGCTTTCTCTTTCCTGCTTCTGTTGATGTGTCTCTATCCTGTTTCTGTTGATGTGTCTCTTTCCTGTTTCTGTTGATGTGTCTCTATCCTGTTTCTGTTGATGTGTCTCTTTCCTGTTTCTGTTGATGTGTCTCTATCCTGTTTCTGTTGATGTGTCTCTTTCCTGTTTCTGTTGATGTGTCTCTATCCTGTTTCTGTTGATGTGTCTCTATCCTGTTTCTGTTGATGTGTCTCTTTCCTGTTTCTGTTGATGTGTCTCTATCCTGTTTCTGTTGATGTGTCTCTTTCCTGTTTCTGTTGATGTGTCTCTATCCTGTTTCTGTTGATGTGTCTCTTTCCTGTTTCTGTTGATGTGTATCTAATCCTGTTTCTGTTGATGTGTCTCTTTCCTGTTTCTGTTGATGTGTCTCTTTCCTGTTTCTGTTGATGTGTCTCTTTCCTGTTTCTGTTCTTGTGTCTCTATCCTGTTTCTGTTGATGTGTCTCTATCCTGTTTCTGTTGATGTGTCTCTATCCTGTTTCTGTTGATGTGTCTCTTTCCTGTTTCTGTTGATGTGTCTCTTTCCTGTTTCTGTTGATGTGTCTCTATCCTGTTTCTGTTGATGTGTCTCTTTCCTGTTTCTGTTGATGTGTCTCTTCTTTTCACAAACTCACCCACCCACACACTCACACCGTTATTAGCAGATACTGTTACGATTATCAGCATAATTTGAAAACAATCATTCACGGGAACACGTATTCAACTGAAGGTTAGATATGGTTTAATTAATTTGGTAAAAGTTCATAAAAGTTGTCATGTATTGTAGTCACAGCTTTCGAGCTAATTATATTTGAACTTGAAACACAAAACAAAAAACAACTAAACGGATGTGTTTGCCTAACTCCACAAACCACATTTATTGTAATCTTGATCTTGCACTTCTTTTACTGACTTGAGAAAACAAAATATTTTTGCAGTGCCTGTTTTAAAATGTTCTCTCTCTTGAACGCACACCAGCTATCCCATTGATTTAACATCCTATTTCCATGCAACTACGCTCTCATTGTCATGTTTTGGTGCTACATTTATCATGTTCACTCTCTCCACAAAATCCCCCTAATAGCACCAACCCACTAATACCGTGATATTTTGCTGCACGTTCAGTTTTCTTCTATATGCATTGTCATTAAGTGCCATATTCGTGCGCATTTGTATAATTCACGATTTGTAACCAGGTGTTGGAAATATGAGAAAATGTATGTTAGCAATTAATAGCGTGTCTTGACAGCGGGGAAAGTAGCGTTTGTGAGAAACTGTTCGTTCATCGGTGGCAGTGAGGTCTATATTTTCATAATTCAACGCTGAGAAGCGGGTTCAGTGACAGCACTCCCAGCACCTCGTTAGTAGATAGGTTTCTTCATTTCTGAATTCTGTAATTTGGGTTTACCCATTTTGTGTCATCACACCACTGTTGCATTTCATTTCATAGGCAACAACAAACGATAAGAAAGGAAGGAAGAGTGTGAGAAGGACAGAAAAATACTGAAAAGTACATGAGATAAATATGGAGGAGAAGAGGGCAAAGCTCGAGGCGAAGTGAAATCGAGGGTCAGCAAAAGAGAGACACTACTGTAACAGTTTGTTCAATCAAGAAGTCGGACAGAGATAGAGAAAGAAATAAACCATGAAAGGAGGTCCGGAAAATCTAGTGACAGAAGTAAAAAATAGCAGGTAAAAAATGTTGAATATATGAAGGAAGAATAGGGCGGAATGACTTTGTGGGTTGGCAGAATCAAGAGATGTTTTATATGAAATATTCGTGAATGTTTCCTTTGAGTCACGCACGCACATAAAAAACAATTATTGCTCCTCAGCTGTAACTTTGCTCTTTGAGTTTTAGAAGTAGCGACATTGCGTATTTTATGTGAGCTCTTGAAATGTGTATAGAAGGCTGTGGAAAGGATTGATCGTTCATAGCTTGGACACAATACGTGATTAGTGTTAGCCAACTCCTGTTGTAAGGGTTACCAAACAAACGAGATATTAACTAGGACGTGTATACAAGGATGGTTACTATCGATTGAGTGGTGCTGTGGAAACATAATCTGGCCGTGAAAGATTGTGCCAGGTATACCAGCTCTTAGTCAAAACATGAACCAGAATCGTGTTGTTATAGCAGGAAACTACCGGAAATAACTCATAAGACCGTGACGGAAACTGCAAATGAATTACCAGAAATAGCCTGATCATCTCTGATAAATGTAATTCCACATGATGCGTACTAGCAATTTGATTTAGAAAGAAAAACATATTTTGACTATCACATCCAATTCAAAGTATAGAAACACTCATATGATAGGAATAGTGAAACAAGCCAAAAATTAAATGGAAATAGCACATGGTGAGAAAGCATTTTTTTTTACAAACAAAAAAAGAAGAAAAAAAAGTTTTAAAATAACGTGCAAAAACATTTATATATGACAATAATACTATTTCTTGTGAAAATCGGAAAGTCTAATGTAGTTATATACTTCTATTGTTACTTTCACAAATAGTAAACTCTGTGAAAGTTCATTAGAGATTTATCATTTATACTGTTATTGTTGTTGATGTTGTTGTTAGAATCATCATCACTGCAAACTGGACGAATCCACAGATGCTCCGATCCCCCCCCCTCCCCCCTCGGAAATCTCTTGATAATCCGAGGACAATCCTGGCCCGCGTGCACGAACTCCGTGACAAGACCTGTGTATTATTATTCTCCCTAAAACCAGAAATTAACTGTTGCATCTTTACAATATATATATATATATAATACATGCATGAATCGAGTTGAACACAATGTATTACTTACCTGTTCCATATATTTGCATTAGTGGGGGTTGCCGGATTCGCCTATACGATAAATAATCTATAGCTTAGGGCCACTCAATTCGAGGGGCCTCAACACATTTTCATAAATTGTTTTGGGACTACTTTTTTCCTTACAAGTATATGATTTCAAGTATTGTGAGACCTTCTGGTGTTAACTGGGGTGGAGGCCTCAAAGTTTCATTGAGCTTAGAGTCTTACCGATGACTAAATCCAGCAACACTTAGTTTGGGAAGAAGTCGAATTCCAAATTATATTATTTGACATATTTTGTGCATGAACACTTGTAAATAGTAAAGTTGTGTCTACGAATGTCTTTATGTAAAATAAATGGTACTGTGGCTGTATGATCGTCATTTAATAGTCCATGTAATATTGATGGTTACATTTTTTTCCGCCTTCAAGATAATGATTTGTGTAAACAAACTTCTAAAATATTTCTAAAAGTTTACTGATCTTGCCCTACTTTGTGAATCATTTTATAAAAATGTACATACGACATTGTTTATTTCAGATCCCGATGAACCTGACGGAGGCAGATTACGAAATAAAGCACAAATTCTAGATCCCTCTAGACCACAGAAGCCTAAAACTCCGCTGGATGATGGTCGTGTGAAAACACCCATTGGTAAAAGTAGTAGTCCCAGGCAGCATGGCAATATGGATAAACAGACCGGGAGAAGGGAGTATCGTGACCCCAACGACTTCAGCATGTTCAACAGTAACCATTCCCGATCAGATGTTGACGGCAACGGTTTGGGCAGGCCGACCGCTGGCTCCAACTTCTTCACACGGACTGACCCACGACTTGATCATCGCAGCGATCCCTTCCAGCGAACATTCTCCTCTATGCAAAATCCTGGTCGAGCGGGTGACGAGCGATGGGGTTACGGGCGAGACGCCAAGCCAGGGCAGTTTCGTAGTCGCACACCGGGCCCTGAGTTGATGACCCGAGCAGGCACGGGCCCCGACAGTGGTAGACCCGACTTTCACCGCCCTAAAACTCCAACAGCTGCTGACATGCGCAGTAACGGCAAGCCCCTGGCCGCGCACTCGGTCGGGGCAGGTGATTTTAGAACTAGCGGACGTTTCACACCCAATCCTTCATCAGAACAGGGTCGCCAGTACAGGCCTCCGTACCAAGAATATGGTCGCAATTGGCCTGACTTTTCATCACCTCCACCTCAGCGGAGGTACGAGCCTTTCGAGAACCCATCCCTGAACCGAAGCTACGCTGGGGAGTTCCCCCGACCTGCATTTCAAAACTCTATTGGTCCTGGAAGGCCAATAAGACAGAGCACTTCCTTCGAGTTTGAAAACCCAGCTCCAAGCACGATAACCAGAGTACCTCACAGACCACCACCACATCCGGCATTCCAAGGTCTTTCGCCAAGGTCACAGAGTAGGGGAATTCCCGAAGATGACGGAGAACAGGTGATCGAGACGACGGTGACCCTTCATAGACAGGAGAGCGGTTATGGTTTCCGCATCATTGGAGGCACTGAAGAGGGCTCGCAGGTAAGTGATGATTGAAAAACATGGAGAGTGAGAAGAGTGTTATTGTGGTGAGAGATGTTCAGGTTTTTGTTTCAGTGGAGATATTGTGAGAGCTCGCTTCTAATGTAATATAGTAGAAGAGAGTGAGGGAGGGAACTGAAGAGAACGAGAACAGTTAGCTTTTTTCGCGTCACTGACAGAGAGGAGAACTGACGTGTGAAAGAACAATATATATAGAAAAAAAAAATAGAGACTATGCCTCTTGTATCATGTGAACATTGACAATAACAGACGGTTGAGAGAAAAGGGACTTGAGAAAGAGTGTTTTTCTTCTTCTTTTTTTTTTTTTTTTTTGGGGGGGGGGGGGTGAGGAGACGGTGTGTAAATAATAGTGGAAAAGAAAAGAAAAGTGAGTAAATGTTTTTATTTCTTAGAAACATGTTAGATACAGCGGTTAGCCTAGCTAATTACAATGTGCTGTACCATGCATCCAGTGTTTTCATCTTCTTTAGAAAGTTATTTAGAACTGGTTTTCATTGACCTTCTTGCAGAGCAGCAACTGTTTGTAGCCAAAGTTGTCTCTCTCAGGAAGGCAGTTCGTTCATCCCAATAATAGGTCACTTTATATACAGAACTTCGCAGCAAGAGTCAATCTGATCATCAGACGAAGGCCAGTGTTTGGGCACTTTAGCTTCTTGACACATAGTCGTGACTTCCATGCGTCGACCTTCTGCTGTATTAAACCTGAAGGCTACACTATATTTGGCATATACTAATTACACGTCACTCTTCGCAGCACTTATGATCAAATCTATAGTTCATACTCATTCGCACACGACTGACTTAGCTCACCATTATATGTAGCAAGTTTTTCCCCTTCTTTTCTATGGATTATCAGGCAGAACTAGCATGGTCCATCTACGTGAAACAAGTTATATTTTGTAATACTACAAGCATTGGGATGCTTAGGTGTATTTGTGTAGGGAAACCCCAAGTGCTAAATATAATTCATATTAATTCATTTATATTTAACTCTTGGTTTCTAATCATCACGTGTGTACACCAAGCAAAAATCGTGTTTATTGCTTGAATATATACAAGTTGCCTTCCATGGAAAATCGGATTTTTGTTTGTTTATGGGGGTTATTTATTGCAAACACTGAAGTAATCTGTAAAAGTAACTGTTCAACGTAGATTCTCTCTAGTTCACTGTACTTCTCCTAACGCTTAGAAATAGCTGGAAAAGAATTATTTCGAAGGTGCCCGTGCAACTGCGACCGAACATATCGTCCTGAAACTTAGCGCTTCCTTCAGTGGCCGGATGACGTGGACGACAACTCTTTTGTTGTAACCAATTTTTTTTTCATATACACGTTTTTCTGTCCTTTGTCTCCTTGTTTCTCTTCCTCAACCTTCACCTCCTCATTTTTTAGTTCTTGACTGTGAGCGAGTAGTCTGTACTAACATACGGCAACATCACGACTTCATATTGATCTGTTAATCACCTTTTGCAAAGTTCACCATGAATAGTCTGTTTCCATGGTGGTCTGCCTGGTTGTCTTTGGTCTATCTCTCTTTCACCATACTTCCAGTTAAATGTAAAAATAGCTTTTGTGATGGTTTCAGGATCTCCTTTTGAGTACCTGGCCAATCGAACGGAGGCTTCTGCCTAGTATTAGTACTACACATTTCCTCTTCATTGTTTACACTGAGCAGTTCCTTGTAAATATTTTGAGAATTAAATCAAGCAGATTGTATGAAATATGGGAGTCTTGATGTTATGTTTTCTGTGTACATTTTTGTACCTCTATCTTTTATCGTAACTTCTGTTATTCCTAATATTTTTATTATTCTTTTAATAATTATTTATACGAGTTGTATTTTTTTCTTTGATGTCGCAAATGTTGATGGCTGGTATTTTTTTTCGACTTATTTCGCGGTGCGTGCGTTCGTGCCTATCTACCTGGCTGAGAGAGGTAGTGAGTGGAGCGGAGTGGAGTGGAGTGGAGCGGAGTGGAGTGGAGTGGAGTGCACCGAGAATAAGTGTCAGATGTAAGATGATAACCGGATTAAGAAGACAATTTATTGATCACCTTGACAGTAGAATATAGAAGGAAACAACAAATTTAAATGATTTGATCACGTAACACGACAGAAACAACTAAACACAATCGACACGGCTATCAACAAACTACTACTACTACTACTATTGACCTTTCGAGCCGTAGCCGGCCCATAGGGCGTAGACCAAGATACTCCTTCTCTTATCTGAATTTTTGTTCTAGCAGTTTTCAATTATCAACAAACGCTAGGGAAATAATAGACAGTGAGGACATCCTCGAAAAAGATGGATAGATGGAATACTAGAAACATTGGGAAATGTGACAGCAAAAGAAGTCAGTCTATGAAAAAAACGACTACTGACTAGTTCACCCCCACGACGCTGGAAAGCAAATGAGAAAATAAAAGGAATATATAATTTAGTGTTCATTCCCGCAACAAACAGACCTATACAGAAGTACTGGAGTGTTGCATCACTCAAATACCATTTCTTCTTGTCTGCGCTGGCGTGTTTTTGTGTGGGTGGAGTGGGAGTGGTTTTTGGTTAGATTGACATTTTCTGTTCTGGCTTTGTTTATCCTGTTCTTGGTATTCTGGTTGGCACTCGTATCTGGTGTCACTATACTTCGAAAGTGTATGAATATATCAGATGTTGCTAGCTTACGACGGCTTTCTATCTTCACCGGTGTGAAGTTTATTACATTCACCATCATTACTGTATTACTGGTTAATGTTCACTTCAGGTTATTGTCTGTGTTTACGCAGTCTCCATCAGTGCTGAGAAGTGGTTAGTAATGTTATGTACATTCTAGTTGAGAATATTGCCTCGTTTGCTATCGCATCCATCCCATCTTTTTTAGCAGTCAAATAGAGAATGATGGTTAATGTGCGACCATACTCCCATGTTTGTTTTAACAACACATTTACAAAATATAATATAAACTATTTTTTTTTTAAATAAACGCGTTGTTAGCGTTATGTAGCTTCAGCCCCAATCTGAGCAACAAGGGTGCTATTACTTCGCTGGACTCCGACCTGCGTAAACGTGTCCATCTTGGGAGAACGTGTCAAGAATAGCATTTTTGCCATGACCGTTAATTAAAAGCATGCACTAGTTATTGTTGGTTTTCTTGTGTTCTTGCTATCTTGAACATCGTATCCCACCACCGAGTCCACATCTAAGGCATGATGTCTTTTTGTTAATAACTAGTTCATATTTCAGAAGTGAATGGAATAGACCAGTGGGCACCGCGACTTCCAGGTGCGCCTCCAAACTTTGATAAGGGCGTCGCGTCGAAGAAATTGCCTTGTCCTTACACTTAGTGGTCATAACATGACAACATCCACATGGGCTTAACATTGTTTTGTATATAATCGAGAGTCTACTGATAGTGTTAATTCTGTCGTCATTGTATATGTCCAATCAGAGATTGAGAGTTTATCTGACATACTATTGTTAACTGATACTAGGGCGCCGCCGGTTTATGATCATGGGGTGAAAGGTAGCCATGGGCGTCTAAAGTTTGGTAATCAATGGAGTTATCATCAAGTACCATGCCTGCTGGCGTAGGTGATCATGTCTCTACACAACTTGCGATCTCGACAGCTATTTATCCTTTCTGTTGTTGACCTTCTGCAAAGCCATTCTCTTAAGCTGTCTGTTACTTTTTCTCTTTGCTTTCCTCTACCTCTTCGTCCCTCAATTTTCCCAGTTGTTACAATATATTCTAGTTGTTATCTTCTCATTACATGGCCAAAAATGATGATTGTTTCTTCCTAATATTGAAAATTAGCTCTCTTTTTATTTTAGTCTCTTTCAAAACGTTTTCATTACTCTTCTTAGCTGTCCATGGTATTATCAACATTCTTCTGAAAAACCACATTTTTACAGCCTCCAGTGATTTTTTTTTCTGTTCTATTGTCCAGCATTCACATCCATATGTTAAAACTGGCTCTACATAACATTTAAGAACTCTCTTTCTTGTTTCTATTGTCAAAAATGGATTGCATAGTATCTTCCTCATTTTCTGGAAAGCTGCTTTAGTCTGCGACATTCTGCATCTCACCTCAGTTGTACATTTTACCACCTGATGTTAACATTGTTCCCAGATAGTTCATGTCTAACTTTTCTTGTAACTCATTTTCACTCTATGCGATTAATACTGTATCATCAGCATACCTTAGATTATTTATGTTATGACCTCCAATTGTTATCCCAGGCATGCCCATTATGGATCTTAAAATAATCTCACTATACATATTAAATAAATCTAGTGACAGCACACAACCTTGCCTAACACCCTGTTTTATTTATTGAAACATTCCCAATTGATTTCCATCTCTTATGGCCACTGCTTGTTGTCAGTGCACGTTCTTTATTATTCGTAGATCTTTGCTGTCTACGTTTATGCCTTCTAAAATTTTGATTATTTATTGATGCTTTACTTTGTTAAATGCTTTGGTATAATCAATGAAACATAGGTATAGATCTGTTTTCATCTCTATGGCTTTCTCTACTGAAGATCTATGATGTACATAGCATTGCTCTTACTTTTACCTCCAAGAAAGCTACATTGTTCAAATCACTAGAGTAGACAATATTAATTTCACCAAAGCGAGATGAATTATAAGCGAAAGCAGGTGATAATAAAATGCGAATCAATTCAGAGGAAGAGGTATGTTTACAGCACTCGGAAAAAATGACAAATAATCAACAACAGAAAAAAATATGGACGAAAGCAAGATCGAACCCGTACTCAGTGGCACAGCGCCTTGCCACGAAAAGCCTTATATATATATATATATATATATATATATATATATATATATATATAAGCTATAACAAAGCTATAAATAGCCGATATTAAAATGGCAATTCTTATATATTGTCGTGGTTATTGAATAATGTAGGCTGATGGACAATGGAAACAAACGTTAGGCAGGAATGTAGTGGAAATACATAGGCTGAGCTCAATTTGTGAAAAGAACTGCAAACTGTTGAAATCGTATAGTTTTACAAAGCTCAATGGGATCCATTTTTAACACAAAAATATAATGTTAGCGATATGCCATCCTGTATATGACTATTCCAGAGGGAGATGGGTAAACATATAAACAAGATGGCTTCCTTGTAGATTATGTAACTTCAAGAGGTGGGTGATATAAACCATTTAAAGTGTACCATTAAGAGAATACTAAGGCAACATAAGGAGGGAAGGCCAATACAAAGAGAATGCAAATCTTGGTTTATAAAGATGAACCAGCAAGGAAAGAGTTCTAGATGCGGTCAAACTGATGTCATGTTACTCGAGTTTAGCCTCAGTTGTCTCTCAGTATAAACACAATTATATAGATGAACACTGTTGTGTCGTCTATCTGCTGTGCGCACAACAGAACATAAGCATTTGGAGTACAATCTTCGGTAGTTTTAATTTTAGCAAGGCAGACAGTTTTGCTTTAGCTTATTTTTTTTTTTTTTTACAAATCTTTTTTTTTTAAACATCTAGTGTTTTAGCTTTCAACATATTCTCGTCCTTTAATGCCCCACATCGTCATTGTCATCACGACCTTCCTTTTTTGCCAGATGAACATAATAGAAGGTATTTTGTTTGAGTTTTGTTTGAGATTTCTCACGGAATATGTAGCTTTTGTAACATCGCCCCTGAATATATGTTTTTATGGTAACCAACTACATAATTCATAATGGCACTTTCATTGTGTGTAACAAGATGTATTGCAGCAAAAAAAAAAAAAAAAAAGTTGGAATCCTGGTTTTGGCTGCATTGTCTATTATGTTTCCTGTTATTTGTGAATTTATCAAATCGCTGTCAAACTATCTCATATCTATGTGGTTAATGTTTATGTTCTTTAGAGCTTCGTCAACATTGAGACAACGTGCAGAGGATATAGACTGCAGAATCAAAAACCAACCAACCACAAACTCACAATATCATCGTGTATTTTGTCTAGGTCTTAGCTCGTATATTAGTTAGTTCCAAGTTAAATATTACCTGTACTATTATCATAATATCTATAATATAATATTATAGAGACTTAGCAACAGGATTGTACTGGAAAATTGTGTTGCATGAAAAAAGGCGAATAGTTAAACATGTTAGTTTTCCCTCTGTTCTAGACAAGTCTTATCTCCATCAAGTGTGTTGTTATTATTATTGTCCTTGTCGCTTGTTGGGCGCTTTCTGCAGTGTGCTATCTTTATGCGCTTATTGTAAGAGGGACATCGATATAAACGGAAAATAGGGGATACATAGACTGATGAATTTATGACTGAACGGAGAGCAGTACGGGTGTATGAATGGTGTAATCTGTAATACATTAAACGTAAGTACAGAAACTGTGTTACTGAAAATGTTACTTACATTTGGTAAAACAGCATTTGCTTTCGACAGAGCTAAAGATCATCGGCATACATTTTAATAATGTTACATCCATACATTTTAGCAATAGTTTTCAAGTTTCGCCCAGTCACATTTTGTAAGAACTCAGAATAACCTATACGCTAGTAACATAAACTGAGATAGATTGGCAGAGCTGTGAGAAATTACTCCACAGTTATAACGAAACAATAGCACGGCTGAAAGTCACAAGTAAACAGAAATGTAGAAAGGCTGGAGAACATGTGACAATTACAGAAGTGAATAGAGCAGCTTGAACAGTTCTAGCTGCACCTTTATGTCCATATGGAAACAGAAGTGCGCAGTACATTGTATTCTTCTTCTGTCTTTTAAAAGGAATCGAGTCGGAGGTCATGGTCTTCTAGCAGGACCGCAACAATGTGTTTGGTACTTTTGTTCTTTTTGACAGTGACAGAAGCCTAGTTGATAATTACATTTAAGTCTCTTCTCGCCTTAGCCAAATTGTTCTTGGTCTGTCACTCCTGCCAGTTGTGTGCATTGTTTCTGATTATATTTTGTGAGGACATGACTGTCGCATTCCCAGCATCTATATATTGCCGTTACATGTAGATAACGATGCAAATAAAACACGACATACTTAGCAAATCGGTAAAGGGGGGGGGGGGATCATTTTATGCTCAGAGAAAATACATATAAGATCTTAAATGAAGAACTGAAAAAAAAGCTAGGAATAACTCCCGCCATAAAGTACATAAAGAAACAACATGTACAATGGTTTGGCCACGTGATAAGGCAGTAAGATCAAAACACTACACAACGAGTCCGCAATAAATGTTGCAAGAGCACCACACCCAAGGGGCGTCCATGAAAAAGATGGATTGGTGGAATATTAGAAGCACTAGAAACAGCGATAGAGGCCAACAGAAAAGCAAAAGACCCCAAATTATATCCTAC
Organism: Megaustenia siamemsis; assembly: GCA_032433765.1. Classification (NCBI taxonomy): domain Eukaryota; kingdom Metazoa; phylum Mollusca; class Gastropoda; order Stylommatophora; family Ariophantidae; genus Megaustenia; species Megaustenia siamemsis. The sequence goes on from JAVIAB010000125.1 coordinate 25,209,707, forward strand.
CTCAACACTGAAAGGCAAATGAGGAAGGAAAGAAGAAAGATAAACACACCTGCAAGTATTCCAAGCAGTAGCAGAGCATCTACTCATTCATCAAGTTTCTCAAACATGTTGAGACTGATTGTCCTTGCCAGCTGTTGATTATTATCATCTTGTTTGTTTCTCCCACTAAACACAATATACAGAATAAACCTGGCTCCCTTTTCTTTCCCAGCTTGTTCAGTCTCTCAGTGTGTACATATTTTCCCCTCGATCCTCTTCTGTCACTGTTAAGGAATTATGAGCAAACGTAGTGATGTCCTCAATTCCTTGCTTCGCCACCGTGTCTCCTTCTTATCAAGAATAGACATTTGTCCTTTGATGCTATTTTTGAGCTCGACATCTGTGCATGCAATAGCCGACTGCGCATGCAACAATTCCCAACGACTTCTATCGAATATAAAACACGTAGTGTCTGTTATATTCTCTGATTCACTGGCAAATAAATTCCAAAATCAGAAAGAAAAAAACCAAAAACAAAAGACAACCGAAGCCATTTATTTATCCAGATAATGTAATAAGCCTTACACTGCAGATGAAGCGTGATTGTATTAATAGCATTCTGGCACTAATAGAGTTGGCGCGGTGAGATCGAATCTCGGAGCGGGCGTCATTGCTCGCTATATTCTAGCAATAGCTTTAGTCTAGCTACCCGCTATAGCTCGTTTCAAAACATATGCCCAACTTCAAAACGCTATTACTCTCTAACCGTTTGTTAAATCCTGTTGAAATTTTCCAAATGTTATTAGAATGCAAAAGACCCTTTAAATGTATATTTAACAAATATCTTGCAGCTGCAGTTTTCTTAAAGCGGCGATATTTCTTTGATGTTTGTCAAAATTGTAAATTGCGAAGCCCTAAAGAATAGAAATTACCGTAGTTGCTGGTCTACGATTAATTTTCACTAGGTAAAGGCGTGGCCGTAATGGGGGAAATAACTGGATAAAACAAAACACCAGGAGAATTATTGTCTGCTCAGTTCGAGGACGGACGATAATAATATCAAGGTATACCTGTATGTCCAATTTTCATAGTTGTGTGGTCCTTAAAAGGACCGTTTGTTGAAATAATTTAAGGTAATATAGGGGCCAACATTGTGGGTGCTATATACTTTCATTCTGAATCAGACGAGTCTAAAAGATTAATAACTGTTTGGGGTTGAACATTCCACAAACCATCATTTTTCCAATATTCCTCTTCCTGTTTTAAGACGTGGTCTTCACATTTAGCCCAATAATCTTTGTCTATATTTAATAAAGCGAGATTAGCAAGAGTCTTTACATCGCATATTTTGCATGTTGTATTTTCATCTGCCACTTGTCCTTTTAATTTTGCCCAGATTAGTTCTATTGGATTTAAATGAGCATGGTAAGGTGGCAGCCTCAAACTTATATGACCGTGCTCTTGGATAATCTTATCTATTTGAAAAATCTTTGTCCTCTGTTTTTGCTTTACTAGAGATAGTAATTCAGGTTTTAAGTACATGTTATTAAATTGTATGTGCTCCTTTGTGAGCCATATCTTAATAGCATCTTTTGTACTGGATGACGTCGGGACTTTGTCTTCAAGTGCAACAATGTTGTGGTACGCTGCATTGTCCATTATTAGGCAAGATGGTCGATCTAGTGCTGGGAGAACAGAATTTTCAATCCAATGTCTAAATATGTGACCATTCATCTCAGAGTGATAATCCCGATTGTCTATGGATTTTGAAAGAAAAATGAGCTCTGCATTCTGTATTAGTCCATGTTGTCGACTACCTGCATGAGCAATTATCAAGCGCTGTCCTTTGCTGCTAGGTATTAATCTCTTAATCTTTCCATCTGATGACTGCCATTCCCTTTGGTTAGTGTGGTGAGCATTGATCCATGTTTCATCCAAGTACACAATATCATAACCTTGCTTGCGCACCTCTTTTACTTCACGTAAGTACTTGCTTCTCATGACTACTATATGTGGCTTCTCACAGATGATGTTTCGTCCATTGGGATACTTTCTGAATGTAAAGCCTGCAGCTCTCACATTCCTCCATAATGTAGACTTTGATATTTCAATACTGTTGTTCTTTTTCAGCGATACTTTTAATTTTCTTATTGTAACAGTTTCATTCATACCCAACATTTTGCGAATTTCACTTCTAATAAGTTCACTGTCGAAATTATCCAACATTTTTGCTCTTCCTTGTGATTTTGTATATTTTGAACATTGACGGTCACGTGCTTGAATCCAGCGATTAAATGACCGTTTAGATAAATCCAAAATGTGTCTTGTCCTATTCTCAGGGTTTTCTAAAGAATGAAATAATCTTCCTCGTTTAGCCTCTTTGCAAAAATAGTCATACATTTTTATTGCGATGTTTTGTAAACTGCAGAATTTCATTTAAGACTCATGATAAATGTTATTGTTCCACGTTACGCCGCTGAATTAACGGAAATGGAACACACAATGTCTCGTGTTTACTACAAGTGTCTATTTGTGTCAGCAAACTCACGCGGAAAGCGTGAAAAATCGTAAATTTCAGCGTGTATAGATTTGTAATCGCTATTTTTAACTTAAATACTGTAAACACTATGTTTTGACTACATCAATGGGTCGTTATAAATTTATATAAATCAAATAAGCAATAATAATAACCAAATGTTTGTTTTTAATGAAATTAATTCCCTGTTGGGTTCTAATCATTATAACTTTACATGCAAATTTTGAAAAAAATACAAAAAGCGGTTTAAAAGATATTGATTTTTAAAGTTGGGTAAGACTTATGAAACAAGCTATAGACTATTCTCTCTACGTGCGACGTGGTGTGTATATAAGCGCGCTGTGATCTATTTATAATCAACCATTTCCCACCAATGTTCACATTTTTCACAAGGGGCCAAAAATAATCTTCAATTTGTCCTCAACGTAGCTGTTTCTGCTGAAGAAAAACGCAACTAGATAAACAAGCAGGGCTGTGTTTAGCTTGTCTGTGCTTGACCTCCTGCTGAATTGTGGATATAATATTTGTCTGCAACTGTTAGTACAGCCAAGCTTTCATGTTTTTAAACAGTTCGGGATTTCTAGACCCTGTTAGACAAAAGGTGTCTGAACGATAACTTGTTGACATAATTGACTTTAGTGTACCTCGGGTGAGCTCGTAATTTCACTACATTGTGGATATGTTTGCTGATTTTTTTTTTTTAGAGCTTGCTGGTTATACATACTTTACCGTTTCACCTTACTCATGCTGAGTCTCTTAACTCGAAATCCCCGGACACTCCAGATAACTTCACCATCAATCGCTTTATCAGCCCTCTTATAATCGTGGCTAAAACCATCAATTTTCAAGCTCTTTGCGGGGAACAGGTCTTCAAGAAGATTTCTCAATGCTTTGCCGATTATATACTCAGATGCACTCCTCATTTTTGTCTTTGTGGTAAGACCATCACCTCAATACTCGAACAATGTCCATTAGCTTTCCGATATCCTTCCAGATAACAGGAGTATATCAGCGCAGTGCACAAACTCATAAAAACCGGTACCATGACAACTTATGAAAGCTGATTAATTATTTTGAAATGTGATAGTAGTTTTACTTTTCTTTTTGTAATTTTGTCCTGGCAGCGACATATAATTTATTTTCGATTTTCAACTGCCAAAGAATCTGTAAGTGTTCAATGTGAACACGGGACCCCATTTTCTGAAGTCTGAAATCGAATGTACGATGATCCTATTACTCATGTTCAACTTGTTTCACTTTCGGTTCAACCCTCAAATCTCATCGTCGTCACGGACTCATTGGCGTGACCGTTGCAGTCGACCAATCCGCACTTGGAAATTTGATTCTGTTTTTGTTGTGTTTTTTATTACGTTCCTTCGCTGGTTCGTGGCTTGCCGGAAGTTTCAACAACATTCACGCCTTGAAGTTGTGCTGCAGCCTACCTTGTGTCTTCATCAGCAAGTGCCACTCAATCTATTTTGTTTTATTTTATTTCATCTCTCTTTCACCTTTCGCCCTTTCTTCCCTCCCTCTTGTGCACTCATATTCGACATCCCGTACCATTAGACACACATATCTGCACTTTGCATCATAATACGTGTGCGTGCGTGTAATCTTGCCACGTGTAATTTGTTTACATTAGCTACATTTAATATATTTACCTTGGTTACCACTTTCATTTCCTATGATCTTACTTTTATCAAATTTCAAAGACTGTTGCTGTCCGTGTAGAATGCGGTGTACACATGCCTGTACACTTACCGCTTACACATTATATCATATATATTCTCACACCTTTTGGAACGTGCGGTTCAAGCTAATCTATTCTGAGGCCTCGATGGCAGCACGTTAGCTGATAATGCCATAGCCACTTGCAGGTCACAAGAAAGTCAGATTTTAAAGAGAGAGAGAGAGAGAGAGAGAGAGAGAGAGAGAGAAAAATATTAGTGATAACAAATATAATTAAACATTGTGAGAAACCAAACCCAGGGGTCGACCACGAAAAAGATTGAATGAATATTATAAGCATTAGGAAACATAACAGCAACAGAGACGAACAGAAGTGATAAAGACCGCAAATTATATCTCCCCTCAACGCTGAAAGGTAAATGAGGAAGGAAAGAAGAAGAAATATAATTTGATCAAGCATGACATATTTTTGTTTAGAATTATAATATATGTATATATATATGTATATGTAAGAATCCATGTAAGATTGTAAGAAGAATGACAAATAATCGTATTCCCAAAGAAATATTGTATGGAGAACTTAAAGACGGAAAGAGACCAAAGGGCAGACCAGTGCTGAGATATAAATATGTTTGCAGTGCTTCTTTGAGGGAATTTTCTATAAATGAAAGAAACTTGGAAAATGTGGCTGTGGATCGTAGCACATGGAAAGCACAAATAAAAAAATAGCACAGCAATTTTCGAGATAGTGCTGATTTTAAATTCAGAAAACAAAAGGCGCAAGAGAAAAGAGACAAGGCCAGGTACCGCAAATATACCTTGCTCGTTCTGTAGATGGATCTGTCTGTCCAAGATTGGCAAAGTTAGCTACGAGAGATGTTCAGTAAAGCAGCACCCAGTATGAGACACTAATGCTTTACCAAACTACTGACTTATCATGATTGCTTACTACCAGTATTTATCATGCTATACTATATATATATATATATCATCATCATCAAGTACCGGGCCTACTGGCGTAGGTGATCATGTCTCCCCACAACTTTTGATCTCGACAGTTCTTTATCTTTTCTGTTGTTGATCTTCTGCCAAGCCATTCTCTCAAGCTGTCTGGTATTTTCTCCCTTTGCTTCCCTCTATCTCTTCATCCCTCAATTTTTCCAGTTGTTTCAATATATTCCAGTTGTTCTCTTCTCATTACATGGCCAAAAAATGATGATTGTTTCTTCCTAATATTGGAAATTAGCTCTCTGTTTGTTTTGACCTCTTTCACAACATTTTCATTACTCTTCTTAGCTGTCCATGGTATTCTCAACATTCTTCTGTAAAACCACATTTCTACAGACTCCAGTGATTTTCTTGTCTGTTGTCCTATAGTCCATGATTCACATCCATATGTTAAGACTGGCTCTACATAACATTTAAGAACTCTTTTTCTTGTTTCTATTGTCAAAAATGGATTGCATAGTATCTTCCTCATTTTCTGGAAAGCTGCTTTTGCCTGAGCCATTCTGCATCTCACCTCTTTTGTACATCTTCCGTCTGAGGTTAATAAAGTTCCCAAATATTTAAATTCATTTACCTGCTTTAATATTGTTCTACTTGTCTTTATTCTGCACTGTGGTGATGTCTTGTTCTTTGTTGTTACCATTACTTGTCTTTTTGTTATTAAGACCGAGTCCTTTATTTTTGCTTTCTTTCACTGTAATGTCCAACATTTCTTGTAACTCATTTTCACTCTTAGCGATTAATACCTTATCATCAGCATAGTAAAGTAAGTAAAAGTAAAGTACCCCCATCACACCAAGTGGCGTATAGGGAAATATGGTGTTAGTGACCCTATATTTTACAGACCTTCAGCACATGATTTTTGGGGTAATGTGGTCGGTATTACGCCCGTGCTGCTTTACTTTCCCAGAAAAAAATCTGGTACCCATTTAAGGCTGGGTGAACTCGGAAGCCGTCGGTTGGGATCGAACCCTACCTCTTGTCCTTTGTAGTCCAGTTCACTAACCACTGAGCTATCATCATCAGCATACCTTAGATTATTTATATTATGACCTCCAATTGTTATTCCAGGCATGCCCCTTATGGATCTTAAAATAATCTCACTATAAATATTAAACAAATCTGGTGACAGCACACAACCAACATGTATATGTATATATATATATGTATGTGTATATGTTTATATATATATATATATGTATATATACATGCACGGGCACACACGCACACACACACACACACACACTCTCTCTCTCTCTCTCTCTCTCTTTCTCTCTCTCTCTCTCTCTCTCACACACACACACACAGGAAAAACTTAGAAAAGATAGTTAGAAAACAAAGGGAAGGGGGAAGGAAAGATTTTGCCTTTTTTTTTAATTTAGGGGAAAATGGTTTGTTTGAGTCCTAATATGTAGTAATCATATCATTCATTAATAATCATTATTAGTAAGTCATAATTAATGAACCATACCTGATTGAGATCCTGCTTCACATCCCCATGGTGAGCCTAGAAACGGGCCAACCAGCATGTTCAAGCAAGTTAATATAGAGAAGAAATACAACCAGTTATTCAAAAATGCTGCACTGTGATTGTATGTGTTGGGCCAAAAATTGTATATGTCACAACATGCTTAAACCATCTAAGCCATGTCGACATGAATTTCCAGGGTGAACGATGAGCCACGTAGTCATTGATCGAAAACAGACGAGAAAGACTTTAATGAAAATGGTTCAATTATTGTTTTATATGCAAACAAATCCGTTGATTATAATGACCAGGCAAATGTCAGATCATAGTTTGGAGATCTAAGATGCAGACAATCTTGTATCTAATAAGTATTTTCTCAGATAGTAAAGGTAATGTAAAGTACGAGACTTGAATCAGTGTCTTAGCATGCGAGTTTTCACCCATATGTGCTTGGCCACCTATGCAGAGGTGTTCAAAGACTTCTGAATAGTGTCACCTCAAGCATCAAAACTTACGATGTGAGATGGCATTCCTCACCTTCTCAAAGTACTACCCTGATACCCATTTCTGCCAGCATCTGGGTCAACCAGGGTTTTTTTTTTTTTTTCCCCCAACCACAAGTACAATTCACACTATTTTCTCAGATATTCTCTATTAGTTCTTTTCTCTTTTGTGAATTAAAATAATAATATAATTTAAATAATCTTAATCAGGTCTTTTTTCCCTAACATAAAGTGAACAGGAATTTTATTATATGTCATCCAATATAATAACATCTTAAGACCAGGCATCTGAAGCTTCAATGTACTTGTTTTTGTATTTTTTCAATTATATTATTTTTTTTACTAGTATATTATTATACTTACATTCATCATCATCAAGTACCGGGCCTGTTGGCGTAGGTGATCATGTCTCTCCACAACTTTTTATCTCGGCAGCTATTTATCATTTCTATTGTTGACCTTCTGCCAAGTTTACATAACATTTATCAAAAGGACATTAAAAGCCAGCAAAAAGTGAGTTGTGAAGTTCAGTGACTGTTTAACTCCATAAAAGTTTATCAGAATCTGTTTAAGTCAGTTACGGCTGAAAGAAAAGTCTTGCCTATAACTATACACATTCACCAATACCCCTGTCTATAGATTGTCTGTTACCTAAATTGTTTATCATCTCCTATTACAGTTATCTTCATTGTCAGTGTCATGTTGGTCTGTATGTTCCCATCTCACAAATGTCAGCCTGACATTCAGGTCCGTACTCTGTCCTGTTTGATCTTATAATACATCTACCACTTGACAGATTCTAGAACAACAAATGACTGGTTGACTGTGACATTATTGACCCTTTCTCAGTGATTTGTACTCATTCAAGATTAGTTTTTCCTTCATAATTGAAAAAGAAAACACATACACACACATATATAAAGAAATAAATAAACATTCAAGGAGTTCATTCAGTATGTTAAGTTCACATTTCTTATCTGTGAAATCCCTGCCTAAATTCTCTCAGACCACACAAATATAACACTTTTAGATTTTTCATTATAATAACTTTCTGAAGGTGCAAACTGTAGATGCCAGGTTTAATCAGTTTCAGGCAGAAAATGCACTTAACAAGGAGAGACACGGTTTGATAGACATGGTCTGTGATTAAAGTAAAGGAGATGTAAATTAGATGAGGTTTTTCAAAGATAACTAACTAATGGAAGACACATGGAGCCAGAGTCGTGAAGGCAAAGACTAAGTTGGTTGAACACTGATTCTCAAACTTGCAGAAAATGTGAACCCTTTAACAAGTATCTCTGGTTCTAAATTTCTCATGCGTTGAATTATTTAAGACTAGAAATATATTCAAAATAGTATATTGTAGCCTCTGTCAGTCATAGTTGACTATAGATTTTTAAGCGCCCCTAGAAATGTTATTTTTTCTTTTCTTTCCGTTCACAGTGTATTCTATTTTTCTATGAATCTTCTGATTCTTGTTTGAGTTTGAACTTTAGAGTGTGTTTCCAAAGATTGCGATCTGCAGCTACTTCTTCCCAGGCCGCAGGGTTTATGTCGCATTTACACACATCTACAAATCAAAGTTTTGGGCGCCCCCATGTCCTTTTGCCATCTGCCAGTTGTCAGTAGAGTATATCTTTTGATATGCGGCCATCTTTCATATGGTGAACGTGGCCAAGCCAGCCATTTCAAAATACACACATTAAAAAAAAATAATAATTTATCAATGTTTTCATGATCTATCATGATTTCAAGTCTGGAAAGTTCAAATAAGTTTCTATTTGAACAAGATTTTCAAGATTTGCTTATGGACAGTAAATTTAATTAAAATGGAGCTTCACAACCATTTTCTCACAGTAGAATCTTGCATCCATGTAGTTTTTACTTGTCTAATGATCTGTGTTGTTTTAGCTACCTGGTTATCCTTGTGTCACTTTAGTCACCTGGTTATCTTTGTGTCACTTTCAACTTGGCTATCTTTCTGTCACAGTAGCCACCTTATGATCCTTGTGCTAATATAGCCACCTGCCTATCGTTATGTCACTTTAGCCACCTGAGGATCATTGTATCACTTTAGCCACCTGACTATCTGTGTGTCACTTGATGATCATTGTATCACTTTAGCCACCTATCTTTGTGTCACTACCTACTTGATGATCATTGTATCACTTTAGCCACCTATCTATCTGTGTGTCACTTGATGATCATTGTATCACTTTAGCCACCTTACTTTGTGTCACTACCTACTTGATGATCATTGTGTCACTTTAGCCACCTGATGATCATTGTATCACTTTAGCCACCTATCTTTGTGTCACTACCTACTTGATGATCATTGTGTCACTACCTACTTGATGATCATTTTGTCACTTTAGCCACCTGATGATCATTGTATCACTTTAGTCACCTATCTTTGTGTCACTACCTACTTGATGATCATTGTGTCACTTTAGCCACCTAGCTATCTGTGTGTCACTTGATGATCATTGTATCACTTTAGCCACCTATCTTTGTGTCACTACCTACTTGATGATCATTGTGTCACTTTAGCCACCTGATGATCATTGTATCACTTTAGCCACCTATCTTTGTGTCACTACCTACTTGATGATCATTGTGTCACTTTAGCCACCTGATGATCATTGTATCACTTTAGTCACCTAGCTATCTTTGTGTCACTTTAGCCACCTGGCTATCTTTGTGTCACTTTAGCTACCTGACTATCTGTGTGTCACTTGATGATCATTGTATCACTTTAGCCACCTATCTTTGTGTCACTACCTACTTGATGATCATTGTATCACTTTAGCCACCTATCTTTGTGTCACTACCTACTTGATGATCATTGTGTCACTTTAGCCACCTGGCTATCATTGTGTCACTTTAGTCACCTGATGATCCTTGTGTCACTTTTGCCACCTTGTTATCTTTGTATTGTTTTAATCTTCTGGTGATCATTTTGTTGTTTTAGCCACCTGGTTGTATTCATTGAGTTGTCTTAGCCACCTTGTTGTTTTAATCACTCCTAAATCCTTATGTTGTTATAGTTATCCTAGAGATCCTTGTATCATTTTAGTCATCCAAAGATCCTTGTACTGTTTTAGTCACCTTGGATGATCTTCATCTTCTTACTTTCTTCCTCATTTGCCTTTCAGTGTCGAGGAGAGATTTAATTTACAGTCTTTTGCTCTTTTTTTTTTTTTGTATCTGCTGCTGTTATGTGTTTCTAATATTTCATCAGTCCATCGTTTTGTGGTTGTCCCTTGAGTCTCCTTGGGTGATCCTAGTATTTATATCACCTGACTTATTATTGTATATTACATGAACTCATTATTATTTATTACATTAACTCAAAATCTTGCTTTACTCATCCAGTGATTTCTGTACCTGTGATCCATTTTGTAAGCCTGAAGATAATATAATTATTTGGGATATTGTGCTTTGTTTTGTTGCCTCTTAGTTCATGCATTGTGTTACCCACATGGTACGCCAATGTTACATTTCCTCCTGGTATTTCTTGTGTTGATTTATGCGTTATGTTCTAATTCCACCCACCAATAGGCTGGAAATATTGCTTTCAGATTTCTAAGGACAGAATGTAAACACTTGTTCCTATGAAATTCACTTAATAACCAGTTAAAACTTAACCAGTCGATAATATCAGTGTTGTCAGTACATTTGGTTAGTTGAGAGGGAGTTTTTAACCAAGAAACCTGACAATTTCCAGTTGATTCAGCAATATTTTTTTTTATTTATCAGTGAAAAATCATTTTCGCCTTTTTTACTGTATATGTGACACATTTTTGTCTTGTTTTTTTTTAATATATATTGTTTTATTTTAACAAAATTCATCTTTATTTTTGGCTGTAACATCACCGTAACACCATATACATTACATAACACTATGTAAGTATCAATATGAGTTACATATATTTAACATACATTATGTGTGTAATTGCTTATTTTTTAATGTGAGTGGTTGTTTTAATTTCGATCTGGTTCATTAGTTGTTGGGTGTCCGGTTAGCGCAATCGATAGGCGGTTGGCTTACCACGGCAACAGCCGGGGTTCGTAATCCTGGCGAGGACACCTGGGTTTTACTAATTCCCTAAAAATTAGTAGGAGCCGTGATTGCTCAGTGGTTAGTGAACTGGACTACTACGGACAAGGGGTAGGGTTCGATCCCAACCGACGGCTCCGGGTTCACCCAGCCTTAAATGGGTACCGGATTTTTTCTGGGAAAGTAAAAGCAGCACGGGCGTAATACTGACCACATTACCCCAAAAAATCATGTGCTGAAGGTCTGTAAAATATAGGGTCACTAACACCATATTTCCCTATACGCCACTTGGCGTGACGGGGGGGGGTACTTTACTTTTTTTTTTTTCATTAGTTGTTATTGTTGTGTTTAATCTGTAACTGGAAGCAGTGCTGAGCGCTATAAATCTTTATTGATGTGTTTATACAGAATGTTTTAATTAGTTCTCATTTCTCATTAAATATTTTGAAAAGGTTTTTAAAATTCTCATTATTATCATTCGCATCACCACTGATTTGGTACATAATCTGTCGATTGTTTATGTTGTTGTTGTTCCTAGTCTCTAGGGACTTCCGTCAGAGTTGAAAGCTGGCGAACGCAACAACAACAATTTTTTCTGTAATGTACGTAATTAGATCATCAGTGAGTGGTGTAGTTATTTGGTTGATGTTTTTTTCCTGTAATGTACATAGTTAGATCATCAGGGAGTGGTGTGGTTAATTGGTTGATTTTTTAATGTAACATACATAGTTAGATCACCTGTGAGTGGTGTTTTAATCATTTTTTTAATTCAAATATCTTATGTAAAGTTTTCTTCAAGAATTTATTTATTTAAACATCTTCATAATTAAATTATTAGTTAGCCGGTGATATGTTTAATCATATGAATTATATTAGTAGCGTCTTAAATATATCATCACCAATAAGTTATGGAGAAATTCACTAGTTTATCTAGTGAGGTAAAAAAAATGTAATGAGATTATCATGCAGCCAAGGTGTATGAGTTGAGCTGTTTATTGTATACTCAGGCACTTGTGCAGGGACAAACCAAAGTTACTGTAGCATTCAGTTTTTCAAAAACCTAGGAACGTCAAGGGAAGAGTTTTTTTTTTAAAAAATATAAACATCAATAAATAAAAAAAAATTGTAAGTGCAAATCCAGGTTGAAAGAGGTTAAAAATGAATCTCTTCAAACCCTGAGAGGGATGCTGAGAGACAAAAACGTTCATTTCTTTGGGAATAATGTTGTTTGTTCATGTTTTCGACAAGGCGGGTTTTTTTTTTATTATTCCCGTAATAGTTCGGAAAATATTATCTCTGCCTTCCCTTTTTTCTATTAACATCAGCTTTCTGGCAATGAAAACAAAGGTGTATAGAGAGTTTGTCAACAATTCCTAAACCATTCTCAGATAATGAAACAAACAGATATTTTGTTCCATGTAATGGGTTGCCCAAATCTGAACTGTATTGGAGAGTTTGTGTGCCATGTGCAATTTGTATTATTTTTTTGTCAAGAGTAGAGAAAGAAGAGAAATGCCCCAATATTTATTTAGTTTATTTGTCTGCTCTTTAAAAAGTGGTTCTGTGCCACAGTTTGCAACAGAAGTTAAATATCTTTATATTATCTTATTTGTCTGGTGTATCCTAATTTCAACAGACTTGTTTAATATGACTAATAACCTAGTCTCACAACAGCCATCTTTAGTCTTGTTTTTATAAATGCTAGGAAATGCAAAAAAACTGGCAATAGGAGCTCTTCTTATCTAGAACTCACTTATTTATTGCTTTTGAAAAGTTGGTTTCATTAGTATGTGTTATTTTGTTGTGTTTTGTAATTGTGCATTGATTGGATAAGGTGGTTTGAATGTTCTTCAGTAAATTAACTTCTACTAAGGAGTGAACATCTTTTGTTTATATTTATTTATTTATTATTATTATTTTTTCAAAGTGGGGTAGTTATGATATTGAGGTAAGGTTCTCTCTTTTATCTCTGGTTAACAATAAAGTAGCAATTTTGTGAGGTGATAATAGTGGCAACTATGTTCTACTGTTTTGCTAGAATATAGCCCAATGCATCCAATTTCAGCAGGTGTGTGTCTCATTTAGTCTAGTCACAACCTATCAACTTGTTTGCTCTGGAAGACCTCTATGATAACTGCTGCTGGCATAGCTGTTATGTTATGTGGACATTCTAGTTCCTCTGCTACTGCAAAAGCCATCAGAGCCATAAAAGTTGACTAGTTCAAGTTCCTTGTAGGAATATTTTTCCTCAAGTGATCCCTGAGTTCAGGATAGTTGAGTCAAGTGCCAATTTCAATCAGAGACAGATCATAAAAATGTAGATGTGGTCTTGTGGTTCAAGGTGAAGTTCATGGTCATCTACCCATATAGTTTGTTTTTTCAAGACTTAAAAGAGTTCATTATTTTTACTGGTTTAGTGAAACTCTCACAACAAGATACTGTCATATAAACAGAAAGGATGAAATCCAGGATATTTGGCTGAAAATGAATACCCATCTTGTATGGATTGTTGAAAAATAAAGAGATTTGCAAAAACTATGCCAATTCTTTGAACCCTAACATCATTGCAAGGAAATTGAGTTTCTATGGGAGAGCATTAATTGCCCTGATTTAAATTCTGGTTCTAGTTTTCTGTACAATTAATTCAAGAGAAACTGAAAGTTAGTATTTATGCTACTTGTTTGGCTTATTATTTTTATTTTTTATTTTGCTGGTATTTTGTAAGAAGCATTAGCCAAGTCCTATTTGAATATTTTTCTTTCAGGTGTCAGTTGGACATATAGTACCAGGTGGTGCTGCGGATGTAGATGGTCGACTTAGACAGTATGATGAGATTACTCATGTGGATGGTTACAGCGTGCTCAACGCCTCGCACCACCGAGTGGTCCAGCTCATGACTAACGCAGCTCTGAGTGGTCGTGTCACATTGTCCATCAGAAGAGTTCTAGGACCAGGTAAGAAATACTTCACAGCTTTACTGACATGTTCTGAACAAAATTATAGTGCATTGTTAGGCTTCATTTCACCTGTTGTGTTCTTTTTTGGAATTGTTTCCATTACTTATTACATCATTTGGTCACATACTGTGTTCCACTCTAAAACAATCTTTATGTTTTCTGGAGTTCAGTTAAAAAGGGAACCTGTCTCTTTAATATTTATATAATTTACACTTGAATTTATTTTCTTTCTTTTCTACAAGTTCTCTCATTATACTTAAATGGTCACTTGCTTTCAAGAATAAATTAAAGATGATTGTACAAAATAAAATAAGAAACACTTTCTGTCTCATTACTTTTTTTGCCATTTTTCTATTGTGCTTTAATATAAGTTCTGTCTTATTGTTACCTTATAGAGCAGGGCTACTGTTTATTAAACCCATAGTCAATTCTCATTCAGTATTTTACTTGTTTAAAATTAATGATCATAACCTTGCTAATTCCTACAGAAAGTATTTCTTCCTTTCTTATCTACCTGTGTTATCAAAGTTCTGTCATGTCCTTTTGTAATTGTTTTTTCTGTAAACATTTGTTACATGCAACAGATGCTTTCAGTCTTTGTACAACCCCCAGTAAACATTTCCTGTGATACACTTGTTAGTGAAAAGATGGCGTTTTTAGTCACCCTGCAGATAAATGTAAGGGCTATATAAAAACAAATATTGAATGACTTTAATATTTCTTCCAGACATTTAATGAGGTCAGTATGGATTGCTGCATAGTCTGCATTGTTGTAAATAGAAATATGAACATTTAGTAAATAAATAGAAATCTCCATAGAAATGATCATCTTGTAGACCCAAAAAATGGAAAAGCTCCATTGATTATTTTAAAAAAGAATGTATTATTCTTTGAGTGTGACTAGAAATATGAAGTGATTACTTCAAGTTCAGTCCAGAGATGACTTAATCACTAATGTTAAGTGAAAATAAAGAGTGAAATAAATTTGATTCACTTAATGGAAGATTGAAAATGTAACTAGAAAATAGGATTAGACAACTCCCTTTAATGACTTAAGATTAGTCCTAAGGTTTACCAGTAAATGTTTTTTTCATTATTGTAATGTCAAATTAAAAAAAAATGTTTCTTGGATGTTACAGCAGAGTCAGTTTCCAGCCAAGACACCAGCCCTCAATACCCTTATGATGTGGTAGTTTCCAGACGAGAGAATGAAGGGTTTGGGTTTGTCATCATCTCCTCTGTCAACAAATCTGGAGCAAGTGTTGATGAGTTTATCGGTAAGTTTCTTTATAACTTTGTCTATCAACTTGAAAGAATTCAATCCCATACTTGATCAAAATATCACATGTAATTGTAGGAATCATTGTTTTTATTTTTTGTTGTTTGGTTCATAGAATCAGAAGTATGGTGGATTGGAGCATATGTGTTTTTAAAAGCCTTTTAGAATGTCTTATTTTTTAAAAAATATTGAATTAGTTCAACTTAACTCATAGTGCCAGCAATCTGGAGTTGGATACAACTTGTTCTTGGAATGGGATCATCTGTCAGTTGTCTCAATCAATCATACATAAATCCATTGTCTATTGAAACTGACAGGATACCACCACACTTTGCTAAACAATTATCAGTCAAGCAAAGTCAATCTATAGAGTCATAGAACCTCTATTCAACTTCATACTTTTATGTATGACTCTAAGGTATCCAGCTTACATATTTTTGACTGAAAATGTGGTCCTCACTGCACCATCTTAATGGTTTATCATTTGATGACAGTGTCAAGATACTGATAAATAAACTAAGTTGAACTGTATGCACCTTCACCAACTCATGTTACATATACTTGTTTCACTTCAGTGCATATGCGTTCCTCATTTGCTTCATTTTAATGTGTATTTAATGGGTTGTTTATTTTATTGCTTGAGTTTGGTTTACCAAAGGATTCATATAAAAACATTGGTGTCAGCAGCTTGTAGTTTGTTTTTGTATTATTTATTTATTTTTATTTTTATTTTTTAGTTTAGCCTTTTTAATTTTGTTCATTTTTATATCTTTCAACTTTGTGTTTGTTGCCAGCCATTTTTTAAAACAAAGAATGAGTAAAATATAAATTACATTTTTAACTATCGTGTTAATTATAGAAGAGTCTCCATTAGATGGCACCATAAAAACCATGAATGAATAGGAAAAGTTAAATTTTTGTTTAAATGTTGCCAACTGTAAACCTCTCAAAGGATATTATTTACTGCAGTTTGTTGACGGTATTTTAATAATCTTGGTAAATTTTCTCAGTTCGGAAACTTGACTTGAGTGTATTTCTGCATTTTAAAAAAGTACATTAAAAATAATCATAAGAGATGCCATAACTAATCTTACTACATTTTTATGGTTAAAATATGATTATTTTACAACAGAAAGAGATAAATTTCACAAATTTTGAAATTTGTTATTCTCATAAATGTTATTGGACAAAAATATCAACAGTATAAAAATGAACTGTTCTAGAATATTACTATTTGTGTCCATTGTCACAAATTTGAACCACTCCAATAAAATATCAATCTCATGAATGAGTGGTATGAAGTTTCTTCAGAACATATTCGTACATACATGTAGAAAATGTTTATTATTATAAATAAAATACTACATTGAGATAAAAACAAGGAGCCATGTATTAGTTCAGATTTTTTGAAAGAACAATTTATTTTTCCCTTATACAGTCACAATATTGGATCAAATGTAAACGATGACAAGGAAAATATGTGTTAGAACTTCAACTAACTAATCTTTATCCTGATTTCTCTGATCATTAATGTAAATATCTGCTTCTTTATTAACTATAAATTAGTTGTAGCAGGACACAGCCAGTTCTTTCTTTAGATTCAACAAGGTACACTTGAAACAATTTCTAGCACCTCTGAATTGTAATAAATAGAATACACTTTTTGTGTGGGTATTACAATTTTATAATTTGGTAACAACAATTCTTTTTCAAAAGAATCTCACTTTCAAGGTATGTTATATTTTTTCTCATTCTGAATCTTTTATATTTCTCTATTAGCTAACTTTCTAATATTTTGCATCCTTGTGTTGCTGCTGTTGGAGATGACATTTGTTCATTGAAGTTTATAAATCACTCTCCAACACTTAAAGTCCTATAGCTTAAAGAAAGAAACGAGGTTTTTATTTTATTTATTGTTTTTTTTGTGTTCGCCAGCTTTCACCTCTGGCAAAGTGCCTAGAGACTAGGAACAGAATTTTGCATGTTTATCTGTTTTTCCCTGGTACCATATGTACAGGGGTCCCTTGCTGCAGAGGTAGAAAACATTTGTCTTCAGAGGCACTCATATTTTTTCCTATCGATGAGTAATTGACGTTTCAAGCCAGGCCTAGCTGCTGAGACCAGGGGTGGTTGCAGCAGAGATAAATAACAAATAAAAATCTCAACTACTGATGCAGTCGGGATTTGAACTCACAACCTCTATGTCTTGAGACTGGCATCTTGCAACTAACCAGTCCCCTAGGAAGGAGATGTAGTGCCTCTGATGATCAGATTATCATCCCTCCTTGGAAAGCTCTAAGTAAAGAGAGCTTCCTGTTACCTTCTGTCTCCATCATAGAGAAAAGAGATAGTGGTAGGCTATTTCTATTTTACAAAATTAAAACAATATTCAACTATCTCATCAGAGATAACTCTTACAATACTCACCATTTTTTTTTGTTTTTTACTTAATCCAGAGGTTTTTCAATATAAAGATTACAGGAACATTTTAATTTTACTTTAGTTTTTTTTTTTTTTTTTTTTTTCAAATAAATACCTGCTATAGTGTATTGATATTTTTGCTGCACATTTCACAAGATGAACCCACACCACTTTCAGATGGCAGTGACAATCGTCCAACTTCGGCAGTTGTCTGCCCTTGGATTGGTGAGCCACAGGGGTTGGGGGGTGTGAGCATTAGTGTTTACTTTCAGAGTGCCAGTAGTTATTTTTATTATTGGCCACATGCTGTTTGTTATGTGTGATTGTCATTATATTTTTACTTACTCTGTTTGATAAAATGTTATCTTTCAGTTAATTTAAATTCAAAATGTTATCTTCCAGTTAATTTAAATCCAAAATGTTATCTTTCAGTTAATTTAAATTCAAAATGTTATCTTACAGTTAATTTAAATTCAAAATGTTATCTTCCAGTTAATTTAAATCCAAAATGTTATCTTACAGTTAATTTAAATCCAAAATTTTATCTTACAGTTAATTTAAATCCAAAATGTTATCTTACAGTTAATTTAAATCCAAAATGTTATCGTACAGTTAATTTAAATCCAAAATGGTATTTTCCATGTAATGCATTAAAAGAATAACTTATTCATTACAAAAAGCTGCATCATGCATTGAAAATAAGAAAATATATATAATACATATAAATATATATAATATATAGATGTAAAATCATTATAATAGTACATTAATTCATCTAGACAAAGACGGACAGCCAATATCAAATAACCAATGTATGCAACAGAGATGGAAAGAATATTTTGAAGACCTGTTAAACATGCCAACTACCAATAAGACAACAAAAACCACGCTAGAACTCACAAATACGGAACACAACATCATGAAAGAGGAAATCGAAGAAGAAGTAATCAAGTATGCACCAAGAAATAAAGCACCAAGGATAGATAACATACCAATAGAAATAATAGCAGCAGCAGGAGGAACAGGAGTGCAATGGCTGCACAGAATATTTAATGCAGCATGGCACCAACAACAAACCCCAAAAGATTGGCAACAGGCAATCATCATACCAATATGGAAAAAGAAAGGTAGCAAAAGAGACTGCAATCAATATAGAGGTATATCTCTTCTCGGCCATGTAGGAAAGCTATACGCCTAGAGGTATATCTCTTCTCAGCCATGTAGGAAAGCTATATGCCAAAATTTTGGAAAAAAGGCTGAGACCAATAATAGAACTACAGTTAAGCGATTCTCAAATGGGGTTCCGAAAAAACAGAGGATGTACTGATGCACTATTCACATTAAAACAGCTTGCAGAAAAAACGACAGAACATAATCAAAACTTATACATAGCCTTCATTGACCAGGAAAAAGCATTCGACAGAGTAAACAGCGAACAACTGGGGGAGATACTAACAACATACGGAGTAAGCCAGCATCTAACCAACCTTATTAAAAGTCTCTACATCTACAGCAGCTGCAGGGTCAGAACAGCAGCAGGCTACACAGACCACTCTGAAGTTAGATCAGGTGTAAGACAGGGGTGCGTACTATCCCCCCTACTGTTTATTACATACATGGACTATATATGCAAGCTAGCCAACCCATCAGAGACAGAGGAGATCAACGAGCTTTTATTTGCAGACGATCAGGCACTAATACATGACACAATAGAAGACCTGCAAGAACACTTAAACAAACTCAACATTTCAGGCACAAAGTACAATATGAAAATCAACAAAATAGAAGTCATGAATGTCGCCAAAAATAAACAGAACATCAACATAACTATAGAAGGCAGACAACTAAAACAAGTAGAGGAATTCAAATACCTAGGAAGTCTAATGACAAACGATAATTCTCAAACAGCAGAGATAGAATCAAGATGCAACAATGCTTGTCAAATCATTGGACAGTTATCGCCACTATTGTCCAACAAGGAAATAACTCTGGAGGCAAAACGAGCACTATACAATACAATCTTCATCTCAAAATTGTGCTACCAATGCCAGACCTGGACCCTAGATGCAAGAACAATAAGAAAAATAACCTCTACAGAGATGAAATGTGTTAGACGAATGACAGGAAACAGTCTCAGAGATAAGATCAGAAATAAAGAACTGAGAAAAAAGCTAGGAATAGCCCCCGCCATAGAATATATAAGGAAGCAACAGATAAAATGGTTTGGCCATATGACAAGGCAGAAAGAACAAAACATAACACAACGAGCCTTCAATAAACGTTGTGAGAACACCAGACCCAAGGGTCAACCACGAAAAAGATGGGTCGATGGAATATTAGAAGTACTAGGAAACATGACAGCAGCAGAGGCGAACAGAAGAGCAAATTATATCTCCCCTCGACGCAGAAAGGCAGATGAGGAAGGAAAGAAGAAGAAGAAAAATTCATCTTGAAAATAAATGATTATTTAATTAAATTTATTTTAAAATGAGTCAACTGGTAACTTAATTTATTCATTTACAGATGAACGGGTGAAGAATGATGCAGGAAATAATAATTGAATATTATGGTTAAACTGAAGCTGGCATAGCTTATCTTTCATATTGTAAGGAGGTTTCCCTTAATTTTTTATGGTTTTTCTAAAAAAAAAAAATTGTAGCCTGACAGGGAAATATTTGGATGGATTTTATATCTTTTTCTGATTAAAATACATCTACAGATAATATTTTATGTAAATAAAATGTACTCAAAAGTGGGAAAATATAGCTCTGCTTATATATGTGCTAGCCAATCAAATCATAACAAATTTACTTTTAAACAGACTAAAGATATTGGGGCAAACCAGCTGGACTACATGAACATATGACCAATAAATATGTAGTTAATGACTACCATATTTCTTTTTATATTTATCAGTATTTATGACTGTGTTGAAACTGCTAGTAACTTTTCTGTTTTCAGTGTGTTTAGTAATTTTGTTTGGTGTCAGTTAGTGGGTCATATATTGATGGTCATCAGAGTGGGTTTTTTGTTGTATCAAATGTTTTTGTTGTTCTAATTG
The DNA here is from genome assembly GCA_032433765.1 of Megaustenia siamemsis. NCBI lineage: Eukaryota > Metazoa > Mollusca > Gastropoda > Stylommatophora > Ariophantidae > Megaustenia > Megaustenia siamemsis. The sequence continues at coordinate 25,230,668 of JAVIAB010000125.1, forward strand.
TTGATGTCTAATAATATTTTGGGAAATATGCAATAGTGGTTGTGGGCTAAGTAGTTGATTTAATGGTAGAGAAATTAGATAATAGTGGCTTATATGTCCAAGTTTGTGATGATACATTGTTATAAGAATAGTCATGTAACATGTGAGGAAACAGGTGCCTGGAAAACATATAAATATTTTTTTTAAATTACGTCTTTGTTCAGTTTATTTAAAACATTGAAGTTAACAACAGCTATAAGTAACAGTTTTTTCAAACAAATTAAATCTTTTTAAAATGAGTTTTAGTCTACATTATAAAAGTTACATTTGTTAATGGTATCTAAACTTGTTATGTTAAAAATAAACCTGAAGTTCTTGCAGTAGCCTTGTTGATTTTAGTGGATAATAATATAATGACTTGAGGTGGCATAAATAAATAAATATACTTTTAAATTTCAAAATTATGTAAATTTAATTTTAAAAATATATTCAGGGGATAATAATAAAAAAAAGTGTGTTAAATTTCCTGAACAGGTGATGTATAAGATATGATAAAGAGCTATTTTAGGCTCTTGGATTCTAGGTCATGAATCACGTGCACTCTCTTTATCTCTCTCTCTCTCTCTCTCTCTCTCTCTCTCTCTCTCTCTCTCTCTCATTTTCACATTGTCATTGTGTATGCCTCTTTAAGCACACCCAAGTATCCCATAAAGCTATATTTATTTTTGTTATATCCATATCTTTTCTGCTTAGCTTTGATTCCTTGCTTTCCTGTCTGAACTTTCAGCAATAATTGTATGTTGTAAATGTCCACACAATCATATTAAAACTATCACTAGAAAAAGATAATGGGAGGTAATTTTGTGAGTACAAAACTTTTACCATAGCTGATTATGTTTCTTTTGTTAAAATTTAGTAGTGTTGCAAATAACCTTTTTTCATATATTTATCTAAGATCAGTGTAAAATAAACAAAAGTGTATTTTTCAAGAGCTCATAGTTTTTGTACTTTAAACAAAAGTAGTACAGAAAAGGTTTTAGAAATGGAAACACAACAATAAGTAAAGCTATTGTTACAGTCAAGAGACTTTCATCAGAAACAACACTGGCATATTTCCTTTTACAATCACAGTCTAACATTAAATATTACTTAGCAGTATTCATGACGAGGCTGATGTGTATTATATAACTGACATCAGCACAAAATGTGTAAATAGTCAATTGTATTAGTTTGTATATTAAATATAAACATAAATGCATTCTTGCTATATGGGGGTAATTTTGTTTTCAAGGTGAATTGGATTGATAAAGAAAGAATGGTTCAGACAATCTTAATATATCTTTGCTTGCTTGTAATTTTGTTCTTGACCATCACAGTAGTACATCCATTCAATTTTGTACTTTTCTCTACATAATATACTGCATATTTGAGATTATATGGTCCAGGGAGAAGATTAACTTTATTTTAACCCTAGATTATGTTACATTTCTGTGGCTGATGTTTTCACAATATCGTTGTAAAAAATTACTACAACTTAAATGTTACATTTGAGTTCCAAGATTAATATTTTCTGTGAACTTTGAATGCAACTGTGTGTTTACCCAAGCAGACGCACGAGGAATAGGATGCTGTAATAATTTCTTGGATTACGTTCGATTTATGATTTGAAATGTGAAAACATCGTTCCATGGCTGCAGGAGGCTTTTTTACGTTGCCTGTTCAAACAGCTGCCGTAAGTCTGTCAATCTAGTAGTATGTTCAGCTCCCTCAAAGTGTCATTTACTGCCCATCCCATGTTACTAAGGTTTCTTCTTTGTTGTCTCGCCAACAGCCGAGGAAATTTCCCCCGTCATGAAAAAAAAATAATTTCTTGAAAAATGGTGAATTTTATTTTTAAAAATTGTAATTTTTATCATGTACTTGAAAAAAGATAATGGTAACAACAAAGAAAAAGCCATCACCGCAGTTCAAAATAAAGACAAGTGGAACAATATTAAAACAGGTAATTGAATTTAAATATTTGGGAACTTTGTTAACCTCAGACGGAAGATGTACAAAAGAGGTGAGATGCAGAATGGCTCAGGCAAAAGCAGCTTTCCAAAAAATGTGGAAGATACTATGCAGTCCATTTTTGACAATAGAAACAAGAAAAAGAGTTTTTAAATGTTATGTAGAGCCAGTCTTAACATATGGATGCGAATCATGGACAATAGGACAACAGACAAGAAAATCACTGGAGTCTGTAGAAAAGTGGTTTTACAGAAAAATGTTGAGAGTACCATGGACAGCTAAGAAGAGTAATGAAGATATTCTGAGAGAGGTCAAAGCAAAAAGAGAGCTAATTTCCAATATTAGGAAGAAACAATCATCATTTTTTGGCCATGTAATGAGAAGAGAACAACTGGAATATATTGTAACAACTGGAAAAATTGAGGGATGAAGAGATAGAGGGAAGCAAAGAGAAAAAGTAACAGACAGCTTAAGAGAATGGCTTGGCAGAAGGTCAACAACAGAAAGGATAAATAGCTGCCGAGATCAAAAGTTGTGGAGAGACATGATCACCTATGCCAGCAGGCCCAGTACTTGGTGATGATGACTTGAAAAAAAAAAAAATTGAACATCAAAGGAAACAAACCCACAACTCAGGGTTCACCAGAAGTAGCAATTAGGAAGGTATCAATGAGGGAATTGTTTGTCCATAGCAGACTTGCAACTTTCAAGAATTTGTAATTTGGGTGGTAATTTTTACAAGGGAATCGCAATCTAGAGTTAATTAGGATTTTAGGAGGAGGATGAACATGTTTGTTGACTTAATGGTATCATAGGCCATCCATATTTGTTACATTTTAGGAAAACAATTATGTATGCAGAAAAAATGTAGGCACAAAAATATTGAATTGTGGTGCTTTAAATGTCATATGTATAATAGTGTCATTTTGTGTTCTTGTTAACAATCAGATTCATTGTAACATGTCTCGTTTTGATGGTTCTTCTTTTTTCTTTCCCTTTAAACCTAATGTGGCTCCAGAAATTCAACAATCATTTTGTTTGCCTCCTGGGTAAAGTTCTATTTTAAGCACATAATTATATTTTGGAAGAGTCATGTCCCCTTGAGTAATGTTTCACTTAAATTGGTGATTCTCTAATCTGTCATTATTGTATAGATAAATGAAACAATGTAAGGGTAAAGTCCCTGACCATAAACCCAAACCCTAATATAATTTTTAGTATGTGAAAACCACTGTAGTGTTGTTGCCACACCAAGGGGAGATCACTCATTTCTCTGATATAATTTATGTGCTTAAACTAGGAAAATACTGCCACCTGTTTCGTGTCATTCTTTTAAGATCATTCTATGTCTTCATCATCTTTTTTCATCTCTGTTTTCACCTGTCTTCTCTAGGCATATTTTGACTTCCCCTTTGTCTCCTCCCATGAAGATTTCAAAAAAGTCCTGTTGTATAATGCTCATTTGGCTTCCACAGAGTGTTTCCAATGATTGGTTATATTAATCACATTTTTGTGTATTTTTTTTCTAAATTCAGTCATGACAGTCAAAATTAATGGTTAGTGTTTTCTCTATGTCCAGTATTAAGAAATATTCAATATAACACACATACATATTGATAGAAAAAAAAATCCAAAAAATCTTATCGGTAACTTATTGATCCACATCCCTTGTGCAAGTATTGGTGTATTTGTTGTAAATTATTGATGGGTATTTCATGTTGATTATTACTTGATTTTAGTTACCACACATTTTGCCAGTTCAATTTAATCATGTTTTCTGCTTTCAGCCATATTTTTTTTTTTAGCTTATTCTTTGCTGCATTTACCTTTTATATATGTTTCAATTTGGGTTGTTGGATTTCATTTTGTTTGAGGTTGTACTTGCTTACTTTATTTATATATAAGTGTGTTTTGACATCATTATTAGGAGTGCTTGTGTCCACTTTTATTTCGTTTGATTATACACTTTGAGTCTGGACTATTAACTGTTAACAGTTTAAAAGTGTAATCATCACCATTGCTATTTATCTGCAGCTCGTTTTGTGTTCGAAGACATCTACTCCACATGCATTGGCCTGATATCTTTAGAACATGATTAAAACTGATATGCTTTTTGTATCTTTTTATGTTGTATAATGACACTTGTGGATATCTGTAGCAGATTTTATTAGAAATAAATGCACCACCATTATATCTGAAACTGCATTAAAATATATTCACCTGGTTCATATCAAATCATAAAAACATTGAAACTTTCTCTAAGATTTTCATGTTCACTGGTTAAAAATGAACATTTTATATCTCATTATATAGTTTAATAACAGTGAGAGTTTGTGTGAGAATTGTATATATAAATGATTCATCTGAAAACATAATGTTTGTGAAGATATATTAATATAGAGAGACTTCTGTAGTGTGTCTTATGTGGAAGAATAAGGGAGTACCTTATCAGTGTACCTGTGTTGCCAATAAGCCATGCCAGTTTTGATGCCTCTCCATGTTTTGAAACCAAACGAAAGATGTTTATAAAGAACATGGGCAAGTCAGACCAATAAGGTACTAATGGCCATGGCTTATGTATTCAGATAACAGATAAAAACATAACCATAACAGAATATAGGTTTACAATAGGCAAGATATATTTAGTCTTCTTCCATTCAGGAGTGGAATTCACTAAACTTCATCATATAGTAAATACATAAAACAAGTACATTTACTATTATGTTCTATAAGTAAAAAAAAAAAAGAAGTAAAGAGCCCCCGTCACGCCAAGTGGCGTATTGGGAAATATGGTGTTAGTGACCCTATATTTTACAGACCTTCAGCACATGATTTTTGGGGTAATGTGGTCGGTATTACTCCTATGCCACTTTACTTTCCCAGAAAAAAAATCCAGTACCCACTAAAGGCTGGGTGAACCTGGAAGCCGTCGGTTGGGATTGAATCCTACCCCTTGTCCTTTGTAGTCCAGTTCACTAACCACTGAGCTATCGCTGCTCCTATTATGTTATATACAACATTATTATGACTTCTCATTTGTCTTATGCAATCCTTGAACTGAATTAGCCAAAAAAGCTTTTCTGACAAGCAGTGTAATAGCCATAGCTGATAGATTATTAATAGAATCCTCATGTTAAAAATAATAACAATGAAAAGCAGCTTAACAATGTTAATAATAGCACCAGAATATGTGAGTCATGCTATTATATTTTCTTATTGCCACTGATAAAGCACTTGATATAAACTAACAGGCAGTTATATTTTATTATTGTTTCATAGGTCATATTCAAGAAAATAGCCCTGCTGCTAGATGTGGGCGTCTTCATGTGGGTGATAGAATTCTGGCAGTAAATGGTGTGGATACATCCAACATGCACCACAAGGACGTTGTTAATCTCATTAAAGAATCTGGCTTTTCTGTAGCACTCACAGTTGGGCCACCTCCAGGTAACGGCTGCTCTCTTTTCCACTCTTTCAGATATTATATGTGCCATAATAATGATGTGTGTGGCTGTTTAGTTGCTTTGTGTGGAAGCAATACAAGGGAAGTATGATGTATTCTGGTGTTGATGGTTTTATGTATAGAAACATTTGATGTTTTGAATCTGATGTTGATGCCAGCATAGAGGTGTACCACAACATAGTGATGTTATAGATGACAGCATAATGATGTCACGTGTAACTTACCTTTATATATATATATATCATCATCATCATCAAGTACGGGGCCTGCTGGCGTATGTGATCATGTCTCTCCACAACTTTCGATCTCGGCAGCTATTTATCATTTCTGTTGTTGACTTTCTGCCAAGCCATTCTCTTAATAAGCTGTCTGTTATTTTTTCTCTTTGCTTCCCTCTATCTCTTCGTCCCTCAATCTTGCCAGCTGTTACAATAATATATTCCAGTTGTTCTTTTCTCATTACATGGCCTAAAAAAGATGATTGTTACTTCCTAATCTTGGAAATTAGCTCTCTTTTTGCTTTGACCTCTCTCAGAACGTCTTCATTACTATATATATATATTACATTACTAGGCCACTGATATGGTATATGAGATTATTCCTCTTTGAGATTAATGTTCATCTGGAAAGTGCATGAAACAATTATGTCAGTTGGTTTCTTTCCTCCCTTTATTCCAGTTGAGTTTCCCATCTTTCATATTATCTCCTTACACAACATTTTATCTTCTTGAGTGTCTAGTTTAATATTTTGTGGTGTCCCATTTATTTCTTCTTGGTATGTCCTTTCCCATTTTGTTGACATTGATAAACCATCTCAGTTATAACTAGGCCTCGGATTTTTATGACCTAAAAATCCTGAAATATGACATGCAAATATGACCTAAAAAAGGCAAAATATGACCTAAAATAGGCTAAATATGCCGAAATATGACCATAAGGTTTTTCTCATTTATGAACCAAAAAAAAAAAAACGCAAATTATTATTGTTTGCATGTTTTACGCATTACATAGTAGTCATAGTACCTACATAGTAGTAATACTTAACAAAGCATGTATAAAAACACTTACCACATTTATTCCTCAGTTTTCATTGTTTGTACAATTGCAACCGACAACAACATACATTTTTAGAGTTTCAAATTTGAACGATCGTCGATTGTCACTGAGAATTGTTTTATATTTTGAAAAACTTCGTTCTACATCACATGATGTCAGATCATTTGCTGAAAGTTCAGGTTCATCCTCTTGAAATGTTGCATGTTTACCACTAAGTATGTCTGCAATTTTGCACAATGAGAAATAACCAGAATTTCTATGAAGAACACTTTCTAATTTTACTTTAATCCTGTTGCTTACTTCACCACGTGATCCATTTATTTCTGTTTGAATTTGTTTCACAATATCTAATGCATCATAAAGTGCAGTCCCTTCGCTTTCCAGACGTTTTATTGTTTTTGAAATTGCAGAAAAGTTTGACTTTATATAAGTCAGATTTTGTGATAGTCTGGTAGAAAATAAGCTTTGCACTGCTTGTATTGATGTTGCGTCGTCTTTGTCTAGGGCATTAAATATTTTATCCAGTGTTGAATAGTTTTCACAGTAATACTCTACAGCGTCCAGCCATGTACCCCAACGTGTAAGGATAGGTTGTGGAGGAAGTGGTAGTTGAGGAGCTTCTTCTTTGAATTTTTGTACTCGAAGAGGAGCCTTGATGAATATTTTTTTCCCATTTGAAATAAGCTTGTCCACATCAGGAAAATTACCTCGAACTTCCTCAGCTACTCGATGCAGTGCATGAGCAAGGCAAGTAATATGGATCAATTTCGGGTAGAGAATTTGAAGTCCTTTAGCAGCCTTTTTCATATAGGGAGCAGCATCTGTTATTAATAGAAGGATATTATTTCTTTCTATTCCATTTGGCCACAACAGCTTCATGGAATTATCAAATAGAACTGCTATGGAGGTATGATTTGTTCTTTCAAAAACTTCACAGTTAAGGACAAATTTTTCTCCTGGTTGATCTCCTTTTAAAGTTCCAACTATAACATTTGCGACAAACCTGCCATCTACATCAGTAGTCTCGTCTAAGGAAACCCATATCTTGTTATCTGCAATAGAATTTCTAATTTTATTTAACATGTCCTCATAACATTTGGAGAGATAATTTTTCCTTAAAGTAGATTCATCTGGGATAGGATGGCTAGTGTATTTCTCCAGAAATTGCCGGAAATATTGATTTTGCAATTTATTTAAAGGGATATTTGATGAAACCATCATATGACACAAATCTTTATAAAAACCGGTCTCTGTGTTTCCCGAAGAAGAAGAGGAAGTAGCAGAACATTTTTCAAGTAATAAACTTTGTCTTCCTTCCATTTCAGAAAGTCTACTTAAACATTTCATATGTTTAGAAGTATTGCAATGTTGTTGCGCATTAAACCGTTTTCCAGCTGTAACCTTGACCTCACACAGTGTACAGTACAATATTTCTCCATCGGTACTAAATACTTTTGAACCAAATTCCTGCACAAATTTACGCAACTTTGCACCATTAGAATTAGACACTTTAGGCATTGTAAAGCAAAGTTATTCCAGTGAATCAACCATAAACAATATAACTATTATATAACTATGAGCTAGAGCACAAGATCATGTAGTCAGTCACTGTTGCAAATTAATAATTGTAACATACAAATGGGCGCCAAACGGTTTAAAATGAAACTGGAAGATTTAACAAATCCAGGAATATTCGCTCCTGACGTTGAAACATTTGAAATTGTTTCCTACAATTTACTTTCGAAACAAAACCCAGAAAATTCTTTTGAAGTATTGAGCGGATGTCACTCCCTTTTTTATTCTCAGATGCCGACTGACATCAAAGAGTTGACTGATGTCTTCCCCTCCCTACAGTCGCATGAAAGACACACATGCATATTCACTAATACACACATTCAGAAATATAGCCAATCCTCACAATTTGTCTCTAAACATAGTTTAAGATGTGCTAACATTGATAAGCAAACGGAGTACACCAGAAAGTTGAGTACACCAGAAAATATGCAAAATATGACCTAAATATGACCAAAATATGACCAAAATATGACCTAAATCTCCAATTTCAGGCAAAATATGACCTCATCAAAATTATGATCAAAATATGCATTTATATGACAAATAAAAACAGCTTAAAATTGTTCAGAAATGCTTGAAACATGTAGAAATTAACTTAAAACTGAAAATATGCTTCCGGAAAAAAATATGACATTTCATGAAAATCCGAGCCCTAGTTATAACTTTTCCACCTGTGCTTGTATGGGAACACACACACACACACATATATAAATAACCATTACAAGCACCATGTACATGTGGACATGTTCATGTGCAGTAGTCTATACATGATCAAATTACAAATATGTCTGATTTTTAGGTCCTTCCATTAGTTATATTCTTGTCTTTGTCCTCCATAAAGTTTTCACACATAACCAAACCAATCTGTTTTGTCAAAATAGATAATTTGGAAAGAATCATATTATTATTTATAACACACATTTAATGCAATGATTGTTTTTATTTTCTCCTTAGTGCATTTGCTATTGTTTCCACTAATTTTGAATATATCTGTAATATTTGTTTTAAGCATAGCTTGTAATTTTATGTGTGTAAGCCACATGTCTAAAAGGTCTGCATGCATATTAATTCATGAAAGGGTATAGATATAGAGTTGTACAAATTTCTAGAGTTCAACCACTTCATTAAGCAACACAGATAAAGATGTATTTTTTTTTTTTACAACTAAGCACGAACTCAATGGTTAATGACATTTTGTAAATAAAGTTACACTTGACTAAACGTAGCTTAATTTTTTCTAATATGAAGACTTTGAACGAGCAGTTTTCTTGAGCAGCTAGTAAATAATTACTTTTAAATGGCTTTTATTCTTCTTATATATATATATATATATATACACACACACACACAAGATTAACAAGGTAGTGTTATCCATACCAAAGAAGGAGTAAAACATTTATTTTCCTTCGCTAGTCTTCGAGACACTCTTGGGTAAGGTGGAGTTCCTGTTTACCCACGCTATCAGGGTTACATGGAGCCAGTGGAGCGGGGTGGTGGATGTTGTTGTGGGAGAGGCCAATAAGTAGTACCGGTTATGGTCCCCACTCTGTGATGGCAGGCAGAGGATCTCAGTTGTAGAGACAATGGCTGCGATCTCCGACTAGTACAGTCACTGCCATAAAGGAAAGGAATGACAAACTACCTTCTTATATTGCCAAGTAAAATGATGTCAAAATACAATTTAATAGCCACAGCTAACGATGTTAATTGATAGACATAATAGTAAAAGAAAGCAATAAGAAAGGTCTCTAAGAAAACATAAATAATGGTCATATCAAAGAAACAAACATCACCATCAAGCAGCATAAAAATAAATAGGACACATCTGAAACAATTGCAATGTGTCAAATACTAGGGCACAATAATAACATCAGATGGAAGATGCACCACAGAGGCAAAAAGCAGAATAGCTCTGGCCAAAATAGCATTTCAAAAAATGAAAAACATCTTATGCAACAAGTCTTATGTAGAAGTGAGATATAGAGTTCATTGGTGTTATATAGAGCCAATTTGGACATATGAAAGCGAATCATGGACAGTAGACAAACAAATTAAGTAATTAGAAGCCATAGAGATGGGATTTCTCAGAAAAATGTTGAAAGCTTCCTAGACAGCTAAAAAGACAAAACAGGAAATTCTCAAAGAGGCCAACGCAAAAAAAAAATAGCTCCTAAAAAACATTAGAAAGAAACAATTAACATTTTTCGGCACATCATGAGAAGTGGAAAGTTGGAATACTTGGTTACAACTGGAAAAATACAGGGAAAGAGAGATTGCGAACAACAAAGCAAGCAGATACCAGATAGCTTGGTGTCATGGCATGGAAGGCAGCCAACAACAGAATTGATAAGATGCACTGTGGATAGAAGATTGTGGAAGGACATGGTCGCCCATGCCAACTGGTATGGCACATGATGATGATATACAAGAAAAAAAAAAATGTGATGATGATATTTAAGTAATACATTTCTGTTTCAACAGATGACAGCTCAGGTACACCATCACAAAGGGTAAGTTTTTTTTTCTTTCTATAATGATTAGCATTCTTCTGACTTGGCCTGACTAATTCTCCTCTTCATCGTCCACCCTCTGAAGGTCCACATGCAAGTGTGGTATTAGTTAACTGCTTCTTGTTAAGTGTTGTTTGATGTACTTGTGCAGCATTATATATTCTATGTTGTCATGTTATACTATTGCCTCCTGCTTCTTTCCGCTGCATGTTGTATCAGCCAGTTCCTGTATCTTAATTTTGTTTCCATTATTTCTATAGTTTCTACACTTTTATTTCCCAAGCCTGCATTATCTACATTCTTTTCTCGTATGTCTTATTCCTTTTTTTCCCCTTTAACTCTGCCTAGTATTTACAAGTAAGTCTCCAAGTTTGTGTCTTGTTTGTCAATTATTGACATAAAATGTACCTTCCCTGTGTGAAGTCATCATTAGAACACATTTTCTAGATGAAAAGTAATGGTTCCCTGCACATTTTGCTATGCATATTGGGAATATGGTGTTAGTGACCATATTTACTTTGACTATAACACATTTTTGGGTGATGTTGTCAGTATCACGCCAGGCCACCTTTGCTGCCCAGAAAAATCTCTGGTGCCCATTTTTAGAGGTTGGGTGAACCCTGGAACCTTGTTGGTCTAAAAAAAAAACCATCATTTTTTAGAATTGAACCTGGATCCTTCTGATAAACAATTAAGTGCACTGACCACTCAGGCTCCTAATTAAATAAAATTTCTACACAAACTGTGCCACAGTAAAGGTTATTATCACAAGAAGTATTTGTCTCACTATTTGTTATCACTTTGTGGAGTACCAGTTGTCTACAATTGTTTTCTTAGTTGTTGTTCCTCCATCACTTTCATTCATCAATTTGTTGGATAAGGCTTTTCTGTTAAGCCCAATGTGGGTTTAGGACAATGTCCTAGTACAGTATGGATACAAGGACTAGAGGTTAGGTTCGATCCTGATCAACGGCTTCTGGGTTCACTCAGCCCTAAATGGGTACTGGATTTTTCTATGAAAGTAAATTGGCGCTGGTGCAATACCGACCACATTACCCCAAAATTCATGTGCTGAAGGTCTATACAAATTATTGTCACTAATACCATATTGCCTGTATACACCACATGGTATGGTGGGGCTCTTTACTTTTTTTTTTACAGATGGAAACATTGCTGCTTGTGGAGAATCTACCTCATTAGCTGTTGTTCAACTGCTACTCTTTTGGCTGTCACTGTAGTCCTATGCTGAAGAGATAATTATTAAATAGTTCTTTCTTTTGACATGTCTATCCAGGTGTTAAGATTAATATTGAAGGATTTTTTTTTGTAAAGCTGTCACCATATCTTGTAGGAGTGTACTTTACATCCCACTACTTGCCCCATAAAAAAAAATATTGAGCATATCTTTTATATAAGGATTGAAAAAATTAACTTCAACAAATCTGTCTTCAACTAAGTTGGGAACCTATCCTTTCTTTACAACTACTACTTTAGGAAATTATGTATAAATCATGAACAGTCATCAACTACTGTTTTAACTCTTTAACTATGGAATTATTTTTCTTGTTAGGATTGAATTATCTGCCTTTTGAAATCTGAACCTTGAATGTCACTACTTCCAAACTTGTGTATATTTGTTTCTAATTATAATTCGTCATTTATATATAAGATTAAAGAAAAAATATTATAATATGGAAACCATATTTGTTATTAGGGCATAAGAACATTTGATTGAATATTTTCAACGCAAAATAACAAACAAAAATATAACTTACCAAATTGTAATTTAAGTTTGAATAAGAATTATTTTCAATGCACATAATCATCACCGAGTGCTGTCTCCGCAACGAAGGTTGGCTACCACGGAGCGCCACTCTGTTCTGTCTCTTGCTTTGATAGTGCTGGTTGTCATAGGCTGATTTGTCTATCTTTTGATGTTACTCGTGCATGTTAGTCTTGGTCTGCCTCTGTCTTTTTTACCTTGTATTTTCCCCTCCAGGATTACTTTTAGTAGGCTGTTGTGTCTTTTAACATCGCATTTGTCTTGTTTGAATTGTGCTTGGTAGTTCTTTTTTCATTTTTAGTTGTTTTAAGACTTCATTATTTGTTTTCTTTTCCTTCCATCCAAGTCTACTTATTCTTTTATATATCCACATTTCAAAGGCTTCAATTCTCTGTTCTGTTTTCTTGTCTAATGTCCATGTTTCTGCACCATACAGGAATATTGAGAAGAAGTAACATTTTGCTATTCTTAGTTTTAGCCCTGGTGTTATTTGTTTTGATGTTAGTATGTTCTTCGTGACATTAAAATTACTTTTTGCCATTCTTATTCTTTTGTTTATTTCAGTTGTACAATTTCCATCACTGGTTATAGTATGTCCAAGGTAGTTGTAGTTCTGAACTGTCTCCAGGTCTATTTCTTCAATTTTGATATCCACTTGTTGGTTTTGAGTATTTCTTTGTTTATGATCATAGTTTTAGTCTTTTTGATATTCATATCTAGTCTATATTTTTTGCTTGTCATGTTATTTCATTAAGTAATTGTTGTAGATCTTTAGGATTTTCTGCTAGTAGTACAGTTATGTCAGCATATCTTAGGTTATTGATTATCTTTCCATTTATTTGTAGGCCTGGCGTCTCTGTGATGTTTTTAAAGATTTACTCAGTGTATAGATTGAACAAGCTTGGTGATAGGATGCATCCCTGTCTTACTCCTCTTTTTATATCAATGGGTGTAGAGTTCTCTTTGTTATATTTTATTATTGCTGTTTGTTCCCAGTATAGATTACATATTAGTCGTATGTCCATGATTATCTAGATGTATCTCTTTTAGGCATTCTATAAGTTGTTTGTGGTGTACTCTATCAAAAGTTATGGTGTAGTCTATGAAGCAGGTATATATTGGTTTGTTTACTTCCGTGTACTTTTCGATTAATGTTCTCATGCAGAATATGGCTTCTTTTGTCCCGCTATTTTTCCTAAATCCAAATTGCTGCTCATCTAATTCAGTATTGATTTTATTCTGAATCCTCCTTGTATAACTTTTAGCAAGATTTTTGTAACATGGCTCATTAGGCTTAATGCACATAATATCTAGATGTAATTTTTGTGCAACATATATCCCATTTGAATGTTTGATATTTGAATATCCCATTCAGAATGTTCATTTTGAAAGTAGAACTCACATTTGTTTTAGCTGCAGAGTAACACAAAAATAAAATATAAAATATCATCTTCTATTGTTCGTATTACCATAACAAACTAAACTGCACAATTACAATGTAAAATGATACATATTCTAGATAAATTATGTTGTTAAATGCCTGCTTTATAGACTACACCAAAGCTTTCGATAGAATACACCATAACCAACATATAGACTGCCTAAAGGATATAAATCTAGACGACGCAGACATACGACTAATATGTAATTTGTACTGGGAGCAAACAGCAATAATAAGATATAACAAGGAGAACTCTACACCCATGGACATAAAAAGAGGAGTAAGACAAGGATGCATCCTATCACCAAGCTTGTTCAATCTATACACTGAGCAAATCTTCAAAAACATCTCAGAGATACCAGGCCTAAACATTAATGGAAAGATAATCAATAACCTGAGATATGCTGATGATACTGTTCTACTAGCAGAAAATCCTAAAGACCTACAACAATGTCTTAATGTGATAAACATAACAAGCAAAAAATATGGACTAGAAATGAATATCAAAAAGACTAAAACTATGATTATAAACAAAGAAAATTCTCAAGACCTACAATTAAATATCACCGTTGAGGGAATACATCTGGAGACAGTCCAGAGCTACAACTACCTGGGACATACTATAACCAATGATGGAAAATGCAAAACTGAAATAAACAAAAGAATAGGTATGGCAAAAAGTAATTTTAATGCCATGAAAAATATACTAACAACAAAACAAATATCAACAGGGCTGAAACTAAGAATGGCAAAATGTTACATCTTCTCAATATTCCTGTATGGTGCAGAAACATGGACATTAGACAAGAAAACAGAACAGAAAATTGAAGCCTTTGAAATGTGGATTTATAGAAGAATAGGTAGAATTGGATGGAAACAAAAGATAACAAGCGATAAAGTTTTAAAACAACTGAAAATAAAAAGAGAACTACTAAATACAATTAAGACAAGACAAATGAAATTTTTGGGGCATGTTAAAAGACACAACAGCCTACTAAAAGTAATATTGGAAGGTAAAATAGAAGGTAAAAGAAGCAAAGGCAGACCAAGACTAACATGGACAAGTAACATCAAAAGATGGTCAAGTCAATCTATGACAGCCTGCACCATCAATGTAAGAAACAGAGTAGAATGGCGATCCATGGTAGCCAACCATCGTTGCGGAGAAGGCACACGATGATGATGATGATGAATATACTGAACAACATATATTTTTATTCTTTCATGGGATGCCATCTCCACATCAAAGGTTGGCTACCATGAAGTACCATTTTACTTTGTATTCTGCCTTGACAGCACACAATTTGTCTTAGATTCACCTGTCATTTGTTTGATGTTCACTCTAGTCTTGGTATGCCCTGCCTCATCTACCTTGTACTCCCCACTATGAGATATCTTTCATTAGGGTATTGTGTCTCCTCATGTGTCCTAACAATTTAGTTCTTTTGTTTGAATTGTGTAAAGTAGTTCTTTATTCATGTTAAGCTGATTCAAAACATCACTATATCTCTTCCATCTACACCCAAATCTCCCCATTTTTCTGTAACTCCACATTTCAAAGGTGTTAAATTTCTGCTCTGTTTTATTATTTAATGTGCATGTTTCTGCACCAAATAGGAATGTTGAGTAGATATAACATTTTACTTTTTGTAGTTTTAGTTCTGGTATTATTTGCTTTGATGTGAGTATATTTTTCTTGTTGTTAAGATTGATTTTTGCCATTCCTTTCCTTTTGTTTATTTCAGTCTCACATTTTCCATCAGTTGTTATTATTATTATCTACAAGGTAGCTGTATTCATGAATTCATGAGCTCTTTCTACGTTTTTTCTATTTTGATATCCACTTGTAGGTTTTGTGAGTTACCCAACCATATTCTTTGCTTGTATTGTTTATTTTGTTAACTAGTTGTAACTCTTCTGGACCTTTTTTTATAGTAATATGGTATCATCAATACATCTTAAATTATGTGTCCTTTAATATTTAAACTTGACTTGTCCACAGTGTCTTTAAATATCTGCTCAGTGTATAGGTTGAATAAACGTGATAGAATACAGCCCTGTCTTACTCCTCTTTTTATATCAATATGTGTTATATTTTATCATAGTTGTATACTTTCCCAGTATAAATTATATATCTATATATTATAGTCTTTAATCAGTATCATCTGGATGTATACCTTTCAGACATTTTATTAGTTGTTTATGGTGTATTCTGTCAAAAGCTTTGGAGTAGTTCATGCATAAATTGGTTTGTTTAGTTTTGTATACTTTTCTACTAACATTCTCAAGCAGAAGATGGCTTCTCTTGTCCCACTGTTTTTTTTTATAAATCCAAATTATTGTTCTGTTAATTCTGTACTGGTTTTGTTTTGAATTTTTCCCTGTGTAACTTTAAGCAGAATTTTTATGATATGGCTCATCAAATTTATTATTCTAAAGTCACTGCACTCCAAAGCACCAGTCTTCTTGTACAAGGCAATATATACTGATGTTTTTAGTTCATATGGTATATATCATATGTTGTGTATGTTATTGCACATGTCTGTGATTATTTTATGTCAAAATCTTCTAGTGGTTTTATAATCTCAATCTGTATGTTTCTTACCCTACAGATTTTCCTTTTCTCAGTGCTTTTGTAGTTTTCGCAACTTCATATTTTGAGATTTTTAAAATCCAAAATAGATTTCATGGCTGGTTTCTTGCCCCTTTCATCTTCATGTAATTCTGCTTTATATTCCTGACATCTGTTGATTATATATCTGTTGTTTGTTAGCATTTCCCCATTTTCATTATAATACATCCATCCTCCTTCTGTGATAAAAAAGAAAATAAATCTTAATTATAATTTTTTTTTTTTTTTTTTTTTTTTAGATCTTGCTTCTTTTTCATGGTTTCCATTTTCAGACATCTTTGATATTTTTATGTGTACACATTATTCTTTAGCCAAGAAATTTGTTAGTCTTTTTTTTTTGGGGGGTGGGGGGTGGTTATGTGTCACATTTATCTTCTATTATTACTATTATTGAAATAACACAACACACTTTCTTTTTTCAACAAATATCCCCAATTTAAGTGATAGAATTTTAAATTGGACAGAAATTTTAGGAATGGAAATTACTTCCAAATATTTTAATAGGTTTGTCCAAATACAGAAATGTAAATGAACTGGAGAAAAAGTGTTCATTCAAAATGTCCCTTTTGTTCCTTCACTATTTTAAGATATCTGCCAATATGATTACAGCATTGGCCTAGACTTTAGGAGATTAGAGATTATATGTAAATCAAGTGCAATCATTGAGAATGTGTTGATGGATAATGGTATACTTCGTTTCAGAGTTCCCAAGGCTCAGTCACCAATAATACATCATACCCTGCAGACAGACCAGATATGAACATTCAGGCATGGGAGAGGTCAGAGCATTTGTTGTTTGTGTAGAAGTATAGAATGATGTCAGGATTTTAATGGATTGGGCGGCTAATTTGTTGGGTGGATATTGCTAGATAGTTTTCAAATTTTGATGGATAACAAAATTGAATTAGTTAGATGCTTGACAGATTTGATGGCTGACTGGATGTTAGGATGAGTTGATGAATGGCTGGATACATAAATCAGTGACTGATGGATTGTGTTGATGAAGGATTGGCTCTGGCTAATGGATAGGTTGCTGAAGGTATTAATAAATAATATATTATAAGGGAACAATAATAGCAAATGGAAGATGCACCACAGAAATTGAAAGCAAAATAGCTCAGAGCAAAATAGCATTTCAGAAAATGAAAACCGTCTTATGATGAAAATACTAGATAGCTTGTGTCATTGCATGGAAAACAGTCAACAACAGAACTGATATGATGCACAGTGGATTGAGGATTGTGGAAGGACATGATCACCTATGCCAACCTGTATGGCATATAATGATGATGATATTACTAGGATGAATTGTTGTATTAATGAATGAATGGTTGGTAAATTGCCAAATAAACATTCTTCTGCATTTGCCCAGCAACTACTCCTCTTTATTGTCCACCCTTTAAAAGACATTAAGTGGGCATAAATGTGTTGTGTTGTGGCTGACAGCAAGCTCCAATATTTGCATCTTTCGGTCCAACACATCCATCTTCAGCATGAAATTTTTTGGTAATATGGAATCATATCTTACAAAATGGTGGGAAAAATCCTACATCTATAGAAACAAATTAAACACTTTGGGGTCACTGGATGTAGTGATTAGGAAGGTACATGTAGTGGGGTAATGTTTGAACACAACAAACTATAAAATTGTGAAGAATTTGTATTTTGATGCAGTTATTTTTACTGCAGTATTGTAATCTAGGGTTAATCTTCTCTTGAGCTCCATACATCTTTGAATGTAATCTTGAATTTGTAAGCTAAAGCATTCATTACTGCTCTACAATCCTGTAATATTTGTTTCACTGGCACTAATTCAGAATAGTGTTAATGTAAGCTAAAGCATTCATTACTGCTCTACAATCCTGTAATATTTGTTTCACTGGCACTAATTCAGAATAGTGTTAATGTAAGCTAAAGCTTTCATTACTGCTCTACAATCCTGTAATATTTGTTTCACTGGCACTAGTTCAGAATAGTGTTAATGTAAGCTAAAGCTTTCATTACTGCTCTACAATCCTGTAATATTTGTTTCACTGGCACTAATTCAGAATAGTGTTAATGTAAGCTAAAGCTTTCATTACTGCTCTACAATCCTGTAATATTTGTTTCACTGGCACTAATTCAAAATAGTGTTAATGTAAGATAGCTAAAAACTTGATTTAAAATAGACACCATGTCATTGGCACCCAATCTGTTTAAATGCTACTGCCCATTGAAATACTTTCAATATACTTCAGTTAATTAACTGCAATAAAATAATTGTTTGACTGAGACCATCATTATTCTTGCAGAAATCATCCAGGACTGCCCAGAGATACAGGCAGACCAAGAGTTCCCAGTAATAAGGTATGATATCATCAGTGTATCATCCTTATTGTGCAAAGTCTGGTATTTTATTTTTGTTTAGTATAGTGGTAGTTATCACAACAATGTTTAGTTCAAGTTTTTTATCTTCTTTCGTCTCAGTAGCCTAGTTGGGAAAGCCACCCGACTGGACTACCGACGTTCAGACAACCCGTGTTCGATTCCCGCTGGGAGCAGTGTGAATTGTACTTGTGGTTGGGAAAAAAAAAAAAAAAAAAACCCCGCGGTCGACCCAACCGTTGGCAGAAATGGGTACCAGGGTATTACCCTGTGAAGGTGAAGAATGTTACCTCGCATCGTGAGTTTCGATGCTTGAAGCGACACTATCCAGGAATCTCCAAACATTTCTAGATAGACGGCCGAGCACATATGGGTGGAAACTCGCGTGCTAAGACGCCAGTTCAAGTCTTCTACTTTACCTTTACTTTACACACACTTTTATAATTACCAATTCTGATTACCTCTGAGTGTTTGATTTGTTTCCATTGCCGTTGGACTTTTTCACTTCCAACCTTTCACATCTTCTGTCTCCTCTCACTTGTCACTTTTATCTTTTAACACTTCCAATCTTTCACATCTTCTGTCTCCTCTCACTTGTCACTTTTATCTTTTAACACTTCCAATCTTTCACATCTTCTGTCTCCTCTCACTTGTCACTGTTATCTTTTAACACTTCCAATCTTTCACATCTTCTGTCTCCTCTCACTTGTCACTTTTATCTTTTAACATTTCCAATCTTTCACATCTTCTGTCTCCTCTCACTTATCACTTTTATCTTTTAACACTTCCAACCTTTCACATCTTCTGTCTCCTCTCACTTGTCACTTTTATCTTTTAAGACTTCCAACCTTTCACATCTTCTGTCTCTTCTCACTTGTCACTTTTATCTTTTAACACTTCCAACCTTTCACATCCTCTGTCACCTCTCACTTGTCACTTTTATCTTTTAACACTTCCAACCTTTCACATCCTCTGTCACCTCTCACTTGTCACTTTTATCTTTTAACACTTCCAACCTTTCACATCTTCTGTCACCTTTCACTTGTCACTTTTATCTTTTAACACTTCCAATCTTTCACATCTTCTGTCCTCCTCTCACTTGTCACTTTTATCTTTTAACACTTCCAATCTTTCACTTCTCACATCCTCTCATCACTTCATTCACATACAACATTTGTTTTCACACTCCTACTTACCACTTATATCATTTCACCATACAATTTGAGTTATGATGTCCTTTCTCCTTCCATTATCACTTATTTAATTTTACCACTTCATTGTTCATTCTCCCTACCTACAGAGCTCAGATGACATAAATGAGATTTACCAAGTTGAACTGTTCCGTGGCTCACACGGGTTTGGCTTCTCCATCAGAGGGGGTCGGGAGTTCAACTCCATGCCATTATTTGTCTTAAGAATAGCTGATGGAGGGGCTGCTGATCTCGATGGGAGACTGAGAGTTGGGGATCAAATTCTGGATATTAATGGTTTTAACACAGACAATATGACACATACAGAAGCTATAGAGATCATTCAAAATGGTGGGCCCAGTGTCAAGCTGCTGATGAGAAGAACAAATAAACCACCTCCAATCTTTGGTAAGTGTTTAGTCCAATCATAATTATAATTTTGTGCACACAAAATAAGTGTTGTTTGCTTGTGTAATATACGCAGCTCTGTTCTAGATAATTTTGGATAGGTTTGTTTAAAGAAAAAAAAAGACACAAAAAAACCCAAGTACAACAGTGAGTGGACCTTCTTAATCAGATCATATTTGTGCCAGATATTACATCTTTATGGTTAACAGAATAATATGACTTCTGTGGAAAATTATAGTTGGCTAAAACAACCACAAATTAAATATACAGAACAAAATATTCATGACTAGAACTTAACATACAAGGTTATCAGACTAGTTAGGAGCTGAGCGCTTAAGGATATGAGTGCACATAATATTTTTCATTGTTGTGTTTCATATAGTTGTGTTGTTGATGTTGATAAATGACTGATGGGTGAAATGAGTTGCATGGAACTGAAAACGCTGAAAGATTGAAATGAGGTGACCTGAGAAGATAGTTATTTTCTTCTTACTTTTTACAAACTATTGTGTATACTTGTTAACTCAAACATTGTATTATTAATATGCTCCACAAAATCTAGCCCTTAATTATAAAATATGTCTATATTAATATATTTGTCTCTCTCTCTCTCTCTCTCTTTCTCTCTCTCTGTCTCCCTTTCTTTCTCTCTCTCTGTCTCCCTCTCTTTCACTCTCTGTGCATCTAGCTGTATAAGCATTGTAAAGTAAGATATTAGACACAGTGGCCGACACCAAGATCAGGGCCATGTATGCACATGAAAATTTAGCTGGGGGCAGCTCCAAAAAGTGATATAACGGACACCAAGGGCAAGACCATACATGAACAATAGAAATTTGTTAATGCTATCAGGCAGCATGGATAGGATGTTTTTAAAAAAAAATACCTTCAGATGCATAGGAGATACGTGAAGGTCAACAAGTAATTATACTATTAATAGATGCATGAGTGGTTAGATGTTGACAGAGGCTGGAAGTGGTCGTAATATAAATAGGAAACCTCAATCTCAAGAAAAATAAGACAAGCACAGATGTACGCCAAAAGGACACTATGATAAACACCGAAAAAGAAGAGAGCACCGATATACGCTGAAAGGACACTACAATAGGCTATGATATACATTGAAACGGACGTGCACAAATTGATGCTGAAAGGAAGCA
This sequence comes from Megaustenia siamemsis, assembly GCA_032433765.1. NCBI lineage: Eukaryota > Metazoa > Mollusca > Gastropoda > Stylommatophora > Ariophantidae > Megaustenia > Megaustenia siamemsis. Next base: position 25,252,239 of record JAVIAB010000125.1, read on the forward strand.
ACGATAGACACCAAAAGGGACACTCACTCTCAACCACGCTGAGAGAAAGGTGAATAATTAGTTTAGCTAGATAAAGATAGTCAAGCAAGATTCTGTCTGTCTCTCTCTCTGCAAACAGGACTCAATCAGAGTAGGATTCCAGACTCTCACATGAAGTCAGCTGTCAGGTTAAGTGTGTTGATCGCCCCCACAGTCCGAATATCACAATTAGAGTCTGCCAGATCCACTCTGATTGAACAAGATTCTGTCTAAAACAAGTGAAAAGCTTAACAGATTGAAGGTCCCCACAGGACTTAAGTAGAGATAGTCAAGGCATAACCTGTGAGGTGTTATACAATTTCTAGGATTGTGTGATTTAGTGGTTATCAATACCACCAGAGAATATTGACATGACAGTAGCCTAGAATTAAGAAATGCTCTGAATATTCATGAAATATGTATCTAATGTGGAACCATTCAACTGTAATTATTTTGTAAATAAATATGTGTTGGTGTGATAGTACACCTCTAGCCTTTGTCGTTTATCAAAGTTAAAAGGATGAGTACTAACTTCAGAAATGTGTCAAAGGGGAAAGAGATGGGCTAATAATGTTAGCAGTATGAGTAGGAAGAATAAACTCAAATGCGAACTCATCAAAAAATTTATCAAGTCAAGATAGAAACAAATCTATTCAAAAGGATATTCAAAGGAGCAGCACAACTGATTACAAAGGAATAAACCATAAATATCCTTACAGCTGTGCATTTATGTTTGTTAAATGTGACCAGCAATTGAACGTTGTAATATAATTCAACAAACCTCTTGATCAAACATGAAAAATATAATTGACAAACAAACTAGAAGTGTAATATTAATATTCTTTAGTATTTTTGAGTACCAAGACTGGCAACTACTATTTTATGTTTTAACTTACATATATTCATTCATCATTTAGCTTGTCTCCATTGAACCTTTTCTTCTCATGACAGTCTTTTGAAGTTTTCTCTGTCCAGCATTTGCAGCAGTCAATTTCATCTGTCCAAGCTTGTCTGTGATGTCTTTCACCCACCTTCCTCTTGGACTTGCTCTATATTATCTACCTGGTACTATGACTCTTTATAATGATTTTCACTAGCCAATCTTACTGTTTTATGTGACCGACATCTATTTCCCAGGTCTTTAACCCTAGATTATATTTGACCATGCAAACTGACAAATTTGGAAGAATTTGTGTTTTTAGGCAGTAATTTTTACTATGGTATCATAATCTAGGGTTAAGCTCTTTAGCAACCAGTTTTCTGAAATATTTAGTTGTTTTAAAATGGACGTGTTCTGTTTTTTCTTCCCAAGGCATTCTGAATATTCTTTGTTAACACTTGCATTTAAAGTCATTTATATATTTTTTTAATAGCGGAACTGCTGATATTCCATATTTCACATCCATTTGTTGTTATATATATTTAAAAATACATACTCTTAGAAACTTGAGTTTTGTTGCGATATCAGATCCTAGCGATTGGTTGTGCAGGTTTTTATAATGTTTTATTCATAGCTGTGTTTCCATTGATTTCCTTTGTAGATAATTATATCATTTGTAACAGTGAACCCAAATATTGAAAACTATTTACACTTTTCCAATTTTTATCTATTAATACATAGCATTTTTTATATCTGTTTTATCTATCTTAGCATTTGTTGCACTGGGATACAGGTATTAAATGTATTCAGAGTGATCATAAAGTATGTCTTTTTATAATTAAAAATGTATTCATGTTATCAGAAATAATTTTCTCAAAATGTTGCACAGACCGGGCAAATTCATTAGTTGGTGAAAACCTAGAGAATATTTGCATTGTTAGTTTCTTGCTAACCCACCATGAAAATTATCTGTAGTACTTGTATATTTTTTTGTAACTTTTGGTGTTTTATCTGTTTCTTTTTGTTGCTTCTTTTTTTGGGTTAGGTTTACAGGATGTTCACCATTCTTGAAAATGTGAAGAGACCATTATAAAGGAATTGTAAAATATATACACACAAATACAGAGTGGGCCACAGTGAACTAGAGATGGTTTAATCCTGACCAATGGCTTCTAGGTTCACCCACCATAAAAGGGTGTTGTATTTTCTGGGAAAGAAAAATGACACTGGCATAAAACTTGCCAAATTATCCAAAAATGTATCAATATTAAAATAAAAGTATGATCAATAACACCATATGTGTATCCTCCACAGGCATGATAATGTTCTCTCTTCTTATATATTTATTAGAATAAGTGTGTTGTGTAACTGGTAATAATGTATTTATACTGATTTTTATTGTAAAGTCGTTTTTCTGACCTTTTCAGAAATGCCTCCATCACCAAGAGACCTCTTTCCTCCAAATGTCCCCATTGTGGCTAATGGCCCAATTAGTCACAGCTCTCCCCATATGGCCCGGCGACAGCTACAACAGCCTCTGCCGCCACCACCACCAGACCTGCAGCAACCTGACGACTATTATAATAGCTACCCACCACCTCCTTCACAGACATCTGCATCACAGCAGCAACGCTTGCGGTTTAACAACTACTAATGTAGAAGAGTTGTTTGAATGTTATCATTGCTAGAAGTCCTGGTCTGAAACATTTTTTAGTTATGTCTAATAAGGTTTACAGTGATAGGTAGAGAGTAATTATTGAGCTCAATGCTCATTTTATTTGCTGATATTTATTGATTGTTAAAAGAGTAATCTAAAAAGTGTTGGTGGATTTTATAGTGGGTGGATGTGATAATATTGTTTTAACTTAATTTACAATTTACTTAAGTTTCAATTTACCAATCAACTCAGCTGGGGAAAAAAAAAAATTGACACCAGACTCTTGTCTGACAAGAAATGTCAAAACAAGAGCGAGAACTGAGCCCAAGAGAAATGAAGACCCTACACTCTACCCCCAGTTGCAGTTATACTCTGAGGATCCTTTACATTTTTCAGGATTTTTAATAATACTTGACATGGTGGGTGGTTATTATTGGTTCAATATAATAGAAAACAGTGTTAGTGGACTTTGTGGAATATGCTTAAAGATTTAGTACTTGATCAATATAATAGAAAACAGTGTTAGGGGACTTTGTGGAATATTCTTAAAGATTTAACATTTGATTATTTATGATAAACTAATTGAAAGACTTCTCACTGTTTGAAAAAAGAAGCAATATAATCCAATGCAGGTTTTACATGAACTCAAAGATATTTTCTTGTTTTGAACATAATGTTAAAATATAATGCATTGTATAGTATGGCTTTGGAAGCATTAGATTTGTTGACAATTGTCTAGAGAGTTATTGTGCTAGTCTAACATCTGTAACTCTCTGTTGATTCAAATGCAAACTGACAGACCCAGTGATTATTTTGTCTAAAAACAGTCCAGAAACAACAGAATATAATGTATATTATTACACTGAACAAAGAGATGTATTGTGGTATTTTTTGCTGTTTGTCTGCAGAAATAAATCCAGTGCATCATAATAGATTCTGTTGTTATCAACATAAAAAAGTAATAGGAAATGTCTTGTGTTTAATAGACATTTTGTCTTATGCACACAAACAATATTGTTAACTAGTTTTACTTTATACTTATATATAGTGCCACAACATATATAGAAACAGACACATTTTTTTTTAATCTGTAAAACAAATTGCAAATACACACTAGTAAAATGAGCACTCCAAATGTTCTAAAACAATATGTATGTGTACAAAACTTCCACATTTTGATAGTTGGTTTTATACAGTTATTTCAAACTTGAATTCAGGGTTGCTGAACAATTTCATTTTCATGCTAATCATTACTTTACCTACTTTCATCACACACAAATCAGGAAACAGTAATGCAACTCATTAATATTAATTCCAGGCACAACATTAATTATTTTATGCAATTAATCAAGAAAGAGAACCTATGTTCATTGCCAAATAAATCAGCACTCAATTCTACTGTAAATATCCATATAAAATATTTTGTTAACATTTCATAAAACTGTTGTTATGTTTATCAGTTATAACAAAAAAATTACTTCTGTACAGAAACATTCATTTTGTTATATTATTAATTTTCTTTTATTTTGATGCATTCATTATTAAAACAGTACTGGATGTTTTCATTTTTACCATATATGTTGTCTTTTTAAAATAACTAATCCTTACAGATAGCAATAAAGTGTTTTTCTGTCAGTCCTTGTTTGTGTTTCTCTGGGAGAGCTTCAGATGTTAACTGTACCTCTCAAGAAGTATTCTCTTATTTTTATTTCATATTTGTCCTGACAAACCTTGTACTATAAAAATTTCAGATAATGGAGAACATTTGTAAAGCAGTTAATATGGCCAGTTTGAATATAATATATTATTGTGATATATTATTAGTAATGCAATAGATTATGTTACTGTCTAAGAAATAATGTTTGAGAGATAATTGTGATGAATGTTCTCACATTAGGGTTATATATTTTATATGAGTGTGTGTGGTTTAGATCCTGAAGCTGGAATTATGTTTGTGTGTTATATTTATTTGATATGTGCTTTCAAATCCAGTTATTTAACAACAAACAAGCAACCAAAGTCTACATAAAATAAGAAGTTATACACAAGAGCAGTTCATAAAAATAGCATCAAATCACATTCAACAAAAAATATATTAATTATTTAAAAATTGCATGCATGATTATAAATTTCGAAATAAATAATTAAGTTAAATCACATGTTTAATGTAGCACAAATTTACATACAGTTAATTCTTGTTAGAACTGGAATATTTCTTAGACTTTCTACAGGCAATGAAAAACTTTGCAAAAAATGTTTACTATCACAGTTAAATATGTTCTGTTCTCATTCAATACTTGATCAAAGACTGAGTAATATTCAGGGAGAGAACACTGTAGCCATGATATGACACATTAAAGAGAAGCAGAGAAATAACACTCCTATCCCCAGTGACATCAATGCTATGGAATACCTTTATCTTATATAAGGAAAGGCAAGAAGTACTACCAAATGGGGTTATGTAAGTTTCAGAAATCATTCTCCAAGAAAGCAGCATAGCAATGAAAGACGTAAATGAAATAAATCATTTTATTATGTATGTTGAAATTTATATAAATATGTTTTTTTTTTATTTAATAAGGTTTTGGTCAAAAGATGTGTTTTTGGTATTTAAAAAAAAAAAAATCTTTGTAGCATATCCAAATCTTTTATAAACGGGTTAAACAGGACAAAGATAAATGATTTTAGAAAAAAAAAAATTTTTTAACAAATTTATATTTTTTAATACATTGTTTCTTTATGTTTTTTTTTATCTCCAAGGTGTTTTGTATGTTTTCATGGTATCACTGAAATCATGACATCTTAAGTGTCTTCCTCCTGTGGCACTTCTGATCATATATTTGGCATACTTCCAGCCAGTAAGAGGTGTCAAATTCAGAATCAACATATAAATTCTCCTGTTGCAGATTTTACATTGAGTCAGTTTATTTACTTTTTTTTTTTTTTTTTTCAACTCTACAGGTTATTTCAAGAGCTGTAAGGAAGATTGACACAGGTCATGTACTTGACATGTTGCAGTCCTGTTCTTAACAGTTTTTATTTATTTATTTTATTTTAAAATTTGTATTATTTTTTTTTTTTAAATTTTGGGGGGGGGGGGGGGGCGAGAAGAGATTGTTTGTGATATTGGATGGCAGGATTGGCACTTGTTTCATTGTTACAAGTGTTAGATTTTACTATTTTAATTAATGTTAACTTGTTATTAATTCAGCCTAGCTAGAAATTTACTAAGTCACAGTGCTGTTTTTCACTATTTCAACATTAAATGTTTCTTTTTACTTATGTCAGCTATGACTGAAGGTTAATTTTGTTTTTAAATAAAAGTATTGTCTGAAGAGCTTATAAATGTGCAAGAAGTGTGTTTCTCTGCAAGAAGTGTGTTCCTTCTCACATATAAGCCTTACTCATGAATTTCCTTTTAAAATACTCAGTGAAAATATAATACATCAACCTATCTGGTTTTGCTTTTGAATCAATATGCAATCAGTAGTCATTGCTTATCAACAGTCATTGCAACCTATTTAAATAGACACATTGTGTGTTGATTGTGAATTTAAAACATTCATCCAATCACATTTGTAGAGTTTTTACTTTTGAACTGAAGTGCAAGTTAAAGACTGATGTCAACACTTAAAGTTGGTTGAGTTATTGTTGCTGAGATCAAATGCTTTTTGTCTCATCTAAAAATGTTGACACCATATATGAACTATGCCAAGAATATAACTTTCTTGTGCACAAACTATGCACTAAATTATCAATACATGTATACTTCTCTGTGATCATTCTGTGCTTCATTCACATTTTAATGCACTTCCTTTTTACACATCTTGTGGTTTTGTAGAGACATGTACTCTGTAATATTATGCAGGGTGTCTAACTCACTACATAACATCATTGAAGATATTGCAACAAAATTAGAACAGGGGTATGTTCGCTGTGTGAGATATGAAAAGGAATATGGGGTGTGTATATGTAATGCCTAATTGTTATGACATGTAGTAAGTAGCACAACCTGTATGATGGCATTTTGGCTGAGAGTGCCTACAAGATTGTTGTTTATGAGTGTTAGTGCACAGTATGTGTGAGTTCACACATGACAGATGGAAAATGTGTTGCTTTATTCTTGAGAAGTAGTCTTCTGTGGTAAACCATTACAGAAATGCCATGTTTTGTAGCAAGTGAGACACCCTATATTAGTCTATGTTCCTCTTATTATTTTGTTTATTTTTTAATGCAAGATTATAAGTCACAGATCATGTGTAAAATCAAGGTAATCCTCTAGTTTTCAAATGCCCATGTTAAGTCACTCAGTTTTCAAGATAGCTGTTGATTGTCACACCCCTCAGTACATATCTATCTATCTATCTATCTATCTATCTATCTATCTATCTATCTATCTATCTATCTATCTATCTATCTATCTATCTATCTATCTATCTATCTATCTATCTATCTATCTATCTATCTATCTATCTATCTATCTATCTATCTATCTATCTATCTATCTATCTATCTATCTATCTATCTATCTATCTATCTATCTATCTATCTATCTATCTATCTATCTATCTATCTATCTATCTATCTATCTATCTATCTATCTATCTATCTATCTATCTATCTATCTATCTATCTATCTATCTATCTATCTATCTATCTATCTATCTATCTATCTATCTATCTATCTATCTATCTATCTATCTATCTATCTATCTATCTATCTATCTATCTATCTATCTATCTATCTATCTATCTATCTATCTATCTATCTATCTATCTATCTATCTATCTATCTATCTATCTATCTATCTATCTATCTATCTATCTATCTATCTATCGTCCTTTTTGAGCTAAAGACGGCACATAGGGCAGAACCACAATCTCAAAAAACAGAAACCTTGCATGCCAAAATGGCACAAATTGCAGAGATCACTGCTACCAAAACTTATGGCTCTGTTTCCATAACAATACTTTTTACAATGACAGCTTGTCAAGCCATCGATCAACCTCCTTAGTCGTCTCTTACGACATGCCTAGAAGGTCACAGTGTCACTATTCTTTACTTCCCTCATGAGGCCCCGGTAACACACAGGAGTACACTCAGTACATAGCCAGAAGGAATATTGCTGGGCAAAGTAGCCAACACTGTCAGTTTTGATCATTCCAGTGCCATTAGACAGCACTTAGGGTCTACTCTCAATTATCTCTATTCTGGTGAGCTGTTCAGTTATAGAGAGTGAGTGCCTGCCAGCCTTGTCTCTTTTGTTAGAGGTCTTTAGTATTTTTCAAGTTGTCCTCTTTTTCTCTGATCTGATGTTTCCCATTTGAGAGCTTGCTTAGTAATTCTCTGGTCATTTCTTCTTAATACATGCCTGACATATGTCATAATATATACCACTGTTTGAGCACAACTTGAATGAGAAGGTTATTTGATGTTTTACTCATGTGATGCTTTCTTCATAGTGTCCTTGTATTACAAAACTACTGGCATGCTTTTTTTTCTGCATTTACTTTCCTATGCGATGAGCTGTCCCTCTTAACCTAATTTTTACCCAGAAGACATTGTTGCTGTTTCTACTTTGTTTTCTATTCTTTTCTTTTGGGTCATGTTTTGAATGTTCTGGTATTTCAAGAACTTACCTATTGTTCATATATATGTACGTTCTTTGACATTTCAATGTCTCTTTCCCCCCCCCCCCCCCCCCCCCCTTGGTTTTCATGAAATATTTTGAAATCTTGCAATGACTTTCTACATCTGTTGCTAGGTTTATACCATCCAACATTATATTTGTCATATTTCTTTTATGCACATTCATGAGCAAATGTTACTTCGGTTGCTACATTCAGTAGCTACCTTTCTTTGACATTTGAATGAGTTGTCCCACTTCAGTTCTTGACTATGTCTTTGCTGTAAGACTAACTTGGAAAACTGATGAGTGGTAGATTTGTAGATGTTTTTTCTGATGATTCCTTTCAACACATTTATCTTTCAGTTTTTCAGTAGTTTTTATAACCTGCATCTTTCTTGTGTGTAAGTTTGTTGCTACTTTCAGATGTTACTTTGTTGGTTTTGTGTGGGCTTAATCTAGTTTAGCAGCTACAAGTTTTTCCATTGTTAATTTACAGTTTTACATGAGGTTCTTTAAATTGCTCATGATGTTCCCTCTCATGTCATTGTAACAGCTGATTACACTGATCTTCTCACTGCGATGGAGAGCAGTTCAAGAGACTGAAAACCAAGACTCACAGTTGCTAGCCAGAAGTATCAGCTACAACAGAGCTATATTAGTTACTTTCATGATCCTTCCAGTGCCGTTAGACAGTAAATAGGGCTCTTAGAGTCTCCTGCCAATTGTTACTATTCTGGTTGAGCTGTTCGATTATAGAGAGTCAGTCTATGCCTCCTAACCGTGCCTCTTTTATTAGAGTTCTTTTCAGTGTTTCTCAAGGTCATCCTCTTTTCCTCTGACCTGATTTTTTCCATTTGAGGTCTCCTTAGCAATTCTCTGGTCATTTCTTCTAAATACATACCCGACATATATCCATCGTCTTTTCTTGGTAGTAGACGAGATAGTTTCATGGCCATTTCTCTTATTTCAGCATTAGTCTTGAATTCATTCTATTTAATGCAAAGTAACTTTCTTAGGCATTTTGTTTTCAAATGTGTTGAATAATTTTTCAATCAATCTCCTTTGTCATTAGTTATTTTAGAGTTCTTTAAAACAAGAATTCATAATCAAGGGATGATCATGGCAACATTTGTTTTAAATTATGGCAATTTGAAGATTGTAATATTAATTTATTTTCACCATGTTTTGATTTAGGGTGTCCGGTTAGCGCAATCGATAGGCAGTTGGCTTACCACGGCAACAGCCGGGGTTCGTACCCTGGCGAGGACACCTGGGTTTTACTAATTCCCTAAAAATTAGTGGGAGCCGCGATAGCTCAGTGGTTAGTGAACTGGACTACTACGGACAAGGGGTAGGGTTCGATCCCAACCGACGGCTCCGGGTTCACCCAGCCTTAAATGGGTACCAGATTTTTTCTGGGAAAGTAAAAGCAGCACGGGCGTAATACCGACCACATTACCCCAAAAGTCATGTGCTGAAGGTCTGTAAAATATAGGGTCACTAACACCATATTTCCCTATACGCCACTTGGCGTGACGGGGGGTACTTTTACTATGTTTTGATTTCTGCATGAAATAGAATTATATTACAGTATTATAATATTTAAAGTACCTTCTGTTGTTGATGCTTAGCATCATTAAACAAATCATATTGACTACAGATATGTGTGTGTGTGTGGTATATATTTTTTCTTTATTTCTTTGTGTTTTCATTTTTCTTCATTATTGTTTTTCTTTTGATATAACCCACCTAAAGTGTTGCTGATATAAACATTGTTATAAAAACAAGATCAAAGAGTTATGCCATTTTTAATGTTTGTTATTTTTTTGTTCATATTTTTGTTTGTTTATTTCTGTTATTTTGAAGTTAACAAGCATAGAAGTACTTTACTGCTTCTTATATTTACAGGCTGAAATGAGAGAGACTTTTTGCTATAGAAATGTGTTGCTGATTTCATTTATGTAAATGTATTCACTACATAACAGACTTGTCAGACAACATTGAAGTTTGTGAGTCACATTTATAATTTTGTATTTATTTGCAACTGATTTATCTTCTATTATTTAAATATAAAGCAATGACTAACTCAGCTGTCTGTGATTTATGTGTAAAACGATGTCTGAAGTTGTCAAGCCATGGTTCAAATTAGAAAGGTAAAAAAATAACTAAGACTTTATGGAGAATACAGTTTAAAAAATACATTTATTTATAATTTGTTTTATTTTGTGTTAAATTCTGGTTTAGTTTATTGCACTCATTAATATGTGGAAGCACTATCATGAATGTCTACTGGCCTTGCCATCCAAAGAATATAGGTTTGATCTTGAACTTCTAACTTTGCTGCAAAAATGAACGTATGACTTGTGGAGGTTGTAGGAAGGTATCAACACCAGTGATATGCCCTAGGGCGCCGCACCACACACACAAACATACACACATAAATAAACACAGACACTCAGAAATTCTGTGGTTCAGGACAGTTCAGTTTAAATGCTTTATTGCATTTCAGCGTAAAAAGATATGCCACAAGTATTTACCTTGTTGCATGTTAACAATGGATGTAATGTTATATAAATTCTAAACCTTTTACTTTGCTCTCATCATGCAAAGATTCCGAAAGGGTGAGTTACTGTAAATACAAGAAAAAGTCGTTATTTAATTTGCTTGTTTTTTCCTTCCCTATTGATAAATAAAAGGACCAATTGTAAGTATTCAGCACTGCAATATAAATATTATTCATTATAGATGCATCAGTTTTTTAACTGAAAACTGCTACTGATATTTTATCTCTGCTTTCTTTGTAAAACTTGTATTTAATTCATGGAAGGCATTACCCTACTTCATTGTTGTGCACTTTGTTGTATAGTTTGAATTAGTAGAATACACATCCTCTTGTAAAAGCCTTATGTAGTCACTCAAATACTGGAATCATAGAATATAAACTAATATAACAAACATCTTCTTTCTCTTTCACTTCATTTTTTTCCCCCTTTAGGGTCAAGGGATGTAACAAATGTACAATATATATAAATGTAGGCTATATCTGACTTGCTGTTTACTGATCATGTGTGTCCACAAGGAGGTGGGTGAATATAGCACAGAGGTGGATGTGGAGAAAGTTAAGAGAAGTGTGAAAGATGGCACTTTTTGATTCGTGACTAGTAGCATGAGATATGACTGCAGTGTTTGCATGTGGCTGAGAGTTTGAGTGACCATGTCAGTGACATCACACTCAGACAAGTGTCATCATTGATTTAAATTTAGGATAACCTTTGTGATTAGACTTGAATAGTGGACACTTGTATATAAAGAAAGGTGACTGCTGCAACACTTGATGTGATTTGTGATACAATTTATTCATAAAATGCGGGTATCACTATTTCTATGTTTTCCTCACCCCCTCCATCCTGATAGGCCCCTTCCTGCAACCCTCACCCCCTTCTATTCCCCATAATTTTTAACAATAATTGTGTTCTCCAAGAGCATCACAAATAAATTAATGAAAAAATAAATAGCACTTTACATTTTAAAATGTATCTTATCATGTTATTTGACCAATAGGAGACACAATTCATAGAAAAATGTGTGTTGTAAAATAATGTGGTAAACAATGAATATTTGATTATGTGAAGATCAATAAATAAGTAAGAACAAATAGGCCAAATAACAAAATCTGGCTAAAGCCATATCTAAAGAATTTATATAATATAAAGACTGATGGTTGTGTATGAAATCTTTTATAAATTCCCATAAGCTCGACACAAATCTGCCATATACTGCAACTTATCAGCAAGAAGAAAATGAACAGAAAGAAACGAAGTGCTTCTATTGTTGAAATGTATACTGAATGGCTGAACTCATCATCAGGTTGAACTTGAATACTTTAACTGTCAGTAAATTGCAAGTAAGCTCTGTCCTGTGCCCTGTTGCAAGGACTCAATTTTGTAACAGACTATGCATGCCTTTATTGTGTCCACATAGAGGCCAAGATAGTTGTTATATTCTGTTATCTATAGCCATTGCCAGATGTACAGTCTTTATAGGTGCACATTAATGTACTGTATAAACAAATTTTCCCATAAGGGAGTCTTATGTATCATAGACAACTGTACTTAATCAAAGCAATTGTGTACCAAAGTATCTTTGTATCACATTATGATCATGTTTCCTTATTCTTCCAACCCTGATAGTTCAATCCATGCACTGAAAGACCTACATTGTATAATTATCAGTGTTCTGGTATAATATGGGTAGACTTTGATTTCAGCCATTTTAACAAATTCATTATTACATCTTGCTGCTTCATTATTGTGTTCTATTGTTTCTAAGCTTGTGCCCATAACATTGACTGATGTCTTTACAACTCTGTGATTGTTTGGTGGAATTTCATTACTTCCTTTACCAGTGATTGTGGCTTGCTCCCTTCTTGAGCATTCACCCTTAAAGTGGGCATGTGTCACAGGTTTAAGGCAAGCCATGATGTCTGCTGTACCATTTGGTCTGACATGTCTGTCATTGGCATGGGTAGACAGTAAAATTTATACAGGAAACGATATTGCTGATATAGACATTGCTGATAAATATTGTCTAACATAGACAATACTTCGGGCGAACGAAAGATAGATAGATTGGCATGGGTACATTTATTGCTTATCAATTTTACCCAGGCAGCAACCATTTTGGCCTACCCTTTTAGATTTTTAACTGCAGACTGTTATTTAATATGTGCAGAGTACACACAACGCCTGCTTTTTAAAAATGTTCTTTTTGCTGTCATCCGAGAGAGCATGACATTGGATTTTACTACCCAGAGATCGGGGGGATGGTAAAGCCACAAAGAAACCGTGGATTTGAAAATGAAAGTTCCCAGTGCCTGTGGCAGAATTTGAACTTGGAACCTTCTTTTCCAAGGACCAATGGCTCCACCCACAACCAAAGTGACCACCCAGTCCCTGGTGATTTGCTAATAAGTCAACCCTATTCTGTTTTGGCTTATAACTATGAAGCTTTATTGAAATGAAAACAAACTATGACTTTTTCGACAGTGTTACATAAATCCACTAATATACAAACATTGATGTTTCATTCAATGGCTCTTTATAGTCCAAACATCACTGTTTGTAGGCATATTTCTAAACCGACGAACACTTTTGTTTCATCCTTTTTATTTATTTAATCAATTATATCTCAGTCCATTTTAAAAGTATCCAAGATAGATTAGGACAATTACTTATGGTGTCAGTTCTTTACTGTTTTCAAGTCTCTACATGTTTGGTTGTGACTTGTTAGACATTGTCATTATTTTTATTTGTATTTTATTTCATTTGTGGTTGTGCTAGTTTTATTTTTTTATAAACTTTATTGCTGGGATGTGAATCAGAACAGTGGGAAAACAGTTTTCACAGCATCTCTTCTTTCCTCATGATTTGATCATGCCTGCTACTGGCAACTTTGCTGGCTTAATTTAAATATATTTTTAATGTCCAACTGTGCTCAATTTACATTTTTTTTAAAATGTATTTCCATTTTGGCTTTTGTGGGGCAGTTTCTTGAAGATGATTTTAATAATTTAAGAAATTATTTTATTTTCCCATTTGCACGTAAATTATCATGTCTCATTTGATGCTGTAATGACGATGATGACATCTAAGCAGCTTACTGTGCAAATACAAATGGATAGGTCATTTTCTCGTTTATGCCTAGCCTTTGTGTATTAATCCTACATATTTTTTAATTTGTTTTTCCACCTTGATTGTTCTCCTCAGTTGTAAGATTATACCTATTTAGTGTCTAAAATAATGTTTGTTTTCTTTCTCTCCATTTTTATTGTTACTTTTTCCATTTATGACTTCATCATCACCATCATCATGTACCGTACCGGTTGGCGTTGGCGATCATGTCCTTGCACAATCTTCTATCCACAGTGCATCATATGAGTTCTGTTGTTGACTGTTTTCCATACCATGACACCAAGCTATCCAGTATTTTCTCTCTTTGTTGTCCGCGATCTCTCTTTCCTTTTATTTTGCCAGTTGTAACCAAGTATTCCAACTTTCCTCTTCTCATGATATGCCCAAAAAATGTTGATTGCTTCTTTCGGATGTTTTTTAAGAGCTCCCCTTTTGTGTTGGCCTCTTTGAGAACTTTCTCATTGGTCCTTTTAGCTGTCCAGGGAACTTTCAACATTCTTCTGAGAAATCCCATCTCTGTGGCCTCTAATCGTCTTTTCATTTGTTTGTCTATTGTCCATGATTCGCTTCCATAGGTCAGAATTGGTTCTATATAGCATCAATGAACTCTTTTTCTCATTTCTATTGACATAGATTTGTTACATAAGATATTTTTCATTTTCTGAAATGCTATTTTGGCCTGAGCTATTCTGCTTTTTTATTTCTGTGTTGTATCTTCCATCTGATGTTATCACTGTGCCCAAGTATTTCAAATATTGCACTTGTTTCAGATTTGTCTTGTTTATTTTTATGCTGCATGATGGTGATGATTGTTTCTTCGATATAACCATTACTTCTGTTTTCTTACTATTCTGACTGAGACCTTTCTTGTTGCTTTCTTTTACTATTATATCTATAATTTCTTGTAGCTTATTCTCTGTCTCTGCTATTAAGACTGTGTCATCCGCATATCGTAAATTATTTATGTTGTGGCCGTTGACTTCAATTATTATTATTTATGACTTCATCATTTGTTTATGTCGATTCTTTTATCTTTAAGCATCACCTTTTAAGGTTAACAGTCATCATTTATGCATTTGAATGACAGTCTTATATTATCCATTAAACACTCTGTGGTTAAAAAAAAAACAAAAAAAACACTTAAAAGTCTTTTTTAGGCCTGATTGACATACTCATGTTTCTACACAACTTGATCAGATCTGACAATGACTGTAGATTGTGTGGCTCTGAGAGCATGTGCATTTTGAGGATCATGTTCTTTATTAGTCTTCCATGGAGGATCATGTTCTTTAGTGGTGTATGAGGTAAAATGTTGTAGCTTCTTTGAAATATACTTTATTATCTTTTAAGGTGGTGTTTAACGCATTCTTGGGTCTTTTCTTCCTACATCCATAACCTTTCATTACAATTTCTTTTTGAAATACCAGTAAGCTATACCACTTCTTTATAATCTCCTTTTTGGTTTGCATCTCTTTCATTTAACTTGTTATCTAAGCATTTATTTGCATTATTTATCTAAAATTATGAAAAAAATGGAGGTTCAAATGTGTCAACAATTTTGAGTGTTGTTCTTATTACAGCTATGGTTTCTTGGATTGTGGGAATTGTTGATCTCTGTTTACAGATTTGTGTAAAAATAAATCAGAATGATTTGTGACTATTTTAGTTAGTGACACATGCGTAAAGCACATAGCTAGAACAATATCCTTGTTACATAGCCAGAAATATAATATATTTAGCTAATTACTCATTTTTGTTCTGTGTTTTATTTGGTTTTTTTCAGTCAGTGATAATACATTCACTGTCCTTGATCGCTTTCATTCACAGATTTGTTCTGTTAAGCTGAAATTGAAGTATTTTGCCTAATAAATAGCCCAAATGTTCCTGTTCATTTCCCCTGTTATCCTGACCCTCTTGCATTGTAACCATCAAATTACTTGACACTGTATATAGCCTCAGTAACATACAATATTAAAATATATGATATACAAACAAGAATCCACGGCACTTGTTATTGATTACATGTTTTTGTGATAAATTTAACTGTTTAGTTCAATGTGTTGAGGTTTTTTATAAAAGAGCAAATAATTGTTAGTGAATTGAAGTGGCTCCATGAGATTATACTTATACTCAAGTCTAGGCTCAACATGCATGGCTGTGCAATATAGGTGGTTGACACATAGAGGCCTAGACACTCTTCCTGTTGCACAGGAGTTGAGGACAAAGGCACTGTCCTTGAAGGTACTAGTGGTGGGAACTCCAGTCATAGATTAGCAGAGGTGCTGAAGTGCATTGCTCCACAATGAAGGCGGTGTCTTCAGTTAATGAAATTACTGGCCTCATCATTATTCATCATTGAGTACCATCTCCGCATTGAAGGTTGGCTACTATGGAGCGCCATTCCGCTCTGTCTCTTGCTTTATAGTGCAGGTTGTCATAGGCTGACTAGTCCATCTTTTGATGTTACTTGTCCACGTTAGTCTTGAGGCAAATAATAATAAATGAATATCATAATGGAGGGAAACCTCCCAGGCGATAGATCAGTAAATCATTTCAGGGGAAAGGTATGTTTACAACACTTGGAAAAAAAAATCACAAATAATCAACAACAGAAAAAAAACAAACAACAATTTATGATCCAGAGCAGGATCGAACCTGCACTCCGTGGCACAGCTCCTTGCTACGAGAACTAAATGCTAGAGCACACGGCCAACTAAGTTATCTAAACAAAATAGCTATAATTGGCGATGTTTTTCACGCATGTGTACTCATGACTATAGCATAGGGTTAGGAACACAACTCTAGAATAAATTGTATATCTGTATTTTTCTATTAAGACAAGCATCTCCCTGATAGGGTAGAGCTGAATACTTGCGTTGCAGACAAACAGTTATAGGATGAAACAGCACGACTGGTAGTTTCCAGTGGTTTATATTGGAGACAAATAATAAATTAATATTATTATGGAGGGAAACATGTTAGTCTTGGTCTGCCTCTTTTACCTTGTATTTATTAACTGGCCTCAGGTTGTAGAAATGTTAATACCAATCATAATTTTAAACAGACAACAAAGAGAGAAGATATTAGATAGCTTCAGCTTTGTGCCATGGCATGGAAAACAAGTCAACAACAGAATTGAAAAGATGCACTGTGGACAGAAAATTGTGAAAGAACATGATTGCCTACACCAGGTCTGTATAGCATATGATGATATTTTTTAAAATATATGTTTGGGGTATGTGCGTGTGTACAAAAAGCTTGCCAGGGTAAAAATTATACATCCTTCATTTGCTTGCTACACACTGAGCACTTGTGAGACTGCTTATAAAGTAAGCCGTATCAGTTCTTCATCAATATCATAATAATAGGGTATTGGGTTGAGTTAGAGCCTTGAAAAGCACACATCAAACAATGGAAAATATATGGTTGCCAGGCTAAGGTTTCTTATTAAATAGTCTATGTTGATTTGTATGTAAAAATTTAAATATAAATTATTTATTTAAAAATATTTTTATCAATGGAAATAAGAAAAGGAATTCTTCAGTGTTATGTGGAGCCAGTCATGATACTAGGTTGTAGATCACAGATGATAGGACAACAGACAAAGTCATTTGAAAGCACAGAATTGTGGTTTTACAGAAGAATGTTGAGAATACCAAGGACAGCTAAAAAGAAAAATGAGGATGTTTTAAAAGACGCCAAGGCAAAAAATAAAGACTAATTTCAACATCAAAGAAATCATTTTAGCTATTTAATGAGAAGGGAACAACTGGAATATATTGTGACAATGGGAGAAATAGAGGGAAGAAACCTTGAACAATGAACAAGTACAGAAGATATTGTAGCAATGCAGGTGAGCTTATTTTGCAGGGCAGTGTTTACATTATACAGTTTTGCAATTAACGGTTTACTTCTTGGAAGGTCAAACTGAAACATTAAATTACTGGACAAGATGTGTACAGGTTTTGTTTTAATGTTATAAAAAAAGGTTCATGCTAATCTTCTAATAAATGGTAGTTGAACATTAAAAATAATAATAGGAGAAATACCTCTACTAGATGTACAATCTTACATATATCTGGGCAGTAATGTAGACAAAGAAGGATATCAAAAGCAAGAGGAGCATTCTTTGCACTGGGAAACATATGGAAGTCCAAAGAAATTAGGTTAAATATAAAAATAAAAATTTTAAACTCCAATGTTAAATCAGTATTATTATATGGCTGTGAAACATGGAGAATGACAACCATGAAGATACAAACCTTCATTAATGGATGCTTACGCAGGATAAAAGGACTAACATAGAATTATGGAAATGTACCAGTCAAATACATATGGATAAAGAGATACAGGAAAGACGATAGCGCTGGATAGGACACACACTGCAAAAGCCAACAGAGTAATACACAAAAGGCCCTTTTTTGGAACCCCCAGTGAAAAAGACAGGTATTCTTGGAGAAGACATATAGAAGTAGATATGAAGATGTTGGGGAAGACATGGAATGATCTTAAAAGAATGGCAAGAAACAGAACGGCTTGGAAATTGTTTGTTGGAGACCTAAAATCCACAGGGAGCTGAAAAGGTAGAAGAAGAACACTAAAAAGAACAAAATGAAGATAATATTTTAATCAATTATTAATATAACCCAGCAATTATATTGATAAAGAGACCTCAGATTAAACAGTTTGGCCAAATGACCAACAGACAGAAGCAGTTCATACAGCTATCAACAACTGCTATGAAACAACATAATAGCAGCCTACAAAAATGATGGATAAAATAGAAATATACTAGAATCACTCAGAAAAGCTACAGCAAAAGGGGCCAACCAAAGAGCAAAAATCTACAAACTTTCTCTTTCCTTGATGATATAAGAGTGTAAGGCAAATCAGAAAGGAAAGAAGAAGAAAAATAAGACAATAAGAACCACAGAGGAAAAAAAAACTAATCTAGAACTGACTAAATTAAAACACCAGATACAGTTCAAAGTTTTAAAAGAAGATATACTTCTTCTGCATATGTAAACATAGAGAAAGCCCTTGTTATACCAACTTACATGTACGAAATCTTCATCAGCCCAATGCTGGTGACATCTCCAAACAGCTTGTCCCAGTGATGGCTACAAGAGCCTTCTCGTCATCATATTTTGGACATTGATTGTAGCAGATGTTCAGCAATCATCTTATCTGTGCAACAATCACATTCATCAAAGGTTTCTATCCCTTAATGTGTTTAAAAGTTGGTATTTTAATCTGTTCTGGCCTGTTCAATCTACAAATTATTACTTGTTCTTTTCTGTTGAGCTGTTAGGAAGCATAATCTTTCCTGTAGCCCTGGTGTTCTATATTACACTTGTTCATGTATTTGTTCCTGACAACCCTCTTTGATTCCACATAAATTGCATTTCTATCTGGTTGGTGTAATTTGCCAACCTGTCTGCCTCATCGTTTCCAGGAGTATTGCAGTGTGATGGTATCCAATGAATCACAGTTTGTGACAAATCTCTTTGTACAGAGGTTGTAAAGAGTTTACATGACTCCTCAGTGCTGTAACTACTGACAGAACATCTGTGAGGAATACAATGTTGTCTTCTTTAATATTGTTTTTCAAGTGAGTTTCAGCTACAGTTTTCATAGCTTATGCCTTAAAGTTACTTGAATATTGTCTTGTTGCAACAGAGAGTCTTTTCTGTGTTTCACTCTTAAGGCTCTCTAATTTCTGTTGCATTGGTCTCTGATCCGTTTGTGTTAGCATAGTTCCAGCAGGAGTTTCAGTAGTGTTTTTCTATGTATCTTAATGTTATTAAGCTGAATGGCTCAGGCAAAAGCAGCTTTCCAAAAAATGAGGAAGATACTATGCAATACATTTTTGACAATAGAAACAAGAAAAAGAGTTCTTAAATGTTATGTAGAGCCAGTCTTAACATATGGATGCGAATCATGGACAATAGGGCAACAGACAAGAAAATCACTGGAGTCTGTAGAAATGTGGTTTTACAGAACAATGTTGAGAGTACCATGGACAGCTAAGAAGAGTAATGAAGATGTTCTGAGAGAGGTCAAAGCAAAAAGAGAGCTAATTTTCCAATATTAGGAAGAAACAATCATCATTTTTTGGCCATGTAATGAGAAGAGAACAACTGGAATATATTGTAACAACTGGAAAAATTGAGGGACGAAGAGATAGAGGGAAGCAAAGAGAAAAAATAACAGACAGCTTAAGAGAATGGCTTGGCAGGAGGTCAACAACAGAAATGATAAATAGCTGCCGCGATCGAAAGTTGTGGAGAGACATGATCACCTACGCCAACAGGCCCTACAGCATAAAATACACATCTTAATAATCTGTATTTATAATTTTTATATTTTTTATATTTTAATAATGAATTTTAATAAATATCACAGTTGAGGGAATACATCTGAAAACAGTCCAGAGCTACAACTACCTAGGACATACTATAACCAATGATGGAAAATGTAAAATTGAAATAAACAAAAGAATAGGTATGGCAAAAAGTAATTTTAATGCCATGAAAAATATACTAACAACAAAACAAATATTAGCAGGGCTGAAACTAAGAATGGCAAAATGTTACATCTTCTCAGTATTCCTGTATGGTGCAGAAACATGGACATTAGACAAGAAAACAGAACCGAAAATTGAAGCCTTTGAAATGTGGATTTATAGAAGAATAGGTAGAATTGGATGGAAAGAAAAGAAAACAAATGATGAAGTTTTAAAAGAACTGAAAATAAAAAGAGAACTACTAAATACAATTAAGACAAGACAAATGAAATTTTTGGGGCATGTTAAAAGACACAACAGCCTACTAAAAGTAATATTGGAAGGGAAAATACAAAGTAAAAGAGGCAGACCAAGACTAACATGGACGAGTAACATCAAAAGATGAACAATTCAATCTATGACAGCCTGCACCATCAAAGCATGAAACATAGTAGAATGACGATCCATGGTAGCCAACCTTCATTGCGGAGAAGGCACTCGATGATGATGATGATGATGATAATTTTAAATTAACACACTACCTTGAATGGTTTTAATGTAAGAATAAGGGTGAAACATCAAGAACGTGTTTTTCTTTATGTGTATATCCTTTCTGGAGTTTTTAAAACAGATATTTCAAGAAACTAGTAGCATTGCTTCGCATTCAAAACATGTAATGGAAACAGAATCATTAGATTCCATCAGTAGGTAGAATTATTTATTACTTTTCAACATTTTACAAATATTTATCCAAAAATAAACATATAAAAATGTAGTGTATATGCCATGCACCAATTAGGCAATCTATAACTTGGTGTATTGTGATAGAGAAGCTATAATGTAAAACAAGTTATAACAAAATGTACAACATACAACAAACCCTGATTTTTGGCCAATCAGACAAATGATGCAGTTGTTTCTTTGGGACAAATTCTGAGTCCCAAATATATTTTTATTATTTTATTTATTCACATTTTTTAAGAAAGCTATTTCATTGAGTTAAATTACCTAATCGTCATATGAGTATCCAGAAACTGAATACATTCTATATAGAGACAGATTCTTTCAGATGAGCTGTAGTGAATGCAACATTCTACAAAGGACCTGATGATGATGGCATTCTTTATTTCCCAGAGAAATTTTGTATTAAATAATATGGTGTTTGTATTTTTACCTCACCTCATGTGGCAGCTTGAGTTATTATCGTGGATGGACGTAGTATGAAAGTTGCTAGCATTATATCTTTTTTAAAAAATATATATATATATATTTTTGTAGATAATAAGGTATTTGTGCTCTTATTTTTCTCTTGTCATCAGCTAGTAGTGTCAGTGAGATTGTTAGTCATACCAGTTTACCATACTGCTTTACCCAGCCTATGAAAATGGGTAGCAGAGATTTTATTCAGAGAAAGTAGGGCAGCCTGGCATGATACCAACTTCTTCTTCTTCTGCCTTTCAGCTCCCTGTAGAGCAAAGGTCTTCAACAAACACTTTCCAAGTCGTTCTGTTTCTTGCCATTCTATTAAGATCATTCCATGTCTTCCCCATCATCTGCATCACTGTTACTGTCTTCTCCAAGAATTTCTTGGTCTTCCTCTTTGTCTTCTCCCCTGGGGATTCCAAAAAAGGGCCTGTTGTGTAATACTCTCAGTTGGCTTCCATAGTGTGTGTCGTATCCAGCACCATCGTCTTCGCTGTATCTCTTTATTCACTGGTATTTGAACTGGTACATTTCCATAATTCTATGTTAGTGATTTTGTCCTGCCATTTCCATTACTTTTTTCTGCGTAAGCATCCATTAATGAAAGTCTGTATCTTCATGATTGTCAATTTTGTTGTTCTCCATGTTTCACAGCCATATAATAGGACTGACTTAACATTGGAGTTTAAAATTTTTATTTTTATATTTAACCTAATTTCTTTGGATTTCCATATGTTTCCCAGTGCAATGAAAGCTCCTCTTGCTTTTGATATCCTTATTTTGGTATCATTTTCTGTTCCTCCCGCTTTATCTATATTACTGCCCAGATATATGTAAGATTGTACATCTAGTAAAGGTATTTCTCCTAATTTTATTTGCTTATTGCCAACTGAATTAATTCTAATAATGTTGGTCTTATCTCTATTAATTTTCAGTCCTAGCTGAAATGATGCTTAAAGCAACACTATCCATAAGTCTTCAAACACTTCTGGATAGGCGGTTGAGCACATATGGGTGAAAACTCATGTGCTAAAATGCTGATTCAGATCTCGTACTTTACCTTTACAAAGTTCTGATTCTCACCTTTTGGGCAGCTTCAGCCATTATCAGTTGATGTTGGAGCATTTCTTTGATGTTGTCAGTCCATCTTACTTGGGGCCTACTATGTGCTCTTCCTTCTCTTCTTTTAACACCTGCCTTGCCTTGTATGGTAAGGAATTTCATGGCATTCTTTCTAGATGTGCACACCATTTTATTTGTTGTTTCTATGTGTAGTTTAGGATTGGTTTAAAGCTCACTCTTTCTCTTGTAATATGATTTCTTATTGTCTCTTCTGGTCACTCTAAGTGCTTTTCTCAGACATATCATCTTTGTGGTGATAATCTTCCTTTAATGTTTAGTCACATGTGACCATGCTTGGCACTCATAGCATAATGTAGGCACTAATTATACCATATTTCAAATGGGCACCTTAAGATATGGAAGGAACTCTTACTTACATTCATTGTGCCAGAAACATTGATTCTGGACCATTTGAAAAATGAACTGAGAGCATCACAATTTAATTGAGTCACTGAAGTCTCTATGAAGGTTGCAGTGATTGCATCAGTCTCCATTATCATATGAGAAATAGAGCTTGTATCAAAATAAGCACATATAGTTTGTATTTTTTCTATACAAATAACTATTATATGTAGTCATTTATGTTGCTTTATCATATATAAACCAATTTTCAGTAAATAGCAAAAATCTAGCTTTCAGGTAGGTCACATTTCATCACAGCTAATACTCACTCAGTATTCAACAATGTTAATGTTCTTTTATCTTAGCAACATATTAATTACCAAATGGTGTTATAAATAATGTTCTAACAGCACCGACATTAACTTTAAATGTCATAAATTTATCATTTGCATGAATTACTTTTTGATTATGTTAACCTTATAAGTAAATGGAAACATTTTTTTCATTTTTCTTCCTAAGTAGTAGTCTTCTAAAATTTAATAAAAAGTTTATTTTTAAAATTGTCTTAAATTCCAAGTACAAAAACCATCATAGTTCTTTCTACCACCCCCTGCAAAAGAAGAATGGCCCACTGTCTTGAAGAAAACTAACTATTATTTGTAAAGTCCCCTAACTATTATCATGTGGCTACCAAGAAAAATAATACAGTAATTCCTCTTCCTCTTTAGTAGCCAGATCTGCCCCTTCATCTTCTATTTTTGCCAGCTGTGGAGGTTCTGATCTGAAAACCAACTTCTTGCCAGTCTGTGAAATATGACATCATAGGATATTACATTAATGATAGTCTGCAAAATAAACTTGTGTTACTTTTCTTGCCAATTAATGTTTTATATGTACTTGCATTTGTAATCCAATATAAATATTGAATTTACTTATGTGGCAAAGACACTAGACAGTGCATCATAGCTGACTACTTGTTAGGATTAGTGGCAACAGCTGAACAAGATACTAACACCTCCCATTCTTCTGCAAGCTGATTCTGGTAACAAACTAACCAGTCTGGTCAAGTAATTAGGGATTGAGAGGGAAGGAAACCCAGTACCAAAACATGTCATGATAAGGATGGATGAGGAGGCTGAGAGGCAGAGGTATATTTGTAAAACACAACACATCCACATCTACCTAGCATGCTTTTAACCCTAGATTACAATACAAATCTTTTGGTGATGTTTTTTTAATGATATTGTTGTAAAAATTACTACAACTTAAATGTTACATTTAGGTTCCAAAAATAGTATTTTCATTGAACTATAGCTACACAACTGTGTGTTTACCCAAGCAGACACACAGGAATCAGATGTAATAATTTCCTGGGTTAAATTAGATTCATGGCCTGAAATGCGAACGCATTGCACCATGGCTACTGGAGGTGTTACGCTGTCTATTTATACAGCCGAGGAGATTTCTCCCCATCATGAGAAAAAAAACAGAAGAAAAATAAATTTATTGAAAATTTGTGAAATTTATTTAAAAAAAAAACCCCTTTCTACAATATTTTCTTCATTTTTATGACACACTGGAAAAAAAAATCCAACATCAAAGGAAACAAATGCAACACTCAGGGATTACTGGAAGTAGTAGTTAGGAAGGTATAGGGAGGGGGCATGTTTGTTATCAGCAAATTTCAATAATTTGTATTTTTGAAGCAGTAATTTTTATGACAGTATTATAATCTATGGTTAAGGATGGATAATGAAGAAGAGTAGTAGCCAGGCTAATGCAACAGAAGAGAAAAAAGAAGATCACATCATTTGTGTCATCTGTTTGTAAGGAATGATAAACTTCTCTAATTCTGCTGTGAGTGCTGTCAGGTCATTTCTTTTAACTAGTAAAAAATGTTAAACAAAGAAGAAGATTGATTAAGTAAGTGAGATTACGAGAACCAAAAGGGGAAATAAGACAACGAATAATGATATTGTGTTGTTAAGAGATGTCAATGAATACTGAAAGTACTTGGTCACAAACATGGGGTAAAATGCAATCATCATTCATTGAACATAACGGATATAGAAAGAATTGATAACACCATGTAATAACAGGCAAAAAAATGAATGAAAAAAAAACCAAAAGTTGAAAGTGAAAGACAGAAACATGAGAAAGAAGGTCAATAAGCTGAATGGATAAATAACACTCTTCTTCTTCTTCTACATTTCAGCTCCCTGTGGAGCATAGGTCTTCAACAAACACTTTCCAAGTCGTACTGTTTCTTGTCATTTTTTTAAGATCATTCCATGTCTTCCCCATCATCTTCATCTCTACTTCTATCTGTCTTCTCCAACAATTCCTTGGTCTTCTTCTTCTTTGTCTTCATAATTGTCAATTTTGTTGCTTTCCATGTTTCACAGCCATATAATCATCATCATTGAGTGCCGTCTCCACAACGAAGGTTGGCTAACATGGATCGCCATTCTGCTCTGTCTCTTGCTTTGATGGTGCAGGTTGTCATAGGCTGATTTGTCCATCTTTTGATGCTTACTCGTCCATGTTAGTCTTGGTCTGCCTCTGCCTCTTTTACCTTGCATTTTCCCCTCCAGGATTACTTTTAGTAGGCTGTTGTGTCTTTTAACATGGCCCAAAAATCGCATTTGTCTTGTTTGAATTGTGCTTAGTAGTTCTCTTTTCATTTTTATTTGTTTTAAGACTTCATCGTTTGTTTTCTTTTCCTTCCATCCAATTCTACCTATTCTTCTATATATCCACATTTCAAAGGCTTCAATTCTCTGTTCTGTTTTCTTGTCTAATGTCCATGTATCTGCACCATACAGGAATATTGAGAAGATGTAACATTTTGCTATTTTTAGTTTTAGCCCTAGTGTTATTAGTTTTGATGTTAGTATGTTCTTCATGACATTAAAATTACTTTTTGCCATTCCTATTCTTTTGTTTATTTCAGCTGTACATTTCCATCACTGGTTATAGTATGTCCAAGGTAGTTGTAGTTCTGAACTGTCTCCAGGTATATTCCTTCAATTTTGATATCCACTTGTGGGTTTTGAATATTTTCTTTGTTTATAATCATAGTTTTAGTCTTTTTGATATTCATTTCTAGTCCATATTTTTTGCTTATCATATTTATTTCATTAAGTAATTGTTGTAGATCTTTAGGATTTTCTGCTAGTAGTACAGTATGGTCAGCATATCTTAGGTTATTGATTATCTTTCCATTAATTTGTAGGCCTGGCATCTCTATTATGTTTTTAAAAATTTGCTCAGTGTATAGATTGAACAAGCTTGGTGATAGGATGCATCCCTGTCTTACTCCTCTTTTATATCAATGGGTTTAGAGTTCTCTTTGTTATATTTTATTATTGCTGTTTGCTTCCAGTATAGATTACATATTAGTCGTATGTCCATGTCATCTAGATGTATCTCTTTTAGGCATTCTATAAGTTGTTTGTGGTGTACTCTATCAAAAGCTTTGGTGTAGTCTATGAAGCAGGCATATATTGGTTTGTTTACTTCTATGTACTTTTCGATTAATGCTCTCTTGCAGAATATGGTTTCTTTTGTCCCGCTATTTTTCCTAAATGCAAATTGCTGCTCATCTAATTCAGTATTGATTTTATTCTGAATCCTTCCTTGTATAACTTTTAGCAAGATTTTTGTAACATGGCTCATTAGGCTTATTGTTCTAACATCACTGCATTCAACTGCACCATTCTTTTTAAGCAATGCAATGAAAGTTGATGTTTTTAGTTCATTTGGTATGTATCCTGTGTGGTATATGTCATTGCATATATCTGTAATCACTTCAATGCCAAAATCTTCTAGTGCCTGTATCATCTTTATCTGTTTGCTGTCAGGTCCTTCTGCTTTTCCCTTTTTCATTGTTTTTATAGCTTTTTCCACCTCAGATTTTAAGATTTTATAGCCTTGTCCCTTTGATCCTGAAATAGTTATGTTATATGTTCCTGCCATCTATCTATAATATCCTTATTGTCTGTTAGCTTTTTTTTCCTTTTTTGTCTGCAATGCAATCACCTTCTGTGGCTTTTTTAATTTTATTAGTCATTCTCTTTATTTCTGTGTGCATTCCTCTTAAGTCTTGTTTGCTTTCCATAGTTTATATTTCTATACATTTTTGGCTGAGCCAGTCATCATGTAATAGCCATAAAATAGGACTGACTTAACATTGGAGTTGAAAATTTTTATTTTTGTATTTAACCTAATTTCTTTGAACTCCATATGTGTGATATATGTAATATTGTACATCTAGTAGAGGTATTTCTCCTAATTTTATTTGGTTATTGCCAACTGCATTAATTCTCATAATGTTGGTCTTATCTATATTCATTTTCAGTCCTAGCTGTTGTGATCTCTCATCTAGTATGCTCATTTTATCCTGCATCTGTTGATGGCTGTGTGATAGGAGAACTATGTCATCAGCACAGTCTAAATCATCAAGTTGTTTGGTCAGTGACCACTGGATTCCATTTCTTTTGTTTTGAGTTATTTTCATAATCCAATCTATGGCCAGTAGAAAGAGAAATGGAGACAGAAGACATCCCTGCCTTACTCCTGTACTTATTTCAAATGCTTCTGTAAGCTGTCCTTCATGCACCACACTACATTTTATTCCTTCACACATTTTTTTTATCAGGTTAATAGACTTTATGGGGATTCCGTAATGACTCAGCAACTTCCAAATCGTTCCTCTGTCTAAACTATCAAATGCCTTTTCGTAATCTATGAATCCAATATAAAGTGGGGACTGTAGTTCTAAACTTTGTTCAACTATTATACATAGTAAAGTAAAGTACCCCCGTCACGCCAAGTGGCGTATAGGGAAATATGGTGTTAGTGACCCTATATTTTACAGACCTTCAGCACGTTATTTTTGGGGTAAGGTGGTCAGTATTACACCCGTGCTGCTTTACTTTCCCAAGAAAAAATCCGGTACCCATTTAAGGCTGGGTGAACCCGGAAGCCGTCGGTTGGGATCGAACCCTACCCCTTGTCCGTGGTAGTCCAGTTCACTAACCACTGAGCTATCGCGGCTCCAACTATTATACATAGAGTAGTTATTTGATCAGCACATGATCTGTTCTTCCTAAAACCTGCTTGTTCATCTCTCAAATGCTTCTCTATGGCCTCTTTTAGTCTCTCAAGAATGATTCTGCTTAATATGTTTCCTGGCACTGATAGTAGCATAATTCCCCTATAATTTGTGCACTCCTGTAAACTTCCTTTCTTTGGTAGTTTGATCATATAGCCTTCTTTCCAGTCTTTAGGTATTTCTTCCCTCTCCAAAATTTTATCTAATAGATTATGTAACATCTTGGTAGAGGTGTTAATATCTGCTTTGATGGCTTCCAAAGGAATTTCATCTGGTCCTGTAGTTTACTATTTTTTAATAGCTCGATGGCTTTCATTATTTCTTCTTTGCTTGGTTTTCCACAGTTTACGTGTAACACTTCTTCTGCTGGTAGTATATCTGGAGGATTATTTGAGACGGGTGTGTTCAAAAGTTCTTCAAAGTGCTCGTTCCATCTCTCCCATTGTTCCCTTATATTACTAAGCAGATTTTCTTTCTTATCTTTAATAAAGGCACTGACCTGTTTGTATTTTCCACTTAGTTTCTTTGTGCTGTTGTACAGTTCTTTCATATTTCCTTTATTTGCTGCTTTCTCTTCCTCTTTAGCTAGTTCATCTATATATTTCCTCTTATCCCTTTTAATGCATCTTAACACTTCTTTGTTCACCTCTGTGTAAGCTTCCTGTGTTTTGGCTTAATTACTCTCGTTTTGCTTTTATTTATGTCTGCTTTCTTGTTCTTTCTTTCTTTAATTTTATCCAGGGTCTCTGCTGTCATCCATGCCTTATTCTGGCATTGTCATTTCCCCAGAGTTTCTTCGCATATCTCTTTCCATAATTGTTGGAGGACTAGGTATTTGTTTGATAATGTGACTGTGAATTTATCTTTAATTCCTTGTTCTTTAAGAAACCCTACATTGAAAAACTTTCTACCCATATTCATTATAGTATATCTTTTTAGTTTAAGTTTTTTATAAATAACACTAGAGACAGAAAATTATGAAAATCCAAGAATATCTTTATAGCTGTCATTGAAAACAATCAAAATAATAAATTTCACATTTAAATGGTGAGCATGGAACTGAACTAAAGAAAACAAAGAAGAGCTTTACAATGTAATAACATATTAATGAATCATCTAAATAAATGTAACAGTCTCTAACAATTGGTCAAGGAATTATTATTATAGCAACTGTTCTATTTCCTTTAACAGCTAATTGTTCTATTTCCTTCAACAGCTAATTGTTCTATTTCCTTCAACAGCTAATTGTTCTATTTCCTTTAACAACTAATTGTTCTATTTCCTTCAACAGCTAATTGTTCTATCTCCTTTAACAGCTAATTGTTCTATTTCCTTCAACAGCTAATTGTTCTATTTCCTTCAACAGCTAATTGTTCTATTTCCTTCAACAGCTAATTGTTCTATTTCCTTTAACAGCTAATTGTTCTATTTCCTTTAACAGCTAACTGTTCTATTTCCTTCAACAGCTAATTGTTCTGTATCTTACCTGTTTCTTTGGTGCCGCTTGAGCTCGTTCAAGTGCTTTCTTAATTCTCTCCTCCTGGTGTATCCTCAACTGTTCAAGTTTCTCCTCACGAAGTTTTAACCTTCTTTCTTTATCTTTTGCCTAAAATTAAATAACAAATTATTACATTAAAAAGCAAGACCTAATTGTTCATTTAGTTCTGGCAGTTTTTTATATGTTGTTTTCCACACTGCAAAATAGTTTTTAAAAATGGCCTAAATTGGAAAGACATGGAAATATATCCAAAAATATAAAAATGTTGCTACTTTAAAGCCAATAACTTATAAACTATACATGGCACATCAAACTAATCTTATGCTGGACATAGGTTTATACATGCTTTGCCACTATAAATCTAGTTAAGGGAGAATAATAAAGATAATAATAAACTATTTTCTTAAATTTAAAATGTTTGGCTATGCTGTAAAGCTGTAACCATATCATATTTTCCTCTCAGACCTGTATGTGCTTGACTGCATAGTCACTGTATTAGTGCAGTAAGCATCAAAATGTTGTTGCTCATTTCTAATTTACAAAATATGATTGGTGGTTGTATATTTTTCGCCATCTACACATTTCCCAAAAGTGAGGATAGGCCAAATTTAGTGACCAATGACCATTTACCTATTGCACTGGATGCCATCTTGTAGCTATACTTTGATATTTCCCTCTCCAAAATAATGATGTCATATCAATTAACACATATTTCCAATGTTGACAGGCTCACATGTATATTTGAGAGGTTATCAAGATATCAACATTGGTCGGACAGTGGTGATAACTTATTTAAACTACTGCTATTACATGGCTATATATTTAGATCAAATTTATATATCGTAATGTTAAAAATACTAAGTGTGAAGAAATGAATAAATCTATTTTAAAATAATTTTTTTAAAGCATTTCTGGAGATTGAAACTGAACTTTCACACGAGGCGGAACATTGTGGCCTCAATCACAAAGAACTAACATACATAGTAGCATAATGACTTCATAACTTCTTGGACAATAAGACAGTATTTGTAATAGATATTTATAATATCACATATTGCTGGCTATTTCCCACTGATATGTTTCATTGATAATTTGTCAATCACTGAGATTAGACCATTATTGAAATGAAAGTTATCAAGGCACTTTAACCTTATAAAGGTATAATTAAGTAAATATTTTTAATCATTAAGATTCTAGTAGTTCAAACACCAGTTTATTGTTTTTACATTTTTATGATTTATTAATATATAAATTCATTGTTCACACCTTTAAATTATGTTGTCAGTTCTTGAATTGTTAGCGCTGACTGATTATGAGTTTTTACCATTTGAAAATCTATGGTAGTTTTGTTTTAAAATTGGCATTACTGATAGTACTGGTTAAAAGAAGTTCTTTAATTCTCATGGAAATTGTGTGTTGAAAAAGTGCAGACTGATACTTGAAGTTTCTCATAGATTTTAATACAATACTCATAACACAAAAGTACTTTTTATTGAGAATGCGTGAAAGTTGCATGAAAGTTTAAATATTGTACATTAGCTTTGAATTAGAATATTTTTGCACAAAGCACCAAACACTTGAGAGATTAGAGGAAATTATGAATCACACCTTTTAAATATCAAACCTTTTTTATTATCAACTCTGCTCTCTATTATCTCACTCTGTTCGTTCAAAAATTAAATGTAGAAAAGACTGCTAGCAATATGAGTACATTATTAATTATTATTAGAATAATTAGAATTTCTACTTACCTTTTCTGCAGCTTCCACCTTATCCTGAGGTATTGTCTCAATTATTTCAAAAAGCTCTTCCAGCCTATTTTCTATGTTAGTCAACATTTGAAGGGTACTGCATTTGAAAATATAAATAATAAATAAAATGTATCAGCAATCTCACTCCTTCATTTTTCATTAGGTACAGTAGAAATGAATGATGGCAAAGTGACACTGATGTCATTAGGTACAGTACAAATGAATGATGGCAAAGTGACACTGATGTCATTAGGTACAGTAGAAATGAATGATGGCAAAGTGACACTGATGTCATTAGGTACAGTAGAAATGAATGATGGCAAAGTGACACTGATGTCATTAGGTACAGTAGAAATGAATGATGGCAAAGTGACACTGATGTCATTAGGTACAGTACAAATGAATGATGGCAAAGTGACACTGATGTCATTAGGTACAGTAGAAATGAATGATGGTAAAGTGACACTGATGTCATTAGGTACAGTAGAAATGAATGATGGCAAAGTGACACTGATGTCATTAGGTACAGTAGAAATGATTGATGGTAAAGTAACACTAATGTCACTAGGTACAGTAGAAATGATTGATGGTAAAGTGACACTGATGTCATTAGATACAGTAAAAATGAATGATGGTAAAGTGACACTGATGTCATTAGGTATCTATCTATCTATTGACCTTTCGAGCCGTAACCGGCCCATAGGGCGTAGACCAAGATACACCTTCTCCTATATGAATTTTTGTTCTAGCAGTTTTCTTTTAAAGATATTTTATCAAATCTCGCCATCTGTCTCTGTTCTGTGCAAGCAGTTCTATCTCATTGAGGGAGCCGATTCCTGCTGCTCTTGCCTCTCTCATCAATGTTCTTCTCAGTGTCTCCCTGGGTCTTCCTCTTTTTCTTTTACCTGTTGTTTCCCATATGAGGGCTTGCTTTGCTATTCGATTATTATCTCTTCTCATCACATGTCCAACGTATGACCATCGTCTTTTCTTTATTACTGAAGATATTAGTGGTTGATTGGCGATTTCTCTAATTTCCTCGTTTGTTTTGAATTCGTTCCATTCTATACCAAGTATTTTCCTTAGACATTTATTTTCGAATGTGTTCAACTTTGTTTCTATATCTCTTGTTGTTTTCCAGCTTTCACACGCATACGTAAGGGTTGATAGTACATTTGATTTGAATAGCCTAAGTTTTGTGTTTGTGCTAATGAGTTTTGATTTCCACAACTTTTCAAGGCTTCTGAAAGACATTGCTGCTTTAGCCAGTCTGATTCTAATTTCTTTGCTCGTATCCCCTTCTCGATCAATGTGACTTCCAAGATAGATAAAGTGATCGATCTCTTCTACTGGTTTGTTTTCCATGTATATTTTGTCACTTGTTGGAATTAAACTTTTCATGACTTTAGTCTTTTCATGATTGACCTCAAGCCCAATTTTACTGGCTATTGATGATAGTTCATTTGTGTTTTCCTGCATCGTTTTTATCTGATTGCTGATGAGAACTATGTCATCAGCAAAGTCCAGGTCCTCCAAATGGTCTCCTTGTATCCATTCGATGCCTTTATTACCAGTGCAGCATTTCTTCATTATGAAGTCCATAACAATTCCAAATAACAAGGGCGATAAAATACATTAGGTATAGTAGAAATTATTATTATTTTTTAAATTACTTTAAATACATATCTGTGTGTGTATTGTATGTTTGTTACTGCTGAAGGCCTATTTTTTTTCTATATATTTTTTTTAATTTCTCCTTATTATTAAAAGACATTAGTCATGATTGTTCAGTGAATAGTCTGCTAACTCAGGTTGCTCTATTTCATAATTCTCATATGAATTAAATATCATAAATAAATAAAAATCACCTAATGTTTGCTTCATTGTCACCAATACAATTTCTGTAAACATCTTCCACCTTTTTATTTAGCTCAGTCAAATGTTGCTCCTGATCATCATCAGCTTTAAATTCTCCATAGTTAAACATTCTGAAATTAGTAAAACAAATTATCATTTGTTGGAAGTAAGCACATCATGAATCAAAATGAGTTACTAGAAATGTTAGACATTATAGTGAAAGAAAACAAAAATAAAGGACTCAGTCTTAATAGCAAAAAGACAGAAGTAATGGTAACAACAAAGAAAAAGACATCACCTCAGTGCACAATAAAGACAAGTGGAACAATATTAAAACAGGTAAATGCATTTAAACATATGTGAACTTTGTTAACCTCAGATGGTAGAACGGAGGTGAGATGCAGAATGGCTTAGACAAAAGCAGCTTTCCAAAAAATGAGGAAGATACTGTGCAGTCCATTTTTGACAATAGAAACAAGAAAAAGAATCCTTAAATGTTACGTAGAGCCAGTCTTAACATATGGATGTGAATCATGCACAATAGGACAACAGTCAAGAAATCACTGGAGTGTGTAGAAATGTGGTTTTACAGAAGAATGTTGAGAATACCATGGACAGTTAAGAAGAGTAATGAAAACATTCTGCAAGAGGCCAAAGCAAAAAGGGAGCTAATTTCCAATATTAGGAAGAAACAATCATAATTTTTTTGGACATTTAATGAGAAAGAAACAGCTGGAATATATTGTAACAACTGGAAAAATTGAGGGACAAAGGGATAGAGGGGAGCAAAGAGAAAAGATACCAGACAGCTTAAGAGAATGGCTTGGCAGAATGTCAACGACAGAAATTATAAATAACTGTCGAGATCGAAAATTGTGGAGAGATATGATCACCTACACCAGCAGGCCTGGTACTTGATGATGGTGATGAAGCACATCATGTATATGCTGAGACGAATTACTTTTAAAAATAAATTCTAAATTGTTTCTGTGTATTTTTATATTATCATCCTCAAGTAAAAGGATAGAATCTCATATGCTGCTGTTTTTCCTAAATTCAAATTGTTGATCTTCTAACTCCATATAATGGTTACATCATTATTTACATAAAGCCACAGTATCTATTCATTTTCCTATTAGAATGAGGATGCCTTGGGATGAGGATAGCATAGAAAAGAAGTCATAGTATTCCACAATTGATGATTAGCTGCTATAGCTCATTTCAAATCACTTGCCCAACTTCAAAACGCTATTGCTCAGTAACCGTTTGTTAAAAACTGTTGAAATTTTCCAAATGTTATTAGAATGCAAAAGACCCTTTAAATGTATATTTAACAAATATCTTGCAGCTGCAGTTTTCTTAAAGCGGCGAATTTCTTTGATGTTTGTCAAAATTGTAAATTGTGAACCCCTAAATAATAGAAATTACCGTAGTTGCTGGTCTATGATTAATTTTCACTAGGTAAAGGCGTGGCCGTAATGGGGAAATACCAGGAGAATTATTGTCTTCTCAGTTCGAGGACGGACGATAATATCAAGGTATACCTGTATGTCCAATTTTCATAGTTTTGTGGACCTGAAAAGGACCGTTTGTTTAACTAATTTAAGGTAATATAGGGGCCAACATTGTGGGGGCTATATACTTTCATTCTGAATCAGACGAGTCTAAAAGATTAATAACTGTTTGGGGTTGAACATTCCACAAACCATCATTTTTCCAATATTCCTCTTCCTGTTTTAAGACGTGGGCTTCACATTTAGCCCAATAATCTTTGTCTATATTTAATAAAGTGAGATTAGCAAGAGTCTTTACATCGCATATTTTGAATGTTGTATTTTCATCTGCCACTTGTCCTTTTAATTTTGCCCAGATTAGTTCTATTGGATTTAAATGAGCATGGTAAGGTGGCAGCCTCAAACTTATATGACCGTGCTCTTGGATAATCTTATCTATTTAAAAAATCTTTGTCTCTTTGTTTTTGCTTTACTAGAGATAGTAATTCAGGTTTTAAGTACATGTTATTAAATTGTATGTGCTCCTTTGTGAGCCATATCTTAATAGCATCTTTTGTACTGGATGACGTCGGGACTTTATCTTCAAGTGCAACAATGTTGTGGTACACTGCATTGTCCATTATTAGGCAAGATGGTCGATCTAGTGATGGGAGAACATAATTTTCAATCCAATGTCTAAATATGTGACCATTCATCTCAGAGTGATAATCCCGATTGTCTATGGATTTTGAAAGAAAAATGAGCTCTGCATTCTGTATTAGTCCATGTTGTCGACTACCTGCATGAGCAATTATCAAGCGCTGTCCTTTGCTGCTAGGTATTAATCTGTTAATCTTTCCATCTGATGACTGCCATTCCCTTTGGTTAGTGTGGTGAGCATTGATCCATGTTTCATCCAAGTACACAATATCATAACCTTGCTTGCGCACCTCTTTTACTTCACGTAAGTACTTGCTTCTCATGACTACTATATGTGGCTTCTCACAGATGATGTTTCGTCCATTGGAATACTTTCTGAATGTAAAGCCTGCAGCTCTCACATTCCTCCATAATGTACACTTTGATATTTCAATACTGTTGTTCTTTTTCAGCGAAATTTTTAATTTTCTTATTGTAACAGTTTCATTCATACCCAACATTTTGCGAATTTCACTTCTAATAAGTTCACTGTCGAAATTATCCAACATTTTTGCTCTTCCTTGTGATTTTGTATATTTTGAACATTGACGGTCACATGCTTGAATCCAGCGATTAAATTACCATTTAGATAAATCCAAAATGTGTCTTGTCCTATTCTCAGGGTTTTATAAAGAATGAAATAAACTTCCTCGTTTAGCCTTTTTGCAAAAATAGTCATACATTTTTATTGCGATGTTTTGTAAACTGCAGTGTTTCATTTTAAGACTCATGATAAATGTTATCGTTCCACGTCTACACCTATGAATGAACGGAAATGGAACACACAATTTCTCAAGTGTCTAATTGTGTCAAAAAAACCACGGCGAAAGCGTGCAAACACGTCAATTTTACTGTGTATGGATTTTTACTCGCTATTTTTAACTTAAAATACTGTAAAAATTAAGTTTTGACTACATCAATGGGTCGTTATAAATTTATATAAATCAAATAAGCAACAATAATGACCAAATGTTTTCTTTTTAAATGAAATTAATTCCCTGTTGGGTTCGAATCATTATAACTTTACATGGAAATTTTGAACAACTTACAACAAGCGGTTAAAAAGCTATCGATTTTAAAAGTTGGGCACGAGTTATGAAACAAGCTATAGTTCTTATAGGTCTTAATTGTTTCTTAGTCTCATGGTTAAGCCTTCCCTAGTAATTGTACTGCATAATGTTTCTCTTGGTCTTCCTTCATTTTTTTTTTCTGTATGAGATGGTTTCCACATGAATTCCTTATGGAAAGTCTTAATATATAGCATAATATAATAGCAATTTTAAAAAAAAACAGTTTTAAGTAAATTTTCATCACTTTCTGTCCACTGTTGGCATTCTTACAGCATCTCAGAAATAGCTGCAGACAGTGGAAATAATCTGTGCTATGTCATGGTTTTTTTTTGTTTTGTTTGCAAATTGTTATTGTTCACAGAAATATGTCTATCCTCAGGTTTGGAAAATATACGTAATCAAATTACAGGATAATGTAAATTAAAAATTAGCAATATTTGTATGTGTGTTGTAATATTTGTATGTGCACAGCAACATTTGTATACATGTGGCATTGTACACATGACATAAAAAAAGGAATGATGATGTGCATGTATGTGTGTTCAACTAAGCTGCTATTTTTATATAGTACTGGTTTGTTCAAGAAGAGCAAGTGACCAATTGAATTAAAGAAATGCTCATTTGCCTACCAGGTAGACGTGAGTCAGACTTCTGGTAGGGTTAAAATTATGATTATGATGGCATGTATGATTATTTCACAGTATAACAAAGACCAATAATATAATAATAACCAAATAGCAAAGCAAGCCTCAAATGGGAAACAACAGGTAGGAGGAAAAGAGGCCGACCCAGAAAAACACTGAGAAGAACATTGATCAGGGAGGCAAAGGCAGCAGGAATCTGCTCCCTCAATGAGATTGCGATGATTGCACAGAACAGAGACAAATGGTGAGATTTGATAAAAGATCTTTGCAAGGGTTGAGACTGGTAAAAAGAAAAGTTTGAAACAGGGAAAGAGTGTCTGAGTCTATGCCCTATGGGCTGACTATGGCTCGAAAGGTCAATTGATAGATTGAGAGTTATTTATATTTCTGTTTTAGACTGCTTCCATCTTTCTGCTATTTGGTGTTTTTCGTATTTTTTCAAGCAACAGTTCAAATACTTGTATAACTGTCTGCTTTTTCTATATATATGTGTCAATTCATAGAGTTCTTTTAATTTCAAGCAAATTTGGTAATTGCAATGAAAAAGTCACAAACAAAATTACAAAATCACTTACTTAGCTTTTATTTTTAAATCTGCTGCTTTAGCTTCTTCCTTTTGAATCTGTGCCTGTAATTTGTCTATTTGTTCTGTCAGTGTTTTAGTTTCTTTCTCCCTATAAGAAAACAATAATTTAACTGGCTGTAACTGCATGTAGAAGAAGGAGAAAAGGAAAAGATGTTTGATATATTGTGTATGGAGACAGCTAATGGAAAATGCTGAAAATCCATGGAAATTTATAACAAAGTATTAACAAACATCTTATCAAAATAATAATAAAAGTATCAAAATAACAATTATCAAGATTCTAAAATCACATACAATAACCAAATCATAATATTTAGACATTCAAAGTAAAAACAAAAGTTCCACACATGAGTCCTCTAAAAACAGTCTATTCATGATTATTTAACCCTAGACTACAATGTAATGTTGGAACACAGAAAAATGTAAAATTTTGAAGAATTTGTATTTTGATGCTGTGATTTGTACTATTGTATCGTAATCTAGGATTAACTTGGACAATGAGTTGATTGAGACAAACCCATAGGATCTCTTACAGAAATATAATGGACAATGTTCCTAACTCTGAAAAACAGCACGTAAATGACATTCCACTAACAGCAAATTCCTGTCATACCGATCAACTCATTTATGAAAAACAGATAATTTGCATAAAAACACAAGTTTAATTGAACTTAACTATCAAAAAGACAAGCTATGAAGCAAATTAAAGAAACCTCACACAGGACAAGATAAAACTGTTTAATACAAGTGTAAAAAAACAGTCCTCTTATATGACTCAAAGACATGGATGTTGAATAACACAACTAAACAAAAATTAGTAACATTTGTAAACAACTGTTTGAGGAAAATTCTGAACATCAGATGATATGACAAGTGAATAATCTAGGAAAGAACAAAACAAAAAGCAAAAGATTCTGAACTGAAAATGGAGGTAGATTTGATACACACTAAGAATACATGATAGCATAGCAAGACAGGTACTGTCATGGAATCCACATGAAAAGAGAAAGCTTGGAAGGCCACGGAAAAAAGAAGGTATGGAAACCCTCAGTAACAGAAAACTCTTTACACAGAGCTTTGCAGCAGGAGGCAATCTGATCATCAGAAGACATTTGCCTAGACTGGAGAGTATTAGAGAAAGAGTAGTCAAAGAAATGGGAGGGATAGAAAGACCTTGTCCATGTTACTGATTGATTGATACTGATTTTGATTGATTGAATGATACACTTGACAAAATAGGGAATCAGGAGTTTGCATTCAAATCCATACTCAAGGAGGAAAATCATGCAGCTCTTATTAATTCTATTCAGATGTTTGTATTGTACATATATTTTTAGATTGGAACCTAAACAAACACATTCACATCCTTGGGAAACAAAGTAATATTCAATGAAAATCAAAGATATTCAAGGATAAGTATAACTAAAATAACTGATTCCAATCTAAAAATACATGTACAATACAAACATCTGAATAGAATTAATAAGAGTTGCAGGATTTTCCTCCTTGAGTATGGATTTGAATGCTGAAGAATTATTGCACGCAGTATGTTTAAAGAAAGTTTAATTTTTAATATCTTGGTACAAAAAGTGAGCATCAAAGATGAAATGCACACAGTGATAACAGGTAGAAGCTGGTTAGTTCATTTGACAAGAAGAGATTCAGAAACATTTATAAGAACTACCATAATGTTGACCCAAGAGGGGCGGCAAAGAGAAGCAGACAAAGGACAATCTTACCACTGATTACGTTTCCAGCCTATCAACATGAAAAAGAAGAAAAATAGGTGCTAACAATAGGTGCTAACAATAGGTGCTAACAATAGGTGCTAACAATAGGTGCTAACAGTAGGTGCTAACAGTAGGTGCTAACAGTAGGTGCTAACAGTAGGTGCTAACAGTAGGTGCTAACAGTAGGTGCTAACAATAGGTGCTAACAATAGGTGCTAACAATAGGTGCTAACAATAGGTGCTAACAATAGGTGCTAACAATAGGTGCTAACAATAGGTGCTAACAATAGGTGCTAACAATAGGTGCTAACAGTAGGTGCTAACAGTAGGTGCTAACAGTAGGTGCTAACAGTAGGTGCTAACAGTAGGTGCTAACAATAGGTGCTAACAATAGGTGCTAACAATAGGTGCTAACAATAGGTGCTAACAATAGGTGCTAACAATAGGTGCTAACAATAGGTGCTAACAATAGGTGCTAACAATAGGTGCTAACAATAGGTGCTAACAATAGGTGCTAACAATAGGAAACTATCATTGTTTCAAATGTAACAGGGATATGATGAGTTTGGAACTTAAATAAATAAATACAAACCAACAGAAAATTACTCAAATACATTCCTTACAACAAACCATTTTCACTTAAAATGAGAAAGGAACACATACATTTTCACTTTAGTTTCTTTTATTGTCAATTTCATCTCTTCAAGTGCTTCCTCAGTCTCTTGACTATTTTGAATGAGAGAGAGATTTTGTTCTTCCAGCTCGGAAAATATATCCAGTAATTGCTGAGGGTTGGTGAAATACAAATCATGCTCCTGGATTTCAAAAAAAGAGAAACTTCTTTACAATCATGTTTTTTTAAGTAGAATGTTAATATAGGGAGCCGCAATAGCTCAGTGGTTAGTGAACTAGACTACAAAGGACAAGAGGTAGGGTTTGATCCCAACCGTCGGCTTCCAGGTTTACCCAGCCTTTAATGGGTACTGGATTTTTTCTGGGAAAGTAAAGCGGCACGGACGTAATACCGACCACATTACACCAAAAATCATGTGCTGAAGGTCTGTAAAATTTATGGTCACTAACACCATATTTCTTATACGCCACTTGGCGTGACGGGAGTACTTTACTTCTTTTTTTTATGTTAATATGGTAGATGTATTTATTATAAAGATAGTGTTAATGCAGCTATAGTGTGTTGAGTTAATTTTAGTAGTGAGGTTTGTTATTGATTTAATTAAGGCAGTGGTGAAGACAAATCTGATGCTGATAATGATCATTAAAACTCTGCAAAGAAATCTTGACAACTGTAGTGTTAATAATGGTTACAATTTTGCTGAAATAGTCATGATGTCAACTATGATGTTAATAATGATCTTATTTCCTGATCTGTATACATATTTATTCCAGTTAATATGGTGGATAGGTGGCAGGAACAATTAAAGGCTATGTCTGAAAAGTGTTCCTTGTTGCAGTTTTCTCATATTCCTGTAAGAGATTTCTGTAAGAGATCCTATGTTATATTTAAAGCAAGCCCCCATGTGGGAAACAACAGGTAAGAGAAAAAGAGGAAGACCCAGAAAGACACTGAGAAGAACATTGCTGAGAGAGGCAAAAGCAGCACGAATTGGCTCCCTCAAAGAGATAGAGCTGCTTCCACAGAACAGAGACAAATGGCAAGATTTGATAAAATATCTTTAAAAGAATTGAAAACTGCTAGAACAAAAATTCAGATAAGAGAAGGAGTATCTTGGTCTACGCCCTATGGGCTGGCTACGGCTCGAAAGGTCAATAGATAGATACATATTTATAGACAGATTGCTTGCCATGTCCTGTAGTTACGTGTGTATGTGAAGACACTCTAAGGTTTTTCTTGTCCCAAGAATTCAAGGTTATTGGTCTTGAGCAGGGGTTCAGCAGGTCACAGACTAACCAATGGAAGTTAGGTAGTTCCTTTCCACTGAAGACAGCACATATGTCAGAAATAAAATAAAAACTTTCCATTTCTGACTGGTTATGGTTATAGAAGGCCCTGGTATCACTGCAAACGAATTAAAATCCATAATTGCTCAACCGCCCATGCCAGTGGAATCATCCAAATTATTATCTCATCTTCCAACCAAAGAAAAGTAGCTGTGGTCCCCATCATAACAGTCTCAGCACATGCCAAAAGAAAGAAGGCGAAACCGCACACAGAAAGTGAACACAACCGTCTGTTCCCTGTCATACGATATCATTATTCCTCGTAAACGATCGAAATATTGAAACTTGATTAAAATGGATGAAATGCACAGCTTATGGTGTGCACAGAGCACTTAACTCAGTAGCTCCTGCAACAAGCCGGACTTGGAATATGAGGAAACTGCAACAAGGAACACTTTTCAGACATAGCCTTTAATGGTTCCTGCCACCTATCCACCATATTGACTGGAAGTTCACATCCTCCTGAAAATGATGATCATCATATTTTGTAAAATATATAGCGCTTGAAGATGTTAGGACACCGTTTTTTTTACTCCAAATCCGAACATATGAAATACAGTTAGTCATCGGATTATCCCCGCCACACATTTAACAACAGACCGTAAGATCTCCCTGCAATGTGAATTTGTGAAATTATAAACTAGTTCACATGTCTACCCTCTATCTCACAGTAGCCCTCTTGAATCTAGACAACATCCCTCCTGACTAACATGAAACTCCAGGAGTCACCCCACTGCTGCAAAGTCATGAACAAAAGCTCTGTCATTTTGCCTTTCATCATTAGCGTGCAGCCAGTCTAGGGATATACGATCAGCCATCATGATGAGGTAGCACACACAACAATGGCTGTGCCCATAAATTACCGATTACTCTAGCGAATACAGCCAAAAATACACGAATCACCATAATGATGGTACAAAATCCCCAAAGTGAAACCTTCTGCTGACTTGGCAGTGCAATCCATACCAATGAATTGTAACATATAAATAATTGGCGTCAAACAATTCTAACGACGGCCATTGAACAGCACTCAATGTGTTGACATAAACCGCATATCAACTCTAGACGGGGGAAGGTTGCATTCACAACACTTGACTTGTCAAAGAGGAATATTGTCCAGTGTACGATTACATATCATTGGCGCAAATTTGTTAAGTGGAACATCATAATGACTTTAACGCAGAAAATTGCATTGGAGAGCCGAAATTAATCAGTCACCAAATGCAATTCCTGCAGCAGTCGAGAGAACATGAACTTCATTGCACCATCTTGGAACCGGAAGTCCCTGACTATTTGTTGCCCTTGTCTTTGCAAAATATCATCAGACCTTGCACAGAACTTGCAGTGTGTTTCACTAATTTTTTCTATTTTGGGCAAACCTTCCAATCTCAATAAATAAGTTAATGTCCACTGTGTTTGCCTCTTTTAGCAATACTCTTCTTAGTATTTCTCTAGGCTGACCTCTTTTTGTTTAGATAGCTGCTTCCAATCTGAAATGCTTTATGCTTCAATTATTATCTCCTCTCTTCGAATAAAAGAAATAAAAATAAAAATTTGACTCAAAAGAGGATGAGGCATAGAGTTGTAAAGATGAGGGGATAATGGGGAAAGAACTTTATAATGTCACATCAACTAAGTTTAATGTAGCACAGTGTTAGTTCTAACAGATCATAAAGATTGTTAGAGTGAATTGATACCCATTCTAATAATGATAAAAATATTGCAAAGGTAATCATAGTGATTAATAATTATCAAGATGTAGTAAAAATAATGATGATACTAGCTATGATAATAATCACAATAATGTATGTAATGAAGATCATATATGTCAAGATGGTAATGCAGTTATAAAGATATTGAAAATATTTATTAATAATAAATGATTCAATAAAGATAACAAAATGTGAAAAGACATACCTCTTCGCTGTCCTCTGTATCCTCAGAAACATTAGCCTTCTCATCACCCTCATCAATTTGCTTGCTGTAGAAACATGTCATTGTACAAGTAAGCTAGGAGACTAACACAAATATACTACACACACTCATTTTTAAAGATTATCAAAGTTTAATTTTTCTTGTTCTTTACATGAAATGAATCTGCAATATCAAATAACAGCATACCATTCCATTTGTGAAAGATACAACTTCAATTCACATGGGAACATCTTTTGTGGAAGTGTGGTTAATGTTTCCTCCTCATATGTCTCTCCTCAAACAAAGATTAGGAATCCAAGTGGGCTAGATGTGAGGCATGTTTATAACCCTGGTCTTCCACATAGAAAGTGAGCCATATAAGAGTTTGTTAACCATCCTTTCATTGTGTACTTACAACAGCCAACAATCTGGCTTGAACAAAAGTTTAGCAGCATCACAGAAATCCTGCAGAACAAGAGTTTAGCAGCATTACAGAAATCCTGCTGAACAAGAGTTTAGCAGCATTACAGAAATCCTGCAGAACAAGAATTTAGCAGCATTACAGAAATCCTGCAGAACAAGAGTTTAGCAGCATTACAGAAATCCTGCAGAACAAGAGTTTAGCAGCATTACAGAAATCCTGCAGAACAAGAGTTAGAATGCAACATAAAAATGCCACATCCATATTGGCTAACAACAGTCTGTTTGACCTAAGATAGAAAATGGTTGTACATCACAACAAAGCTTCATTACGTAATTAGATGAACAAGAAGACTAAATTCCTTTAAATTATTTTAAAATGTGGATGTTTTGCTAATGTAAAACCTTTATGAACCTCACCAAACCACAACCACCAAAATGACTCAACAATTTTGGCCTCAAAGTCAGAAAAGATTACACATGCAGGCCTGAACATAACTAACATAAAAAAAAGGATAATTTTAGCTTAAAACTGAAGTCCTTACAATAAGATAGAAGTCAAAAGAAACACATAAAAAGATGTATATATATATATATAATAATGTTATAGAGAATTAGTAATATAATTACGATAACCAAAATAAGTGAAGTCAAAAAACTAAACTAATAGACATGGAAACATTATGTGGAATAGGTATACTGTTTAAAAAAAACAATAAAGCTCAATATTCAAAGAACACAAAAACTTTAATAAATTCTATTAATTGAGAAAAATGGATATAATAAGAATACAATGAGATAACTTAAATGTAAATGTATTTTTAATATAGATTAAACATGAACATATCATTGAAGTTGATGTAATACCAGGAAAGTTTAAACAATATAAAAATGTAAATATATGTATTTTGCTACCATGTTTTGAAATCAACTT
Organism: Megaustenia siamemsis; assembly: GCA_032433765.1. Lineage (NCBI taxonomy): Eukaryota > Metazoa > Mollusca > Gastropoda > Stylommatophora > Ariophantidae > Megaustenia > Megaustenia siamemsis. Next base: position 25,296,978 of record JAVIAB010000125.1, read on the forward strand.
CCACTACATTAAAATTTCTCATTGCATGAAGTTATAGAATGTATTAGATACATCAATTATATTATTAAAAATAAAAGTTCAGTCCATGTCTTCTTAGGTTATGAGGAATCTGGTGTTAATGATCATATTTTTCAAGACCAAAGACACATTTTTGTGTTGAATGATGCGGTCAATATCAATTCTTACTTCACAAAAAGTCTCTAGTATCCATTTTTAGAGGCTGGGTGAACTTTGGAGCCTTGTCAGTCTGAAAAAAAGTGCTACTTCTGAGAACTGAACCCAAACCTTTCTGATCAGAAGTGAGTGCACTAACCAACCAGCAACCAAGATTGATTTTTATGAAAATTCATGAAAATTTCAGCAGGGCACAAAAGCGTAACCAACAAATTGGGATAAAAAGTGTAGAATTACTAGCATAAATAAAACCTCACAGTACAGATGAGCTGTTGGGTGTGAGTGTGTTAACCATCTGGTAACCTACAGGCAACATGTGCATTGTATTTCTGAGGAGCCCAACCACTCAGTTTCTTTCATCACCACAGGTGGTGGAGGATGTGGTAGACATTTTAATTGAGGAAATTTGGTAAAAATTATTTGGCTTCACCAGCAACAGGCAGTCTGCTCCTATTAATTTGTCACCTGTCTTATGTTCTTTTACATGATCTCTTTGAATATCCCACCTTCCACATATTTCTAAGAGAAACCTGTAAAAAAGACTTTAAAAAAATCTTACAAAGCCAACAAAGAAAATCATTATAGGGCCTACATCAGTTTTGGGGTATTAAAATTGTAATACTTGTATTATTGTTTAATCATTATCATCATGTGCCATACTGGTTGGCGTAGGCGATCATGTCCTTCCTCAATCTTCTATGCACAGTGCATCGTATCAGTTCTGTTGCTGACTGTTTTCCATGCCAAGACACCAAGCTATCCAGTATTTTCTCCCTTTGTCGTCCGCGATCTCTCTTTCCTTTTATTTTGCCAGTTGTAACCAAGTATTTCAACTTTCCTCTTCTCATAAGTAAAAAGTAAAGTAAAGTAGCCCTGTAACACCAAGTGGCGTATAGGGAATATGGTGTTAGTGACCATAAATTTTACAGACCTTCAGTGGCACGTGATTTTTGGGGTAATGTGGTCGGTATTACGCCCATGCTGCTTTACTTTCCCAGAAAAAAATCCGGTACCCATTAAAGACTGGGTGAACCGGAAGCCGTCGGTTGGGATCGAACCCTATCTCTTGTCCTTTGTAGTCCAGTTCACTGAGCTATCGTGGCTCCCTTGCTCTTCTAATGATATGCCCAAAAAATGTTGATTGTTTCTTTCTGATGTTTTTTAGGAGTTCCCCTTTTGTATAGGCCTATGAGGAATTTCTTCATTGGTCTTTTTAACTGTCCAGGGAACCTTCAACATTCTTCTGAGAAAGAAGCTCAGGCCAAAATAGCATTTAAGAAAATGAAAAATATCTTATGCAACAAATCTATGTCAATATAAGTGAGAAAGAGAGTTCATCGGTGCTATATAGAACCAATTCTGACCTATGGAAGCGAATCATGGACAGTAGGCAAACAAATTAAAAGACGATTAGAGGCCACAGAGATTGTTTGAAAATATATGTGTGTTTGTTATGTAAGTCATAACAAATATACATGTAGAAAATTACCATTTTAAATTAAAGATAATAGTTTCAAAGAAACAATACCTACCAACATAATAATGCATATTTATACAACTACATACAAATTATTTTGGTTGCAGATATATTATAAATCAAAAAAAGTAGAAAGTTACTTTCTCTTCTACCTTTTAGCTCCCAGTGGAGCATAGGTCTTCAACAAACACTTTCCAAGTCGTTCTGTTTTTTGCAATTCTTTTAAGATCATTCCATGTCTTCCCCATCATCTTCATCTCTGCTTCAATCTGTCTTCTCCAAGAATTCCTTGGTCTTTCTCTTTGTCTTTTCCCCTGGGGATTCCAAAAAAGGGCCTGTTGTGTAATACTCTCAGTTGGTTTCCGTAGTGTGTGTCCTATCCATCGCCATCGTCTTCGCTGTATTTCTTTATCCACTGGTATTTGACCGGTACATTTCCATAATTCCACGTTTGTGACTTTGTCCTGCCATTTCCATCCCTTTATTCTGCGCAAGCATCCATTAATGAAAGTCTGTACCTTCGTGATTGTCAATTTTGTTATTCTCCATGTTTCACAGCCATATAATAGAACCGACTTAACATTGGAGTTGAAAATTTGTATTTTTGTATTTAGCCTAATTTCTTTGGATTTCCATATGTTTCCCAGTGCAATGAAAGCTCCTCTTGCTTTTGATATCCTTATTTTGGTATCGTTTTCTGTTCCTCCCTCTTTATCTATATTACTGCCCAGATATATATAAGATTGTACGTCTAGTAGAGGTATTTCTCCTAGTTTTATTTGGTTATTGCCAACTGCATTAATTCTCATAATGTTGGTCTTATCTCTATTAATCTTTAGTCCTAGCTGTTGTGATCTCTCATCTAATATACTCATTTTATCTTGCATCTGTTGGTGGCTGTGTGATAGGAGAGCTATGTCATCAGCAAAGTCTAAATCATCAAGTTGTTTGGTCAGTGACCACTGGATCCCATTTCTGTTGTTTTGAGTTATTTTCATAATCCAATCTATGGCCAGTAGAAAGAGAAATGGAGACAGAAGGCATCCTTGCCTTACTCCTGTTCTTATTTCAAATGCTTCTGTAAGCTGTCCTTCATGCACCACACTACATTTTGTTCCTTCATACATTGTTTTTATCAGGTTAATAAACTTTATGGGGATTCCATAATGACTCAGCAACTTCCAAAGCATTCTTCTGTCTAAACTATCAAATGCCTTTTCGTAATCTATGAATCCAATATAAAGTGGGGATTTTAGTTCTAAACTTTGTTCAACTATTATAAGTAGAGTAGTTATTTGATCAGCACATGATCTGTTCTTCCTAAAACCTGCTTGTTCATCTCTCAAGTGTTTCTCTATAGCCTCTTTTAGTCTCTCCAGAATGATTCTGCCTAATATTTTTCCTGGCACTGATAGTAGCATAATTCCCCTATAATTTGTGCACTCCTGTAAACTTCCTTTCTTTGGTAGTTTGATCATATAACCTTCTCTCCAGTCTTTAGGTATTTCTTCCCTCTCCCAAATTTTATCCAATAGATTATGTAACATCTTGGTAGAGGTGATAATATCTGCTTTGATGGCTTCTGAAGGAATTTCATCTGGTCCTGTGGCTTTACCATCTTTTAACAGTTTGATGGCTTTCATTATTTCTTCTTTGCTTGGTTTTCCGCAGTTAACGTGTAATTCTTCTTCTGCTGGTAGTATATCTGGAGGATTATTTGAGCCAGGTCTGTTCAAAAGTTCTTCAAAGTGCTCCTTCCATCTCTCCATTTGTTCCTTTATATTACTAAGCAGATTTCCTTTCTTATCTTTGATAAAGGCGTTGATCTGTTTGTATTTTCCACCTAATTTCTTTGTGCTGTTGTACAGTTCTTTCATATTCCCTTTATTTGCTGCTTCTTCTGCCTCTTTAGCTAATTCATCTATATATTTCCTCTTATCCCTTTTAATGCATCTTCTCACTTCTTTGTTCACCTCTGTGTAAGCTTCCTGTGTCTTGGCTTTATTACTTCTTGTTTTGCTTTTATTTATGTCTGCTTTCTTGTTCTTTCTTTCTTTAATTTTATCCAGGGTCTCTGCTGTCATCCATGCCTTATTCTGGCGTTCTCTTTTCCCCAGTGTTTCTTCGCATGTCTCTTTCCATATATTTTTTACCTGTTTCCAATGATCTTCTATATTTATTGTATTTTCTAGTTGTTGGAGGACTTGGTATTTGTTTGATATTGTGACTGCGAATTTATCTTTAATTCCTTGTTCTTTAAGAAACCCTACATTGAAATACGTTCTGCCCTTATTCGTTGTAGTATACCTTTTTAATTTAATTTTAAGTTTGGCTAACAGAAGATGATGATCAGAAGCTATATCTGCCCCTCTATATACTTTTACATCCTGTAAGGATGACTTAAACTTATTATTAATACATATGTGATCAATTTGATTTTCCGTTCTATGATCTGGTGACACCCATGTAGCTTTGTGTATTCTTTTATGTTGGAATATTGTTCCTCCTAGGCTCATTTGATTAAGGGCGCAGAAATTCACAAATATCTCTCCATTCTCGTTTATATCTCCAAGTCCATGTTTTCCCATAATCTCTTCAAAGCCTCTGTTGTCTGATCCTACCTTAGCATTTAGGTCTCCCATCAAGATTATAATATCCTTGGCTCGTCTTGCATCCATCTGGCATTGTAGCTGTTTATAAAAATCATCTTTAACTGAGTCATCTTTATCGTTGGTTGGTGCATAGCATTGTATAATGTGTAATTTTATTTTGTTTTTGGTTGTTCTAAATGTTGCTCTCACCAGTCTTGGTCCCACTGCCTCCCATTCTATTAGTGTCTTCTGTGCATTCTTTGATAGCATTATAGCTACCCCTTCGCTATGTTGTGCTCCTGGTTCCTGGTGTCCTGATGATAAAATCATCTCCCCTGTATTCAATTTTATTCTCTCCGCTCCCAGCCATCTTGTTTCACACATTCCCAGAATATCTATCTTGTAGTTGTTCATTTCTGCTGCCACTTGTGCCGCTTTTCCCTGTTCGTTAAGGGTACGAACATTCCAGGTGCCAATTCTGGATGATTTCCTGGTAGACAAAGGGTGAGTCGGCAACCCGGACTCCTTATGGCTTTCTCCGGATTGCGTCATACGTCTCTTAGACAGAGAGCCCTTCTCTTTCCTGGTTGACGGATTTACTTTATCTTTCTTTGACTTGTTCATGTTTGTGAAGTTTTTTCGGCTTATTTTTTTACAGTATGGGATAGCCAGTCCCATGCCTAACCCTCCTTTCTCGCCTCTTACGAACATGCCTGGTAGGGTACAGCGCCGCTATTCTTTACTTCCCTTTCGGGCCCCGGCAGCGCATGGGCGAGAAAGTTACTTTAACAGTCTGTAAATTCCTAACATTTACTGTACAAAGACATACAAGGTAATGATTTCTGAAAATTCCTTAGAAATTAAAGGAATTGTTACTAGATACAGGATGATTCAAGAATGTTGTGAGTAAAAATTGTGTAAAGTGATATTTCAAAAAGGTGAAAAAAATGGTATTGTTAAAGCTTTATGTAGTTAATTGACAACACAAATTCAAACAGAACTAACAAAATGGACATGCAATTTTTCAGAGAATTATCATCATTGAGTGACATCTCCACATCGAAGGTTGGTTACCATGGAGTGCCATCCTGCTCTGTCTCTTGTTTTGATAGTGCAGGTTGTCATAGGCTGACTTGTCCATCTTTTGGTGTTACTCGTCCATGTTAGTCTTGGTCTGCATCTTTTACCTTGTATTTTCCCTTCCAAGATTACTTTTGGTAGTCTGTTGTGTCTTTTAACAAGCGCCAAAAATCTCATTTGTCTTGTTTAAATTGTGTTTAGTATAAATTTCTAGAAGTTTCTGGTTTAACCAAATGAACTACAGAATTGGTTTTGAAATAGGAAAAAGGAAGCAAAGAAAGATATCTTGACAACATCACAGGCTAGTTTGGGGATAAAGACAATAAAATCAAACTAAGTGAAGCAAGGATAGTTACCATCTTTACATAGAAGATTGCTACATGTGATTTCCAGACAATATCTGTGTTTTATATTATTACCAACAACTCTTTTTGTTTGTTATCTTTCTCACTGACCAACAACAATGCCCTTTAGATTGCTATTTAACACTGTTCTAAGCTTATATTTCCAGAATATTTTGTGTGTTTCAACTTTCTACCTATCTATCTATTGTCCTTTCGAGCCGAAGACGGCACATAAGGCAGAACCACAATCTCAAAAACAGAAACCTTGCATGCCAAAATGGCACATATTGCAGAGATCACTGCTTCTAAAATCTATGGCTCTGTTTCCATAACAATACTTTTTACAATGACAGCTTGTCAAGCCATCGATCAACCTCCTTAATCGCCTCTTACGACATGCCTGGAAGGTCACAATGTCACTATTCTTTACCTCCCTCATAATGAGGCCCCGGTAACACACAGGAATGTGTTTCAACTTTACTTTTCCAAAATGTTACTTCCCTCAGCTGTTTATCCAAAACTTTCTATTAGGTCTACTTGCTTTTCTTTCCATATTTTATAATTATCAGATCAACAATATCAGAGTCATGTTTCTGTCTTTCAACAGTTTATTGACTGTACATATTTTTGCAGTGAACAGTAAAGGCAGCCATATATACATACACTTTAACATTTACATTGAAAACTAAAAATAAAAAGCAACATATACTTCTATTTCCATTATCAGAATTTAAAAGTTATCGGGTCATCTTTAAACAAAACTCAACAGAAATGTTAAAATATAAAGGAGACATATAATATTGAGAGAGTTAAGTTAATAGTGAGCAAATAAAAATAAACTAAAAGTTCAGGTACAGATAATAAGAGCTTTGAAGCATAATGATCATTATGACATGCCCATTCTGAATTAATAAAATTATATTATTCTATGGCTAATTTCCATGTCTAGATTGTATACTAAATTATACTGAGCATGCATAAGTATTCAATGTTTACTGCAAGAAGTTTTAAAAAAATTTTCAAGTATCAAATTGCTTTATTTCATTTTACAAAAAAAATGTATTTCATTTTTATTGTTAAAATGTATGGTGAATTAAATCAATATTTGTATTTGTAATCTTGAATCTAGCAAAAGAGAAACAGAACATCAACATAACTATAGAAGGCAGGCAACTAAAACAAGTACAGGAATTCAAATATCTAGGAAGTCATGTGAAAACAACAATTCACAAACAGCAGAGATAGACTCAAGATGCAATAAAGCTTGTCAAATCATTGGACAGCTATCACCACTATTGTCCAACAAAGGAATACTCTACAGGTAAAACAGGCACTCTACAATACAATCTTCCTCCCAATATTGTGCTACCAATGCCAGTCCTGGACCCTACATGCAAGAACAACAAGAAAAATGACCTCTGCTAAGATGAAGTGTGTTAGACGAATGACAGAAACAGCCTGAGAAACTAGATCAGAAATGAAGAACTGAGAAAAAAAGCTAGGAATAACACTCATCATAGAATATATAAAGAAACAACAGATAAATTGGTTTGGCCATGTGACAAGGCAGAGTGATCAAAACACAACACAACGAGAACTCAATATACGCTGCAAGAACACTGGACCCAAGTGCTGACCAAAAAAAATTTTGATTTACGGAATATTAGAAACACTAGGAAACATAACAGCAGCAGAGGCGAATAAAAGGCAAAAGATCACAAATTATATCTCCCCTCAACGCTGAAAGGCAAATGAGGAAGGAAAGAAGAAAAATCTTGAATTTTTTCATGGCTTGTTGGGTCAATATTTGGCTAGTGAACTATATTGTGGCTGTCTCAATAGAAAGGAATGCAGTAACAGGAAACTATATAGAGCTTTGCAATGGAAAGAAATCTGATCACCAGAGTAGTAGTTTGTTGAGCAAATATATCAGTCCAATAGCTTCTTCCCATCCAGAGAAACATCTTTTTTTTTTCTAGTCTGCTGCACTGTTCCCTTCTGCTATTTGTGATTTTTTTTATCCACACAGCCTAAGTAGAAAATATACAACCTAATAGACCAGGAAGAACATTCACAGATGTGTACTTATATAAATAACCAGTTCAGACAGATATAAAGTGGTTTTTGATATTAATGAGACTTTGCAATTCATCCTCCAGCGATGATATAAGTCTAACTTATGAGTGAGTGCCAATAAAGAACTGCTTCTCACAGTGTTTGCCATTGATACTTTAGTTGATTTGCTCACTTGTGCATTTTCAAGAAGATAAAATATATTTGCCTCTACTGTTTTCTATCTATCTATTGACCTTTCGAGCCGTTTAGACCAAGATACAATATAGTTCTAGCAGAAGGCCATCTGTGTTCTGTGCAAGCAGTTCTATCTCATTGAGGGAAATCAATGTTCTTCTCATTTTACCTGTTGTTTCCCATATGAATTCGATTATTATCATCACATGTCCAACGTATGACCATCGTCTTTTCTACCGATTTTCTACTGTTTTACACACTTTTAAAGTAATTAGAGGAAGGTGTGTCTCAAAATTAAAAAACATTTTTGGTTAAAAATTACATATTGCATCTCTCAAAACTCTCAGATTTGCCAATTTGTGAACTTTTTGTCATGAACATTCATCATCGAGTTCCGTCTCAGCATTGAAGGTTGACTACCATGGAATGTCATTCCATAAAACACCACATTCGAGTGCAGGTTGTCATAAGCTGACTTATCCATGCTTTGATGTTACTTGTCCATGTTAGTTTTGGTCTGCATCTTGTATTTTCCCTTCCAAGATTACTTTTAGTATGCTGTTGTATCTTTTAATATACCCCAAAAATCTCATTTGTCTTGTTTGAATTGTATTTAGTAGTTCTCTTTTCATTTTTAGTTCTCGTAAGAATTCATCATTTGTTTCCTTTTCTTTTCATCCAATTCTTCATATTGTTTTATATATCCACATTTCAAAGGCTTCATTTTTCTGTATCTGTTTTCTTGTTCAATGTCCATCTTTCTGCACTATTCAGGAATGTTGAAAAGATATAATATAAAAGATAGTTTTAGCCCTGGTGTTATTTCTTTTGATGTTAGTATATTTTTTATAGCATTAAAATTATTTGCTACCATTCCTATTCTTTTGTTTATCGCAGTTTTACATTTTCCATCACTGGTTATAGTATGTCCAAGGTAGTTGAAGCTCTGTACTGTCTCCAGGTCTATTCCTTCAACTTTGATATTTATTTGTAGGTCTTGAGAATTTTCTTTCCTTATCATCAGAGTTTTAGTCTTTTTGATATTCTTATCTAATCCATATTTTGTGCTTGTCATGTTTATTTCATTAAGTAATTGTTGTAGATCTTTATTATTTTCTGTTAATAATACAGTATCATAAGCATATCTTAATTTATTGATTATGTTTCCATTAATGTTTCGGCCTGGCATCTCTGTGATATTTTAAAATATTTGTTCAGTGTATTGATTGGACAAGCTTGATGATAGGATACATCCTTGTCTTACATTTCTTGTTATATCAATAGGTGTAGAGTCTTCTTTGTTATATTTTATTATTGGTGTTTGCTCCCAGTATAAATTACATAACAGTCAGATGTCTGTGTCATCTAGATGTAAATCTTTTAAGCAGTCTATATGTTGTTTATGGTGTATTCTATCAAAAGCTTTGGTGTAGTAGCTTTGACATCAATAGCTGTGGCTTAAGGAATGTCAATAGTGTTGCTTTAAGGAATGTCAACAGTGTTTTGCCTAAAGGAATAGTGTTGCTTTAATGAATATCAATAGTGTTGCCTTAAGGAATGTCAGTAGTGTTGCTTTAAGGAATGTCAATAGTATTGCCTTTAAGAATATCAATAGTGTTGCCTTAAGGAATGTCAATAGTGTTGCTTTAATGAATATCAATAGGGTTGCCTTAAGGAATGTCAACAGTGTTGCCTTAAGGAATGTCAATAGTGTTGCTTTAAGGAATGTCAATAGTGTTGCTTTAAGGAATGTCAATAGTGTTGCCTTAAGGAATGTCAATAGTGTTGTAAATACACCTGTCACACCAAGTGGTGTATAGGGAATATGGTGTTAGTGACCATAAATTTTACAGACCTTTGGCACATGATTTTTGGGGTAATGTGGTCGGTATTACGCCCATGCCGCTTTACTTTCCTAGAAAAAATCCTGCACCTATTAACGGCTGTGTTGCCTTAAAGAATGTCAATAATGTTGCCTTAAGGAATGTCAATAGTGTTGCCTTAAGGAATGTCAATAGTGTTGCTTTAATAAATATCAACAGTGTTGCCTTAAGGAATGTCAATAGTGTTGTTTTAATGAATATCAATAGTGTTGCCTTAATGAATGTCAATAGTGTTGCTTTAATGAATATCAATAGTGTTGCCTGTAAGGAATGTCAATAGTGTTGCTTTAATACATATCAATAGTGTTGCCTTAAGGAATGTCAATAGTGTTTGTTTCCTTAACAAATGTCAATAGTGTTGCTTTAAGGAATGTCAATAGTTTTGCCCTACGTAATACCAATTGTGTTCACCTATACTAGAGAGGTCAACATCGTGAAGATTAGTCTGTTATTATTAACATTGAGCCATTATTTATCAAGACCACAGTAACTGATAACAGATGACATTCACTACACACAAACACAACTATTATTAAGCGTACAAGAATCAAGTGTGGAATGTCATGAACAGCACAAAGCTACAAAGATAGATAGATAGAAGACAGGCTGCCCTACTTTCCCTGAAGAATCTAGTACCTATTTAAGCTTACATGAATCTTGGAGTCATTGAATAGGATTGAACCTAACCTCTTATCCTTACCAGCCCAATTCACTAACCACTACTGTGCCCCCCTCCCCTATAAATATGAATGAGCACCTATGGGTTTGCCAGGAGTGCTGTGATGTTAATTTTGACAAAACTGAACAATGAATTCTAGTTTGCAATTATTTTTTGTACCTGCTTTAAATAAAAAAAAATAAAACAATATTTAAAGGCCATTATATTTTACTAACAAAACCATATAATGACAAAATATAACCAAAATATCTTCATTACCTCTCTAATCCAGAAGCGATTTCAATTTCTGAAATATGAGATCTTTCTGGATACCTGAAAATAAGTTTTCACCTTCTCTTCTATTTTAATAATTAACAGCAACAACAACAACAACAAAATTCTGGCAGAAATGGTTGTAATTAACACCACTTACAGTAGAGGCATTAGTAGTAATAGTAATATAATAGGAGAAGTAATAAATAGAGAAGTGGTAAAAGTACAGTCGAACCTGTCTAAGGCGACCATTCACGGGACTTTCAAAAACTGGTCCCATAGGACAGGTGGTCCTGCCTCACAGGTTTCACATAATAAATAGAGCGATAAAAAAAATTTTATCCTAAGCACTATGAAAACTAACCTGCAAATCAGCGTAATCCATGAGTAGAACATAGTGCACATGTCGGTCTACAATAGCCACTGGTTGGACACTTTTCATAAAACACGATAGTTAAACACACAAAAATAAAACACACATACACAGATTCCACTTATACTGTACATGTATCACTTTTGACTTGAAAAAAAATCCAATATGGTAGTCTGTTGTTTGACAGATGAAATAAATGATAAGTTCAATTTTTCTCTCAAGTCCATGATAACGTTTAGTATGTCAGATCTCCCGTTTGTTATTGAATAGGTGCGCTTTTGACACTGGCCATTTCCTATATTGTGTGTAACACTTTTAAAATCCACAAAAATAATTCACTGAGATACTGTACATGTACGTGAATACACTCTAAGCGGGCAATGACTAATTCTTTAGTTAATTCCTGTAATTTATACGGGCCACGCAATGGTCTACTCTGGTCTAGACGGAACCGCGAAGTGATGTCACTTCACGAATCATAGATCTGTGTCTGCCATGTTTCTCACACCAGTATTGACTGATAAACGTAACACGTCCCACTGTAATCTGGGACTCACTAAATACGGGAAAACTTGGACACCTGTAGACACCGTCGGATTACCCGCGTGTCGTAAACGGGATAAATAACATTGGCGGCGGTTAATTAGCCTGGTCTCTGGTCGCGTCATACGGTGAGCACCGTAATCAGTGTTAGCATATAGTAAAAAACTCGGGGAAATTGTAGACCCGGTCCTATAACCAGGGAAACGCTTTAAACAGGTGGTCCTAAGACCAGGTTCGACTGTAGTAGCATAAAAACAAAAATTCTAGTACAACAAGTTAAGGGGAATCAGTGAAGACCTCATTCACACCATCTTGTTCATAACCCATTCTTGTCTAACTGACTAAATGCAGATCAAAAGCTGATCACTGAAGAAGAAAGAAAAAGTGGTGCTGGTAGAGGGGAAGGAGCACAATATCCCATGGGCATTGTCTGGTAACCCTTGCAGGTGTAATGTTGTGAAGTAAAAAGGAAGAATAAAAACCTTACTAAGAGACTTAAAATAATGAGATTATTATTTTCTCACCAGTAATCTTATTTCGCTGGTATGCAGAATTTTTCAAAATGTAATCTATAAATGCCTTTTTTTTTTGTTTCAAAGATATTTGTATTTATAGAATATCTAGCTTTGTTTAAAACATTTTCTTTAAAAAAAATTAAATTGGAGAATTTATCTGAGGATAATGCAGTCATATACAGATGAATCTGCTCTTCAGCTTATGCAGAATTCATAGGCTTTCATCACTCATGCTATGGCAGAATTCAATCAAAGATTGCAGTGAATGCACACTGTAATTTTGCAGCAAAAAAAAAACAATTCCAAAGAAGGTAATGGCAAGGACACAAGATTGCATAATTCAACTCATCAAAGCATTCAGACATTCCACCATCAAATAGTACAGAGGTGTTCATTTTTGTATGAAATGATATGGCTTGATGAAATTAGATCAGCTTAAGCAGCAATGGTAGGCTGGCAATCAGCCATGCTCTGCTAAAGTTTATAGTATTGAATGCCACTGTAAGGTAAAGAAAAGCAATGATATGTAGTTTACCATGCTCCCTGCATTTTTCATGGAATTGTTCAAGTGTGAAAATTAGATAAGTGTTTGACCTTTCAGCTTTTATTCCATCATTCTACACACTGTCTCAGGAACTCTACCAGTCTAGAACAACTCTTGCACATGCCTTCTTTACTTTACACTTCACTTTACTTACTTAAAAATGCTTTTAATTTATTTCAATACAAACAATGACGGGACAAAAAGCAAAATATGTATACCTTTTACCACTTGATAGAGACAATCTATGACTAGGTTTTCTCAATTGACCAATACTCTTTCTATGTCCCAATTTAGCAGATGTTTCTTGACGGACAGTTGTTGGCTTTGTAGCTTTTTCTGCCTCTTTTTCTTTCACTTTCGCCTTTTCCTCTTTCTTTTCATGTGCTTTTTTTCTTTCATCTTGAACTTCCTAACAAATAATTTGTGTATAAATTTATTATGATTATACCAAGCATGGTTATTTGAAAATAGTCCACTAAATGTCATGCTTTTGAGTAAGCTAAGTTTTTTTCTAAAAAAAGCAAAAACAATAAACTGCAATTTTTTAAAGCAAATGATAATTTTTATAACTGCCTTGACTTATAGGATAAATTATATTTTGGAACTCCTGTCAACTTCATAATGTAAAAATGCTGTAGAGATAGCAGAGGTATTGAATTGACATATGGGACTCAATTAGGAGACTTGATTTTGCAGACAAAATAATCCTTATTAGTGGCAAAGTAAACATGATGCAAGAAAATAAAACTGGTGTCATGTCTTAAATAGCTAGCAGAACTCTAGTTCAAACAAGAGAAGATGAGATCTTTGAAAAATCTAATAACTCAAGCAGGAAAAGTACACTTGTATGAAAAGTCAGTGGAAAACTTTGTACATCTCCAAAGCTGCATTGAACAAGGAGACAAAAAAAGGGAAATCAGAACCATAAAATAGCAAATGCAGCAATGACTTTCAGAAACTTTAAGAAAATATAAAAATAAAAAACTAGGCATAAAAACAAAGCTTAGGATATTTAACTCAAACATAATATCCACCTTTATATATAATTGAGATGGAAAACAATGAAAAATAAATAATAAACTGGATGCACTTGAAAACAAATGTCTAAGGTAAATACTTTGTATTAGAATGGAATTAATTCAAAGCTAATGCAGTGATAAGCGAAATGACCATGCAACCAATAATTTCACATGTGATCAAGAAAAAACAAAGGTAATCATGTGTTGACTATGTGATGAGAAAAAAAGAATCAAAGAATCACAAAGCAAATCCTTAAATTGGAAATGAAAAGAAAAAGAGGCTAATTTTGAGCATCACTAAGAACACTGATAAGAGATGCAAGGACCACAGGCAATCACTCCCTTAATAAGATTTGAGAAGCTTTCCCAGAATCAGGACTTATGGTGAGGTACACTAAGAGCCCTATGTGACAGCATTGGAAGGATGATAATGATAAATAATAAAATTACATATTTGTTATAAATTTTGAAGGTGATATATATAATTTTTAATCTGCTGTTACTTTAGTTATATGAATATAGTAGCATTGACAAAATTAATGTGTATAATTTTCATAAACTAATTAATTTGCAAATCAGTTTCTATCTATTGTCCTTTTGAGCCGAAGACGGCACATAGGGCAGAACCACAATCTCAAAAACAGAAACCTTGCGTGCCAAAATGGCACATATTGCAGAGATCACTGCTCTAAAATCTATGGCGCTGTTTCCATAACAATACTTTTTACAATGACAGCTTGTCAAGCCATCGATCAACCTCCTTAGTCGCCTCTTACGACATGCCTGGAAGGTCACAGTGTCACTATTCTTTACCTCCCTCATAATGAGTTACCGGTAACACACGGGCAAAAGTATCAATATAATCAGTTTTTAAAAATCAGTATAATTGCAATTAATAACTTCTAGGTGAAAGTTGTAAAATGTTTCATGTGAAAAGATCTTCAACATTCTGGGGTGAATTTTTATGGAGCTGCAGTAAATAAGTCAACTGGATTACTAAAAACAAGAGGTCTGAATTGATTTAAACTAACAGCTTATAGGTTCACCCAGCCTTAAATGGTTAGAGGGAATTTTACAGGAAAGTAGGACTGCTTGGCATGATACTAATCACATAAGCCATGACATGTAATATTGATTATTTAAAAATATAGGCAATGACACCATATTCGTCATATGCCTTAAGGAGAGAGGCACGGAAGGAAATCTTAAATATGTCTGCTAGTCACACTGAAGTATTGGCATGGATGATCTCTTAAATATGTCTGCTAGTCACACTGAAGTATAGGCATGGATGATCTCTTAAATGTGTCTGCTAGTCACACTGAAGTATAGGTATGGATGATCTCTTAAATATGTCTGCTAGTCACACTGAAGTATAGGCATGGATGATCTCTTAAATGTGTCTGTTAGTCACACTGAAGTATAGGCATGGATGATCTCTTAAATATGTCTGCTAGTCACACTGAAGTATAGGCATGGATGATCTCTTAAATGTGTCTTCTAGTCACACTGAAGTATAGGCATGGATGATCTCTTAAATATGTCTGCTAGTCACACTGAAGTATAGGCATGGATGATCTCTTAAATGTGTCTGTTAGTCACACTGAAGTATAGGCATGGATGATCTCTTAAATATGTCTGCTAGTCACACTGAAGTATTGGCATGGATGATCTCTTAAATGTGTCTTCTAGTCACACTGAAGTATTGGCATGGATGATCTCTTAAATGTGTCTGTTAGTCACACTGAAGTATTGGCATGGATGGTCTCTTAAATGTGTCTGCTAGTCACACTGAAGTATTGGCATGGATGGTCTCTTAAATGTGTCTTCTAGTCACACTAAGTATTGGCATGGATGATCTCTTAAATGTGTCTTCTAGTCACACTGAAGTATAGGCATGGATGATCTCTTAAATATGTCTGCTAGTCACGCTGAAGTATAGGCATGGATGATCTCTTAAATGTGTCTTCTAGTCACACTAAGTATTGGCATGGATGATCTCTTAAATGTGTCTTCTAGTCACACTGAAGTATAGGCATGGATGATCTCTTAAATGTGTCTTCTAGTCACACTAAGTATTGGCATGGATGATCTCTTAAATGTGTCTTCTAGTCACACTGAAGTATAGGCATGGATGATCTCTTAAATGTGTCTTCTAGTCACACTAAGTATTGGCATGGATGATCTCTTAAATGTGTCTTCTAGTCACACTGAAGTATAGGCATGGATGATCTCTTAAATGTGTCTTCTAGTCACACTAAGTATTGGCATGGATGATCTCTTAAATGTGTCTTCTAGTCACACTGAAGTATAGGCATGGATGATCTCTTAAATATGTCTGCTAGTCACACTGAAGTATAGGCATGGATGATCTCTTAAATGTGTCTGCTAGTCACACTGAAGTATTGGCATGGATGATCTCTTAAATATGTCTGCTAGTCACACTGAAGTATAGGCATGGATGATCTCTTAAATATGTCTGTTAGTCACACTGAAGTATAGGCATGGATGATCTCTTAAATGTGTCTTCTAGTCACACTGAAGTATAGGCATGGATGATCTCTTAAATGTGTCTTCTAGTCACACTGAAGTATAGGCATGGATGATCTCTTAAATGTGTCTTCTAGTCACACTGAAGTATTGGCATGGATGATCTCTTAAATATGTCTTCTAGTCACACTGAAGTATAGGCATGGATGATCTCTTAAATGTGTCTTCTAGTCACACTGAAGTATAGGCATGGATGATCTCTTAAATTTGTCTTCTAGTCACACTGAAGTATAGGCATGGATGGTCTCTTAAATGTGTCTTCTAGTCACACTGAAGTATAGGCATGGATGATCTCTTAAATGTGTCTTCTAGTCATACTACAGCATTAAATAATGAAAGCAAAATCAATTCATAAACAAAATATTTCTAAAAAAAAAGAGATTTAAAAAAAACAAACACTTATAACCAACTTGAGGAATGAGTGAGTCCAGGAATTGACGGTACATCTGGTATTCCTTTAAAGTGTCTTCATACTTGGAGATCTCTGACTTAATGCCAACCATTTGAGCATTAATTCTTTTGATTTCATTGACTTTCTCAAGCTTTAACTTGGCCTCCGCTTCAGCACTTGTGAACAAAAATGAGATTGGTGCTATTAAATAATTAATATCAGAATCATGACTTTAATTAAACTGTTTTGTTTTAAATCTTACATTTCTTAAAGCTATCATAACAAATTATTTTATTAAATTATTAATGAATGTGTTAATTTTGTCTCCAGAACATTACATTTGTCAAAAGCCTGTCATACTGAGGAAGCTTTACAGAGCTGTAAGACAACTCAGCAGGTATTACATATAGCTATAATTGTTTTTAACTTTATAAATATGACAATCACATATGTGTTAATCCTTGAAATATAGTTTGTTATTTAGTTAATCTAGAACTGCAGTACAAATGGCAGTTCCTTTTCTCACATTTTTATTGCTTCAACAGAGTTTTTATCATTCTCCTTGAGAAATTCATCAAACATGGCAGCATCCTCTTCCAAATACTGCTCTGCAAGTTCCAACTTCTTCTCCTCACCCTGGGCGATCTCCTCCAATTTTCGCATTTCATCTCTTTTAACTCCAAGAGAATACTAAAGGAATGAAAAAAAGAAAATAAAAAGCAGGAAATTTACAGGATACAAATGTATTTCGAAGGTAAGAAGAGCTAACATTTACTGAGGAAATATTACAATCTCTTCGTTTATTAAACTAAGAGGAGATTATCCACTATTGTCATTCATAAATTAATACAAAAAAGCATGCGTTTGAGAAGGTAGGTAACCAAAAAGTAAAGTGCTTAGAAACTGATAAAAAGTGACCCTTTGTGTTCGTTTTAAGAATGCTGCTGGCATTTACTAAACTACTGTGTTATTTTATATTTTTCACACTTCTATTAACTATCCATACTGATTATTATAAATTTGTAGCAAAAAAAAAAGAGGAAGGTTAGAATGCTTAGTAACAACAGGAAATATAGAAGGCTGGAGAGACAGAGGTAGGCAAAGGAAAATGATGCTGGATGGTTTGATGATGTGAAACAGAAAAAAATCAATGGTGGAACTGTTACATGGCACACATGATAGAGGGTTATGGAGGAACTTTGATATCAAATGCTTCTCAACATTAACCTTGAATATATTAAAGACAATAATGTGTAATGCAATTGTTAAAATATTAAATTTGAGTTCCTTGAAAAAGGTCAGTTATAAGCAAGGACTTACTGTAATGAAATTTTAATGCATTCTTGTTTATACTAATATAAATGTGAGTTCACTTTTATAAAAATGTTATTTGTTTAAACTTCCTTGAACTTAACCTAATGTAATGAGAATTAAGCACTTGCATTCTTGCCTTTCTCTATATTCTCAAAGTTGTCATTAATCTTTAACTTATTTCACACAGAATTTCAGTGTGCAGACTCAAGCTGGTGGCCAAATTAATTTATCACATTTTTCACACATCTTGATGTTTTCAGCCCACTTTAGTCTTTGTCTGCCTCAATTACACTGTATTTTATTTTCAGGATTACTCTTGGCAAGTTACTGTAAGTCTACATACATTATTTAAAACTAAATAACTGCACTATTGCTAAAGGCTATAATAAGTACATTGAGAATTAGGGAAGGTATTAGGAACAATATAAACAATATCAACCCTGGATTACAAAACTATAGTAAAAATAAAGTATCAAAACACAAAATCTCAAATTTTAACATTTTGCAGTGTTCAAACATTTCCCCCCCCCCCCCCCACCCCCTTTCCATGTACTTTTCTAATTACAACTTCTAGTGACCCTTGGGTGTTGGATTTGGTTCCCCTGTTGTTGGATTTTGAAAAAAAAATTTTGTTTTGTGACATCTATCTATCTATCTATTGACCTTTCGAGCCGTAACCGGCCCATAGGGCGTAGACCAAGATACACCTTCTCCTATATGAATTTTTGTTCTAGCAGTTTTCTTTTAAAGATATTTTATCAAATCTCGCCATCTGTCTCTGTTCTGTGCAAGCAGTTCTATCTCATTGATGGAGCCGATTCCTGCTGCTCTTGCCTCTCTCATCAATGTTCTTCTCAGTGTCTCCCTGGGTCTTCCTCTTTTTCTTTTACCTGTTGTTTCCCATATGAGGGCTTGCTTTGCTATTCGATTATTATCTCTTCTCATCACATGTCCAACGTATGACCATCGTCTTTTCTTTATTACTGAAGATATTAGTGGTTGATTGGCGATTTCTCTAATTTCCTCGTTTGTTTTGAATTCGTTCCATTCTATACCAAGTATTTTCCTTAGACAATATGTGACATACAACCTCTTATAATAAAAAAAAAAATGGCCAACTATCAAGAAATTGGTCTATTTTACTTTTTTTCCAGGGAAATTTCCTTGGTCATAGGCTGACATCAAACAACTCTTTGTAACTCGGGAAATACAGTGAGAATTGCTTTGAGGTAGCAAACATACTGACGGAACTCACTGCGCCCATACCAAAAATACATTGTAATACGTTCGACCCCTGTGGTCAAATTCAGGTCATATATAAATCCGAAACAGAAAATCTTTCCCGTGTCTCTCCTAGTGTAAACACACAGCTGTGTGTCAAAAGGTTCAAAGAAAAAAACTATTTTTAGAGCTCTTAATGTTAGTTACATGGTAGTAGTTTTTACTGCAGTATCATAAACACATAAGTCACAGATTGGTATCATAATCTAGGGTTAAGTATTAAAAAATTATCAGTAGGGTCTGAGTTTGATTTCTAGATGTAATTTTTTTTCAGTTAGACAAGGCTTCAAAGTTGGCACAACCTCTAATAATAGGTACCAGAGATTTTTCTTGGGAGTAAAGGTAGCCTGGTGTGGAATCAACCATATTACCCAAATATGCGCCACTTGTTATGGAAAAATATGGCCACTTAACATCATATTCCTAATCATATAACTAAGCATAGAGGGATCATCATCATGTGCCATACCGGTTGGCATAGGTGATCATGTCCTTCCACAATTTTCTATCCATAGTGCATCGTATCAGTTCTGTTGTTGACTGTTTTCCATGCCATGGCACCAAGTTATCCAGTATTTTCTCTCTTTGTCGTCCATGATATCTCTTTCCTATTATTTTGCCAGTTGTAAACAAGTATTCCAACTTTCCTCTTCTCATGATGTGCCTGAAAAATATTGATTTTTTCTTTCTGATGTTTGTTTTAGGAATTCCCTTTTTGTGTTGGCCTCTTTGAGAATTTCCTCATTGGTCTTTGGTTTGGTTCTTTGGTTATAGAAGGCCACGGTATCACTGCAAACGAATGAAAATCCATAATTGCTTAACTACCCATGCCAGTGAAATCATCCGAATTACTATCTCATCTCCCAAACAAAGAAAGATAGCTGTAGTCCCCATCATAGCAGTCTCAGCACATGCCAAAAGACAGAAGGCGAAACCACACAGAAAGTGAACACAGCCAACTGTTCCCTGTCATATGATATCATCATTCATCGTAAACAGTTGGAATATCGAAACATGATCAAAATGGATGAAACACACAGCTCACGGTGTGCACAGAGCACCTAACTCAGTAGCTCCTGCACCAAGCCAGACTTGGAATATGAGGAAACTGCAACAAGGAACACTTTCATACATTAGCCTTCAATGGTTCCTGCCACCTATCCACCATATTGACCAAAAGTTCACGTCCTCCTGAAAATGATGTTCGTCATATTTTTTTTTAATGTATAGCGCTTGATGATGTTAAGACATCATTTTTGACTCCAAATCCGAACATATAAAACACAGTTAGTCATCAGATTATCCCCGTCGCACATCAAACAGCAGACCATAAGATTAGCGTATGGTCGGTCTTGGGATATACGATGAGCCATTATGATGACGTAGCACACACAACAATGGCAGCACCTATATATTCCTGATTACTCTAGTGAATGCAGCCTACAACGAATGAAACACGGTGCAAATTCCCTAAAGAGATAAAACTGCGGCTGACTTGGCGAAGCAGTTCACATTAATGAGTTGTAACATGTAAATAACTTGTGTCAAGCAATTCCAACAAAGATCATGAACAGCACTCAATGTGACGTAAAGCGCAGATCAACTCTAGCCGGTGGAAGGTCGCATTCACAACACTTGATTTGTCAAAAAGGAATATTGCCGTACATACAACTCCGCTTCATTGGCGCAGATGTGTTAAGTAGAACATAATTTTAACTTTAACGCAGAAAATTGCAATGGAGAGCCGAAATTAATCAGACCCCAAATGCACTTTCTGCAGCAATGGACAGAACGTGAAGTAGATCCACCATCTTGGAAACGAAAGTCATTGGTCTTTTGAACTGTCCAGGGAACTTTCAACATTCTTCTGAGAAATCCCATCTCTGTGGCCTCTAATCGTCTTTTCATTTATTTGTCTACTGTCCATGATTCACTTCCACAGGTCAGAATTGATTCTATATAGCACAGATGAACTCTCTTTCTCACTTATATTGACATAGATTTGTTGCATAAGATATTTTTCATTTTATGAAATGCTATTTTGGCCTGAGCTATTCTGCTTTTTGTTTATGTGGTGCATCTTCCATCTGATGTTATTATTGTGCCCAAGTATTTGACGCGTTGCCCTTGTTTCAGATTTGTCCTGTTTATTTTTATGCTGCTTGATGGTGATGATTGTTTCTTTGATATGACCAATACTTCTGTTTTCTTACTATTCAGACTGAGACCTTTATTGTTGCTTTCTTTTACTATTATGTCTATCATTTCTTGTAGTTCATTCTCTGTCTCTGCTATTAAGACTGTGTCATCTGCATATCGCAAATTATTTATGTTATGACCATTGACTTCAATTCTGTTTTTGTCTACTATTGATCTCTTAATATATTCGCTGTAAAGTGAAAATAAATCTGGCGTCAGAACACAGACGGATCCTATTATAAAAAAACAATACAAATTACAAACAGCAATAATTTTAATTTTTATCAATCATGAAAATATTACAATAGCTCTCCTTTGGTGACTGTCCAAAGCTTTGAATTAATGACAAATAATATGCAGCAAAGAGTATCGCATCAGTTATTGTTATTAAGTTATTTGTGGGTCATCATCATTGCACTCCAAACATGTCCATAGGTGCTCAGATCCCCTCCTCTACAAGTTTCACAGTGTCCAGCAACTGACAACTCCAGTTCTGTATTGGTTGATAAGTCTTCTTACATGCCCACTCAGTGGTTGTGCCCATCTTAACTCTCATCTCTTCATCCAAAGGAGTGACGTAGACTCATGGTTGTCAAAGTTCTGTGCCGTTCCCATATCTCAGAGGGCATTGATGATGTCTGCCCGATCCATTGGTTGACCATCCTCAACAATAGCGCAGATAGATTGGTTCAATGATCGCATGAGTTATTACTGAATTTTATCAAATAAGCAGTTGCTTTCCACTGCTCAGTTTAAAAAACACCAGTAAAATGTTAGAAGTATTATAAAAAATGTTTTTTTAATTCTATATTGTGAGAAAATGTTTACATTGATTTGCCAAATTGTATATTTAAATTTAACATTGTTTGAACAGTTGATAACTTGAATTTTGTATATTATAAAATATTTTAAAAAACTTTTGAAATTTCTGGTGTTGATTAAACACAAAAACAAGATAATTAAAGTAAAAAAAAAAAGTAAAGAGCCCCGTCACGCCAAGTGGCGTATAGGGAATATGGTGACCATAATTTTTACAGACCTTCAGCACATGATTTTTAGTGTAATGTGGTCGATATTACGCTGGTGCTGCTTTACTTTCCCAGAAAAAAATCTGGTACCCATTTAAGGCTGAGTGAACCCGGAAGCCATCGGATGGGATCAAACCCTACCTCTGGTGTTGATTGGTGATGATATAATCAGTTATGAGGTTATATTTATTGATACAAATATATGAGTTAATTCTGAAATTAGAATTTTTATAGTCAAAATTCTTTTTTATTTTCTCATTACAGTAGGTGCTAATTTTAATGACTGTCAAAATAAAGGCTTCCCTATGTCATTAATATATTAAGAAGAAACAATCATCATTTTTTTAGCCATGTAATGAAAAGGTAACAGCTGGAATATATTGTGACAACTGGAAAATCTGAGGGACGAAGAGATAGAGGGAAGCAAAGAGAAAATATAACAGACAGCTTAAGAGAACGACTTGGCTGAAGGTCAACAACAGAAGTGATAAATAACTGTTGAGATTGAAAGTTGTGGAGAGACACTGATCACCTATGCCAGCAAGAATGGTACTTAATGATGATGATGTCATTAATGTTCTTTAGGTTGTCAAGAACTGCACATTACTATAACATTCTTTATAACACAATAATAAACAAACAAACAGAGGAGCTTACACAAATGTAAAAGCAAATGTCCATAACAGTTATGTTTTTCCTACCTGCACCATGAACATTTCACGTTTCTTAGCGATGTATTCTGCAAGTGATTCCTTTTCTACATGCCGACCTAAAATAATTAAGACAACAAAGACAAAAGTGGATATTTATAATAAATGATGCGTTATCACTTAACCCTAGATTACAACACCTTTGTAAAAATGATAAAGGCAAGAAAAACTTTTTTTTTTTCAACAGTTTGTTGTGGGCAAAATTTTTCCCCCCTGTGTTGTTGCTATGCATCCAGAAGCCTCTGAGCTGACACCTTTCGGCCCAATGCCATGTAATAATAATCATCATCATCATGTAATAATATCTGCATGTATTTCTGAGCTCCTCTGTAGTTCTGTACAAGGTGTTCCATTTATTTGGTCTTTGAGGAAGGTGAACACTCTAATCTCAGTGAACTTTGAACAGTCAAAAAGGTGATGTTCTCCTGTTTCATGTGGGTGTTCACAGAGTGGGCATGCTGGAGTTTTGTTTCGTTGTATACTATTGATGTGGTTGTTCACAGAGTGGGCATGCTGGAGTTTTGTTTCGTTGTATACTATTGATGTGGTTGTTCACAGAGTGGGCATGCTGGAGTTTGTTTCGTTGTATACTATTGATGTGGTTGTTCACAGAGTGGGCATGCTGGAGTTTTGTTTCGTTGTATACTATTGATGTGGTTGTTCACAGAGTGGGCATGCTGGAGTTTTGTTTCGTTGTATACTATTGATGTGGGTGTTCACAGAGTGGGCATGCTGGAGTTTTGTTTCGTTGTATTCTATTGATGTGGTTGTTCACAGAGTGGGCATGCTGGAGTTTTGTTTCGTTGTATTCTATTGATGTGGTTGTTCACAGAGTGGGCATGCTGGAGTTTTGTTTCGTTGTATTCTATTGATGTGGTTGTTCACAGAGTGGGCATGCTGGAGTTTTGTTTCGTTGTATTCTATTGATGTGGTTGTTCACAGAGTGGGCATGCTGGAGTTTTGTTTCGTTGTATTCTATTGATGTGGTTGTTCACAGAGTGGGCATGCTGGAGTTTTGTTTCGTTGTATTCTATTGATGTGGTTGTTCACAGAGTGGGCATGCTGGAGTTTTGTTTCGTTGTATTCTATTGATGTGGTTGTTCACAGAGTGGGCATGCTGGAGTTTTGTTTCGTTGTATTCTATTGATGTGGTTGTTCACAGAGTGGGCATGCTGGAGTTTTGTTTCGTTGTATTCTATTGATGTGGTTGTTCAGTGGTACATGACTGGTTCTCAGTCTGAAGATGGTAGTTTAGTTTCTTCTTTTTAGTTGTTAATATGGTTGTCTATGGGGAATTGGCCTTGACATATATTTAAAAAGATCTCTCTCTGTTTTTCTCACTGCCCATCCATTTAGCCAATCTTCTCTACTGTTAGAGTTTACAATTTGTTTGGCTGTGTGTAATGATATGTCGGTGCTAAATTGTGTCTGTCGGGATCCGCTCTTAGCTTATGTATCTGCCTTATCATTTCCTGGTGTTGTTTGAGTGCTCTGGGATCCATTGCATCACTACCCTTATGTCACCTCCACCCCCCACCCTCCATGAAGCTAACAACTCCCCCCCCCCGTCTCTTTTTAGGTAAGCGGAAAGCTTTGTAGCAAAAGTTCTGGCCGATGTATCAATAAAGAAAGCACTGTCTGATAGTGTGTCAAATAACACTGTCAATAAACAAGGCACTGGACTTCCGTTTCAAAATGGTGGAACGTTTCACGTTCTCTCGATCGCTGCACAAAATGCATCTGGGGTTTGATTAATTTTGGCTCTCTGATGCAATTTTCTGTGTTGAAATCAAAATGATGTTCTACTTAGAAAATCTGCGCCGACGAAGTGGACAAATCTGCGCCGCCGAGTACGCACAGCAATGTTCCTTTTTGACAAGTCAAGTATTGTAAAAGCGATCTTCACCGTCTAGTGTTGACATGCGGTTTACGTCACATTGAGTGCTGTTCAATGGCCAACATTTGAATTGTTTGACGCAAGTTATTTACTTGTTGAAACGCATTAATGTAGACTGCTCCGTCAAGTCGACCGAAGACTGGGGAATTTGCAATGTGTTTCATTTGTTGTACGCTAACCATAGGGTCTGTTGTTTGATGTGTGATGGGGATAATTCAACGACTAACTGTGTGTTTATATGTTCAGTTGGAGTCAAGAACGATGTCCTAACATCATCAAGCACTATACATTTTTTATTCTCAATATGATGATCATCATTTTCAAGAGGACGTGAACTTCCGGCATATGGTGGATAGGCGGCAGGAACCATTGAAGGCTTAATCTGAAAAGTGTTCCTTGTTGCAGTTTCCTCATATTCCAAGTCCGGCTTGTTGCAGGAGCTACTGAGTTAAATGCTCTGTGCACACCGTGAGCTGTGTGTCTCATCCGTTTTGATATTCCAATTGTTTACAATGAATGATGATATCATATGACAGGGAACAGATGGCTGTGTTCACTTTCTGCACGGTTTCGCCTTATGTCTTTTGACATGTGCTGAGACTACTACGATGGGGACTACAGTTACCTTTCTTTGTTCGGGAGATGAGTTAGTAATTCGGATGATTCCACTGGCACGGGCGGTTGAGCGATTATGGATTTTAATTCATTTGCAGTGATACCGAGGCCTTCCATAACCAATAGAACCAATAAAGGCACCGTCATATGAAATAGCGTAATGCTTTTGAATTTCAGGCCTAAGCTGGGAAATGATTACCACATTCAATTCCTGTAGCTCTTACTAGGTAAACACAAAGCTTTCTAGCAAAAATTATAGTTGACATGTCAATAAACAAAGCACTATCCAATAGTGCATCCAATAGCACTATGTGTTTGAATTTCGGACCATAAATTTGACCTAAGCTGGAAAATGATTATCACTTTCAATTCCCATGACTATTCTTAGGTAAATATAAAGCTTTGTAGCAAAGGTTAAAAGAAAATATTACTTCTTCAATACTATTAAGGGTGCTCGTAATTTATAAGAAGGTGTCGTAAAAACATGACTCACAGGTAATACTAAAGTAGCAAAATAATACCCAATTTTAAAACTCAAATTTTAAGTCTGCAGATAATTTCAAAACAGTTGATTTCTGGCTGATGATAAGTTGATATGATAAGTTGAGCTCATGGAAATGACCTCATATTTAAATATAGTAAGTTAAATGGTTAAAAAAAAAATTATTACAAGTTTTTAAAAATGGAAAAATATCAGTCAAGTTATGTGGTCATATGGCTTTTAGGTGACCATCCAAATCCGGCCATTGGACATGCAGTTTGACCCTGAATCTAATACGGGTTAAAGCAATGGCACAAACAAACAATGGCTGATTTTAAAAGTTAACCCATTATTCATTAAAGCAATGGCACAAACAAACAATGACTGAGTTAAAAAGTTAACCCATTAATCATTAAAGCAATAAAAATGAAAACATAAGGTCTATATTAAGTCTTTACAACAGACAGAGTTAACTAAAAATAATTAAATATAAAAAACAATTATAAATCACCTCTTGTTATTGCAATTGTAAATTGGGGATCCTCCTTCACAGCAACTGCCTTGTCAGTATCTTCATCAGACTCAGACTCTGACTCAGGAGGGCAAATCATGGACACAGGGCGGAAGTTGACTCGGGATGTA
Organism: Megaustenia siamemsis; assembly: GCA_032433765.1. Classification (NCBI taxonomy): domain Eukaryota; kingdom Metazoa; phylum Mollusca; class Gastropoda; order Stylommatophora; family Ariophantidae; genus Megaustenia; species Megaustenia siamemsis. Next base: position 25,323,810 of record JAVIAB010000125.1, read on the forward strand.
TAGGTAGTCTTTTCATGAACTTTGAGGCTATGTTGTTTCAAACGTTCCTGGAAGGTTTCAAAGAAGTGCCAAAATCTCAATAAAAAGAAATTATAGTGAATTTTTATTACCACTGACAAAAAAACTGAATAAATTGTTGGAGTACTTGTATATATAGTGAGCAGGTGGCCAAATCGATAACACATAATGCTCCAAAACAGGAGAATGTGGGTTTGAATGTTAGTAGAATCAAAAGTTTTTGTTTATTAGGAGTTAATAACTCTATATCATGAATACTTACTGGGATATAATGCAGAGAGGCACATTAATTTTAATGGTTTTGTTTAGAAAAGGAAAGTTAGAACTTACAATTCCTTCACTGCATATTGCTCTCAAAGGAACAATAGGTCACAAACATTATGCTCCAATGATTTATAATGAGTGTTTAATAATGATAACTTTGATAGAATGGAGAAGATTCATGGTCATTCCTGACATCAAGCACACTGTCCTGTTCATGACCACTGCTGGTCTAGGCACACAGTCAAAGTTGATCACCGAAGAAGAAGGTCACACTAACTAAAGAGCTTAGTTGGACATTAACAACAAAACTAATAGACATCATTGAGTGCCATCTCCGCAACGAAGGTTGGCTACCTTGGAGTGCCATTCTGCTCTGTCTCTTGCTTTGATGGTGCAGTTTGTCATAGGCTGGTTTGTCCATCTTTTGATGTTACTCGTCCATGTTATGCTTGGTCTGCCTCTGCCTCTTTTACCTTGTATTTTCCACTCCAGGATTACTTTTAGTAGGCTGTTGTATCTTTTAACATGACCCAAAAATCGCATTTGTCTTGTTTGAATTGTGTTTAGTAGTTCTCTTTTCATTTTTAGTTGTTTTAGGACTTCATTATTTGTTTTCTTTTCCTTCTATCCAATTCTACCTATTCTTCTATATATCCACATTTCAAAAGATTCAATTCTCTGCTCTGTTTTCTTTTCTAATGTCCATGTTTCTGCACCATATAGGAATGTTGAGAAGACATAACATTTTGCTATTCTTAGTTTTAGCCCTGGTGTTATTTGTTTTGATGTTAGTATGTTCTTCATGACATTAAAATTACTTTTTGCCATTCCTATTCTTTTGTTTATTTCAGTTGTACATTTTCCATCACTGGTTATAGTATGTCCAAGGTAGTTGTAGTTCTGAACTGAAGACAGGGTTAGAAATAAAAGTTTATAGAGATGAATGACTACTTATTTTGTTAATAAATTAGTACAGCACATTAAGAAGTATCTCCAAAACATTATTAGAATAGATGAGTCACTTTAGTTATACAGTAGTACTTACTGCCTTCTTCCTCTGTTTCTCTTCATCCCGAAGTAAGAATATATCACTGTCTGGTGGGACTTTGAAAGGATTACTGTCTGAATTGATCTTATCTACGACTTGATAACCTGTTGAGCATTTCAGACAATATTATAAGGCAATCAAGAGCTACAAAAAATAAGGGACAAAAAAATGAACCTGATTATTGGACATATGGTTATCATAAACAAATCAATGTTTAAATATGTAGGTTTTTAATGATTAAACCACAGGGTGTTCATAAAGTCTCACTACACTTTGTATATAGAACACATTCGAAAAAATAAGTAAATGATGTCATCATGATGTCATAAAAAAATGTGTCGTGATAGCTCAGTGGTTAGTGAACTGGACTACAAAGGACAAGGGGTAGGGTTCGATCCCAACCGTGGCTTCCGGGTTCACCCAGCCTTAAATGATTACCAGATTTTTTTCTGGGAAAGTAAAGCGGCACGGGCGTAATACCGACCATATTACCCTGAAAATCATGTGCTGAAGGTCTGTAAAATTTATGGTCACTAACATCATATTCCCTATACGCCACTTGGCATGACTGGGCTCTTCACTTTTTTTTATACAGTCCATCATGGAGCAAAATGCAGTGAATGCGCTGTCATCTGCTGGAGTTATTCTTTGCACTCAAAACAGAATGTTATCAACAGAAGAAAGAATTTTTTTTTTTGGTTGAACAAGTGTTTCAAAATGGCGGTCGATACACACTGATGATTGTTCAAAGATTTATAGCAAGATTTCCAATAAACAGCCTCCTCATCACATTACGGTAAAAAATTTGTTAAATATGTTTTGTGCTATGGGAAATGTAGAAGATACTCTGCGATCTGGTAGGCCTGCTGTGCCTGAAGAAAAATATCTAGATACCCAAGACATAATCTTGAAAAGTTCAGGCAAGTTCTTAAGGAAAATGTCGCAACAAGTGAACATATCAGTGGGCACAGCACACAAAATTCTTAAACACCTGTCAAAATTTTTATCTATACAGGATTTCTGTTGGTGTCTGAGCTAAAGAGTGTGACTATCAATCCAGGGTCAACTATTGCATGTGGTTTCAAACATTTTTAGCTAAAGAAGACAAATCGATTCTTGATGTAACATTCTTCTGTGATGAGGCATCGTTTCATATATCTGGATGTGTTAATAGCCAAAATAATCGTATTTAGAGCAGTTATAATCCCAATGCATTTCATAAAGTGCCTCTACACAATGCAAAAATTGAGGTATGGTGTGCCATCAGTAACGTTTAAATGGACTAATTTTCTTCAACAACACTATTAATGCCAATCAGTACCTTACTGACACACTGGAACCTTTATAGAACATCCGAATGAACATGAAATTGAGGAAGCATAGTTTCAGCAAGATGGTGCAACTGCACACACAGCTAGAGCATCAGTGCATTTTTATGAAGAAATTTTCGCAAATCGCATAATATCACATGTAATTTGGTCTGCTCGTTCTCCAGATCTAACACCATTAGATTATTATCTTTGTGGTTTCTTGAAAGGAAATGTTTTCAAAAACAATGTACGCACAATTGAGGACCTGAAAGAATCATTCAGAATTACCATTCAAGAAATAAAACAGACATGTTTGTGAAGGTATTTGACAATATGAAAAGACGCGTAAAGTAATGTCTTGATGTCCATGGTGAACATTTCCAACACCTTTTGCAATAAATATTCTATTGGCACTTTCTAGATTGCTCAAAACAACATTAGACCATAGTAGTGACTATCGTTAACTAATTTAATGACTTTTTAACTCTTTCTGTATGGAAGCTTTTTATCGACGCAGTGGAAGAGATTTTAGAGACAAAATTGTTCATGGTTTTAAGAATCAATCTATATATTTATATTTATCTAAGATATAACATATTATATATGAATGTTTAGATAATTGAACAAGGTATTAGATTTCACCAATATCCAGATGATACAAGACATGTAAAACGAATATGGTTTGATGGCGTTCACACTAATAAAATTTAGCGTGGCGCACTATGCGGCGGAACGTACGCAACCGAAGCGGAAATGGTGCACCATGTGGCGGATCGTACGGAAAGAGTTAAGCAAATTTTTTTATGGTGTCATTTACTTATTTTTTTTTAAAACTTGTTCTATATACAAAGTGTAGTGTGACTTTACAAAAACTCTGTATATGTTTAAAAGATATGTTTATCTGAGAGGTAAACAATAAAATATGCCACCTGCAGAAGTTTTATTTCAGAATGTAATTTTGAATTTAAAATGTAACATCAATACAGTTCTTTAATTTACTGAAAATACTTCCTACAATTCTTTCTATCTATTGACCTTTCGAGCCGTAGCCGGCCCATAGGGCGTAGACCAAGATACACCTTCTCCTATCTGAATTTTTGTTCTAGCAGTTTTCTTTTAAAGATATTTTATCAAATCTCGCCATTTGTCTCTGTTCTGCGCAAGCAGCTCTATCTCATTGAGGGAGCTGAATCCTGCTGCTCTTGCCTCTCTCATCAATGTTCTTCTCAGTGTCTTTCTACAATTACTTTTAATAAAATCAATAAAAGTCTTTTAGACCATTTATTTTGGAACATAGAGCATGGACAAGGTCTCTCGAACTATTCCTATTCTTGGAATTGTTTCTACTTCTTTCCAATGTAGGTCAATGGTCTGGAGGGTTTCCATAATTTTTCTTCTCCATGTATTTCTGGGCCTTCCCTGCTTTATTTTTCCTTGTGGACAGTGCATGCTGCATAGTTGTCATAAGTTTTCCTTAGCGTGTATTCAATCCATATCCATATTGTATCTTTTTTTTCACACCTGTTTTATTGTATCTTTTGAGTTTTAATCTCAATTTAGCTAGCAGAAGATGGTAATAAATTGCTGCATCTGCACATATTTTAACTCCGACTCAATCACTGCATCTGCACATATTTTAACTCCGACATCTAACAATGTTCTCTGAAGCTTCTGTTAACACAAATATGGTCTAATGCTCTGTGATATGGTTTTATCAATGTCACTTTAGGTACCATTTTGTGTGAGAATATGCTTTCTCCTTTCATCAGGTCACTGGGTCTTTATGACCTGAGAATGTTATCAGCTCACCTGTTGACAACCTGAGCTTCCTGTTCTTATCCAAGTTGTCAGTCCTAAAATCTTTATTTTGTATCTGTCCTTTTCTCTGGCTATCAAGGCCACCTTATTACACTCAAACATTTTTTGAATGTTCAAACATGTTATAGTAAAAGGTTTTCTGGTACTCAGTGTCGATCCTACAGCTTCCTTTCAAACTTGACTACATGACCTCATACATTATATTTCCAGAGTCTGTTCCCTTTCCAAGAATGGAATATTTGATTTTAAAGTTTGCATTTTTATAATGTGTTGAAATTTATTACAAGTGACGTGTTGTTAGCTTATTTCCCAACACCCCACAAAATACTGTGGTCAGGGTCCCAAAGGTCACATGGGCATATAATTTCATTCCTTACTAGTAATCGATATTAACGTAAACTGATACTGCCACAGTTCTAACAACAACTACCTCTTGCTTGGGTACAATGAAGGAGGTATTTCCTTTGTTCATCTTCAGTCACAGGAAAATGTTATTGCTCATTGATGTTATAATTAACCATATATCACTCATGGCAATTTCAGAAGTGCACATTCACTTTCAACAGATGACAAACTGATGATTTCAGTAGATTGTATACATACATAGCTTGACCTAGCATGTTATCATTTCTTCTTGTTTGGTGTATTCCAAATGTTGTGTCATAAAACTTAATCCTCAGAAAGGACCTATTGATTTCCAAGATATATTAGTGGAGGAATGTGAAAAATATCACCCTTGTTCGTGTCAATCATCCCCACCATATTGACACCTGAGACCAGTCAATCAGCAGCTCTCTCTTTGCCTTTAACCCTTGAGTGAACTAGACAGTACAATTGCATATGTATTTTTTCTGATTTGAGACTTATTGAATTGCCAACCACTCACTGTACAATTCAATGTCAATGTGAAATCTTCATGACTAACCTTCTTTTGAATTTATTCCATGACTACTCCTCTTCATCATCCATCCTTACAAATGCATTAAATGGGTGTGGACATGTTGCTTTGTCATCTGTGATATTTTGTGCAACAGTTTACCATCCCCTCTTTGATTCCTAGTCATTTGATCAAACTGGTTAGTCTGTTTACAGGAACATTAAGAGGGCATGGAGTAAAATGCTGATCAGATCTCATTCAATAATCCAAATATAAGCAGTCGGATACGAGTTACCGGCCACTTTCTGCACAGATGGTGTTTTTTACCGTTAACCCTTAATGACTTATAATTAGGAACAACATTTATAGTATATTACAATTTAATTTACACATTATTTTGATAGTTCTACAAGTTTTCTAAGTGTAAAATTTATACCTGGGTCACAAATATATTGAGAGAAGCACGCACATTGCCTTGCTGTGAAATCCACTATTTTGCTAGCTGAAATGCGGGCATGCGGTGTTCAAAACTCACAGGGCAGAAAGGATTTTTTCTATCCAGAGTGAAATAAAAATTAATCCTGAGTCTCACAGACTATGGCGACTGCTTTGACCAAGCGGCTTATTATCCCTGTGGTCTTGTAATGAGCCCCCTGACATGCACCAGCAATGGTAATAGTGTAATAAATATAGTTTTACCAATATATTATACGTACTAATCCATAGTATATCAAACTTACTTGGTTTAGCGCTTTGAAAATTGGAATAATCAATACTTTCTGAAGATTGTGCCATCTTGATCATGACCTGAAAATATATAATTATTTTAAAACAACATACAAATTAAAAAAAACACACACACAGGACCAATGCTATCATATGTACTACAAGTTAGAGTCACAATTAGAGAATGAACAATAATAAAACCAAAGAGTTCTAGACCAGACCACACTAGTGAAAGCACTGACAATAGTTTCAGCTCAGATACACAAACTCTGTAGCACTGGCAAAGACCTCGAAGGATAAAGAAATGTGACTGTTAACAAGAAATAAAATATAGATTATAATGATATAATATATAGCTATAAAGATGATAATATATAATAAAATATTATAGATTTTAATTTGTTTGCAGTGATACTGGGGTCTTCCATAACCATAAGAAATAAAATATTAATATAATAGAAGCTGTTTAGCTGTAATGTTAATTCTGAACTGGATCCAGAAACTACAAGTTAAATAGTAGATTTTGAAGATATGACACATGAATTGATATTATGAGCAAGCACTAACAAACTGGAGGTGACAACAGGAGAAGAAAATAACACTTCTAGAAGGATGGATTGGCAAACTATCAAATGCTGGAGAGGTTCAAATGTATAAAGCAAAATGCAGAGCTCTATCATTAACAATATTTTCCCTCCTTGATATTCATGTGTCTTGGATCCACAATTACACAAACCGCTTCTCTTGATGATGAAATAAACAGCCGAATTGGTAAGGCAGCTATAACTTTCAGCAAACTCACAGAAAGGGCCTGAAATAACACGAAAGTAACACTGAAGACCAAACTCTTAATATATTAAATGTGTGTACTTAACACACTATTATATGGATCTGAAACCTGGAAAACATACTCAAACCAGGAAAAAAGACTAAATATCTTCCACGTGCGATGTCACCGCAGAATCTATCTATCTATTGACCTTTCGAGCCGTAACCGGCCCATAGGGCGTAGACCAAGATACACCTTCTCCTATATGAATTTTTGTTCTAGCAGTTTTCTTTTAAAGATATTTTATCAAATCTCGCCATCTGTCTGTTCTGTGCAAGCAGTTCTATCTCATTGAGGGAGCCGAATCCTGCTGCTCTTGCCTCTCTCATCAATGTTCTTCTCAGTGTCTCCCTGGGTCTTCCTCTTTTTCTTTTACCTGTTGTTTCCCATATGAGGGCTTGCTTTGCTATTCAATTATTATCTCTTCTCATCACATGTCCAACGTATGACCATCGTCTTTTCTTTATTACTGAAGATATTAGTGGTTGATTGGCGATTTCTCTAATTTCCTCGTTTGTTTTGAATTCGTTCCATTCTATACCAAGTATTTTCCTTAGACATTTATTTTCAAATGCGTTCAACTTTGTTTCTATATCTCTTGTTGTTTTCCAGCTTTCACACGCATACGTAAGGGTTGATAGTACATTTGATTTGAATAGCCTAAGTTTTGTGTTTGTGCTAATGAGTTTTGATTTCCACAACTTTTCAAGGCTTCTGAAAGACATTGCTGCTTTAGCCAGTCTGATTCTAATTTCTTTGCTCGTATCCCCTTCTCGATCAATGTGACTTCCAAGATAGATAAAGTGATCGATCTCTTCTACTGGTTTGTTTTCCATGTATATTTTGTCACTTGTTGGAATTAAACTTTTCATGACTTTAGTCTTTTCATGATTGACCTCAAGCCCAATTTTGCTGGCTATTGATGATAGTTCATTTGTGTTTTCCTGCATCGTTTTTATCTGACTGCTGATGAGAACTATGTCATCAGCAAAGTCGAGGTCCTCCAAATGGTCTCCTTGTATCCATTCGATGCCTTTATTACCAGTGCAGCATTTCTTCATTATGAAGTCCATAACAATTCCAAATAACAAGGGCGATAAAATACATCCTTGTTTAACCCCAGTTTCTATTGGGAAACATTCGCTCAGTCCTTCCTCTGTTCGAACTGCACATGTGTAACCATCATACATGTCTTTGATAATATTTATGATTTTTGATGGTAAACCATATTGCTTCAGAATTTTCCACAAAGAATCTCTATGAATACTATCAAATGCTTTTTTGAAGTCGATGAAGTTAAGTACAAAAGGTTTTTGCTTTTCAATGTGTTCCTCCAATATAAGTCGTAGAGTGAAAATGTGGTCAAGACAGCTTCTCCCTTTTCTAAACCCAGCCTGTTCTTCACGCATTACTGTATCTATTGAATCCTTTATTCTATTTAGGATGATTTTACAGGATAACTTTGAGGCAACTGACAAAAGTGTCACACCTCTCCAGTTGTTACAATCTCTAAGATTGCCCTTTTTTGGGATCTTAACAATGATTCCTTTTTTCCATTTATGAGGCGTCTTCTCTGTTTTCCAAATGATGTTGAACATTTTTTGGAGATGTCACTGCAGAATAATGCACATCAAATGGCAGGAAAAAATAACCAACTTAACTGTCCTGTAATGTGCTAAGACCCCAACAATCATGTCGATGCTCAGATGTCGAAGACTAAGATGGCTGGGGCATGTCCAGCGAATGGAAGAAAAATGCATCCTCAGGCAAATACTATATGGTGAACTAACACACGGAAAAAGACAAATCGGCAGACCTAAACTACAATATAAAAATATCTGTAAATCATCTCTGAATGACTTCTCCATCTGTGAAAATGACTGAGAGCATATGGCAAGTAATTGCATATCTTGGAGAGCATGTATAAGAAACAGTATAACATCATTTGAGACTGTGCTGAGGCAAAACATAGAAGAGAAAAGACTCATGAAAAAGGATGGAAAACCATGTGGATCAGTGGGCCTGACTTGTTCATTCTGTGGCTGTGTGTGTTTGTCAAATATTGGTAGAATTAGCCACAAGAAAAGCTGTTCTGAAATGTGGATTTATAGAAGAATAGGTAGAATTAGACGGAAAGAAAAGAAAACAAACGATGAAATTTTAAAACAACTAAAAATTTAAAGAGAACTACCAAACACAATTAGAAAAAGACAAATGAAATTTTTGGGATTTGTTAAAAGACACAACAGCTTACTAAAAGTAATATTGGAAGGAAAAATACAAGGTAATAGAGGCAGAGGCAGACCAAGACTAACATGTATGAGTAACATTAAAAGATGGACAAATCAGTCTATGACAATCTGCACCACCAAAGCAAGAGACAGAGTGGAATGGCGCTCCATGGTAGCCAACCTTCGATGCGAAGATGACATTCAGTGATGATGTAATATATAAAGGCTACAGATATGAAGATAATCACAAAAACTTCTTCTTTGGCACAAAACAAAATGAATAGATATAGCTATTTATAACGATGATTACATGTACTTTATGGTTTTTTGTCTACACACAAAATTACATACATTGTTCCACTTTGTAAGCTTGTTCTTTCTAACCTCTAACTCTTTGAAAGTCTGTTTTAAATTCTGTTGTCAATTATCTCTATAACGAAAACATGGTGGACATGGCCTATGACCTTATGTCCTTCACATGATGATTAGAAATGCATGAATAAATAACATCACTGAAGGCCCTCAAAGAGGAAAGTGATAACAAAATGACTAAAGAAAAAGAGCCTGTCCTCAAAAGATACTAGGAAGAATATTAAGAAAGGCAAGGACAGCAGATAGTAAACTAGTAATTAACTTAGCTACTCTACTAAAACTGAGAAGCTCGCTCGAAACAGGAATTTATTATTATGGCGAGTGCATGAAAGTCTTGTGCGACATTTGGCTGCAAAAAAGTTGATGATAACGAGGATGATGATTAGGTGATGAACTCTGCGAAATACGTGAGTATAGCATATTATAAATTATAAATAAGGAGCCCACCAAAGTTATAAAACTAAAATAATTATTATAATAATTAATTCAATTATTATTAAGATTGAATTGAATGTGTCTTGTATGTACTTGTTCATTCACTGATTCAATTTTTTTTAATAATTAGTTTAGACCTAGAATAATTTATTAGAAATGCATGAATTATATTGACACGAATTGATAATTATAAATGTTAAGTTATATATTATATGAATCAGAATAATATTAATTATTAATATTATTTTAAATATTTTTTTAATTAATATAACAAAATGTAAATAAAAGTATATTACTAAGTATAGTAGTAGCCTCCGTTGGTCAAAGTTGACTATTTGACTATATATTTTGCAGTGCCCCATAAATTTGTTTCTTTCCCAATGTATTCTCTTTTTCTATGACTCTGTATGCTTCTTGCTTGAGTTGGGGCTTGAGACTTAGATTACTTATACTAGGGTGTGTTTCCAAAGATTGTGGTCTGCAGCTATTTCTTCCCAAGCTACAGGATTTATATTCAGTCTTCATGTCACTTCAACAAACGTCTATAAATCAAAGTTTTGAGCGCTCCCTAGTTATTTTCATGCAATTTTGCCACATTCTCTAGTAGTCCATAACCTATCATCTTTTGACTTTTGATATTCGGTCATCTTTACTTTCATATATACGGTAAAGTGGCCAAGCCAACATAACAGTAACCTACAGTGAATTGTTTGAACAGCGCCAAGCCCCAGCATGTAAGTTATTGTAAGTATAGTTCAGAGACCTGTGCCAACTGTGCGAAAGAGGTCCACGTTTATCACCTTGTCCTACCAGGTGACACCAAGGTACGGCATTGACATTAAGGATAAAAAAGTATAAAATAAATAATAAATGTATAAAGATTAAATTATAATTATAATTAATTAATAATATTAAATATAAACTTACTATAATAAAAATAAAGTAAAGAGCCCCGTCATGCCAAGTGGCGTTTAGGCATAGGGAATATGGTGTTAGTGACCATCATTTTTACATTAATTTACAGACCTTCGGCACATTATTTTTGGGGTAATGTGGTCAATATTACGCCGTGCCGCTTTACTTTCCCAGAAAAAATCTGGTACCCATTTAGGGTTGTGTGAACCCGGTAGCCGTCGCTCAGGATTGAACGTGACCTCTTGTCCTTTGTTTTGTAGTCCAGTTCACTAACCACTGAGCTATAGCAGGTCCAACTTACTAAGTAATTTCTAAATATTATTTAATTTATTTAAAAAGTAATTTTTTAAAATATTGAATAGCAGTATCAGTGAGGGGATAGCTAAAATTGCATTTGCCGAAGGTCTGTAAAATTTATAGTCACTAACACCATATTGACCTTCCAGGCATGTCGTAAGAGGCGACTAAGGAGGTTGATCGACGGCTTGACAAGCTGTCATTGCAAAAAGTATTGTTATGGAAACAGAACCATAGATTTTAGAAGCAGTGATCTATGCAATATGTGCCATTATAATTTTGGCACGCAAGGTTTCTGTTTTTGAGATAGTTTTATAGTAGTTCTGCCCTATGTGCCGTCTTCGGCTCGAAAGGACAATAGATAGATTAAATAGATAGATAGATAGATAGATAGATAGATAGATTTAAGATAGATAGATAGAAGATTAGATAGATAGAATAGATTAGAAAAAAATTAGATGATAGTAAAGTATATGAGTTTTATATATATATATAAGTATAGTGTCAGTGAGGGGATAGCTAAAAAATTATAAAATTAATGTTAATAAATTATAAGTAAACACAATGCCATGTTTCATTCAAAATATGTACTAAAACTAAATACCAACCCAGGAAGTTATAAATGTATAAAATCTATTATATTTATATTCTTGCCGTGCTGGACTTATAAAACAAAAATAAGTCTTCTATATACGGTAACTATGGCAATTAAAGGGAAATTACTCTCAACTTTTGTTCTTACCTAGGTTCGGTAATTACTGTTACACTGTGAGCACATTTATTTAAGTCTAGACTAGAAATAACACATTCTATTTTTTAAAAAAATAGCAATTGAACATCTAAATACAAAAATTAATTGGATATTGTTAATATTTTAGCAAACAAAAATAGTATGGTGTCTCCATTTAACAAATCAATTTGGAACTATTTTGTTTCTATGTTGTAACCTTACACCCGATACTTATTTTTCCCGCGAAAAATTACTGCACTTCTGGAGTTGATCGTCCCTACAAGGCCCTTCTTTGTTCAAAATCATGGCTGTAAGTATTAATTTAATAATTTTAGATCGATTGATGGACTTAATGCTCATAATAGTGTTTTGCCTTCTTTCAACCCGAAAAAATATTTCAGGGTCTTTTTTTTGTAAGTTAGAAATTCTGAATCATATCATGTTATCATGATGATCCATCGCCGTGGCGTGTGTGTAGACTAAGAGACTGGTGTAAGTGTAATAGTGACTTACCTTACATGAGTGTAACTTACTGTAGTAGTGTAGTGTAGTAGTAAGTGGATGAAATTGAAATGAGGCTTGGCTTATGAAAGCCTTATGAGGCGACCGCTTCATCATCATTACACTTACACAAATACAACAATAAAATTACATTGATTTGATTGATTGATTGATTTGATGATGATGATGCGGTCGCCCGATGATTTGAAGTATTCTAGCGGATACGAACCGTAGACTTCCTACTCGTCATCCGCCCTTAAAAGGACGTTAAGTGGACGTAGTTAAGTTACGTTGTGTTGAAGTTTGCAGTGTAACACTGTGATATCTGCGCCTTTCGGCCCAACACATCCGACTTCAGCCGACATTTTTGAGTACCGGGTTTGTCTTTGTCTTCCCTCTTCGATCCCTGCTCGCTTGGCCAGACTAGACAGGTTAGTCTGTTTCTGGAGGCACCGCGGAGAGGTGTAGCAGGGTCTGGATGGTTCTGGTTCACCGATCCTGGCGCAAGCCATCAGTTGAGTTATGAGTCACTGACGACTTCCAGCTCTGGTGCTGGGTGGGGCGCGCCTTCGCCTCCGATTGATTGATTGATTGATGATAGTGAGTCTAATAAGAATGCTGCGTTAGTTGAATCAATTATCAATGCAGTGATTAACTGATTTTAGAACAATGAACTGTTCATTGAACATATTGAGTTTGAGCCATTTAGCAAAATTCTTGCTAAAAGTAAAAGTTATAAGTTATACTGTTCACTGACACCAAAATATGAGATGTGACTAGCATAGACACACTATAAAATATGAGATATGACTAACACAGATACTTGAGATACACACTAAGTTGACTAAGATATATACAATGCAAGACGAACTCGATCGCATTTCTTCCTGGTGTGGGGTATCAGGTGCAGTGGTTAATCCTAATAAAGCATCAGTATCAGTTTCATGGTTCTCCCTTAACAATCATATCGCTCATATGACCACACCGGTAGTACGAATGGGAGCTGATGAGGTGACCAGGGACAAGTTGATGACATACCTTGGAGTTAAGTTTGATCGCAGCCTGTGTTTTCGGGACCATGTCGACCCGTGGTGATAACAAAATCCCACAAAGGATTAGCCGCCTTGAAGGTCATGGCAGCTGCCAACATCGAGCAGAGGCTACTTACTCTTCTGTTCCAGGGATTAGTCCTCGCACCTATCGAATATGCCCTGGCAATTCTTACTGTCAGTACGACTCAAATTGATATGCTGGAGAAAATACAAAATGAAGCCATGCACATTATCCTGGGATATACAAGGGACACTCCCCTTGTAGCAATGAGGTATCTTCTTGACTTTCCAACCATGGATGACAATGAAGATCTGGAGAGCACGAGCATACCTGAAGATTAGTACAGATACAGAGCATACATTGCACCACGTGCTCAGCACAGAGAAAGGTGACAGGCTAAAAAGAGGCAAACCATGGGTGGGCCGAGCAGAAGATGTCATCAAACAGGTCTGTGGGTTTACCAATATCAGCGTTGGTGAGGAGTGGATACTGGTGCCTACGTCATTCAAGGGGACTTTCTCGTGTATTTTCATACTCAACAGGAAAAGTAGGGAACAGAACCCGGTCGTGGTTAATGCTGAGGTCAACGGTCTCATCTACGATAACACTGATGAGAAGTTTATATATTATATTATTATTATGTTGTGTGTAAGGTCTGGATTGTTTGTTGGAAAAAAATTAATCAAATCATATCATCTTTCACAGGATGAAACATCTTCAGATGTTGACCCATTCTCTACAGCCAGCAGTCCTGCCCGTGGCCGTGAACCACTTACTTCAAGTCCAGGACGAGACCTGCCACCATTTGAAGATGATTCTGAATTACTTGGAGATGATGACCGAGACCAAGAGGAGGAGGAAGAGGGAGAAAATCTTTTTGGTGATGATGTTGAAAGGTTTGTCATATATTTCCAGGTTTCACCAAAGTTGAGTCCAAGGCATAAATATGTAATATTTTTTTTTTATTAAGAACATTATAGCTAGGTAGCCCTTGACTCTAGGAATCCAAAAATACATAATTCATGTCTGTACATAAATGATAAAATTTGAATTTTTAAATGGTCTATTATGATATAGAGTATTTATTAATATGATAGTCTGACCACACTGATCAAAATAAAACATCTAGGTCATGCCCCCTGCAAATGGTTATGACATGTAAGATGTATGGTTAGATAAATAATTTATATTGGCATAATAGGCAAAATCATTTAAGATAGTGTGGTTATTTAATTGTCAATAAAAACTGTAAAAATGACAGATCATGTAATGTACAAATGGATGTTGAATCCATAGAAATTTGTTAAAGTTTATCTTTAGTTATTAGTAAAATTAAGAAAATGTTTCACCTAAGCAGAAAAACACATTGAAAAATAATTACCTGAGTGGAAGAAACTCTTATATATATGGTGTATTATGGTCTTGTAAAACAATGCAGGAAATAATAAGCAAAATTGGTGCAGCCCTGCCTGTTGTTGTAAAAAGTGATGTAAATTTTGTGTTCTTGCTACTCGTAAAAACCTGAATGTACAATGTCTTAAATTTTACGAAAGATCCTACTTGATGATGATGATTTTATTTTATTATTAAAGCTTAAAAACATATGCTAACTTTTTTTCCTCTTTTTTTTCTTTAGTAAATGGTAAATACATTTATTTCATAAAAAAAAATAAATGTCTTCAGTTGATTTAAATACTTATTTTTAAAAAAATTCTAATAAAAGATAATGTGTTTAACTATAGCTTTGCTAGATCAAGCTTTTGCACTGAACAAAATCACTACAGCCAAATCACATACTCTTCTATGGGAACCGTCAGGAAACATAAAAAAGAGGAAGATCCAGAGAGACCCTTAACTCTTTCCATACGGAAGCTTTTTATCGACGCAACGAAGAGATTTCAGAGACAAAATTTTTGACGGACCTTGTGGTTTTAAAACATCAATCTACAATCTATGCTTTATATTTCTCTAACACATAACATATAATATATGGATTTTTTAGATAATTGAACAAGGAATCAGATTCCACCAATACCAAGATGATACAAGACATGTAAATAGAAAAATTGGAGATAAACGACCAACAAAAAAATTGAAACATCAAATTCAAACCACAATTACTATGCAATAACTTTCAGAGAGTAGTCATTCTGTGGATACCATCACGCTGTAATATACACGGGAACGAACGTGCAGACAAATTAGCTAAAGAGGGAGGGAGATTACGACAAGAGAACCATCCGCTCAGTTAGGATGAAGCAAATGCATCCTCAAGAGTCAGTTCCATGAAAAATGGAAACAAGAACACCCAAAGCATAACGAGAGTGACGGATACCACCAACTATCAAGGAGGGATCAAGTCATCATACTTTGCCTACGCACTGGCCACAATAGAATGAGAAATCACATGTTCACCAAATTCAAAATAAGTACAACCAGCCTATGCCACTGGACAATATGACTACAAAACATGTTCTACAGGATTGCCCCCAGTGCACAGACCTGAGAAGAGCAATGTGGTCCACGCCCACCTCCCTGGAAGAAAAACTATATGGGGCAATCGATTCGCTTAGACAGCTGACTTCATGAGATAGTCTGGAATCCTTATATGATTTGAGTCTTGATCGCAGAGAGAGACCACAATTAACAACTTACCATCATATAGATCTGGTCATAGTAATCCAATATGAATTATTTTGTGAAAAAAACATATAACAATATGTCTTTAAGCAGCCATGAAAGTTTGGTTGATGTACCATAACAATAACTGATATTTTGTCATCCACAATCACAAGTGACAAAAATGAAATTTTTACTTTTTGGGGGGGAAAATTACTATGTACACAATATTGACACTTTTGGTTGACTCACCATCATCATGTGCCATACCGGTTGGCGATCATGTCCTTCCACAATCTTCTATCCACAGTGCATCATATGAGTTCTGTTGTTGGCTGTTTTCCATGCCATGACACCAAGCTATCCAGTATTTTCTCTCTTTGTCGTCCGCGACCTCTCTTTCCTTTTATTTTGCCAATTGTAACCATGTATTCCAACTTGTTTGACCACGCACACAAAAATCACTATATACACAATATTTACACTTTTGTTGATTACACACACACAAATCACTATATACACAATATTGACACTTTTTTTTCAATTACACAAAAAACACTTTCTCCATTTATTCTCCATGAAATGCCTTGAAGCATGCATTTGGATGAAGATGTGGTTTAATTTCACATCCTGAACAGAAAAAAATGCGTCCGTGCACGCTTTGTGCTAAAAAAATCCATATCTGGATCACTGTCATCACCATTGTTGTTATCAACACTTACAGTGTTTGAACTATCATCGGAATCATCAAGAAAAATTAATTGACAAGCTTCTTCAGCCGTCATCAACTGACTTTTAGCATTACAATCATGGCTACTGGAAGCCATTTCGATCAGCTGATTTTTGTTTACACTTTTTTTTACGATAAACACTAAATCCAAATGAAAAATTACATGTTAGAGTATGTCTTTCAACTTGAACCTCGTGGGGAAGAAGGAAGAAACTCTCCGGTGAAGGAATCTATAAAAAAATAGTCAATCTAAAATATAGGAATACAGTTTGTTGACACAGACAAATTGATCATGGCGCACTGTGAGGTGGAACGTACGGAAAGAGTTAATACTTATAAGAGAGGCAATGCTGGCAAGCACAGACTCATTAGATAAGATCAAAAATCTTGCCCAGAATAGAGATGGATGGCGAAAAAAAGACTATAAGCCTTATGCAATGTCTAGCAGCGTGGGAAGGATCACGATCAAATTACGTAACCCTGTAAATGGTAATGTAATTAGATGTAAATTGTTTAAATTTTTTTGCATTTTACACATTTCAGAGATTATCAACCTATTCCTGAGCTTGATGTGTATGAAGATGTTGGTTTGGATACCTCAGAATATTCTGAGATGTCAATTACCCAGCGCCAGGATGCTGAGAGAGAGATTCGAGACAGAGAGAGGGAGGAGGGTGCTCAAGCTGGACGCATGCGCCGTGGATTATTGTATGGTATGTATAGCTGTTCACACAAGTGCAAACTCAAGTACTTCATAATTTCATGTAGCAAAAGTTGTATGTAAACGAGGTTTTAATATTGTTGACTGTTATTTTAAAAAAATGTTATATCAATCTTCCATTGGTGCCATCAAGAGCTAACCTGCCTTTGTTGTTTCCTCTATTCATTTTAAGGAGTCTTTTATCTTCTCAATCTCAATCTCATTAGTTCATCTCCATTTATTTCTAGGTCTTTCCTCCTTCATCTTTTCTTCTGGTTTCCAAGTGCTTGTCTGGTATGCTTGTAGCTGGCTTAAGCTGTGTGTGTCCCATACATCTCTATCAACATTTTATCATTTCTTCAACAGTGTGTTGATAAGATAACAAAGCTGCTTCATAAAGTTTGTCTTTCATAATTAAGAGCAGTTTATATTGTTTTGTAATTTTTTTTGCTTGTTCTTGAAACTTTAATTGAAGCATATAAATCACCATATAACATGCTCCATTACTTTTTAAAACTATTTTAAACAGTGTAGTTAGCACTGTTTCAGAAGAAGGTGATACTCCTGTGTGTTACCGCGGCCTCATTATGAGGGAAGTAAAGAATAGTGAGACTGTGACCTTCCAGGCATGTCGTAAGAGGCGACTAAGGAGGTTGATCAATGGCTTGACAAGCTGTCATTGTAAAAAGTGTTGTTATAAAAACAGAAGATTTTAGAAGCAGTGATCTCTGCAATATGTGCCACTTTGGCACGCAAGGTTTCTGTTTTTGAGATTGTGGTTCTGCCCTATGAGCCGTCTTTGGCTCGAAAGGACAATAGATAGATAGATTACTTTTTTGACCAGTTATTGCTATTTATAATAAAAAGCATTTTGATTTACTATGATAGCCATTAAGTAATTTGTGTTCACATATCACCTTTTATACACTGAATTTACCAAAAATTAGGATACAGAGGTCACTCTCAGAATTGTGTGAGGATGTAGTGTTGGGATATCACACTGGTGCAGTTGGTGTTCTGTATGATGACATCAGTGATTTAGCTGACGATGACTTGAAAAACTGGCCAAAGAGTTTAAACCCAGCATTCAGAGTGGCCAGATTAATGAGGAGGGGCTACTTTATGCGCTACTGTAGCTACCAAAACCAAACAAGGACCACTTTTAGATCAGTGACTATAGAATCATCACAATGCAGAACACTGGGTAAGCTACTGGAGAAAATAGTTGCCCATGTACTCACCTGTCACCTTGAACAGGTACGCACAGATTCCCACCCACACTCAGAGGTTATAGATCTCTAGACAAAGACATGGCTCGCCTATGATGTCTTCAAAGGCCTTCACAGACGAAAGGAGACATGTGCTGCTGTTATAGATCTGGAAGATGCATACAACAGAGTACCATTTGAATACCTCATGCAGATGCTCCTCAAACTGGTGGTGCACCCCTTCCTCTTTAGATGAATTGCTGCAACACTGTTTCAGAGGAAGGTGATACTTAGATGTAGAAGTTGGTCAACCGAGCCAACATCAATTTGTCCAGGGCTGCCACAAGGCTCATCATTGTCACCAGTTCTTTTTATAGGGTAAGAACTATGACTTTTGCTGATGACATTCTGGTATGGGAAGAGACAGACGGGAAATTGCCTGCACAATGCAAAACGAACTTAGTGGCATCTCTTCTTGGTGTGGATCGCAGTCTGTGTTTTAGGGACCACGTCGACCATGTGTTAGCAGAATCCCACTTAAGGATTAGCCATCTTGAAGGTCATGGCAGCTGCCAACATCAAGCAGAGATTACTTACTCTTCTGTTCCATGGACTAGTCCTCGCACCAACCGAGTATGCCCTAACAAGTCTTACTGTCAGTTACAACCAAAAGGAGGCTCATCATAGGTGGGCCGAGCAGAAGATGTCATCAAACAGGTTTGTGGGCTTACCAATATTAACATTGGCGAGGAGTGGATACCGGTGCCTTTGTCATTCAGGAGCATATTCTCGTGTATCGTCACACTCAACAGGAAATGTAGCGAACAGAACTTAGCCATGGTCAATGTGGAGATCAACGGTCTCATCTGGGATGGCACAGATTAGGAAGATGTAGTCATCTATACAGACGGATACATAATACGACACCAAAGGAGTGCATGGGCATTTACAGCATGCTCGGCAGGCAGAATAGTCAAAGAAGACAGTGGTGCATACGTTATGACCATGAGTAGCATGACAATGGAGGTGATGGCAGTGACCAGGGATTTCATCTGGTTTGAGTCACAAGATTACACCTACACCTGCATCTAAGTGATTCGATGAGCATGATACGAAAAGTGGTAGCAAGCTGTGCATGCAGGCAATGGGTAGAGTCATTGCAGAAGTCAGTAATATATAGGGTTACCTTTGTCTACGTCCCTGGACATGTAGGAGTACTGGGAAATGCAAGAGAGACAGGTTGGCAATCTGCACTGTTGAAGATGGTCAACCAATGGATCGGGCGGACATTAACAGTGCCCTCGTTTGAAGTGATGATCATCCGCAAATAACTCAGTAACACAGAATTTACTAAAGTTTATGTTTTTTTAAATTGAAATAGTTTGCATTTAATATTTCCTTCCTCTCTCGTTGTAGCAGTTTTAATATGTGGCAGACAATGTGTGACAGCAAAAATTGTCGCACACTTAATGATGTAGCAAGCTAATAATGTCTCGGGCTTAATGGCTCGATTGTACAGACTCCTTCCTTTAAAGCCTGTGTTGCATCGACTGGTTCTCTGCTTCACTGCTGGAAAGACTTGCTTAAGCCTTGCCCGTACACATTTTACACAGAAGATGCACATAGACAGCTCGCTGAACTCTGAGCCATCCCTTTGCTTGACCTTTAGAACACGTCACACCGCTAATGGCAGTCTGACTCTCCCTCAACTTTCCTCTGCGGATGTGTCGACAGAAGCTCGTGGAGATCTGAGTCCCTTCTAGACTCTACCAGCCCCTGGACATCAGTCGTTTGCACTGGCCAGGATTACTTGAACTGCCTGTTGATCGTTAGAAGTACTTCACGCTGTTAAGTCTGTGGTTTAGGACAACCCCGGACCCATTCTTCGTCAGGACGAGACAATAAAACACAGCTAGCATTGACAAAGCATGTCTCAACACCATGGAAGTCAACAAGTTAACGTTTATTACAATAAACAATCCCCTGCAATTTACAATGTCCATAGCCACTCTCCACGTGGCCTTTCGTTCTGGCTTGATTCTCACACTGACACTACATTCGACGCATGCTATCATTCGCCTCCTCAACAGGAGTGAGACCCTCATAATACTACAAAAGTCTCTGCATTTGTGCTAATGACGGCACTCACAAACAATTCAAAGTCTCTGTTCTAATGATGGTGAGAATATTCACAATAATTCAAGTCTCTATTCGTATGACGTTGAGAATATTCACAATAATTCACACGTCTCTATTCTTAGTAATTCAAAAGTCTCTGTTCTTATGATGGTGAGAACACTCACAACAATTCAAAAGTCTCTATTCGTATGATGTTGAGAATATTCACAATAATTCACAAGTCTCTGTTCTTAGTAATTCAAAAGTCTCTATCTGATGATGATGAGAATACTCACTATAACTCACAAGTCTCTATTCTGATGATGATGAGAATACTCACTATAACTCACAAGTCTCTATTCCTAAGATGGTGAACATACTCACAATTAATTCACCTGTCCATGCACTGTAGAAGCTCCCAGCTTCGTAATCAAGTCCCGTCAAGACTATTTCTATTCTACAATGGTGAGAACACTCACAAATAACAATATACATGTCTCTGCACTGTTAGAAGCTACCCGCTTCGTGTCGTGATACAGTCTCTTCAAGAATACTTCTATTCTACTACTGTGAGAAGACTCACAATTAACACACATGTTTCTGCACTGTTAGAAGCTACCCGCTTCGTGATACAGTCTCTTCAAGAATACTTCTATTCTACTACTGTGAGAAGACTCACAATTAACACACGTTTCTGCACTGCTAGAAGCTACCAGCTTCGACTTAAAGTCTCTTCAAGACTATTTCTATTCTACGACTTCTCCAGAGACTTACTGTTCCTTATTGAGCTACTACATCATACACTGACCTGTTCTGGACGACTGTCTGAATTCCTCTCATCCCCCCTTGTTCACGGTAATCGGCTGTATAACATAAAGCCGCCCGCTTCGAACCAACGCTGTCAATCGAATGACTCTCCCAACTCAACTGCCCTTTCTCTCACTTAACTTCTCACCCCTTATTTCCAAAACTCGTGAATTCCGAGTAAGTTCACCCCACAACTTGCCCGTGCAACACGCCACTCTCGATCCCTCTCTTAAGGACTCCTCAGCTTTATCTCCCCTTGACCTCTATTAAATTCTCCTCTCTTACCTAACCTAGTTACCTCCCCTTTTTCATCGTAACCCCCCATATAGTAATTTTAAGTTGTCTGCTTTTCAGTACCGTACACTAATTTTCTCATCATTACAAGCTGTGTGTGTGTATATATATATATATATATATATATATATATATATATATATATGGCCTTTGTCACCTTGACAGGCAGTAAGCAATCATAAGTCAGTAGTTTGATAAAATATTAGTGTTTTGTGCTGGATATTGTTTTTGCTGAACATTCTGCTCTCGTGGGTGAATCTGTCAATATTGGATAGACAAATTTGACCACAGAATGAACAAGCTACATTTGTGGCGCCTGGCCTTGTCTCCTATCTCCTGGACCTTTGTGAATTTGATATCAACACCGCCGCAAAAGTTGCTGTACCATTTTTTAAATTTTTTTTCTCTGTGTGCTATGATCTGGAGCCAGATCCTCCCAGTTTCTTTTACTGATAGAAAATTCCCTCAAGGAAGTCTTGCAAGCATCCTTATATATCTGGACTGGTCTGCCCTTTGGTCTCTTTCCATCCTTAAGTTACCATACAATATCTCTTTGGGAATAAAATTGTTTGCCATTCTTCTTCTATGACCCACCTTAATCTCCAACCGCAAAGTGTTGCTATTATGGATGGCAGTTTGGCTCATTGTAAGACCTTAGAGCTAGTTACTTTGTCCTGCCATTTGATGTTCGTAATGTTTCAAAGGCAACACACAAGAAAGCTGTTTAACATTTTCTCCTGCCCTATATAGGTAGTCCAAGTTTCTGAACCGTTTAGAAGTGTATTAAGCACACAACTTTGGTAAATTTGAATCTTTGTCCTGAGTGTTACTTTGGTGTTGGCTCATGCTCTATCTTTAAGTTTCCAGAATGTGGAAGCTGCCTTTCCAACTCAGGGATTTATTTCTTCTTTAAGGGAGATGATGGTTGTGACCACAGAACCGAGATAGATGAACTTTCTCTCAGATTCAAGGGGGTGTGTTTTTTAATGATATAACTGCAGGAATGGCTACAATTTTGTTGAATCACTAGTCTCTTCTAGATACTTCTTGACAGGGAGAATAAGTCACATGGTCTAGTTAGATTGTTAGTCATTGACTACAGGACGGACTCATCATGAGCAACCAGTGCTACATCATCATCAAATAGAAACTCATTGATTATAGTCTTGTTTTAGATTTTGACCTCAGACATGCTAGATTAAAAAAGGAGCTGCCAGATCTTGTACAGATGTAGATGTCTCCAGAAACAATGTTTCAAATGCATTGTGTAGAAGGGCAGCAAAAGATATTCTGAACAAGATATGAGCAAGAACACATCCCTGTTTGCTCAACAATTCATTTCAAATGGCTGGGAAGATCTGCTGTCAAACTGGATGATGGCAGCCATATTGTTGTAAAATGGCTTGATCATCTTGAGTAGTGTAGGAAAACAGCCAACATTTTCCAGCACCCTATATAGACCTGCTCTGCTCACTGTATCAAAAGCCTTTGTAAGATCAACTAAAGCTATAAATAGAAGTCTTGTCTGTTCCTTGTACTTCTCCTTCAGTTGGTGGAGAGTAAAACTCATATTGGTGGTTGACCATCCAGCTCTAAAACCGCACTGGCTCTCTGGAAGGATACATTCTATAAAGTACATTTATGATTAGTGACAATTATGTATTACTAAATCACCTACCATAAACCGTTTTTTGCAATAATTTAGTACTTACTCCTTAAATTGCTTAGATGATTCTGATGATGATGAGGACAGGCCAGCAAGAAAGAGACGGTTGGCAGAGCGTGCAGCTGAAGGTGTAACAGCAGATGAAGATGAGGTTTGATGTGTTTTTATTAAAAATATCTTGTTTCAGTTGTCTAATTCATGACAACATGCATGTTGAATGGTTGACAGCATTTGCTGGAAAACATTTTGTTTTGTAAATTCTGTTAAAATACTTTTCATCAATATCTTGATTTCACTGTGCCATTCATTTGTTCTCAATAGGAAACCTTGCTTCCTTACCTTATTGGGGACACATTTTTTTCTCTCCAGCTATCTTCTTAATTATTTATCAATTAATCCATAATTTGTCAGTGATTTCTTTGTTTCCATCAAAGATGACTTTTTAATAATTGAACATATCAAAAGCATTTATTCCGCTATAGAAAATTCTGAAGAGAAAGTTCAAAATAGGTAGTAACTCAAGTTAGACCTTGAGATTGAATTTGATTTGTCATTTTGAAGATTGTTACAGCATTTTGGCAAGAAGATACATATCTATGTTATAGTATTACACTAGGATAATGGAATTTTAATATTCATACATTTCTATTTAATCCTAAAGTT
The DNA here is from genome assembly GCA_032433765.1 of Megaustenia siamemsis. Lineage (NCBI taxonomy): Eukaryota > Metazoa > Mollusca > Gastropoda > Stylommatophora > Ariophantidae > Megaustenia > Megaustenia siamemsis. The sequence goes on from JAVIAB010000125.1 coordinate 25,348,039, forward strand.
GTCAGCACTGTTTAATGTTAAACATTTTATGATTGGCTGAAACACATTATCTTTTGACCATTTATATGTAGTTTACCATGAAAAATGATTAAATTGAAGATTGTTGTAAATATATACAACCTCACATTTATTGCTAGATGGTGGAAAGTATTGAAAACCTGGAGGACATGAAAGGCCATACTGTTCGTGAGTGGGTCGCGATGCTTGGTCCTAAAACAGAAATTAAACACCGCTTCAAAAACTTTTTACGGACATATGTTGATCAAAAAGGTCACAATGTGTACAGGGAAAAAATCAGGCAAATGGTTGAATGTAAGTCTGAAGAAGTATAAATCTGTTGGATATGTTTTTATCTTTATTTTAATTTTATTATTTATAATTTTAATTATTTTAAATTGTTCTATACAATACAAGTTTGACAACGTAACATGTCAAGGGTTTGAAAGAAGGTTAACCTGATAACTTTTTTTTTAAAGCGAATAAAACTAGGGAAAAACTATTTTAAACAGCTGTCCAATCAAAGTACTTCCCTAAATTATGGAAGAAATAATGGACCACATACCTAGTTCTGATGATGAGCAAAAATTCATTTATTAGCAAAACAAAATTGTTTTTGCTATTATGAAGACTGTTTGATTGTGGATACTTGTAATTTGGTTATCTGGGTTTGCTGTTGTAACCCAGGCTGATTATTATCATTTCTGAAGGGAATTACTTTTTCTACAGTTTTCATAGTGAGATTGATTGTTTTATTGTTTTTGCTCAGTGATTACTTATTTTGTGATTGTGAGGCTATAAGAAGAAAAAGGTGACTGGTTAGTCTCGAGGCATGACGCCGGCTTCGAGACGGAAAGGTTGTGGGTTCAAATCCCGGCAAGTTGGGATTTTTATTTATGATTTCTCTCGCAGCAACCACCCCTGGTCTCAGCAGCGAGGCCCGGCTTGAAACGTCAATTACTCATTGACGGTAAAAATATGAGTACCTCCGAAGTCTGAGTTATCTGCCTGTGCGGTGAGGGACCCCTGTGCACACGGCTGCCAGGGAAAAATGAATTAACATGCAAAATTCAGTTCCTGGTCTCTAGAGACTTCGTCAGAGATAAAAGCTGGCGAATGAAAAAAAAAATATGAAGAAAAATATTTACTGTAGGTTTTTTTTTTTATTAATTTTCCTAATTTTCGTTGCAGTAGTTTTCTTAATTGTGTGTTATTTGTTTTGCTTAGGACTGTGACTAATCTCTGCATTTTTTTTTTTTTTTGAAACTATATTATTCCAGGCTGTTTTTTAAATATTTATTTAGTAGAAAATTTGTTTCATCATAATCTTTGTTCTTTTCTTATACTTTGTTGTATGAGTTGCTAGCTTTACTTGTTTCCTTAACTTCTCTGCTTTATTCCAGCTCTCCGTAATTTCTTTTCTAGTTCTCATGCCCATTATACCGTTATAATCTTTTTGTTATTACCCCTTCCCCAAAGTGTTGATGCTAGAGCAGCACACAAATCAGGCTTAATCTTAATTTTAAAGCATATTGTTTCTCTTATCTGATATTGTTAGAAACTTGTTCTAGTTTCTCTGTTTGCAGTTCCAGTGTTTGAAAGTTATTATTTTGTATGAAGTAATTAATTATAGAAAAAAAAGCTTAAATACAGTTCATACACAATATCTTTTTTATTTTAATTGTCTGCTTTTATTTGTAATGTTATTATTTATAAATGTATCTTATACACTTTATTTTGTTAACAGTAAACAAAGAAAGTTTGGTGATTGACTACAACATGCTGGCATCAATGGAGCAGGTCCTAGCATATTTCTTGCCAGAAGCCCCTGCAGAAATGCTAAATAATTTAGATGAGGTAATGATATTTGATTTGTTGTTGTTGTTGCGTTCGCCAGCTTTCAACTCTAATGAACTCCCTAAAGACTAGGAACTGAATTTTGCGTGTTAATCCATTTTTTCCTGGCAGCTGTGTGCACAGGGGTCCCTCTCCGCACAAGCAGATAATATTTAAAACATTTTTTAAAAGTCATGGAAAAAAATTTGGCATTTTCAACTGCAATTCAATCTGGATGGAACTTTCAAAAATCAGTTTATTAGTTGTGAAATGTAATTGAATCTTTAGTTACCATTACATTCTGAAGACGTAGAAAATAATTGATTTTAGTGTTATGTTGTTTCCTCACAAGTAAATAATTCAGATGCACATCTTTCCTATATAGGCTGCTAAGGAGGTTGTCTTCAACATGTATCCAAATTATGAGAGAATCACTAAAAGTATTCATGTGAGGATAGCAGATCTGCCACTTATTGAAGAAATTAGATCATTGAGGTCTGTTAACCATTTGTTTTTGTTTTTTATAATTGTTATTTCATGCATTAGTTTTGTTATTAATCCACTGCATTGTTATCTCAACACTTCAATATTTCCTTTTGCAGCGAATAAATTTTTGTGATGAGGAGAGATAATAACAGAATAACAAAGCAAGCCCTCATGTGGGAAACAACAGGTAAGAGGAAAAGATGCTGACCCAGAGAGACACTGAGAAGAACATTGATCAGAGAGGCAAGAGCAGCAGGAATCGGATCCCTCAATGAGATAGAGTTGCTTGCACAGAACAGAGACAAATGGCGAGATTTGATAAAAGATCTTAACAAGGATTGAAAACTGCTAGAATGAAAATTTAGATAAGAGCATCTGGGTCTTTGCCCTATGGGCTGGCTACGGTTTGGAAGGTCAATAGATAGATAGTGAATAAAGGGTTTAGCAAAAATAGGAAATCCTGAGATAAGCTCTCTTATCAAATTATTGTAAGTGTCAGTGTGTTGTATGTTATTCTGCTCTGTCCATGGAGCTAGTTTCAGTGCAGTCCGGAATTCCCTGTATGTATTCATCATCATCGAGTGCCGTCTCAGCAATGAAGGTTGGCTACCATGGAGCGCCATTCTGCTCTGTCTCTTTGATGGTGCAGGTTGTCATCGGCTGATTGTCCATCTTTTGATGTTACTCGTCCCTGTTGGTCTTGGTCTACCTCTGCCTCTTTTACCTTGTATTTTCCCCTCCAGGATTACTTTTAGTATGCTGTTGTGTCTTTTAACATGGCCCAAAAATTGCATTTGCCTTGTTTGAATTG